>OX388341.1:57910581-59110581 GCA_947579665.1 Sympetrum striolatum
ATTCTTTTAAAAATTAATTGTTCCGTTGAATGTTGGAGAAAATTTGATCGCTTGAACCTGGTGTATGCTTATCACAATGTTGAGCTATGTAGTAGGGAATATCGTTGAATTATATTTTTAGTACCTATTTAACAGATTTATACCCTGTTGTATTATTACATCTTTTGCTATTATTTTCTGTTGAATGAAATATTTTTCATTTGTTAATTGGCGGAGGATAAAGAAAAATGTATCTTTCATTTACTTTTGTCCCAGTCTTGCTTATGGATGCGATAGCATGAAAGCTACTGAGGTATGAATGGATAATTGTGCTAATTAAGATATATCTTTATGGATTCCAAGAAAAGTGTTACTCGTACAGCCATTGTGCTTCACTTAAATGAATATGATATTCTGGCTAGTGAAAGTAAGAGAAAACTACCTCACTCCTCATCCTACCTTGTAGATCTCTTTCCCTCTTGGTAGCTAATGTTAGAGGGGTCTAGAATGGCTTCAACCTACCTTCGGTCTGAATACTTCACAGTCCTTATACCAACCTCTTGTAAGTCAGATAGTGCAGCCTATGTTATTGTCCCTTGTGCAATAGCATATTCCTCGTACAAAAGGTTCCGCCAGAGATTGACTCTCGAAGGCATCTGTTAATCGTTAAAAAGGGTTACTCTAGCGTTCAGAGATACCGTATGATTTCTCAAAAGGATTGCCTTTCTCATAGCAAAGAATAGTAAACGACTTTTGATTCTGCCCAGTAAAAGCTCTATTCATGTAATTCAAGCGCGGAGGTCTCCTTTCTCCATTCAACCGACCGTTTTAGTTACTTGATCGTATAATAGAGGTCACCCGCTTGCTAGAAGCTTCCGTCGGAACCTGTTGCTGTGATTCTTGGCGAAGTGATATAAGAACTTGACTGAATCAGGAAAACCTTTATCGACGATGAGATATTTTCATTATTGTAAAAACTATTGGTTTTATCAAAGAGATATTTCCATGACTATACATAAATAAGCAATTTTAGCCCAAAATAAGTAGCAATGGACATAGCAACATTACTAATTAAAATTTTTCTGAGGTTGATGACCTTCGAACTATTGAAGTGGCATGAGAAAGAAATCAGTCTAAAAATTAGCAGATATATTTCACTTTTACACGTTAATCAATAGCCCGTATCGCTCAATAGCGAAACAGCTCAAGGTATACAATCGAAATCATCAACCACGTACCTCTGGGACAAAATACCGTTGTCGCCTCTTAAGTATATGCAAGGTTTGCATTTTAATGATTTTAAAGGAAGTAATATGATTTAATTATGAGAGCTTTCATTAATTTCTAAAGAAAAACGGCCTCCATTATTATTAACTTCATTGGTTTGGAGTAATTTAATTTTGGAAACAGAACCAATTAAAGACATGCATGAAGCTCAGCTTACTTTTTTGGGATTATCTTGTGAATCTTCAACACTTACTCTCTGCTACTATCAAATGAATTTTGAGTACATAGCATGACTTACCAATTCTAATTTATCTGAAGAGAAAATTTTCCCCGAATGCATTGCTTTTTAGAGGACTGAAAGTCATAAGTTTTGAAGCTGAAGGGCTGAAGGGAGGTTTAATATGTTATACAGCAAATATCATCGAGACATGATTATGCAAATGTAATCGCTAATTATTTTTAAAAATCTTGTAATATGATAAGCAAAACAAGGGAAGAACATAATACCAATATCGAATGGCATATCGGTTATTCTTTCCAAATTTCAAAATCAACATCAAATTCGTTGATTTGGCCTTGATTTGATTTTAATCATCTTCTATTTAGAAAAAGGATATTTTCATTCAAAAACCGTTGAATCATATTGACTCGACGAGGAGCCAGTAGTCGATCCAGCGTTCCTCCAGAACATCTCTGCGAGAGTACCGAGATACTTTTTCGAACCATTAAATCCGTTCCTTTTGGCGCAACAGGCTAGCTAACGGATCAACTCGGCGCGTACCCTTAGCTCGATAACCCGATCTTTTAACCGCTTACGGTAAGAGACCCCGTTAAGTCCGCCACTAGTTTAATAGCATCCGACATCCATTAGCGTATCTTCAAGCAGCCCATTAATTTCCCCAACCCTTTTTCCTTCCAGCAGCAACACATTTTATTTCGGTATTTACTAAACATCGAACTCGATTTGGAGAATTTATGCTTCCTTCCTGGTGATAAAATGAGGCACTTCCTCCCTTATAGCTTCTCAATAAGCCACCCTTCTTTCCCCCATCGCCTCTCTCCTCCCAAAAAAGAAATACCTCGCTCGTCCCATTCCTTCCACACAAAAGGGGGTTTTTCTTTCTTTCTCATCGCCTCTCTTCCTTCCCCATAAAGTTATAAACCCCTTCGCGCACGCTTCCTTTTCCCCGGATAAAAAACCCTCCTTGCTCTAACGAAGACTTATGTCGCTCTATCTTCCCACTGCTCCCTCATTACAAGCGGGGGGTCTTGTTTCTCCAACTACGCCCCCCTTCCCCCTTTACCTTCCCCTCGTGTGTGCCTCCCTTTTCTGCCTCCCACAGATTTTCCACCTTCGTTTTCTTCCCTTCTACGCCAGTCCCGGGCAGAGCAGGTATCCTCTTCCCCCCTGAACCCCCCCCGGCGTCTCCCTCCAAAAGTCAGCCTTCAGCCGACACCGCCGCAACCTACCCCTCCGTAACAAGTAATATCGACCGCGAAGTTTCCTCTCTCTCCGAAAGATCCCCTGCGCCCTCTATCCTCCATTAGCCGCCCTTCTCTCGTACCCCCACTGCCCTACTTACTCAACAAAAACGTACCTGACACTTACTCTGTCCCCTCTTCCCCCATCCGATTCTTCTCCGGCCCTCCTTTCGCCATCCTTCCTCCAGAAGCTCCTTCCACACACACGCGGACCAACTCGCTTCCTTCCACCCTATCCCCAAATGAGTCATTCCCCCCATCTCGCAAGGCTCATTCATAAGAGAGTTTTGGGCTTGAGTGTCATGAAGTCCGCGTCTGAATTACTTGCTGATTTGGGGGTAGTGCAATCCGGCCGCTCGCTCCTCCGGCCTCTTCCGTTGTCAGTGGATATAACGATCGAATTGTTGCCCGGGCATTCAAAAGGTAGCATAATTCTGGCCGTCAAGTGACGCTCTTAAGGCACTAAACCTGGGCTATCCCTTGTGCCGGGCGGTTCGCTCATCCATCTAAACCCGTGCCGAGGAACAATTTAGTTTCGGCGAAAACGTTCGCGCGTCTCTAATTGGATAGGGTGACGGGATGCTAATTTTGGGGGATTTTAGAGGTGAATGGAATAGGGAGTTTGCGAGGGATAGCCCGGGTCCGTTATTTTTCGCGCAGCGCGAAAACTTACGGGGAAGTAATGAGGAGTCATGTTGGATGAATGATGCAGGTGGGCCTTTGAAAGCGCGACAAAAGTTGCTAATCCCCGCGACAGTTTGCGAGGGACGGTTTTAATCGGATGAAACGTTTCCGAGGGATAATTTTTCGCTCAAGTTTTTTCGCCGAAATGCAGTGGAGTCTTGCGTTAGGTCAAGTGGATTTAAGTGCTAAAATATTAATTAAAAAGAGGGAGTTTCGCGTAAAATTTCAACTGCAGCTAGTTTTTCCGCCGTTCCGGCGACGTCGAGCCAATGAAGCCTTCACTAATTGAGTTGTGAACATTCTAGCGCTTTTTAAATTAGAGTTAATTGGACTAATTTAAAATGAAATTAACGAATATCGCGTTTCATTTCGACGTTCACGTCGTTGTTGGAAATGCACGACAATTGATTTCACGTCACGAAGAAAGTGGAAGAATGAAAGAAGGCTGAACTTGGGACATTTTAGAGTTTTATATTTAAAAATAATTCTTTTCAACATTTTAACTTTCGGAGGTAGTAATATTTAAAATGTCAATTTATGGGGACTATAGGTGTATACTTACTTGAACAATACACGCATATAACCAAATTATGTTATACCTTTCCCATTCCTTATTCCATCTGATTATAGATTCGTTTTCTCTCAGTTTTCCTTGTATTTTACCTAAAGATGTTACGCTGAACGAAACCTAGGTCGTTTATATTAAAAATGATTTTGTTGACTCTACTAAGTGAGTTTTATTCTCTGTTATTTATACACAAGCGTTAAACTCCCTCGTTTTCCCGAATAGACCCGTGAAACTTTACATCATTTTGAGAAAATTTCTCACATTGGAGATAACTATAAATTTAACAGAAGCGATTGCGCCTTTTCTATCAGGCATTTATTAAACCGCGAGACAACTCCCTTGGAAATATCGACAGGCGCGACATCAAAGGATGATTTAAATATATTCCCTGCGTCACTGTGACCCAATCAATAGAAGCTGAGTTAATTTGCAAACAGAAGGATACCTGGATAGACCGAAAGCGAAAGGTCTGATAATCACCAGATCAGAATAATAAACAATAGACACGGAAGAATATCGCTCTCTTCCTTCTAATTTTGCAAACTAATATTTGCGTTAGCGGAGAGAGACAACTTTTCAACTCTTATCTCACTCGTGCTTGGGTATTTCCTTTCCTCAATGTCGTCTTAAATCTGGGAATGGACAAACGTATTCGTTTTGCATTGATACTCCTGTGTAAGTGAAGTTTCTCTGCACTCACAACATAAAGAGAGAAAGAAAAACACCGACCTACGAACGACAAATCCTGCGAAGTATCTGCATTGGGAATAAATACGCAATTCCAAAAAGCGGAAGAAAAGTAAGAGTCATAAGAATTCAATAATTTGAGGAGATAACATGGTTGATTTCAAAATGGATATCACGAATTGCATTCTCAGAAGGAATGGCTTATTCTAGATAAAATAATGGAATGAATTACATAAAATCTCAACCCCTTATAAAGTATACGTATACGTATCGTGTTGACGAAGGATAGAGGGACCCTTCTGACACGAATTTTAGTGTAGTGAATTATGTAAAATGTTCGAAAAATATTAACTCAAATTTAAATTCAAAATACAGAATTTCTATTCTCTCCCTTTAAACCTGGGCAAGATTGTAATTATTTCAAATCTCAAACTATTGCTTTCATCATTCCATGCTGCGTGTCTTGTAATTCCGAACGCTTGTCTGTACTGCACTTAAATCGTCTACTTGTTTAAAATGACATTGTTGCGGTTGGAGGGCTTACTGAAAGTGAAAATTAAAGACATTTGTTTTGCTGTGGATCTGTGACTGACGCTACTAAAGGCAGAAGTACTACTTTGGCGTGTTTTTATTCCTAAATCTGCGATTCCTATAATTGTACTGCATAATAATTTTAATTCTTATCACATTCTTCTATTTCCCTTTATTTTTGCTTCTATTTTCGAAAATATTTTTCATTTCTTTTACAATGTATTCTAGGGGTTATTATAGCCTTAAAAACAATTTCATATATTTTATTTATCTGTTTCTTTGTTTATCGATATGCGGTTTCCGAGGTAGTTAAATCGTTATTTGACAGCGGAATTATAAATTGTCTGATGACGATTAGTTCATCTCTTTGGAAAGCCATACTTTTTGCATATTACTCTTTTAAGGTAAACTTTTCTTTATAGCTAAAATCGATATGAACTGACTTTACATGGTGGAACGCCATTTACGAAAATAAACCGCAGACTTTGGCTGTATGGCCGAAACCGGTCGTGTATTAATAATTTCTTGTGCAAAATACAAAGTCTGCGGTTTATTTTCATTTCCTTTATATCGTTTCGTTATTTTACAGTTTTGTCTAGACGTAATATTGCCGAGATATTTCTCTCTTTGCAATCATAGCTGGGTTATCTAAGTAAAATGACATTTGTTTTGATGTGGATCGGAGACAGACGCTGTGATAATCATTGTTAGACTATATTTACACTGTGTGATTGCCGGTATTATTGATGTTTGTTGAATTATTATTATTATTGATTTTTTAATTCATTTTACTAATATGGTTTATTTTCTAAGAGGTGTGTATTTTGAACCTCTGTATTGGCAAATTCTAAGAAGGGTTCACTTCAAAATGGATACCACGAATCAAATTCTCAGAAAAATTTCTATTTTCATTTCGGAAGCATGTAACCCCTCGAGATTCTTTTGTTGATACACGCGACAGTTTGCTCGATTGATATTGTAACCAGACTTTCCGCACGCAAATTAATATAACTGCTTACTCCGCCGGGAATTTTCCGAGATAAAAAAAAGAAGCGGGACAAAAATCTCGCTCGAATTAACAACACGAAAACGATGAAAATGACACTTTAGAAGATTGAGAGGATGGAGATTGATGACATTTTAATTAAAAGCGTGTGTGTTTTTGTATCATTTCTGAAGTGCAAAACAGTTACGTGGAATCATATTCAAAAAATTTTGAATCCAATTAAGTCGATGAGAAGTCGAGGGCCTAATGTTCGGCGAATGGAAGCAATGAAGACTGAATCGATAGGAACAGGAAGAGGGCGGCTATCATTCAATGAATGGAACCACATGGTGTGCGTTAGCGTGGGTGAGATTGCGCATGCGTCTCTTCTTTCTTATATATTAAAATAGATTCTTTAGCCATCCCCTGGAGCTGAAATCTCATTCGTTTTTAGCTGTTAAATTCCTCTTCCTCCATCCAAGCAGTAGACGAGGTCTTCTCTGGCTACTTTTGCCTTTTATTTCTCTATTTTCTGTTGGGCTTACCTACCACCTAACCCACCTAACCTTTTACCTATATTGCCGATTTGTATGCGTTAACGTGAGTGTCCTTTATTGATCTGTTCCATTTTGGTTTCCGGGTATATTTAGCTCACACTACCACATCTCCGAAGTATTCTAGAAGATTATTCGAATCTATCTTCTGTTTGTCGGACAACGAGCATTCCATAACTATCAGTTTTCTTCTGAAGTTTTTTAGTAGGATTAATATTTTACATATGCCTGGTTCTTAAAAAGTACGGAATAATTCTGAAAGTATATTTAACAAAAATTAAGAAAGGGAAATAGGTACGAACGAAATCTAAAGAACTCGACGTACTCTCATCTCGTAACAATTAAAACTGTGATTTTCAATGTTTTCAACAGAATTAATTTCTTACTTATGAATGAATGTTAGAAGATGCAGAAAAGGCATAAGTAAGGCAGAAATATAAACTATTTTCTCTATGAAAGTGAGAGAGTAAAGAGATTTGAAGTGTCCCTAAGAAACAGTATTTTAAATCTCAGTTTTATTAATAACTGTCAAATTTTCTTCTCTTATAGTATTCACCTCTCTTTAGTTTGCTTAAGTATTTCTCCAAATTATAGAGTGCAAGGACATATAATTAATAATGTCCTTTAAATATTAATAAGAAAACCATTCTTAGAAATTAAGTAATGGGTTTGGATTTTAGTTTGTGAGGAACATTTTCTAGAGTAAAGGTAATCCAAGAAAATGATTTATAAAAGCTTTTTTCTTACTTTTTTTAGGTGAACCATTATTAAAAGAAATTTAACTGAGTATTGTACGGGGTAGCAGACCTGTAGAATGCGAGAGAATCATTTTGCCACAGGGAATATAACTATCCTCGCTTTATAGTTTGTTTATGAAATTGAAATTTTGACTATAAATATTTTTACGGATTTTATGTATGTTTTTAATTGAAACATACTGCTTATATCACTTGTATTAACATGGCTTCCGTTTATAAGCCATAGTTTCTCGACAAGAAAGACAAAGGCCGTCCTTAGTGTAGCAACATAGATAACAATAACGTCTCACGCTTTGGTTTGGCACCAAATATACACGCTAAGTCTTTCATTTCAGCAAATTTGGCACTCTTCTGACAGAAGATTCGCCATTCCATGTATAGCTTCAGAAACGAGATTTTTCACAGGTGCAATGCGGTAACCAAGAGAGTGGAGAGGGAAATAAAAAATAAGTAATGAAATAAGAAGTAAAGAAAGAAAATTTGGTACACGGATGTTAAGGAATTAGAGGATTAAAATCTCCAATAGCCTTCTTTGTCGGCGTTTCTCGTCTCATTAACCGGTATTCCGAGAAAACAAGAAAGGAAGCAGACATTTTTAAGAGCACCCAATACCTATTTCGAATGCGATGCATTCATCATCAGGAGAAGGTATCTATTCACTCCTGACGATGAATGCATCGCATTCTATATACGCATTAGGTGCTCATAAAAAGAGCGGTTTCTTTTCTTGTTTTCTCGGAATACCGTTTATTGAGACGAGTAACACCGACAAAGACAATTGGAGATTTTAAACCTCTAATGAAATAGGAGTTTCAGTAATTAGATCGACTACAGAAAAGTATAGACTGGTGGTATGACCTCATGACACGAGTGGAGGAAGAAAGACTCCATAAGGAATGTCTATGTCTATGTAAGAACCCTGCAAGCCGCCTTTCGGCGTGTGGCAGGGGGTGCAAGTACCTTGACTCTATTTTCCTAAACGGTTGCATTCGCGTATACTTCGCGGAAAAAATTAATTTTTGAAACTATTCGTTCTAGCATCTATTTCCCTAATCTTTCGGAATAGAGAAGACAATATTAATATCTATATAATATAATATATTTATATAATAATTATATAATAGAGAAGACAATAAAGAATTAAAGAGGCTGTCCACGAGGGAGGCGAGAGAAGGGATAAAAAAGACAAAGAAAAGAGTGGACAAAATAGTTATGCTAATAAAGGAAGACGGTGACTCGGCGGATCCTGCAGTATTTTCAGTGGCTCGAAGAAAACCTAGGCAGAACCATCCTCCTGGGCAAAATGGAAGCCATCTGCGAAGTTGGAGACCTATTCAATAGACTGAATGTTTTTTTAGACTTACAGCTAACTGTTCCATGGGGAATTACAGGGACCATAAGGTAGCGATTTTGGCGATCCGAGATAAGGGTAACCTTAACCTTAAAGGGTAATAACCAAGAGGTCACTCAGGACTGCGGGAATGGACAAAGAGAGTTGGAGAAGTGGAGGTGTAACGAAAGGAAAGTGGAGGAAGTTAAGAATAATTTGGTGTTTTTATCTGGTGTTTTCCCAGCGTAGATGATGCAGGAAGTTTCCAAATCCGCTATCCAACAATAGTTGGAGAAACGGTTTTTGGAAATGATTCTTTGTTCTCCGATTCTGTTTAAATGAACCGGAATCTTTCACTGGCTTCAAATACACCACTCACCAGGAAAGTACTATTTTGGTTAGTGCCTAAATCTGCGATTCCTATAATCACACCGCATATTTTGAATTCTTATCAAATTCCTCACTTTCTCTTTATTTTTGCCTATAAAACCATAACAACTATTTCATAGTGGCTCTTCCACCTTAATTTTTAGATTTTAGAATTTGTTTAGCGTATTTCTTTGTTTATTGAAATACGACTTCCGAGGTAGTTCATCGTTATTTGATTGCGGAATTATAAATTGTCTGATGACGACAAGTTTATTTCTTAGCCATAAAGCCATACTTTTTGAATGGCAATATTTTCAGTTAACCTTTCCTTTACAACGTTTCGTTATTTTATAGTTTTGTCTGGACGTACTATTTGCCGAGATACTTATCCTCTCTTTGCAATAATAGCTGGATTATCTACGTAAAATGTAAATGCGAATTTTCAATCATTTAATTGCCGCACCTTAGAGTTTATGTTTATATCCCGAATCCTCAGCTACTGATTAAAAAGATTTGTCCTAGGAAAAGTTACTTTTGAACATAAAAAGGTGGCGATGAATTCTGTTCATTCTCGTCTGCTGTGCACAATCTCATCTGCACACAATAGATCGCAAAAGGACTGTTTGCTTGTACCTCAAAGCCCAGAATCCGCTATTTTCTAGGGTTCATGTGCTCCTAACGCTTCCGTAGCTAAACGTAAAAAGCTTTGTGGTCGCTGCGGCTCCTCTTTTTCCAACGAAATAAAATTTGATTTTACGTTTGCCGATTAGAGAGTATTGGACTAAACCGGATGAAAAGTAATGAAAATTCGGTGGAACGTCTATTTTCAGCAGTTAAAAGGTCACCATTTTAACTTTGATCGTCCATCCGAGGTAATTAAAATGGTAATGCGAGAGAGAGAGAGAGAGCAAATCTTCGGATTACGGTAAAAACTCTTCGTTCATATGCATGATCTTCATTAACGGCATGAACCAGCCAAAAGTATAAAATTCTAATTTGTGTTAGGCATATTTTTTTAAGTACTCTGGCGACATTATCTTTATTTTGTGACATTTCGTTTGCGAATAGTTTGAAATCAACATGTTGTACAAACTAGAGTTGCGTCAGATTCGAAGCTGTGCTGTTTATTTCTCCTCGGACAAAGGCTGAGAATTAAATAGTAGAAAACAATGATTGCTTTATATCCAAGCAAACATCTTTAAAAACTTTTCTCTTTGCGAAGGGATTTTCAAAAGTAATCATGTTTAACGCAAGAGATAATTTCCATATTCAGAAAAGGCGGGAGTAATAACTTTTTCTATTCCATCACAAGATGTATTTCGCGCAGCCTAAGTTAAGTACGAAATAGTGTTTTTATAAAATGTTATGTAACCCCGATCACAGTGAACTATAACTTCATAATGCACAAATATATAACTTTTTTAGATTAATTTATAGTGTCTTATCGTCTAAGTTTCCTTCTTACGTTTCCATGACTGAATGTAAAATTATGGTGAATCATAGCAGTATGTGTTTCACCAGATTCTTTTTATGCTAACATTTTTTTTTAATGTCAGCGTTTAGATAAATATAGAAATGCAGTCATACGTTGTCACTTACCAGGATTTGCTTTTGGATTATAGAGCTCTGATATTGAATATTTCGAATACATTTGGCTATTCATGGGAGGAAAATTTATGGAGACACGCAATGACTTCCAGCAATTTTAATTACAGATAGAATTATTTCATAAACTTAGATAATTGATTTACGATACTCAAATAATTCTATATCGTTCATTCATTCACAAACTAATGGCAATGCGTTTTCATTCAACTTCCATTTCTATTCTATTCAACTCTATTAATCCTGATGTAAGAGGAAAATTCTATGCTTATTTTTAGATTATCGGAATACTTCTATATTGATCTACCACTTCCTTCCTTTAAGGGTCTTTCCCTCAAAATATTGGTTAGAAATGCATTGTACCTTCAGGCAGTGTCCCATAAATAGAATTTTTGTATTTCATTCAATGATTTCCTTTCCTCATTAACTTCCTTAAACATCTCTGCAAGGACAAGGAGGACAAATCATTTCTTTCAATTTTTCTCCAGTCATCTTCCTCCAAATCCACATTTCTGCTTCTTCGATCCACGTTTTTTTCTTTTTCTTTATTGTAGAACTTTCACATATATACTCCACATCAATAGTTTTCCAAAGGCTTTAAATACAGCAATGCCGATCTGTGTACTTGCCAATTGAGTTTTATTCTTCATAAATGCTATTTTGTTAGTGTTATTGATTTCACCTCAACTGATCATAGGCTGTATGTTGTTTTTGTCATCTTTGGGCGCTTTCTATATAGGTATTAGAATTATTTATCACATAAACAGTTTTCTTGAAAAAATAGCCAGAATTATCTCTCCAAGAAAACTACCTAAAACTTTGGAAATTCTGAAGGATTACTTTCGCAATTTTAATTCGAAGTGATACTTAAAATTAGAAATTTTCGATATGGTTGAAGGAAATAGGTTTGCCATTTTTGGAAGCTTACTTACCTAAGCAGATGTTTCATCTTGTTTAGTCATACAATAATCCTGATATAAGGCAAAGTATGTCTTAGAGTCCCAAAAATTAAGAAAAGCATAGAAGAAAGAAAGCATCAAACTTGGAATTGCAACGGTCACTGGAAATACATTAACTGAAAGGTTTTGCATGGGATTTGTACACACATGCATCATATAAGGTACACACACACACTTTGTGTTCAAGATCTCAAGATATTTTATCAGATTACATTCTGTTGACTTGACTTTTGCTTTATTTTACTTAGGGGAGATGAGGCCAGCTGGCCTCTTCTTTTCCTCCCCCAGGGTTCTTTCTATAAGTTACATTTCAAATACAAAATATCAAAAATATATATAAAGTCAAGTTCTTACTCAATAGAGTACGAAATGAATAAAACATTGATATGGAAATAAATAAGTTAAGTAAATACATAAATAGACATGCGTAAAGATATATAATAATAATAATTTATTTATATATTTAATTTATTTATTTAATACAATAAGAACTTTATAGTTCCACCAGGTAAGTACCTGTCGATGGAACATGGATTGAAGTTGATTTAAACAAGGTTAAATAGTTTTCTTGGTAGAATACTGTTCAGTGTTGACAAAATATAAATATTAAAAAAGAACTGATAAAATTAGAAAAAAAATTACATTTCCAATAACATTTTGTAAAACAAGATTTTTATAATATTCTTATTAATATAATATTTTTATGATATTCTTACTGATATAATAATAATAAAACGGCTTTATTCGGGCGACATTGAGACTAAAAGTCTCCTCTTCCATCTAACCCAAAATAATAAATACATGTATACACATAACTGATTGAATAAATATATGAATAGCGAAGGAGATAAGTAGGTAAATATGTAAAAGAATCGTGAATAATTAACTAAAATAACACAAGAGGCGAAAAAGACAATAAATATAAGATAAAAACATGTGAAACCTAATAGCCACACAACCACATTACAAGAACTGAATTTCTGATTTCGAAGAAGATTTATCCGAAGTACTTAATCAGTACGAAGATGTTATTATAATGGGGGATTTCAACACAAATCTTTGCTTAAAAAATTCCGAGTCCAACCTACTTTCAAACATGTTCAATTCACTAAATTTTGTCATCCTCCCTTTGAATCCAACCTTTGTTACTAAGCACTCAGCTTCTTTCTTGGACCTCATCATTATAAATAATCCGAGAAATGTTTTAAACCATGGTCAATTACCAGGAATTTCAGCTCATGATCTTATTTATTTAAACTATGCCATCAGCAATGAAAGAAAGAAACCGAAAATTATTACTTATCGCGATTTCAAAAACATCGACGTAAATGCACTGCTATATTCACTCTCAGAACTCCCTTTAGGATAAATTTTCCAAATTGCTGACATTGATGATAAAATCAATCTCCTGAATAATCTTGTTACCAAAGTATTAAATCTACACGCTCCTCTGAAAACAAGAGGTGTCAAAAACAAACCAACCCCATGGATAAATAACTCCATAATTTCTTTAATGCGAGAAAGAGATATTTCCTTAAGAATTTACAAGAATACGAAATTACTGCGTGATTACGACAGTTTCAAAGCACTCCGTAACAAAGTTAAAAATATTGTCAGAAAGGCCAAAGCTAAGTACGCAAATGATCTTCTTAAGGACTCTAAAGGCAGGAATCTTTGGAATGGACTGTCTAAACTAGGAATAGGAAAAGTTAAAACCAAAGTTTTTCCTCTCGATGTAACACCGGATGATCTAAACAATTTTTTTATAAATAATTATACGCAAATCTCTCCCGAGGACAAAGATGAAGTATTAAATTCAATTAGCAACCAAATACCTATCGATATACCCGAATTTCAATTTGGCCTTCCTTCTAATAATGACGTGAGAAAATCCTTGCTATCTATAAAATCTTCAGCCCCAGGTATAGACGATATCCCTATCAACATTATTCACAAAATGATACCCGTCCTCCTTCCTTTTATCACTCATGTCTTTAACCTCTCACTTACTCACGGGGTTTTTCCAAACCAATGGAAAATATCTACTTTCATCCTATATCTAAAGTAGCTTCCCCTTTGTCCATCAATGACTTTCGTCAGATAAGTATCTTACTTTCCCTTTCTAAAGGTCTCGAGCGTATTGTTCTCGAGCAACTGACGAAATTCCTTACTGTAAACCATCTCTTCGATCCACACCAATCCGGCTTTAGGCGTTACCATAGCACTGCAACTGCACTCACCAAGGTCACGGATGACATCAAGCTTGCAATGGACAGCAGGAAAATCACCATCCTTGTGCTTATTGATCTAAGCAAGGCTTTCGACTCCGTTGATACTGACATACTTCTTGCCAAATTGCGAACTTTCAAACTCTCTTCCACTGTTTTATCTTGGTTCTCAACTTACCTCGCTGGCCGATCTCAAACATGCCAAATCAACGGCACTCATTCTGATGTGAGTACTATCAACCACGGGGTTCCTCAGGGATCTATACTTGGTCCACTCCTCTTCTCCCTTTACATTCAGAACTTACCAAAGTATATTAATCACTCTTCCTATCATCTCTATGCAGACGACCTACGGATTTATCTATCCGATTACCCGAAAAACCTCACTAAATCCTCCTGAACTCATTAATCAGGATCTCTCTCGACTTCATAAATGGCTACATTCTATAGCACTGAGTATTAACTCAAACAAATCTCAAGCCATCATATTTGGGAGCCGTAAGATTCTTAGCAATATTAATTATCATCAAATACCTAAAATAAAAATTGACGACAAGGAAATCGCATACTGCTCTTCCGTTAAGAATCTCGGTGTTTACATGGACCAATCCCTCACTTGGGTGCCTCAAGTAAATAATATATGCAGAAAAACGTACTCCACACTTCATAACCTCAAAAGACATAAATGTACACTTCCGATGCAGCTAAAAAAGACCGTTAAACAAGCCTTGATCCTTCCCATATTCGATTATTGTGATGTGCTTCTGAACGAACTCACATCGTCTGCTAATGCCAAGCTAAACCGTACTTTTAATCATGCTATTAAATTTATCTTTAATGCCAAGAAATTCGACCATATTACTCCTCTTCTGAAATAACTAAATTGGCTATGACTTGACTCCAGACGAAAGCTATATACACTTAACCTTGTACACAAAGTACTCAATCAACGTTGTCCCACGTATCTCTCTTCGTACTTCAATGACCTCAACAGCACTCATACCTTTGGTACTCGCTCTTCCGGCAAGCTAATGATTCCTCCTCATAGAACCGATATCTGTTCAAAATCTTTTATCGTTCTTGGAGCGAAGTATTGGAATGAACTACCCAACCACAATCTCAAATGCCTCTCACTTCATTCCTTCAAACAGTCAGTCTCAAACATATTAATTAACAAGGATAATTAATTTTTTTCATCAAACACCTTTCACATGTCCACTACTAGTAACATCATCAAATCTCGAAAGTAACATTATAAATTGTCTTTTTATATTAATAATAATTATTACTATTTTCTTTATTTCTTAATTTTTTTTCTTTTCTTTTAGTATTAGTACTATTTTTAGATTTATTAATATTTGTGCAGCAGGTAAATCATGCTTTATCTATCAATATAACTTTAATTATCCTTACCAATATAACTATTATATAATATTTAATTGTGGATTATTAATTACATTATAGTAGCTTATTAATCTCAATCTTTAAGGCCTCCAATACTTAAATCGCATTTCTGAAAGCTCTTTATTTTCCGTCTACTCTTCTTCTTCTGCCTTTTCAGGTAAATGACATCCGTGGTCAACCACCAAGAAATTTACTCAACAATATTGGTCAGCAATTATGCAACTATATCTGCTTGTATTTATTTCCATCTGTGTTTTCGCGTTTTTTTTTTGCTCCCCTTCTTGAGTGAGCGTTTTCCCGCACAGTGGGTTTTTCTCCGAAAGCCTTCAGCCAAGGAGTTTTTCCCCACACCACAATTCTTTTATTTATTTACCTCTTTTTAATTTTCTTTTTATATATATGTATTTGTATTTTTTTTCCTCCTTTTCTGTAAGTAATATTAGTAACCCTTAATGGTTAGGTGTAAGAGAGGCCCTAATGGGCCTAACCTCGCCAAATAAAGAGTTATTATTATTATTATTATTATTATTATTATTATTATTATAAGAACTAATAAATTGGTAAATCTGGTAAAACACAGGTAATGTAGTCCCGAATTGGGAAATTGTTAGAGATGTCTCTTAAATCTGGGATAGGCAATCCTTTAAACGTAAGGTGATACTTTTAGGTCAATATTTCTCACATGTTCCCTATTAGAAAAGGGCTAACCAAAAGAGCCCCGTTAATTTTAGTCCCGCCGGAGAAATTACGTCGGAGGAGAGAGCGTTACGATTAAGAATTCAAGTTGCGTTTTCCTAAATGGGGGAAGGCGACAGACAGATTTCTAAATCCTCTCCTCCACCTACTGGATGACCTCTTTCCCTAAAATAAAGCCTCGGATTAAATTTATAGCGTCGCCTAACCCGACCCACGATCTTGAAGTTTTTGACCGCAATGTCCCTGTACGTAATTATAGCAATTTCGCTCCCGCTAATTTTCATCTTTGCAGTTATTTCCAGAAACTCGAGGAAGTATTTTGCGTAATGGGATGCGGAGTTTATGAAGTCGGAGAGCTAATAATTGCTCCTTGCACTCTCCTCTTTTCATATTCTTTCCATGAGCGTCTAAATGTGTCATTTTCCCATTTTCAAAGAATTTCGAAGTTTCAGATATTAGCTCTTGTGAAAAACACAAAGGTAAGAATGGATACGGGATTGGCTAAGATCGAGCTTAATATTCAAAAAAATAATGTCGTTAAAAAATTTAACATAATTTAATTTAATTTAATGATTCGTGAGTTAACAATAAGGAAAGGACGGAAATGAGAGGATGAACTTTTAAAAAGCGAAAAAAATTAAGTTCGCGAATAACCAATATTTTCGACTTAAGGGAAAGATAGTGAAGAGACTTGCGGAGAACGTCCAAATATGAGCAAAAGAATTGCTCAAAACAAGATTTGCATTTATTTCTTGTGATAATATAATAATAAATATCTCTATGTAATGCAACGAGTAAACGTGTAATTTTCCTTCCTTAGGTCCTGATCAATTAAATTTTCAAGTTACGCTATGTAGTTTCCTTGGCATATTATATCCAAAATATAATAGATTAAAATTAGAAAAACAACAAGGAAGATCTTGAAAGAGTAATGATAAAATAGTGCCATCTCTTATTTCGAGCATATTCTAATACGCACAGATTGGAAAAATACAAGAAGCAGAATTACCAGAATCTGTAAAAGTAGGTGGTCTTCTTCTTCTTTCTTCCAGGATTAGACTTTAAGCCTGTTCCGGCTTCACTTTACCATCTTAAACGTGGTCCTCTAACACTCCTTTTACCCATTGGCTTTTATTCCAAAGCTTGCTTTGGAAATCTTTCTCTAGGCATTCACAATACATGCTTTTTCTATCTGTTTTTTGTATTCTATTAATCGTTCTGGCATCGCCTAAACTCCTAGTTCCTCTCTTATAGATGTACTCCTTATTTTATCTCTCCTTGTACACCCCTTAACCGCTCGAAGAAATTTAATTTTAGAGGACTCTATCTGTTTTAATTCATTTTGTATTGTGGTCTAAAATTCTGACCCATACCATAGTTGGGACTGCCATCACCTTGTAAAACTTAATTTGGGTTTCTTCTCTCGTTTTACCTTTTAAGGTTCGTCTTATTGTCCCGCTTATCCTCTGGAAGATGTTAATTTTATTTTAAATGTCTTTATCATCTTCATAAGTTAGATCACAACCTAAATATTGGAAATGGAATTCCTGTTCGAGAACGAGTTCGAGTGGTTTTCAATAAAAATTTTTGTTCTAATTGGATAGCTTCCTAAGAAAGCCATTGTTTTCGTTTTAATTGTCGAAATTTTTAGGTTATATATTTTACTCAGTTGATGTAATTTGTGAACCGCCATTTGCAGTTTATCTTCACTATCTTGTATAATAACCTGGTCGTCAGCGAATAACAATGTGTTTAATTACTCAGAAGGTCGCAATTCTATGCCTGGCGCAACGCTATCTTCCTTCCATTTCCTTAAAAGGTCATCAATGTATAAATGAAGTTGGTGAGATATTGCAACCCTGCCTAACACCTTGGTTAATAGCAATTTCTTGGGTCGACTGGTTCCCTGTATCAATCACAATTCTGGTGTTCCTATATAGGCTATGAGTAGCTTTTATCAAATATTTAGGAAATCCTCTTCTTTCCATTACTAGCCATAGTATGTCTCTGTTGACACGATAGAATGCTTTTTCAAAGTCTATGAAAGCTAGATGCGTCTCGAGGTTAAATTCTCTCCGATTTAGTATAATTTGTTTTAATATAAAAACATCGTCAATAAAAAACCTTTCTTTCCTGTAGCCGGCTTGTTCTTCTAATAAAATGTAATTGAAGATAGCTTATAGCCTATTATTGATTATTTTGCTGTATATCTTGTATGCAGTATTTAGGAAACTATCGCATGTTATTATTCCATTATCGCAAAAAGGTGCAGGATCTGGTGGTAGTGGTTATAATACAATATAGAAATTCAGTTCACGTTATATACAATCAAAATAACATAAAATCAATAAGAGAGTGGTCACTTGTATTGAGGGGAACACTCATCTGCCTGGCATTTGCCCTAGAAGAGAGGGAAACCCCTCAAAAAACCCCCCTTACGCAGAAATCATAAAACTTTCAAGAAAACAAAATACCTCCTAAAAATGCAACCAATACAGTTAACAATTAGGAAAAATAACCCTTTTAAAAATATTTGCCCAAAATATTAAGCCCATCAACTTACAATAAATGTAACAAATAACATATTTTACACTACAAAACGTTCTTCAATTTTGCCTTAAAGATACGCACACGAGGAGGGAATGGCTCAAAAACACTCGCAGGCAAGGCGTTCCACTACTCCATTGTCTTATTAAGTACTACTATGTAAGTATTACTGTAACAAAATGTATGCTGCAAACTCAATTGTTTTGTTACAACAGGAGTTTCTTCTTGCTTTAGTCCTCTGAGGGAGGGGTTTAATTTTATGTCTATGATCCTTCCTACTTCTTTCCATAATCACTACTTTTGTGCCTTCGGAAGAATTTTGAATTGTAATATCTTACGATTTTTTATCGTCGAGGTGAAAAATAATTAACATTTATCATCATAATTTTTAATTTATTTTTCATAAATGGTTGGTTATAATCCAGATTTCTGTTGTTGAAGACGTTTGTTTTGCCTTGTCATTGTCACAAGTTGATTAGTTTGAGGGGTGATTTATTGATGAGCAAATGAGAGGAAGGATAGTCTTGATGGAGGGGATATTTTGAGTTTTTGTTGATTCACTTTTCCTCTAGAAAAGGAAAATTAAGATGAAAAGAATCGAATTTATTCCAAGTAAACAATAGCATTCTCATGCCTCGAAGTTTAAATTCTTCATAGCTTTGCGTTCTTTCGCACCAATCTTATGCGACCGGCATTGCACAAACGCATTAAAATTCCTTATATTATTATTATTCATAAATAATTATTATTATCTTTAATTAAAGTACGATGGCTTTTGTAATCTACCCCTGATACTTGCCCATTCCGGTTGACCGCAATACGCATTATAAAGACTTCCTAACCTATAAAAATTCCTCCTCGTTTGTAACGAGTCCCACCCTATCTCTTCTAATATTTTAGTGACACTCGCAGTCCTTTTGAAATTCCTTTGATTTTAATCGCGCTGCAGTTCTCTGCACCATTACAACTCGATTTGCTTATCCTACCTGCTGTGAATCCCATATAGTTGCTCTAAATTCTAATATGGGCCTAACTAATTAATTGAGAGCTATTTCTTTGGAGCTTGAACTATTTTCTCCTAATACCCTCGTAATGAAGCGTTGTGCTCTATATGCCTGTTTTACTACGCTGTTAATACGCGACCCCCATTAAAGTTTTTTCGTAAAGGTTACCCCTAAATATTTACTGTCATTATTTCGCAATAGCACCTGATTATTGAAAACGTAATCCTAGTTCAAGATGTTTTTAATTCTACTAAATCGAATTAGTTTAGTTTCCCTACATTCATAAATGTTTTATTGCAATCAGCCCAGTAAGCAATTTTATCTAAGTCTGATTGCTTTACGTTTCTTCAATCCATCTAACTATTCTATTGTCCATTCCCATTTCAGAAATTTTCCTCACCAGCAGCCCTTGGTTGCCTTATTACACGCCTTTGAAAAGTCAACGACTATCGCATTTATTTGTTTCCCCCTATCCATCGACTCTGCTGTATCCTGTTCGAACGCTGCCAGTTTAGTCACATGAGAATTCCTTAGGGAAACCATGCTGTATGTCTCTAAGCCATTTCTTTTCGCCCCAGAAATTACGTATGTATGCTACTAGTTTCTCCATTTGTTTACAAACTACGCTAGTTAAACATATCATATTGATACGATCAGTTTTAAAAGGATGTCCAAATTTAAGTGACATAAATTAGATAGAGATAAGTCATCTTTCAAGGAATTCCCCTCTTAAAAAATAAAGATGGTAGCGTCTCATGTGAAAATCTTTAAAATTATTAACTAGCTTAATAGAAGTAAATAGAAAATATATTTTCGTAAGCTAATGAGTAAAGTTTTAAAGGAATAATTTAAAATTGGAACATAAATTAAGCTCTTCGCAGCGAATTCAGAGACAAGCAGAGGTAGAAGGGTTTTTGATTCATTCTATAGAGTAATTAATTGCACGTTACTACAATACATTAGGTGTAAGGTAAGGTACAACATGTTTCATTATATTGTAAAGATAAACCGCAAATACTCAGGGATCTTATACAATTATTTTGAATGTCATTCATTTAATTTATATCGAACTCAGGAGTTTTGAAAGTTCTGCATTTCAAGTTTCTTTGGAAAGGCTTGGCAAAATATGTTGGTAAAATTACATATAGGGTCGATTTAAGATTTTCTTTACTGTATCTTCAATGTTTACGGAAAGAAGTTTTGCAAAAGTCCCAAGGATTAAAAATTTAGCAGAGAAAAGCTTTACGTAGTCGTGCACCATAGAAAATACAGGATAGGATTTAGTTTATCAAGACTCGATTGGCTATTTTTCCAAATAGTCAATCGAATTTTAATGAAACTGATGGATTGGAATGCACGAAGAGAATGGTCTAAAATTTTGAGGACACATTTGGCTGGAAATGTATTGTTGGAGAATATTGCAAATCAATCCTTCATACATCACTTGTTTTCCAGTCAAGATGACCTCATATCATTCTTGCGCAGATAGAGGGAACGATGTTCAAACTGTCAGGGGGAACATTCCCATATTTAAGTCTAAACAAATACGTGAGCAAGCAGGGAAATACATATTACGGACATCGAGGAGAATTGATTTGGTGACAAATCTGGCGGGGTAAAATCAGCTGTCAGTAGGTATTACCCTTCTAACCAAAGGGAAGAGAACCTTTTGACTTCAGGACTCAGACGATCTTTCATGCTCTGCGAGGTGTTTTTTCAGGAGAGATTCAATGAATAATTGACTTGATTTTCTTTTTGTATCTAATTTATGGTGGTATATGAAGGGAAAGTATAAACGTCTTCATCAAAGATAGAGTGTAAAATGAACTCTTTTTCATGCAGAATAATGATTTCAAATTCTCTTAAAACTTAGAATTTGGTAGGATAATCATTTGCGCAACTTACACAGGAAGCCTACTGAATAGTACAGTATTCTCACTCCTAGTTTAATTAAAGATTACATTTTTGTAGTCTGAAAACGATCAAGATTTTGATCACAGTGAAGTCACGGTATAATTATGGGTATGATAATCGTTAGCAGTTAAGTAATATGTAATCTGATTTTTAGATTTAGATTCAGAGAATTATATTTTCGACTGGTATTTCTCTTTCGATAATATGCAAAAACTGTTTACTGATCTAATAGGAAGAAGAAAACTTTTACCTAGGACAACTTTTACGACGAAACCTAGGTCGTCGAAAAGTAAAATATTCAGTGCTGTAATAGAAAAATCGTTTTATTCATATTTCATCATAAAGAGCTGCCACAAATTTGATACTGAAACAGAGGATTTTGTTAAGTATTAGACTGTTTACTTCTGTACATTGAATAATTTATAGCTTCAGTTTAAATATTTCTCATTTTCATGGTAGGCGCTGAATTGGAAGTGGTAATAAATGCGTATTATCTCAAATATACGTGGAAACTACAAATATAACTAACAATATCGCTCCCTCGTTTGGCGAAAAATCATTTAGGCCGGCCTTCGTATTTATTTGCTATGGTTCTGCTCTGTAATTGCGATTTCATTTGGGATCCCGTGAACTTTAAAACGCTCCGACGCTTCTAATCGTCTCTTCTGGAATGAATTAGCGGCTTAAGCCAGCTCTAAAGTGTGGAGGGTATTCTGGGACCGCTGATCGATGGATGTAACCGTGGCTGCGGCACTGCAAACATCCATTTCCCTTTGGAGATCCATCCCACTGATCTTCGCAAATAACCACTCATCCAATCCAAACAAACTCTCCAGAGTACGCGGAAAGTTGCCCACGAACGAAGTTATATGTTTGGCAGCATTTCCCATTTGGACAAATGTCCTGGCTTCAAAAATCCTCACTCACCATGCGACTGTGTTAAGCATTTATCAAAGTGAGCTGTGTTGCAAAGAAAAACCTCAATTGCTTTTCAATGATCAATACCACGTAATGCGTGTTGTCGCAGCTGGTTTACATTTAAAACGTTCGTATTCATATGTAATTATCTCTAATGTCTGAAGGTCTAATTATGATCTCCAAAATAATAATTATGATATCCTAAAATGTTTAACGATGCACAGTGGGCTAGAATCGAAAAAAGCTGGCCAAAAATAAGAAAGTGCGAGGAAAATAGTAGATTGAGACACCGTGTGACACGGATTACTTACATCACAATAAGCTATAAACCTTCCTTAGCGGGAATCTGAAATAAAATCTTGCCCCAATTTGCCCCAATAATTTATAAATCGACTTTTCGACAACGCTACAAGGGCCAAATCCGCGCGGCGGAGCACCGTCCTCCGTTACTCTCTTGCGGATTGAGAGGAACAACGAACCAATACTATTCTGACTCGTTTTTTGTAGATTTTAAGCATTAGTGTACTATTTACATATGTTATACATATATCTATTTTCTTTAATGTTACTCGTAAGTTAATACTTGCTTAAGATATGTTTTTGATTTTGACACTCAATGCTTCTTTACTCTCACTCTCCACAATACTGAATATTTTCTTACAAAATTGATAGAAAAAGCCATCACTTTCTGTAATTTCGTTGCAGTAATAAAAATATAGGTTGTAATATTATAAAAATGGCGGAATATAGCGTGGCATTTTCTTGAAATACAAAATTAACCCACATCTGGAGTTGTTTTGGCGACCGTCGCAGTCATCCGTACTCTATGGTCGCAGTGCTCCGGAGCTCTGGAAAAGTTCGGCAAAAGGGTCGTTTTATGACAGGCAGCTGTGTTTTTTTCCGGATTAACGGTACCCTTCGAATTTCATGTCCGTGATTTTTCATCCTATTCCTTGCAAGCATAGGAATAGTTCAGTTCTATTTGAACATTGGATAAGAAGAGATTGTGTTTTGTGCTCTCTCCTTAGCTACGGCAGTTCTGTGAAACAAGAAGTCTTCGACAATATCCTGGTAGCATTCCTTGTGTGAGGGTTTAGCTATTTCATAGGAATTATATTTCGTGAGGTTTGTTTTTATTAGTTATATTTTCCCTTTTATTTAATGTTTCAGAATATGGTGGTAAAAAGTGATGTATTTTCTGATCGTTTTAAAATGTGCTCACAATTGTTTGAGTGCTTTCTACTCCCTTTGTCCTGCATTTTTACTGAAGGAAAGATATAGTTACGAAATCCATGTTGCATATTCAGATATTGCAATAATTTCCCAGGTTTTAGTGTATTATTACGTAACTTAATTAGTATTTCTGCAAAAAATGGCTGATATGGTCATTAATCGGTTAATGCTTCATAATAAAATGATGGAGGTAAAAGAAGAGTCATTTACTCTATAAAAGCAGCGGGTAACAAATTATTTGATTCAGAAACTACAATTAGAAGGATTCGAAGCGGGTATTGTGCTCTTGTTGAATATCTGTGCTTGAATCTTTTTGGGCTCTATCCAAGGAAATGGGAACTAAGTCGCCGTTACAATGACAGATTCATTTAAAAAAATTCCGATTGGTTTAATGAAGCAATTATCTTTCCTGGTATTGTACTCCAGTACTTACCTATCACTTCTGTGACCCCAGGTACTCATACAAGAGTAATTTGAAATTTTTATTATTTTTAATGTGCCAGTTTATAATCCTGGAAATTAATGATCTGAACTTGCATTAATTGCTTCGGTAGACGCAAGAGGGTGGCCGGAAATAGTTTTCCATCATTTCAGTGAAAGATCAAAGTGAAGGAAAACAGAAAGCAATAGATCTTGATACTCTGCAGCAAAGTTATCTTTTGCTACAGAAATGGCAAATAGAGTACTTTGTAGGTGGAGAATAACTGACCATGTTCAGTCTGAGTTGTCAGGAGAAGAGGCTTTATTGCTCATAATATCTTCGGAGTTTACAAAAAACCAATATAAAATTTTACGAAAGACGGCTATAAATCACGGTCATAGACAGTATCCTAGCTATGATACGGTTAGAAATGCCAAATATGCAACATATCCGAATGATATTCGAGTCACGGAAGATGTAGGTGAAGTTTTATTTGCAAGCACTTTAGTCGCACAAGGCATCTAGCATTGTGGCATCGGTATCGACCGTTCCGTCATTAAAAAAGAAAATCAATGCCAAGCTTATTTACAAAAATGGTTTTGATGATAGTTCTGGCCATACTCAGTACAAACAGATCTGGGACACAGGAAAAAAATCTAACGAATTCCTTTTCATGAGTTCCATGGTGACTCTGCGTTAACTTAAAGATTCATTCGAAATTGGTTGGTGATTCGAAACTGGCTTATGGGAAGAAGATTCTTCAGATAAGGAATGCATTTAATAGAGATGGTTATGTATAAAAACACCGTATAATTCATTAGAAACTCACTTAAAACTTTGACTGCATGATTTAGTAAAAATTTAGCATTATCGCACAAAAGTAAACTAATATATGTTATTAATATCGCTGACGTGGTCCCTTGCTATAAAGCATAGCCCATTTAATTTTTTTCAGTTATTAACCTATAAGAAATGATGACTTTCTGATAAATATTGATATCTAAGATATGTACGAAGTATAATAATGCTTAAAATCTACGAAAGAAAACGAATCAGAATCGTATTGGTTCGTTGTTCCTCTCAAAACACGAGTGAGTAACGGAGGACGGTGCTCCCTCGCGCGGATTTGGCCCTTGTAGCGTTGTCGAAAAGTCGACTTATAAATTATTGGGGCAAATTGGGGCAATATTTTATTTCAGATTCCCGTTAAGGAAGGTTTATAGCTTATTGTGATGTAAGTAATCCCGTGTCACACGGTGTCTCAATCTACTATTTTCCTCGCTTTAGGTAAAACGTTGTTCCAAAATAAGGGTCCACCATTGTGTATTATAAAGTATATAAATATTCAACAGAGCTCATTGAAACCAAGCATTATGAAGGACAGAATACATATTTATAATATGGCATCATATGTTACACGATGATTTTCCTAGTTTTGGTTCAGCATCGGTTTGAAGTTGAAGAATTTCGCGAAAAATCAGTGACCGGCATTTTTCGTAAAATTTGGTCAACTTTGACCGCCTATAGAATTGTAATGCGCTGGAATCAACAAAATTGATTTCGCAATTATATGCAGAATTTATTTAAAATTGACCATGCGAAGTTTCAAAGTCCTCACTCAAAAAAAGCACTTTCTTATTTTTGGCCAGCTTTTTTCGATTCTAGCCCACTGTGCGATGTGTAATGATGACATACCTTTTAATTTATCTCATTACTTTAATTTACATTTAGGCCAGAATATTTGTTATCGGTCTCATTTTCCCATTACTGATTCAATTAGCGAAAGGATTACTGTCACAGAAAAATATTTATAAATTCTTATATTTTTATTTCAAGGAGATTGATGATTAGTAACTCTATTAATTAATTTGATTTTGGCTCCATATATTTGTGATTAATCCCAGAGATTCTCTACTAACTGGCTCAAAGGATTTACTGATTTAATTATAATTTTTGAATTCTATAAAACTGCAAATATGTTTATTTTGAATTTAGACCAAATCTCGGTGTCCCTGGTAGATTTTATTTTTCCTATTTCATCTACAAAATCTACAATGAAGGGTTACGCTTTTGTTACGTATTTTAAGTTTTAGTTATTTTAATTGTGTTATAATGACTAATCAGTGATGGTGAATTTTTCCTCTATTATTACACAAAAATAGACGTAGAGTACAAACATTTAATCCACGTATTCTACCAATACATGTTACATCGTAATCCATTAATAATATATGCGTAAATTTGTATAGTCGGCATCAAACAAGTAAAACGTTTAATATTGCATTAAAGAGTTTCGCTATTGACAGATATTGATTGCTGTTGTTATATGCATAAAAACCTATAGCATTCTTAATTAAGGGTAGAATTCTATGATAAAATTAGTGGGTGTTACTATTGCATTTATTTGTATTAGTATATAACCTTTATTTACTCTTGAGAATTATATGCTATTTTATAAAGTTTATCAAAGTTACAAAGAATGAAAATTATAATTTCAGTAGCTTTTTTGACTTGTTTTTGAGATAATTTATTGCTGATATTTAGAAAGTTTTATGTAAGAAAAAAATAAACACATGAAATGTATTCATTATTTTAATGACTATTATATCTTAAAGTAGTTATTACTCATCAAATTTGGCTCAATGGACATTATTAATTGCCGAAAGAACCTTCATTTTCATTCCAAGAACACTTATTTTCCATTAATTCGAGATGAAATTAAACATGGACAAATAAGTAAAGATATTGACAAATGAAAAAAAAACCTTTATATTCTCATCTTGATATGAATGACTTAATAATGAAGACGGAGGTATCGACGAGGTAACAATTCTTTTGATTGCTTTAACGGAATCGTTTCATTTTTATTCATACAGAATTATTATATTAATAGAAGGTTCTTGTGCAATGTAGCATAACTGAAAAAGTCGAAATGTGTGCTGGAGAAAGGATTTCTCAGCGTTAGCAACAAGTGGATAACCTTGAAGAAGGGCATTGCACGAGCTGCTTGGGATTTAAGTATAAATCTCGCATTTTATGCAATCCCGCGAATCGAGCTAAAATTTTGGAGATGAAATTTTCGTGACTATATCTAACCATAACAGCGTTGTAAAAATACCTGATGCAATTTGCACAAATTTTCCGTAACCGTTGTAGACCTGTCTCTGCTGATGCTGCTTTTCTCGCAGCTTCATTCTCGCCACTTCTACTGGGAAAGGAAAAATTCCGGAAGAGCTATTTCGCAGCGTTAAGCGAGGCGTAGGAAATCGAGCGGCGCTATCTATTTCCAAACGGCCCAAAGTGTTAGGATAGTTTCCTCGCATATTTATGTTTGATCCTCCGGGAAGATTAAGTGCAGGGATCGATAAATAGCTGGAAGACACCAATTTCCCTATTGTGGGTCCCCTTGACGAAAGGGGTTTCCCTTTGTCAGAGCTCCCATTTCGGGTCCTTATCCCACGAGCCCAGAGAGAGACCGACGGGCATTATTCAGGGATCGGCGTCGGTTAAGAGTAAATACACGGGAGGCCATTCATCATTCATCGGGTAGAATGGGAGAGGATGCCGAAAATTGCTACTTCATAGGAACACTCTCCCGATACGTTTTATGCCGAGGAGTAGTTCATCTTCCGGAATTCCTCCCGAAATGGGATGCTAAATTGCATCCAACGTACCGACGCTTCAAAAAGTGATGAAATCAGATTGTGCATTTTGCGGAGTACGTGGAAAATTTCCCGAGAAAATGAGATCACGCAAGAGGTATGTAAGCCATAATGGATCTCTTTGCCATTATTCAAGCGGTGAACCGAAAATATCGCATATTCGGAATTTTTGAACATTCTTTTTGATAGCCATTGCCTCCGTATTTGAACTTCTTCTTTATATGAATATTTACTGAATATTTGCCATATAAAGAAGATGGCAAATATTCAGTGGAAATACCCCAATTTTCAGGCTCGACTTGGTCCTTCCTCCAATACTACTAAAATACATTGAAAAGACTTGATATATGTGCCGGCGACGTTTTTGGCGCATCATTCGAAACTTAAAACTTGACATATTTTTTTTTTTTGGTTTCAAAACTTTGTTTTTCAAGTTCGCTGCTGTTGCTTTGCTATTATTAGCAATGGAAAAAATATTTGATGGATCAAATGGATTGACCGCTAGTTAGATTACTTGATTTGTCACTTAGCCATAATAAAGCATACTAGGACCAATCTTTGGTTAGTTCTTTCATTATTGTTGAAGTCATAAGGTTATAAAGATAAGAATCCATACGATAGTGAAATGTTTGACAGACTCAGAAAAACTCTTCGAAATATATTTGTAGAGCGCCTTGGAAACTTTAAATATCCATAATTTACGGGGAAAACAATCTAAAAGTCTAAGTTTTTTATTTTTGCGATGGAATATGGATTAAAATAAGAATAAATAAATACAAATAATAGACGAAATGTTTATTTAACTTTATCAGAATTCCTCTAAGTTTCTTCTGGTCCCCAAATTTTATACATTTTTATATGATAACTCCTAACTTAAAACTTCCTCATCAAGATCAACGACGGATAAAAATTCTAGGAGAGCTAAATCTTCACTTTCGTTTCCTTTAAAAATCAAATCAAAAAATCACAAGGCAGCGAATTTAGAGAGTAAAATAAAACGTATTTCAATTATTTTCTTATAATTTTATCCCATTTAAAGATTTAAACCTCGAAAAAAGGCATTCCATTTTTTTCGAACATATTCTTTACTTTTAATTCAACGAGTAATGAATTTAAAAAAATTGGGAATTAACTTAGATACGACCTTTTGTATCAGTCTCTCATCGAAACATAAAAAGTTGACCAAAGTTAAGTAACGGATTAACTATTGTTAGATGAGAGATGACACCGGAGTACAACTTGCAGAACACGGCTGTCAATCATCGTCATAAGTAACCAGTCGGAAGAATGTCTTGTTGCTGCTCTCAGAGCCATCAAGTCAATCTTTTCATTTCCTCATAGTTCTTGACTTGTACGTCTTCCATCACCTGTCTCTCGTAACTCACCCCAGGTCTTCCACTGTATTTCTTCCCTTCCAATAACGTCTTCAGTAAACTATCGCTCCTCAGCTTGTGTCCGACAAGTTTTTCTCTTCTTTTTGTCAAAGTCTTCCGTAGACTTCTTTCTTAATCCACTCTTCGAAGGACTTCTTCATTATTTACTCGGTCAATTCATTTTATTTTCATCACTCTCTAGTGGCACTACTGGACCATTGCTTCAAGACTCTTCGCCATTGTCAAGCAGTCACGAAGAGAGAAGTATTGTGTACTGCTTTGTGATGTATTTACGTATTTCTAGGCCAACATAAGCTTAAAGCATACTCAATAAATATATACAAGTAATACTTTTGCTCACTTTTAATAAAATTTCATAAATCGAAGCTTTTGGACATTTTTGTAAAAATCCTTTGTACCGTTTATTAGAAAATTGTATAGGAATTTAATGAACAAATTCAATGAATAATTTTTTTTAAACACCCAGGAATATACTCAACATGAGTTGATAGAACTTGGACCGTGGAACAGCCATTTAATCATTAGTTATATAATTTTATTATCTTAGATATTTTTAAAATTGTATAAATCGATAGGTTTCGACCTCGCTATCATCAGGTATGGTACAGGAAATACTAATGTTATTTTATAGAAAGAATTTTCTGTACTGCATCTGATAATGACCGCAAGGCCGAAATCAGTCGACTATTAAAATAAAAAAATCGAAAGAAAAAAATACTTAGTTAATTCCACAGCAGGATTTATTGCCCAGAAGATGTCAACCCGTTGACGAAAATCGTCGGAAAATGAAATCTGCTGTGGAATATAATAAGAATTCTTTCTTTAAACAGGTGTATTGAGTTCTACAAAGTTACGCTTTATCACTATAATATTATTTAAAAATGCGGGAGTATGAATTGTGAATTTCTCATTCATTAACATCCTGGAACTTACAATTCATTTTCAATCAATTTTAGAGTGAATTCAGAGAAATAATTAAATTATAGAGGCAACTGAAAAAAATGATGACAGTATCGTTGGAAAAAGTGATAAATGATGCTACCAAATAATCAGTTACAGTTCTTCGTTCTCACTCATATTCATTCTTGTCAGCATACGAAAGATTCTCAGTCGTCGCATACTTTTCAGATGGAAGCATACGACGAAAAGAGTAATTTGTAGCGAAAACAGGTGGATTAATTGCACTCACGTAGCAGGAACGCATTTCAGTCGATTCCAAAACACTCGAAAAGTGCTTAGCAGAAGCTTTCACAGTTAATTCGAGAGGAGAATTACTCTCAGTGCACCGCGGGATCCCTTTAAAGCGTTTCAACTGATTACGTAACTTCAATTTACCCGTATAGAATCTCGGAAACAGAAATCGTTTGTTAGGAACCGACTTCTCAAGTATCCTATCAGACATCTCACTTGATATTTTCTTTTCGCCTCAGGACATATCCCTCCCCCGAGCGTTCCTTTCTTTCTCTTTTTTTGTTATCTGGGAACGAAACTTTCCGAGTTTAATGGTAACTAATTCGTGGCATTTATTTCATCTTAAAGTCAATTCCCTCCCCCGGGTGGTCTCAGCTTCCCGTTTTCTTCCCCTCCCGGAAACTTTTGCCGCGATATCCTTCTTCGCCTTCCTTTCCTTCCTCTGATCTCCGAACAATGCCAATCATGTGGCGAGGATACCGCTTCTGTAAGCGTATTTCTTTCGGGGAGTCGATGGCAAAAAGAACGCGAAACAAACGTTTCCATTCCCGCGGAGTTTTGGTCGTAATATTGGCATTCGAGCTCGGCGGAGCCGATGTTTGTCTCTCGCGATCATTAACGAAAAGGTTCGCGGTGCTCAAGTCATACAAGTAGCTGCAACGAGGAGTTTTTGTTCTCGATCCTTCTTCTTAAAGTTTCGAAACATTGGTTAGTTCTCGGATTCGTGTTGCATTGAATATTTTATTCGACTACAGGGCGAGAATCCGTGGAAATGCTCTATAAAAAAAAGAGGGAGGGGAGAATACGTTTCTTTTTATGGGAAACTTATTCTCCTTGAAAAGCATAATTTCCTTTTATTAAAGGTTCACGGGAATAAATTTGGGGCAATGAAAAGTAGGGATTTGTTTTGCAGAAAGTATAAGAGCAATGGAATTCTCGGTGCTGAAAGTACCGAATTGTTATTGCTATTATTATGTACGCAGAAGAATACTCGAGAAACAAATGTACTTCATAACTCTAGACTACTACCTACTATTTACTTTGTAAGAGTTTTCGCGAAGGGAATTTTTTTACCGCATTTTAAATTCCATTTTTCATTGATTCGAAGCGTGGTATTCATGCGAACGAGTTATCGTAATTGAGCTTTGTCCGAATAAAATTTCTATCGGACGAGTAAACATGTTTAACCGTAAACTGGATGCCTTTTGCAATTTAATATTCGGTTTAATTTTCCCCAACCAATATCAGCCTAATTCGGAGAGAGGCAATTAACTTCCGAAAATTACGCGAAGCATCAAAAAAAGCTTTTAATACGGGAGAGCATGCTTTTTTAATTTACTTTGTTCCTGTCGCGTTCTTCTCTTCAAGATTTAATCCTGATGGAGTCTAGCATATTCCGAAGATCCTCTTCCTGTTCTACTTATAAACGGGGAGAAAGAGGAAGCTAAAAGGAAAAGGGAGACTCCTAATGCTGTCGCCAGGAAAGATAAGAAGAGTCGCTTCCTTTATCAGCGCTTGGCCTCCCTTTTGCTGCCTCATCGACGTCAGGGTATTACAAAGTTGAAAAATTCTTCACGGAGATTTTAGGAACAAAATGTATTGACATATTTCAAAATGAGGCGCGTCGCAGAGTAGTTAAGCCGTATTTGCTGAAAAAAATGAATTGGGTAAAGGTCATTACGGAAAAAACCTTCCAATTTATTTCCAGAAGTTGCGTAAATTTCATTCAAATATTGAGAAGGATCATAGGTTATATTTTGATTATTTTATCTTTTTATTTTGATTATTTCTCACTTGCCCTATTCACATCCCTATCGCTACGTCATAATGAACGTAAATATACAGCCATTGTATCAAAGAACAGATAGATATAAGTAATTAGTAATAGCAATTGTAGTAATAATTTGATTTGAAATTTTTTTTTATTTTAAATTTAATAATTAGGAAAAGTAATGTTAGTAATTTGTCTAATAATATTTTCTACAATATTTAGTTTAGTATTAGCGTTGCATTTAGCGTTACGTTTTACGTAACGTAAGAGCATTAAAGTCAAAATTTTGAAAAATTACGAAGTCTCCTATTTTATATAATAACTTTCCACCAAGTCACTCCTTTGAAAATCCATTTCAACATATAACCATTCCTTATTCAGAAAAATCCGAGCAACCGGGACTCAAACTTGAGACCTTGCATCGGTAGGATAGTATGATGAAAATTCCTTCATTGTCGACGTTAGTAATCTCAAAGCTCCAAAGTTTAATCGTAGGCAAGAATTTAATTTAAATTCCCCGTAATAAACATACGCAATTATGATTGGAATAAAAAGCAATTAAAACAGCACATCCTATTATTATTAACATCCGTTGAGCTTAAGAATTATTTTCATAACATCGTTTCCTGTACTTTTTGAAGTGATTTCGAGGAAATATTAAAGACTCGCGATATTCGGAAGCAGTGTTAATGAAATCGCCGAAAAATCAGACCAAAAGAAACTTTCCCAGTCAAATAAATTCCTTTATTTCACTCCAAATTTATTATTTTGTTTATTCTTGTGAATAAAAGTAACTAACAGACTAAATAATGATCGAGTTAATACGTTGCCTTTATTTGATTTCTATCAAAAATACATTGATGTATTATTAAAATAATAACTTCGATATAGGCTATTACTCAAGATTATGGTGTGAATTAAAAATTTCATCACATATTTCCATATGTTTTCAATCCTTCTTTCCGTTTACGACATGCGCAGACTCACTTTGAATATAAAACAAATTAAAATTAATCATATAAGAAAAGAGTATCATTTTCTTTTTACGAGTAATTAATATCTATTTTTATCTTCCTTCATCGAAGTATTATTTTCCGAGGTGGGCTTGGTAAAGTTATCAAAAAAGATAGAATTGATTCGGAAAATCGATATCAGTTAATTAGTGGTAACGCAAAATGGACTGTATGACAATTAAATTAAGAAAGTTAAATAAATTAACGTAAAGTTTTGGAGGCAGACTGAGGGCACTCACCTGATATATCCCGTAAACGTGTTCGCTTCCTGGAGACACTCTTTTGTTGGGGATCCCCTAGATAATTAGATGAAGCATGCCAAGGGCCAACTGACCCGCGACTCGCTATCCCGCGACTCCGCGGAGAGGAAAAAAAAAGAAAAAGCGACATGCCGCCGAGTCCCCCCAGCCTGCCCTCTAGAGGCGGTCCTCCAAATTCATTTAACTACGTAACATAACCGCCCCCCAAAATTTGGAACAAATTTTAATAGTACCAGTAGTTTGGAAGCAGTTACACTCAACAAAAATTATAGCTACATGGCCTCAACGGCACTACATAATGAAAGGAGAAAGGAAAAAAAATAGGAAACAAGGGAAGGTTCCCGATGTCTTCAACCTGGAGAGGGCTTTCACCAGGTACTTTAATAACGGGGGATAGGAATCCCATGGATAGGTAAAAATGGAAAGAAAATAAAATTCTACTCTTGAGATAACTCACAAAAAAAAACACAAAAAATTATAACGAAAGAAAAAAAAACAATGAAACTGAAAGTTAACTGAGTTAATTATTCGTTAGGCGTCCGTTGGTAGTTTTACTACCTTAGATGCCGGACGTTTCAAAAGACCGTGTGGTGTGCGTAGAGTGACGACTCTCACAGTGCCGTCTCCACCTGGATGGACTGCGTGGATTCTTGCTATCGGCCAATTTTGCGGTCCAGATTTCTCTCCTTTCAGAACCACCAGATCACCGACTAGAAGATTTTGTTGTGCAGTCCTCCATTTTGGTCTCGCTTGGAGTGTGGTCAAATATTCGTTAGACCACCTCCGCCAAAAGTGCTGTACCACTTGCTTAAGAAGTTGCCAGCGAGTTAATCGATTAGGGATTTCCTCAATTAAATTTTCCTCCGGAGCAGTCAACAACGGAGAGCCAACTAGAAAATGTCCCGGTGTTAACGCCTCCAAGTCATGAGGATCTGTGGAGAGGCTTGTCAAGGGGCGAGAATTTAATATGGCCTCGATACGGCAAAATACCGTCGACAATTCCTCAAATGTTAGGGCCCGATCCCCAATAATTCCTTTCAAGAGAGATTTTGCACTCTTAATGTTAGCCTCCCAAAGCCCACCAAAATTTGGAGAACAGGGGGGGTTAAAATGCCATTCAATTTCTCTTTGAGAAAATGCATTTATAGTTACTTCCTTGGATAGCTCCGCTTGAAACAGCTTGGCAACGCCCGTTAGATAGTTTCTTGCACCAACGAAATTAGTCCCGCAATCTGAATATACATGAGCGCATCGTCCTCGTCGGGATATAAACCTATCCAATGCGGATAGAAAAGCCTCCGTAGAGAGACTCGATACTAGTTCTAAATGACATGCCTTGGTGCTAAGACACACAAACATACATAAATAGGCCTTTGTTAATTTGGAATTTCTGCGGAGTGATTCCTTTAGATGAAAAGGACCTCCGAAATCCACCCCGGTGTGTAGAAAAGCACGACTTGGGCAAACACGAGGTGATGGCAAATTCCCCATGAGAGGTACCTTGGGATTAGCCTTTTGTTTCACGCATGTGACGCACTTAAAAATGCGTTGCCGGACAATACTTCTAGCACTCAATATCCAGTACTTGAAGCTAATGAGGGACTGCAAGGTTGCAGGTCCCGGATGACCATACAGTTTGTGATAATGATCTATCAACAGACACGTTAAAGGACTATGCTTTGGAAGCAAGAGCGGAAATTTTCTGTGATAAGGTAAATCCGAATTTCTTAATCTACCTCCCACTCTCAAGCAGCCATGATTATCAATGAAAGGAGCTAGTCGCAATAGATTTGATGAGCAAGGGAGTTTCCTTTCTAGCCTTCTTAACTCCTCCATGAAGTATTGGCGCTGTGTCACACGGACAGCAACCATCATAGCAAATTTAATTTCTGATAAGGTAAGAGGACCACGAAGTGGTTCCGCATTTTTCGGATTGATATATGATAAATACCTAAGACAATATGATATGACTCTTTGGAGTCTTACTAGCGATGAAAATTTCTCAATGAAAGACGCATCGACAGTACAAGCTAGAGATAATTTTACATCCTCCTTTATTTCGGGCAGATTCTCAGAGCGAGTTAATTCAACATGATTGACTTCCCAATGATCATATGGATTTGAAACCCACATGGGTGCATTCCACCAGATTGTTGAATCCACGAGTTGTTTTGGGGTCGCACCACGACTACCAAGATCGGCAGGGTTCGATCTGGTTGATACATGATTCCAGGTGATATCCAATGAACAATCCTTTATTTGAGTCACCCGATTTGCAACAAAGGTTTTCAATTGATACGGAGGAAGGTTTAACCACGATAACACGATAGTAGAATCTGTCCAAGCAAATATCCGCTGTACAGCGATATAACCAGAGAGAGAACTCATAACAAATTTTAAAACATTTGTAAGCAAAACAGCTCCAAGGAGCTCTAAACGAGGTATTGTTACCGGCTTGATGGGGGCCACTCGAGTTTTCGCCATTAACAAATAGATTTGTCCCTCCGAATGTAAATCCCCACATCTGAGATACACTACAGCGGAATATCCCTTTTCCGAAGCGTCTGAAAATCCAATCAGCTGGCAGGCTGAACTTGATCTTGCAACAAATCTGGGAAGTTTTAAACATGATAAGATAGGAAGCTGCCTTGTAAATTCATTCCATAAAAGAAGATAACTCTCCGGTAATGCTTCATCCCACCCAAATTTCAATTTCCAAAGAGACTGCATGAAGTGCTTAAACCAAAACACAACAGGAGAGATATAACCCAACGGATCGTATATTTTTGCAATCTCTGATAAAATGCCTCTTTTTGTAGATGCCTGAGCAACATTCTGAACGCAGTAAAAAAATTCATCGGTAAGTGCTTCCCAATGCATTCCGAGTATTTTGACGACGTTATCTCCCTCTGGATCAAAATTAACCCCGGTTTGCCGTTCATTAAGAGGTATCCCTTCTAACACATCAGGGAAATTGGAGGACCACTTATGCAGATGGAAACCTCCGGCTTTCAATAGGCTAATTAACTCTTTTACCAAGCGTTTTGCCAAGGCGGGTGATGAGGCACCAGAAACTAAATCATCAACAAAAAAATCTCGAGGAACAATGGAAGAAGCAAGAGGGAATTTCACCGCTTCATCATCTGAAAGCTGCTGAAGGACCCGCATGGCCAAAAATGGAGAAGAAGTCAAACCATATGTCACTGTATTTAATTGAAATTCTTCGAGGGGTGAATTGGAGTCGGGTCTCCACAAGATATGCTGATAAGGTCTGTGAGCAGGTAACAGGAGTATCATCCTATACATCTTACGGATATCTGCTATTAGGGCAACTTCATTTAAACGAAACCTTAGGATTAAGTCGGAAATATCGTTCTGGAGTTTGGGCCCTTTCAAAAGCGTATCATTTATACAATGACCTTGCGCAGTTTTCGCTGACCCATCAAAAACAACACGCAATTTCGTTGAGGAGCTAGAGGGTTTCAGGACTGCATGATGTGGAATGTAATATTTCCCGCTATTTCTCGGCATGCGCGACATATGTCCCATGCTGGAATATTCTTTCAAAAAGGTGGAATATTCAACCTTAAGATCAGGTAATTTCCGGAATCTTTGTTCAAGACCCGCAAGCCTCTTCAAGGCAACTTTCTCAGAATCTCCGACATCATCCGGAGAAGAGTGAAAGAGGATGGGGACAACATAGCGCCCTTCTTTGTTCCGATAGTGAAGGGTTTTAAATTGTTGTTCCGCTTCCCCATCGGAAGGTGTGCTACCACCTGTAGATAGTTCCTCTACTTCCCAAAACTTTCCCATAATTTCATGTAAATCAGCAGCAGTTACACATGAGGTAATGGTAGAGGCAAATATTTTGTTAGGGAGTGCAGAAGGAAGTGGCCCAATGAGTATGTAACCAAATATTGATGGCCATGCTGTAGGAAATCCTATCGAACGAATAGCGGGAGCATCGATCATGATATCCGAATACAAGTCTGCACCCAAAAGAAAATCAATTGCACCTGCCCGGAAGAATTCAGGGTCAGCTAATTCCAATGATGAAAAGTGAGATTGTACTTCAAATGAAAGGTTTGTGGCGGGCTGATTCGAAATTATTTTGGGAATTACAACTGCCTTTGCGTGAATCTCACGACCCCCATTCCTCGACCTTAACACTACCGATGTCATTCCCCGAATAGTGGAAACAGGGGAGGCAGACAATCCTACGCAAGTGATATGTGCATTTTCTCTAGGAAGCCCGAGCCTTTGTTGGCATTGGGTAGTGATAAAACTAGCCTGAGAGGCAGGATCGATTAATATTCTAATGCTTTCAAAGATACCCGATCGTGATTTTATGAGAGCTCTAGCGGTACCAAGAAGTACATTGGATTGATTCGAACGTTCAGAAGAAGCGGAGCAGGATATCGCATTAACCTCCAAAGTATCATTAGTAGATGATTGGCCGCTTGCTAATGGGATTGCCGATTCAGTTGAATCAACCTTCTTTGGAAGAGGTTTTTCCTTAGTTCCCGGAGAATGGGACTTAGAATTAGCACTACCACAACCAGTCAAATTGCATAATAAGGAATGATGTTTCTTAAAACAGGTTCTACAGACCACTTTAGAAAAGCATTCACTAGCCTTGTGCACAGCAGCCATACAATTAAAACAAAGATTCTTAGATTTAACAAAATCCCTTTTCTGATCGGAAGATAATGCCTTGAATTGAGCACATTGATATAACCTATGTTCCTGTGCACACATATGACACCTTATTAAACGACGAGAGTTATCAGAAGATACAGCGACAAGAGAAGTTTTAGAAATCTTAGATTTAAATCCCGGGATAGTCTTTTGACTCTTTTCGATGGGAACTCGTTCTGCACCCGATGACCGTAAAATATTTACGTACTTGCGGCAAAATTCCAGGAGTATGTGGATAGACGGGAAAGTTGTATTACAATTTTCAATTTCAAATTGTTTTAGAATATCTTTATCTAAGGATCTAGAGGCAAGATAAAAAAACATAAACTCTGATAAATTCGGAATTTTCATTGCTTGCAAGGCACTAAGGTTCTCTGAGAACGTGTCGAGAAATTTTTGCAATGAAAAAACAGACTCCCCCTGCATTTGAGGATAGTTAAACAGTTTATTTAGATAATTAAATGCCAGCAAACGCGGATTATCATATTGCTTCACTAAGGTTTCCCAGGCAATCACATAGTTATCGGAAATTAAGGGAATACTGGAAACCACAGATAAGGCCTGTCCCTTTACGCTAGTAATCAGATAATGATATTTTTCAATATCGGATAGGCGCGGGTTGGAATGCACCAGACTATGATATATGTCATAGAATTGCTTGAATGATTCCAACCGGCCGTCGAACACAGGAATATTTATCTTAGGCAATCGCAGCGATTGAGCAGTGGTGGGATGCTCATTTGATTGGGGAGAAGGGGATTTAGATAAGACTCGACTTGCAACTGACATAGTTAAATGGAACCTGGATTCCACTTCTTCCTCAACCGATAATTCGGCCTCATCGATTTCTAAATCAGCATCAATCATCAACACGCGGATTTCATCTGTTAACTGAACGAAAGTTTTATAATCGTCATCGAGTGATGAAATTCGACTAGAAAATTCTGCTAATTGATCCGCGTTGGTCTGCACTTGAAAAGCACTAGCTAGAACGTAAATTCGCTCTATCCTCCGATATACGGCATCGCGCCTAACCTTCGTGAGCTTCAGCGCCCGCGCTACACGTGCCTCCGGCTGGGTATTTCCCTTCTGATCTCCCGGCATTATAACTAACTATACCTGCGATTACCTTTTGAAAATAGCGTAAAACAGATAATTCTACAAAAGATACAAAACAAAAAAACCAAAGATATATAGAGTGCATTTAACTGCTTCCAAACATACTTAATACAAATAAAGATACTGGCCTTGATCCGGCCCGAAGGACCATAAAAATGGTAACGCAAAATGGACTGTATGACAATTAAATTAAGAAAGTTAAATAAATTAACGTAAAGTTTTGGAGGCAGACTGAGGGCACTCACCTGATATATCCCGTAAACGTGTTCGCTTCCTGGAGACACTCTTTTGTTGGGGATCCCCTAGATAATTAGATGAAGCATGCCAAGGGCCAACTGACCCGCGACTCGCTATCCCGCGACTCCGCGGAGAGGAAAAAAAAAGAAAAAGCGACATGCCGCCGAGTCCCCCCAGCCTGCCCTCTAGAGGCGGTCCTCCAAATTCATTTAACTACGTAACATTAGAGATCCAAAGGTCATTGAAGAAATGGTATCCGCATTTATATTTCACTCGTGCGGGATATTTATTGCGTGCTTGTTACTTGTAAATGGATACAGCATGTTTCAATCCCCAACTTTCTTTACTATTTTGATCTACTCTTCTCCTTTTGCCAATCCTACGCTCGCAGCTTCTCTTTTTCCATATACTATATCTGATTCCCCGCCTTTTCTTCTGCACCATTGAGATACGAAACTTTTTCACATCTAGAACACTTTCGGTAACATTTTTCCGAGTGAAATACTTTCTGGAAAAAGTTGCAGTTGTTTTTTCTCGGAAACGAAGCAATTGTTACGGGAAGTCCTTCAAGTATCATGGAACAGTAATTTGAGAACTTAATTTCTATATTTTCTTGATGCTTGCTTGCAATGATTAATTAGAATAAAATGTTACTTCTGAAGCAATAGACAAAAAGAAATTCTCGAATGCCCTACTTGGAAATTTTTTTTCTTTGCAAATTTCAATGTGATAAATTAATTATTGTATTTGCTAGAATTAAGCTAGAGAAATAGATAATGCAGGCAGAACCTATGAATAAAGAATAATTAATTTATCAAATTGATATTTCCGAAGGAAAATGTTTTCAACGAGGGGCATTCGAGTTTGGATTTATCTATTGCTTCAGAAGTAACATTTTTGTCTAATTGATCCTTACAAGCAAAATGGAAGATTTAAAATGTAAGTTCACAAATTATAATGTTAATGTAATAAATTAATCATTTTTGCTGGAACTAAGCTAGAGAAATAAATAATGCAGTCAGAAGCAATGAGTAAAGAAAGTTGCATATTCTGGAGGTTTGAAAAAGCAGACAAAGAAAAAATTGTCTGATAACTAGATTCCGAACCTTCCACTTGATAGGTGGTTGTTCTAGTTTTTGGCCAGTTAGCCATAGCCTTGGATAGCCAAGTGACCACGATGCGCCACGACGCGCGTTCGTGTTTGGTGAAAGTTGCCTCGGGTTCAATTCCTGTTTGGAGTCCACATGTGCGATGTTACTTCAACTACTGAAGAACTGTATCACTACTATTAATAGTCGCTAATAGGAGATGTGGGTTCGATTCCCACTTGCATTAGAATTATTTCTTTGTTATTCTTTCTCAAGTTTTGTTCGGCATAATATTAATAAAATATTATTAATGTGTATCTATTAATCATTCGGTTTGATCTATTTATTCATTTAAATTTATCGCTGCAAATTAAACTTCTGTCCAGGTTACAACGTTAGATGAGAACATAACAGATTAGTTGTAAGTCCCGCATTCGCCCAAAGACAGAAGGAAAACACCTCTAAAAATCTCCCATAGGCTAGACAAGTTAATTTCACCATACATAAATTGTATACTATATACATAGAATACACAAAAAGTTAAAAATTATCCATGATTTAAGTAAAACAAGGTACATTGCATGGCAGAATATCCACATAGTAACATTAATGTAGGTTGATAGAATAATAACTAATACAACTCAAGATAATATTGCAGATGAAATAGCCGTAAGGTCACATTATAATAAATTACATGTGTCATGACTTAAGCTCATTTTTAAACACTTTAACATTTTTATGGATTTAAATTTTTGGCATATGCGCAGTCAATGGAATAGAGCAAGGAATTTGTTTGTATTTAAACTTGAGATGTTACTTTAAGAAAATAAATAAATCAGAGATTTTTCTCTTTACGAAAGTTTAACATCAATATTAATACGCATGTGAATGACAACGAAGCCTATATGCATCGCTCAAAAATTGACTACGATGCTATCTTTTACAATACCCAGACGAAAGATCTTTATGCTACGCAAGAATGATGTCTATTAAAACCAATGTGGAATAAGGATTCTTCCACGAGATCGATTAAAAAGCGATGTTGTATTAAGGTTTCTGTTTAGATCAAACAATAGCTGTGGCGAACGAGTATCCAGCGTCGCTAAAACTGGAATCGCCTTGTTAAGGTTCAACTTCATCGTCGACGAAACTTTACAAGTATAAATTGGAAGACTAACGAACAGATGAAAGCACTCGGAATCAAAATAACCGCAGCGGCGTAATTTTAATGGAATCATCAATTAGGGTAACAATTTTAGCGGGTGAGCACAAGTTTCGCCCGAGTTCGCTTCCATCGCCCTAGCTCCTTTCCGCCCGTTTTCAGTACATCCCCTTATGGTTGTGCGTTGAATGCGAACTGCTACGACTCATTAACTGGCGCGATCCGTCACTTCCGATAGAATGCCGATGTCACTGCGTCCCACTCTTCCGACAAAGTTACCTGTATTTTGAGTTTTTTTTCTGGTTATACAGGTCGTTGGTAGGTGTTTATGTTTATGCTCCCAGTACACCTTCACCAGAGGAGTCTTTTTGTCCTTTTGCTACAGGATGGAATAAAATTACCTCTCGGGTGGTTTTATCTCGGTCATGTTCATGACTCTGGGGATTGGAAAGCTATTGAGGTCTGATTGACGCTGAATAATGGCATAAATTTTCACTCCGTTATTAGAGCTGTAAAGAGTGTTATTTATAGGGACACATAACGTGAACGCTTTCCATTAATTGGAACCTGGTTTAGTGAGGGAAACGAGGGACCTAATTCCTCATTTTTCCTTCTAAGTTTCATTGCCTTTCCAAAGCTTTGTGTAATTGCAATAATGAACGGTTTGATATTTAGCTGTATACCTTGCAGGAATGTGTTTGTATTCGATAACTTGTATCTTTCGTTTACTATTTTCACAGTTCATGATCATGATGGCATGGAAGCTGCTGTGGTGTCGGTGATAATGGATAATGACATACATTTTCGTTCCGCACCATTGTGATGCCCTTACGTGGGCGTCTTCAATTCATAGAAATCTATTTATGTGAAGGAAGCAAGGGACAACTAACTCACTCTCTAAATTTCCTAGTAAACCACGTCCTCTCTCTAAAGCTTTTTGTTGGCAATGGGGTGATGGGCCAGAGACGTGTTTGGGGTTGAAACCCGTCTCTGGGTTGAGTGCTTTACAGGAACGTGTCTTTATTTGATGATTGTATTCGTTTGTTTGACCTTTACTCACTTGATCTACGCTTCATGCAGACAACTCGTTTGACCAATACGTCTTTCGTAGCTTGTATGTTTAAATTTTTTTATATTTTAATTTCAGATACTGATATTAATAGTTCCTGCTAACATATGTATTATTTATTCAAGTTTGAATTGCAGATTGGCCCTCTGGCGTTTACGGGGAACACAAAAATGATTTTAAGCCTGGTATTCACCCAAATATGGAAGAGAAACCCCTCCAAAAACCTCTTAGGCTGTAAAATTAAATTACAGTATAAATATTATAAGTACATAAGCTATCATGCATTAGAAATGAGTTCTATCAAACATAAGGTATACAGAAGATGTGCCATTTTAACAAAACTAATACAGTACATTATTAGTGTATTATATATATCTCTTGACGATAGGATTATTTTTCAATTATCTTTTAGTAAATGATAGAGAAACATATTTTCTTATATTTGATTTAATTTTCTCACAGTCTCATTCATGGCAAGAGTTATGCTGAATAATGGCAGTGATTAATGCTTCTGCTTGAGAAAAGCTACCAAAATCGTTACTAATAGATTGATTTCCCTTCACTTACGTGGACATGCTCCTCCTAGAACAGTTTAGTTTGGCAAAAAAAGCAAGGGAAAACTACCTCACTCCTTATCTTACCTAGTAAGCCTCGTCCTCTAACTAGCTCTAGTACCAGTAGCTAATATTAGAGGGAGTGATGCCCTAACTGGCCTTCGGGCTAAATACTCTACAGACAGCTATTAAAATGTATTAACTACTCCTCTTTAGTACCTATTTTTAAGACAATTCACAAGCTCAGTGTAATCCCCTAAAATGTTAGCTTAAAAAAGGTTTTATAGACATTCAATTTTAAAATAATTAAAACAAATATAAATATCCATATCTAATATCGTATATTGGAAGTCTTCCTGGAAACAAATTTTCCGAACCGGCGGAATTTCCGTCGATTTTCAACGAGGAAGTGAATTGCCACGAGAATGTACACATTATTATTGCATAACATTGCAATAACATTTCCTCGCCATTATCTGTTAGCTTAGCTCCTTACATTGAGAGGAAACTATCCATTTATTCGCCTACTGACGCGCAACACTGTTCAATCATGTTGAAATGTGAATTTTTAAAACTGTGCAAACTCGAGTGAGTGACAAAAATGAAAACCGATGATGATCCAGGCGCCAATGACATGGCTAACTTAAGCTCGGTGTCAGAGATCCGAATTTCAGTCAATCATAACCTATGTGTAACGAGAGGCCTTATTCATAAACCTAAAGGATATGAAAATTCGTGCATTGATTGAAGTCTTGGATCTCCATATCCGTATCTTCAATAAAATACCACTGTCCTACAAATTCTCTACCATTGAAGTCAGCATAGCCAAGCACCATGGTCATGTAATTATTTGCATTTGTTTTACGTAGTATTCCATTTTTGCCCCTTTTTCCTTGATAATTGTCGTAACTTATTTAAATGTAAAAGAGAACTATTAACTCTGCAATCATCTGACATTAATTAATGTATATATAAAAGGACAGAGGAAATGAAGGGAATGTTGAAACAGCTTGAGGATGTAGCAGAAGAATACGGCCTTCACATAAATCAAAAGAAGACCACAGTTATGAAAATGGGAGAGAATAAAGTGATGGATATGTATGTAAAAGATGTGAAATTATAATAAGTAGAAAGATATAAATATCTAGGTGTGGAGGATTGGATAAGTGAGAAAGAAGTCAGGTTAAAAATAGGAATGGAAAAGGAAGCATTAAGAAAAAAGAGAAACTTTTTAAGTAGTAACGTCAATGTCGAACTAAGGAAAAGAATGATTAAATACTTTGTGTGGAGTGTGTTCCTTTATGACTGAAATGAATAGCGAGACATGGACCCTTAAGAAGAAAGAGAGAAATAGAATAGAGGTGTTTGAAATGTGGGTTTGGAGAAGAATATTAAACATAGTGCATGGACAAAGTTAGAAATGAAAAGGTACTGAGGAGGGTAAATGAAAAAAAGGAGATTGATCGATTTGATAATCCAAAGGAAGAAGAATTGGATAGGGCATGCAATAAGAAGGAACTTAAGGATGTGCTGGGAGGCACAGTGGAGTGGACAAGTGAAGAGAGGAAGGAGAAGAGTGAAATTCATAAATTGCCTAAAGAATGAAGAACGGTACTGTGGGATGAAGAGAAGAGCGGAGGATAGGGAAAATTGGATAAACAATACCTAGGACCTGCGCGAGCAGACCATCTATGATGACGATATTTTCAAGTTTTTCCTTCGGATAAAAAAAAAATCTATGGGAACATTGGGTATTCTTCAGGTATCCGTTAAGGTCTTGCATATATCTTTATACAGCTAATTATTCAGATATACTTCTCTTGGTTAATATAGTTGTGGTTCTAGAAAAAGGTTATTTCTTTTGCGAAAGGAGTGGTGTTCTTTTCAGTCGATTAACTAATCGCAACGAAGAGCACTTGTGACCGTCAGTGGATAGTTTTGGCGGTCTAAGTGTATAAAGGCAATGGGGGATGAAGAAAACGAAATGAGGAATAATAAGAGGGTATCTGCTAATAAAGATATATCGAACGAAAAGTAAAACCCAGTATATTTTAGTAGGAAAAGGGAAAACTCTGATGACGAATATAATCGGTATAGCAGTTAGTGCACCTCCGGCCATGCGACTAGCGGGCCAAGTTTCCATATCGATTACTCAGTATCCCGGTATTCCGTTTTCTTCTCATTTTTGAGTTCTCGAGTACCCGGGTGAATTCGTTCGATAGTTCTAGTTTCCCCACTGTGGAGGATGTAAAAAATTACGAGTTTTTCACTTATTCCACTACAAAAGAATGTCTGTCATTAGTAATCACCATTATCCGACCTATGCACGGGATATGGAAAGTTATGACGACGTCAAAGATGAAAGGATTGAGAAGAGATGTTCATTTGAAAATATACATTAAAATACACGTGAGAAATATTATTCGGAGGCCTGGATGCCAATTAATAGTGCATTTTGAAAGATCTAGTAGAGGAGATGATTACAGGCGCACGTGTCTTACCTCTAAAATTCTTATTTCAGTCAGAAGTGAGATGGATTCCAATAAATAATTAATTTATGCATTTTTCCCTATGCTATTAACGGCATATGTCGACATCAGAGGTTTAAATTATCCGATAGCCGTTTTTGTCGGCCTTCCTCTTCTCATTTGCTGGTATTCCGAGAAAACAAGACAGGACACCGCACTTTTTGAGAGCACCCTTAAAAAGTGCGGTGTCCTTTCTTGTTTTCTCGGAATACCGGTGAATGAGACGAGGGCCGATAAAGACGGCTATTGGAGATTTTAAAGCACTAATTCTTTGGCAGCAGTGTTCCAAATTTTCTTTCTTTACTCCTCTTTATGGATCATTTTTTTCCTCCGACCGTCTCATTTGATGTTAGCACATCTTTTTATTTTTTATTTAATTTTTATTATATTTTTTATTTATTTATACATTTTCATATATTATTTGTTTATTTTCTCTTGTTGTCTTATAACGATTTCCTATAAACTATGTTTTTGATAATTTTCAGTGTACTAGACCTTTTAATCTTTCATTTGTATGTATTTCTTTAGGTAATTTCATTTTCTTCATTTCTTTGAGATTTATCTCCCATTGTTCAACGTTTATTTTAATTCATCTATAATAAATGTCAGTTTAGTGAAGTTGATTCATTTTATCCGATTGTTAGTAGTGCAGTTATATTTTTCCCTTTTCTTTTTGTACAATTTTTATATTTTCACTGCCTGTCTATCATAACTCTATTCTTTCTCCTTCATCAAAAATATAGTTTTCTATACGTAGGTTTCGCAGGTTTTTCACACTCCCCTTCTTGTGAGTGTTTTCCTGCAGTGGAATTTTTTTCCTGAGCCCACAGCTCAGGTTTTTTCAATCTACATATTACTTTTCTTCGTGTACTTTTGCTAACTATCTCTTTCTTTCTGTCCCTCATTTGGCGATGGGTTAGATGTAAGAAGAGACTCCCTAGTCTCAATCTGGCCCAAATAAAGACCTCTTAATATTATTATACCACTAGCCTGTACGTTTCTGCAGTCGGTCTAATTAAATCACCTCCTATTTCATCACTTATTATTTTTTCTATTCAACTCTCTTAGTTACCTCATGTGAAAATTTATTTTCTGAAGTTATTCAAAGAATGGTGAATCTTCCATCCGAAGAATGCCAAAGTTTCTGAAATGAAAGACTTAACGTGAAGATTTGGAGCCAAACCAAAGCGTGAGACGTTATCTATGTTGATACACTGTTTACGGCTTTTGTATTTCTTGACGAGAAACTATGGCTTACAAAACGGAAGCCACGTTAATAAAAATATGTAGTATGTTTCAATTGAAAATATATATTAAATCCATAAATATATTCGAAGTCGAAATTTCAATTTCATAAACACAAACTATATAGCGAGGATAGTGCTACCAATTCTTTAACAGCAGTGTTCCAATTTTTATTTCTTTACTATATGTCGTTATGACACAAAAAAATAAATAATCAAAGTTTTGGATGAATAGGTTGATCTAAGTTCTGTCACAATTTAATTTCGAAATAAGTCACGCAGTTGTCTATCTGTAAAGAATCCGATGATACCGATACTCGAAGGCCGGTTTGAATCCTAACCTCTTAACCATCAGCTGCATATGATAAAGGAGAAGAAAAAGGCTAATTGTGCAAGATAACTTATTTTTCCCGTACTTTATCCACAGAGTCAGGATACCATGGTTAGAAAAAATCCAAATGGAGGCTACACAATGATTCACTAACATATTTTATCGAATTTAAAAAGAAGTGAGCCAAATGAATGCTATTATTAAGTATTTAATATCTAACGAATTAGTCAGCTCTACTATCAGTGCGGAACTGATCAAACTTTAAGCTTAATAAATTAAGCGTGAAATTTCACCAAGCATCGCTCGGAAACGTTCATTTAATCAAATCTATAAATAAAACCGTCAAAAGGAACTTTATTTCATCCTTTGCGAAGTTCTTCTTTGAAGCAGGAAACCCAACTCATGAAATGTATTTAATAAAAACAATTCTCACTCAATAACACTGTAGTATTAACGTGCCATTAACTCTGAATTTTAAGACAAAAGAAATAATTGCCGGGAGAGCGCACGGACATTATAGTTTCCGTTACATCACTTCGTAAAAATCATTCCCCTTTGCGTAGGATGACTTTCGCTTTCCTCATTGCCCCTCTTTCCTCGGATATAACTATTTGGAAACATGTTATGTCCTGTCTCACTTTCTAGGCAGACACCGTGTTTTTTAGCCGCAGAGGACTTTTAACAGAACACTCATACAGGAGGTGTATCGCTTGTTTACATGGGGAGGGAAAGGGGACATAAGCGTGAGGAAGAGAAAGTGGAACAGAGGAGTGGGGAAGCGAAAAAAGATGAAAAGAAATTAGGAGAGAGGAAGAGCGGGGGTGCGGGAAACGTAGATCGTCAAATGTCGTTATGAAGAAGAAGAGAGAAAGAGGAGGATAGGTCGAAGGAGGAGAAAGAAGGTAGAAAGGCGGAAAAAGTGATGAGTTCATTAACAGGGCAGATTTTGGATTACTTAGTCTCGTCCCACGGTATGAGAAAAGCTCACGAACGGGAGGAGGATAAACAGAAGGTGAAACAGTGGGCGGAGGGGTAGGGCGCGAAGTAAGTAGAACTATGGAGAGAAATAGCGATAGGGGATATACACACAAAATGATGAACGTATGTATCAATGGAGGCAAAAGGCTATGGGAATATACCTGCATAAGTGATATACTGGTATATACATTTATCAATGGATGCAAAGAGAGACGGGGTATATACTCAGTGTTCTATCTTTCGGTTGGTATGCATGGAGGATGTATGGAGGCAAAGAGCTATGGATGATATACAAACATAGATGTTATATCTTCTGTTAGCTTCATATGCCCCAATGATCTCTGCTGTGTGGTATTTATAAATTTAATTAGTAACTTACCCCTTCCTTTAAAAGTCTTTCATAAGGTGAGATTAAGACTGAAAAGTCTCTTCTTGCACCCAACTTTTCGATGATGATGTTTTACAAATAAGTAGTGAGTAAGTGAATAGAGATAGAGAGGAAAATTTTAAAAGGAGTGGGATGTAAAAATAACTTAAGGTAAAAGCTTAGGTAAACGAATCCACTGCAGAAAAACACCCACAAAGAAGATTTTATTTCATCATTCTTTGTCTTGGTGTAACCCTCAGTCTTTTCCTAAGTATTCTAACTTCAATGGCTTTCTTTAACACTCCCTCTCCTCTCAATATTTTCTCCCCCCATTTCCTTTGCCGAAGACTAGTTACTTGAATTGGAAATCTCTCCTCCCCTACTATTTCCACCACCTCCACGTTTGTTTTCCAAACAACCCAGCTTACTTTTTCAACTCTACGCCACACCCACATCCCATAGTCCTCCAAACTTTGATTTCTCTTCCTCTTTTATCAAAGTCCACGTTTCACACCCATATACCAAACCACTCCACACAAAGGGTTTCACCATTCCCGAGATGGGGAATTCATGAAAGGGATAATCGAGAGTAAGCGAGATGCATGCGAAAGAATGAGCACGTGGGGGTGGGAGCGACAGGGTGACGGGAAAACGAACAGAGGCGAAATATGCAAAAACGAAAGAGAGAAAAAGGAGAAAGAGACGGAACGAGAGGGCACGAAGAGGGGAAAACGTCGAGACAGATTTTGGAGGAGACAGAGGGGAGAAATAGACAGGCAGTAAAAGAAAAAGGGAAATATGAGGGGGAGAGAGGCTGAATGGGTGAGACAGGTAGAGAGAGGGCGTGTGGGTACAGAGGTGAGACGGGGGTCGGATAGGTAAAGGGGGAACGAGTTGGTTCGGGGGGGCGCGTTGTGGGGGGGAGAGTTGCGGAGGTGGCGACGGAGACGGCGGGCAGCGCAGCAACAGGTCCGCCAGTGCCTCACCGCCCTTGCTCCGAAGCGAGCCTCCCCACTCAGCTACACGCAGGAGGGAGAAAACGCAGCAGGAGCTCGGCCCCCCGCCGCTGCTTCCCTCCTAGCCACCGCATTCAGCCCGGGAAAGCTCCGTCTAAACTGCAATCACGGGACGAGGCGAGTTGGGTGAGTGAGCACGAATGTAGCCTCGAGAATTGTCCTATCGACCCTTTATGTAGACGTGTCACCTCCCGTAGTGTTTGCCCCCTTTTTTCGCGGACCCCTTTACCTACCCCCCATCTTCCTTTCTTCTTCCAGAGGTTTTCCGATCCCTCGCCGTGTTATTTTTATTCCCCCCGTCGGGTTCGGAAATTTCGGGCAGAATTCGCGTGAGACGAGTACGCCGCGATGAGGGTTTTCGTCCGGGTTTTTGGAGCGCTCGACTTGTTGCCGAATCGGTTCCCTCTTCGTACTTATCCTTCCGTTGACCTCCGCGGGGAGATTACTCGTGCTTATCGATAAGTCCATGTATTTTCCTCCAGTAGGTGTAATATCGCTCCCTGGTCGCCTCTTCCGTTTGTTTGTGCGAGTTCCGCTCCGTTTTGTATGATTTAATTCGCCGGTAGGTAAGAGGATCCCGCGTACACTCCAAATCCGTTCATTAAACTCGATCAATATGAATCAATGCACATCGAGGGATATCATGGCTCTATTTACTCTAGGAGTGTTCCATCCGTAAAAATCCTCGATCTTGGTTCCTCCCTATTTGAAAAATTTCATTTCGGTTGGCGTAATTTGCTGACGGGGATAATCCCCAATTGAAGATCGCTTTATGCTTGTTCTATAAATTTATTAGCGTTTAAATGGAGTAATGGGCTGATTATAAATTTGTAGCTTCTCATCATGCGTAGTGTACGATGGGGGCCGTAATTGTAATTGAGGAAGGTCCAGGGTTAGGAGTTGAATTAAAATCACTCGGATTTCCCACTAATATTTTTTTCGACCAGATTCTTGAATTTAGGAAGTAATCTTCAATAAATTCAATCGTCGACGTTTTAACTTGGTTGAAATCCATACTCGGAGGTATAGTAAAAAATAAAACACTTCGCATAAATCCGACAGAAATTCTTTATTGCGATCAGGCGCAAGTACAGAGCAAGGGTTCATGCAACGTTAGTTCATAATCAGGCACTTGTACGAGTACCATTTGTATTTATACCAGATGACGAACCAACAAGTTTGGAATCAGTTACAAGAAATAATTTCTATGGGACTTGCGCAAAGCATATTTTTAAACATGCTTCTGTGTCATCTTCAGGTTAAATACACTTTGTGAATCGTTCTTTTAAATTTCTGGTTGAGTACATTGCTCTTGAGGATCGTTGAAACTAAACCGATCGACAATAAACAATTTTACGTAAAAACTAGGTGTTTATGACAATTCTTTACGGCACTGCTTGAAGTTCGACCAAGGGACGGGGATCGCAACCATAGTACTAGTTTATAGCGTGTTTGATGCCACCGCAAAACTCCTCTCCTTCTACTATTTCTGAAGGTCCTTCTACTTAAAGACCCTTCCCCATTTCCCCTAAGTGACCAGTCACCCATCTTTAAGCCATTGGCCATCCTATTTCGGAACACTCGACGGTCTTTTTTCAGGTTAAGGTGGCGAGCCTTTTGACCGAAGCCCGGCCACGAGGGAGATGGGCACACACAATCACACACCGATCTTCTGCGCACTCCACACGCACCGCACACACACGCTAGGCCACCCCGCACGAGGACGACGTACGCGAACGCGTGAGGAGAACCAGCTCCTCAAGCACGGCTTTTTAAAGTCTCCCTCTGCGGAGAGCGATGGCTCCTAAAGCTCTGCGGAGGGAGAAGTAGTTTTTACTTGGAGCGCCACCTTTCTGGGAGTACGGATCCGTGTTCTCTCCGGGGCAAAATACGAAAAATTGCGATCACGCGAGAGCCTCCCCCCGATCCCGCCGACACGTCTTCCACCCGAACACCACTTCGATGAATTCCTTCGCGTTTCCATGCCCACTCTCTCTCCCGCTGCACTTTTCGCCCCTCTTTTAATTCCATTAGTGCTCTAACTCCTAATTGAATTTTACCTTTCTTTCTCCTCCCCTCTCTGTAATGCTTGGAAAGATGAGTTTGCATGACTAGGATAATTTGGTTTTTGAACACTTTCCGGCCGGCTCTTCGTCGTGTGTACGTTTTCGGGACTTAATTGCTTCCCTCCGCGGTTTTTATTTCTATTTCCCTCTTTGTTCGCCGGTAGGAAGCACTCCAAATCATACGTTGAAGTTTGATGGGGTGGAGAAAAGTTTGATCAGCCCTAGCGGGTTGCTCGACGATTTTTATTTTAATAATCGTGATTGGAGGGAAGGATATCTTTTCCAAGTTTGATGTTTTTTTAACATAAAAGAGCTCTTATTATTCTATCACTGTTATTCCAACCGGCTGTTTAAATCGTTTTGCCTCTCCATGTCCTTCTAACGGAAAAAATTTGTGCCCTTCCTGGAATGAGAATGAAGAAACAAGCTGTTTGCAGAGAAAATTTAGTAGTTATACTAAAAAGTAATTGATTCTTAGTTCTCTTTAAATTCTAAATTTTATGAATTTCAATTAAATTTTACGATGAAATCTATTAATTATTTAATAAACTTTAAGGACGACAATTGAATGCCGATCAGTAGAACTATTATCCTTCATAGTGTTTATTTACTTCATTTCTTCATAGAGATCTCCTATCCCTAAAAATACTAAATCTCTTCCCTGAAATTCAGTCAAACATTTACATTTACATTTAAAAAAGTTCCCTTGTAATCATAACCTGATTCTTTGTTACGTGGAAAACCTAGCCTTTCCCTTCTCGGAATAACGAATTGATAATCTAGTTCTCAGAATCAACCGAAAAAGTTCGAGTCCATCGCCAAAAACGGAAATTCCTCCAGTCGCCGAAAATCTCTATTGATGCAAACGTCATTCCAAACACACGAGAATGGCGTTTTTCTCTAAATAGATCCGCGTTTCTTTTCCAAACTCTCTGAAAGCTACACACAAAAGACGGTTCTTTACGCCATTCCCCCAGCCTTTTGTAACGGGAGCTATTGCCGCGAGAAGAAACATTTGATTCCATTGTGACACCGTGGACAGTATCTGCTGCATACACAGAGAATGCTTAGATAGCGCGTTTGTCTTTTTGTTGCTCCAGAACCGTGAAATTCGGAGTTGTTTGCTGTACGTCTTGCACACCATCGTCCGCATCGCCTTCCTTTGGAAGAGCTGGACTTAGGCATTCTCCGACTGCATGCCCGTCCGTCGCTATTTGCTTCCATCAATATGGAAATGCTTAGCGTTTAACGGAATTGTTTCAAGTTCGGAACCCGCTCAAGCGGATGTTTTTTGTCCCGCGGATGGGCTTAAAATATCCTACCAGGAAAATTATCAGAAAAGTTTACGCATGAAAGGAGATCGGAGCACGAACAAGAAGGGCCCTTAAAGTAGATAAATTTAATTTCGCGGAGGAAGGAGACGAGATCGGAGGATGAAATCGCATTTTCGCGCAGTTTTTTACGGGACTTGAAATAAGTTTTATACCCATCTCCGTGATGCCTACTTCGGCAGGAATTACTTTAAAGCGATTTCTGAAATCGAGTCGTAAATTTCAATCGGGAGTGAGTGCGTCTCCTCTTGAGCCATTTCACCCTTGATATAGTCGGATATATCGTGCATTCGTTCGAGTTTTTGGCAGTGAATTCTCGACTGAAGGTTTCACGTAGACGATTTATTGCTATAGAATGTATTCACTCGGACTGACGCTGCGCTTCTTAACCATTGGGCCGGTTAAAGTTGCAGCCGGGACATTAGATTGTGGACTATACCGCAGAAAAAAAGATCAAGCTTCATTTTACATGGAAAGGATCTGTACTTTACAAATAATTTACGAGGAGAATACCGATTTCGTCACTATGGTGTCATTTAGATTTTTAAGTTGATTTTTAAAGTTTTTTTGCGAATCACATTCCCGTAATTCTGATGGAAGATAAATTAATTTTAGATCAAAAATTAATATAGAAGAACCCAAATTTTCTTACAAAATCCTCTTAAATAAGCAGTGAAACATTCCGTGACGTAATATGACTGTGTATATTCACAGCATGTTGGATTGGGCTCAATTTTATTGTTTCACAGTAAAAATTTTTGCAATAAATGTCTCTAAAGCACGTACTAAGTACTGAATACGGTTGGCTTTGTTACGCAGATAAACCAACTGTTCCCAGTTACATTACACCGCGCTAACTGCACAATAATAGCCAAGATACGGATTGGTTGCATTCTGTGCCTAATCAATAGTTCAGTAAAAAAGGCAAATATGTTCAGTGAGCTTTTGAAATAAAGTCGTTTTATTCTTCTTCTCCATTCTGTACTACATCCCATTGTTCGCTTTGACCTTCTCTAGAGTATCTCTTTAGGATTGACTGTTTCTGTTTTATGCTGCCAGATTTGTAAACCCATTGTATAGGCCTTCAATTCTATATTATCTTTAGCATTCCCCTTTTCCTTTGGCCACCCACAATAGTTTTGACTGTCTGCTTTATATTTTCTCACTATTAATTCCTTCAATGTGCCCTAGACAGCTGATCCTTTGTGCTTTTATAAACCATAATACAACATCATTATTTATTAATTGATTTATTTCTTCATTACATAAAATTCTTCAATGACTGTTATCTTAGATCATTCCTTACATCTCATGTATTTTGTCGTTCAATTAAATATTATTTTTATTATTGTATTAAAAGGCAACATTTCTGAGACAACATCGAACTAAAATAAAATATCTTAAGGTGGCAGTGATATTGTGAAAATTCATAATATAAATATAACTAAAAATAAATTAAAATAAAAAATAAATAATTTGTGGAATATTATACATAATCTTTATACAATATCGAACTGTTTTAGCATATATAATAACGAGAAGAATTTCACAAGAGTCATCCATTCTCTTAATTTACCTTTTCTTATGACGTCAAGAGATCGCTTCAAATCCTCGAGACGGTGAAATCTTCCTCTCGGATAAAAAAATAATTGCGGATCCTCCCCGAAAATCACGCCGCGACTTTTTCTCCTAGTCGAGGAGGATCTCCTATACAGCTTCATCATTCAACGTCTTCGACCGTGCCGCTCAGCTAACTTACAAATTCAAACCCCTCTTTTTAATCTCCAGCACGGTAATAAGCCGAGCACCGCGCGGCGGTTAGGCCATGGAATAGAGAAACTAAAATCGCCATAAGACTCCGTGTATAGGGAGAGTTTCCCCCCAAACCAGCGCCATACCAGAAGTTTGAGCACCCTTCCCGCAGCCTGAGTAAACCCACCGATATTTTTACCTCCGCCAAGATGTTTCGGTCAAAGGAGATACGTCCCTTTCTTAGCTCAAGTTATGTGCCGCTAGATTAAAGGGTCACTAGCGATATCATCCACTGGGACGTTATCTCGGACGAGCTCCGCGTTCTCATTTTAGCTGAAAAGCGGAGTTATTTGCCGCAGCCAGAGCGAGAGATTTAAAGTCTTCCACGGCAAACAAAGGCCCTCTCTCTCTCTCGACACGCAAAACTCGTGTTTGCTCATGAGAAAAGAGATTCCGGAGAATATCCACACCCACCCCCTCAGCCCTTTCTTTCCATCAACGGGATTGGCGCAGCTTCAAAATTTCTCCGGCCCGATCGTCGTGCTGGAAAAAACATCTTTTCATCGGGGGCATTATTCCCCCCCGTCGCCGAAAGCGTAGGACCACTTCAGGAAACAGAATTACGCCGTTTTCTCCGAAGGTATCGCCACGGCCATCGCCGGATTCGCTCTCTTTTTTCGTTTTTAATTTTCTCGGGAATGGAACGCGCACTTGGGCGAGAGTGTTTTAATCGCGCTGCTAAAGATTTACTCTCGGCCAACAGCCCAACAGCGAGAGCGTTTCCATCCCTCGCTCCTTGATGGACGAGGAAGATTGAAAAAGTTGGGTTATCTCGGGTTTTTTTTTAATCGCGTCGCGAAAGGAGGCAAAGGCTGCTCCGAGTGTTCGCGAGGATAGATGCGAGACGATGGTTCGCGCTAAATTGGAAACTGTTCCGAAATCAGCGGATGTCAAAGTGCTCATCGCTTCTCAATATCTCGGGTTGAAAGATTCCGGTGATTAGGAAGTAATTGGATTAGGCCGCAGGAATTCCTGCCGAGTCATGAGTTTGCGGGAAGTTTTTTCCAGGGCTCTCCGCCGTGTGTACGCGCACCGACGATCCTCCTAGAGGAGCGGTGCAGCGGCTCTTGAAAAACCGGTCGATGATCCTTTTCATTAGGAAGAAGTGTAAGAGATGAAAAGAAAAATGTCCACTTAAGTTGATCGGTCTCGTGGTAATGAGAGGTTCAGAAATCACGGGAGATGTCATAAATCTCGCTCAAAGAAAGACGATTTAATAATATCTTCATCTTTATGTTATCCTTACACACATATAGGTTCAGGTATTCAGATTAAACAAAAATGTGTACATGAATTGATCGAACTAGTGGTAATGAGAGCTTGAGAAATCAAAAGTTATAATAAAAATATATAATATACATACATACATCTGGTCCAAAGACAGGCGATATCCTCATGTTTATAATATCGTTAAAACACTCTGTATAGGTTCAGGTATTCAGATAAAAGAAAAATGTTCACTTAGGTTGATATGCCTCAGGGTAATGAGAGCTTGAGAAATCACAAGAAATATCATGATTATCGTTCAAAAACAGGCGATTTAACATTATCAGAATCGTTATTACATTGTTATATACTCGTTTATATGTTCAGATATTCAGGTAAAAAAATCCACTTACTCGGATTGATTTATCTCGTTGTAATGGTAAAATTTAAGAAATCACGGGAAATATCACAAATATCGCTCATAAAAATTCGGCTTAATATTATCCTTATCGTTATTACATTGCTATCTCCTCATTTATAGGTTTAGCTATTCAGGCAATGCAAACATGTCTATTTAGTTTGATCGACCTCGCGGTGTTAAAAGCTTGAGAAAACAAGAAATATCATAAGCCTCGCTCAAAATAAGTCGATTCAATATTATCATCATCGTTACTACATCGTTCTTCACTCATTTATAGGCTCAGACAATTTTTATTTCGGCGCTGCTGGCATACGTCAGCCTGCTATATCATTAAGAACTGCTGAGCTCCAAGATCGCAGGATCGCCTGAAGCTAAAACGTTTCACCTGTTGTGGAAAGCTAGTAGTAGCTTCGCGCAAGGTTACATTCATTGAAGAATCAAACTGGAACAAGAGAAAGTTTCGCGTGAATGGGACTTGGAACAAGTCTTCCATTCACTCGGTAAATCATATGTCTTTGCAGATGGTACATGAAATACCGATCACTGTTCCGATGATAGAATCCACTGCTTGGGCCTTCGTGGTAAGTGTCCATCAGAAGCAAGTGAATAGATTAACTTTTACTAACTACAAGAAGTTTTATTATGAAACGACCATGGTTTCGATTCTTGGAGTCATCCGCAGGATATGAATGACCTGAGATCGACCATGAGTCGAAACCGTGGTCGTTTCATAATAAACTTTCTCGTGGTTAGAAAAAGTTAATCTTTTCTTTTGTTACTGTTCCGATGTTCAAACTTAGCCATTTCTGAGAAACACCCGTACTGAGATTAATACTGCCACTAACACAACTAATAATCCCATCACGAATTTCAAGCCATAAAGATCACCGCATCCGATAAAAAAGAACTGCCGCACCCGCATAACGCTCGCGATACGACAGCAGCAGCAGATAATCACGGTACGCCTTAAGCGTCCCTCCGAAGGACGTCCTCTTGGGCCTACACACGTGGATCCATTAGACCCCACTCATGAGCAACATCCCCGGGAAAGGAGACACTTAATTTCTGCGGAAAAGCGTGCTACCCTCCTGACTGACATCGGGGGAGATTGGATTTGCGTGGAAGTAGGTGCCGTGCTGCGTGCGGGAGGGCTGCATCTTCTGCGCGGAGTGGAAAATTGATTTATGAAGCGTGGAGTATTTTGACTCGCCGAAGGGCTCCGTCCAGGAATCCCGGTCTTCCCTACGCATCGACCTGCCTCCTCCCCCGCACCACACGACCTCCACCCGCTTTTTTAAACCCTTCGCGAGCGGGACTCTCTAATTTCCCTTCCATTCCACGCACGCTTTTTAACGCCCGATCCCGGGGAAATTCGAGCGGAAACGGGAAGTACAGTTTTGTGTTAATCTCCGCTTTGCGCCGGAGTGGGTTTTTCTTCTCCCCGGCGTTGCAGCGGGCACTGCAGCGGAGGACGCTGAGCTCTGACCCTCCGAAACTCCTCCACGACGCGGCTCTTCCCGGGGTGGGTTTTTTTCCGGCGTCGAGGAGGTCTCCTAATCGCAGGTCCCCGTGCTTGGGCGCTCGGATGGCTTATTTTCTTCTCCTCTGTTAGATTGGGAGGGAGGGGAAATTGAGCCGCCGGATCCAATCCGAATGAAGGTCAAAACCGTATCAGAATACGATTTCGTAGAGGATTCTTCCATTAAGGGGTAAATGGATTTGGCGTCGTTTTTTCTCTCTCTGTCCTTAGATCCGTCGATTGGGAGAGAATCTTCTGGGCGGGCTCTCCGGACACGGAGTCCCCGACTTACGACCAACTGGATTTACAGGAGGATTCTTTTAAGTTGCCTCACTTCCTGCTAAAACGATATGTCGCTTGGGACAAACGAAATCAGCGTGCGCTTGTTGAGAGAAAATCAACATGAGGAAATGCGAGCCATCCTAAAGCCTTACCCTGATTCGTTCTCGTCTTTGGCGGAAGAGGAGCCGGGTTCGATATTAAATTTAGCCCAGTTTTCGTCGTTAGAGTTGACGGCAGAAAGTAATGAAATTTACACAGTCCAAAGTAGAAAACAGTAAAAATTTTTAACCTTTTTCCTCCTCCACCTTTTCCTTCCTTTTTCTTTGCTGCACTGTTTCATTCCTGGTTGTCTTGTATATATTCGCTTATTTTATGGTATTCTTCACCAGAAGATGACGATTACTCGTCGAAACCGGTTGTGCTTCTAATAAAAAAATTGTGGTAAAGGTACCACCTCTCTTTCCTTCTTTTTACAGGCAGAAGGTAAGCCGTACAAATTAATGCCAACATTGATTTATCGCCACCATCTTAAATCGCTCATTAATTTTGTTACTTTTAATCATAATAATCGGCTGACACCTTAAGTGATTGGAACACTAAAGCTATGAGAGAAAGATTAATCAATGTAAACCTTCAAATTTACTCTCTCTCACGTAATTTCTTCTCATATCTGAGGTATTCTTATTTAAAGATTCAGTTTTATGAGTAGCATGTACAGTTGGTCTCTCCTCTATGGTGACACAAGTTTATGTATCCTCCTTTTTATTGCTGCTTATGGAATTATGAAATTTGAAAACGAGATAACTTGTGGATCGCGTTCCAAATTTGTAACTCACGATTTAAAAATGTAGACATTTAGCGTGTCGGGTAGTGTGTATATATTCTTCTCCGTGGAGCTCTATGGAATTCTCCACTTTCATTGAGCCGTAAAGAGGTTGATGTCTCAACAGAAGGTTTCGTTTGAAACTCTTTTCTTTAAATTAAAGAATCTTTCGAGTAAAAACGACGTGACTTTGGATTTTGTTCGTAGTTTAACCCTCGCCTAAAGTATAACAATTTGGTGGTTTTCAACTGTAAATCATGTTGCTAAGCCATCGTAATCTGGTGTTCTATAATTACTCCGTTGTTAACATCCGTACGTGAAATAAACGGCAAACATGCATAAATGCAAGTCGATCAATAATTTGTACATGTTCGGTTCTCTTGATTCGCCCGTTCTATCCCTTAACTGACCCCACTTAGCGGTGGCTCGCTCACCGCTCAAAACTGCTTGTTCCCATTACACGCTTTAATCAGGGTAACTGCATTCTTTATCGATAGCAATCAAGGAGCATGTTGCACCATTTTTTATTTCTTACTCTCTTCGTAGCTTCTAATGCGTAGTCTGTAAAGTATTTAGCCCTGAGGCTGGTTGGTGCCTCTCCAAAATTAGCTTCCGAGGTATGGGAGTAATGAGGGAATGAGGATTAATGGGTAGGATGAGGAATTAGGTAGTTTACCCTTATTTTCCTCACCAGTTCACCTTGCTTTAAACGGAACCTGTCCACGTAAGTGAAGCACAATGACTCTACGAGCAATACTTTTTGACATTCCAAAAGTAGAGGCCTTAATTAGTGTCATTAATTACTCATACTTCAGTATCTTCCGTATCATCACAGCAATGATCATGACTATGACAAAAGTAAATGAAAGATACTTTTTTCTTCATACCGAACCAAATGACAAATAAAATTCTCAGAAATTGGCGATATTTAGCGGAAATACTCCATGTTCAAAAGAAAAGAGACTTTGTAATTTATTCCACAGGATTTTAATAGAAACCTCGGAACATCAAGATTTGTTTTGAACTAGTCCACCAACCCGATATTTTGCACTATACTAACAGAAGCCAAAGGCTCAATTTCTTGGAACAATTTGAGACCCTTTCACGTATTAATTTGGAGATTTTCTTAATTTAGAAAAAAAATTAACGAGCACTCTTCCCTTCCCACTCTCCACTGCTTCAATGTATCTGACAATTTGCCCTTCCCTAAAGTCCCGCTCTCCAACCCCTGATTTAACCTTTCCTCTCTGCCCTTTTTCCTTACCCTAACTCCCATTCTTTCAGTCAGTCTTCCTTTCATTTAAATAGGCTTACGATTTTGGCTATGTTACCTAATGACGGGGATCGCTGAAACCTGGTCGTGTTTCTATTAAAATCCTGTGGCAAAAAGTGCAAAGTCTCCTTTCTTTTAAACTCGGAGCAAATTACGAATATTCCGTTGTGGGCATCACGCAAAAGTAGATGCAAAAACAAATGAAGAGATGAGCTTTTAAAAAACAGGAAATTTTATTTTGAAACAACCATGGTTTCGACTCATGGTGAGTCCTGAGGATGATTCCATTCCAAGTAAAATTTATTGTTATTTGTTAAATTTCATCATTTCATTTGTTCTCGATGGAGACTTACCACTAAAGTCACTACCCAAGCATTGGATCCCATATGGTAGTTTCAAGGTTATCCTCTTCCATCGCAAAAGGTGAATTTTGCGATGCCGTCAGGTGCGAGATGACGCGTTTCGCGATATTCAATACCGATAGATTTTTGATGGCATTTTCCGCTAATGGAGCCACGGATGAATTATAGATTATCCTCTCAGGTCTCTTGTGCTATTTCAAGAAGCTCGAATTCGTCTGGGCCTAAATACATGGTCTCCGCGTTCGGGGATCAGATAGCGCGTGCAATTTTCTCCTCCGACGTCGAAATCGTCTCTCGTGGTCGAAAAGTGGTCTAATAATCAAGAGCGCGACAGTGAACGTACGCAAACCGCTAATTTTCCCATTTCCTCTCCCAGAGTACGAGAGCTAATGACCTCCGTTTTCATTCAATTACAACTCGCTCCATAAACCCCGCAACTAGGCATTTAATTGTATTCGAACTTTCTCTCTGACGACCCTCTTTAAAAACCACGGGTGTCCAACCCACGTCCCGGAGGCGGCATGTGGCTCTTTCGCCGAGTCCCCTAGGGCCGCATTCAGGTGGTGAGCAAGTCAGGAATCAGCAGGTCGTGAATGGTTGAGCATTTGCGCGAACGCCATAAACATGGAGCTGAAAATAATAACTGTTACGTAATTGACGAAATGCGAACGAAAGTAGTACATGCTTTGTGAAATACTTTTACATCTATATAAATACCCTGCAAGCCGCCTTTCAGCGTGTGGCAGGGGGTGAGTTTATGCATGTACATGAGGTAGAATTGATATTTGAATTATATTATCTTTATTTTACTTATGATGGGTGAAATTACGAATAATCGTTGATTATTAAAACTAGTGTAGCGTTACTTAACATCAATCAGCGCCGATATTCGTTAGATGTATACTCCGAAACAGTCTAAAGCTGCAACAGTATGTTAGCAACGAATGTATTGCTTAAGAACAATGATTTATGTTGATAAAGTTGAAAGCAGAGTCGAAAAAGGATATTCAATGGTTAATAAAGTGATAGTTGATGCTTAAGTGCTGCAACAAGGAAATACAAAACCGACAGATCCTTGGTTATAGTTTCTGAATTTTTCTATGCATGAAATTTTCTACCGCTAGTCACTTATAGCGGAAGAAAGCGAATTTTGTTTGGGAAAAACCTGAAGAGAGAAGCATAATGCTTGTTTTCAAATAACAAATATTAGTCAGTACAATTCTGAGGGGATGCTCATCTAGAGTTAAGAAATAGCGTATTTTTCTCTCATTCGACCTCTCCTGGAACATTGTTGCTCGATTTGGGATCCTCACATAGAAGAGTTAGTCTCCAATCGACGTACGACGTTCAACGTAGAGGAACTGGGCTTGTTAAAGGAGATTTTAAATTCAATAGCCATATTTCAGCTATTATGGAGTCCGTCGGGTGTGATTCGCTCAAAGATAGTAGACAAGTCCACCGACGGAAGGTATTCGAAAAACTTACCTATGCGCTCAAAAGAAGAAACAGGAATACCTTTTCCGACGTAACTAAATTTTTCTTTTATTTAAACCTTGGAAAACATCACTCACACATTGACAAGAAAACACGACTAGTTTCAACGCTTTCGCGTCATCTTCGAGTCCTAGGATTTAGTTTCGTCTGAAAGGTTTTTCCTGTTTCTTCTTTCGACTTTATGGAAAATCACTATCTAGGTAGTTGATTTTACAAATGCAACTTATCCAAACCAAAATGTCGACGAGATTCTGTATTTTGTTACTTTTTTAATTTTGATGTTAATTTTAATATTGATAACTGGAGAATTGAGTGGTAATTAGAGTGAAGGGAGTAGGTGTTTTTGTTCCCCCTGCCATGTGGCGTCCAAGGGTATATGTCAAAGTAAACATAATAGAATTATAGAATAAACGGAGCACCAAAAACCATCAAAGAACATGTGTTCTTTGATGGTTTTTGGTGCTTCGTTTATTCTATTTTTCTACCATCAGTAGTCTTCCATTATTATCATAGAAGTAGATAACTAAATTAGCGATTTCCCTCGCTTAGTGGTAAGTTCAATATACAACGAATTTCATTAACCGTAGTTAAGAATACTTCGATAGGGTGCGGTCTTTTGAAGATAAAACCTCTTCGATACCGCTCTTTTAAACTTGTCAAGTAATGCACGTCCGCTGATCCATTAATCCGATTCAGTTTTCGCCCATCTGCATCATCCGCGCGGGATAATTCCCAAGATCGAGTGATCACACATTTTTCGCCGGCCGTGCATCGGCCGAGGGATCGCTTTTTTCCGGCACACAATGACGCTGCCTTTCCGTGAGACCCATTCACAGCGCCATCGGACGGTGCCTTTTGTTTCCCCTGACAGGGACGTCGATGAAAATTGATCCATTCTAACCAACTGTTGATGCCGCTGTCATGTGACCTACTGATGTAAGCCGCGTTGTTGCGCGTGCACTCAGCCAGTAATGAGGCTCTCATCTGTTGATATCGGGAACATCGATTTCTTTCCTGGGAAGATTAATTGCCTCTTTCAATTAAAGGATTGCTCTACTCTGGGTGTCGGGCATTTGCACATTGCTCCCGTCACGCAGTTTGCATTTTTCGTTGTGATATATGTGGTACTATTTGTGCGTATGAATACTACATGAGGTTGTATGCTTAAATCTCTTAATTATAATGGGCAGAGCCGTGGGCTGGGGCAAAATCCTATTTGACCGACAGCCTATTTACATGAACTGGTTAGTCTGTCATTGGTTCCATAAAGCCAATCATTAAGCGATTTTAAAACTAATTTTAATTTATTTAAAAAGTCAATTGTTAAGTCTTTTGAGGTGATTCAATATCACAGAAATAATCGTAAACCCAAGAAATAAAGAGTCATACCACGGAATTCAAACATAACAAATATAGAAAAAGATAATGAGTAATATTTTGGGCCCAATATTTATTTAGCATCGCCATTATCACCTGATGATCGCCAACAGCAGGTGATGATGGCGATGATAAGCTGAAACCGGTCATGCTAAATGAGTATAGTGAAAAATACTCCAATGCTTCTTTTTTCCGTTTTTATTGTAATCACAAATATTTATTTTCAGGCTATTTTTGTGGGTATAACTCTTAAATTACTAAAATGTTTTAAAACAATATAGTGTACTAGTTGTAAACGATTCTTCTGCAACTCAGTACTTTGTTTTTCACATTCATACTAAATGAATATTGTGAAAAATATACTATTACTTCTCTTTTATCTTTTTGTATTATAATCGTAAATATTTCTTTCAAGGCTATTTTTCGGGGATAACTCTTAAACCACCAAAAATAATATTTTAATAAAATTAGTGTAGTTGCACACGGACCGTTAATGAGTGACATCCACGACAAAACACTTTTTATTTTCTAAAACTTACCTCTGACTACATAGCTATCAGCAAAAGGAGTAGTCGATGAAATGTCATCGGTCAAATGTCGTACCGGGCATCGTTCAATCGAGTTAGATGCAGCCCAGAAAAGTCGACGGTGTCCGCACCTCGTCTTCCCTTCTATTAAGTCCTCATAATTAAACTCAGCCGACGTTGGAGTCGATACCTAGGCGGTGCGAAGGGGTTACCTTGTGGAGCACCGAAGTAGTAACTTCCACACAAGTGTTTTGCGGAAGTTACCAAGTTTCTTTCTACTGTTTTCAGTCATCGTTATATGTAAAGGTTAGGACATAATGATAAACTCCCCATCAAAATCCATGATAGAAAATAAATGAAATGTCCAACATTAGCTAATAATTCGTACCTCTACTTTTATTTCAAACACACCCACTCGAGACATGGCTAATACCTTTTCTTTGTCGCCTAACCAGTCGGAAAACCCTTAATTGACACAAATTTTATTTAATTTACCTTTTAATTAGTTAATAAGGTCGGGTAAAGTTCGATTTACTTTTTGATGATGTGGTGTTTTTGATTTATTATGCAGCCAAAGACTATCTGACCGTCGCCATTTGTGTCGACAACAAAAATACTAATGTGTAAGCTGAGGATCGATTTTAGCCTTTAGAGTTCGTGAGCATGCATTTCAATTAATCTAACATATGCTGTAGTTGACTGTTTTTGAAAACATGTGCTGTTAAGTTAACGGCATAAATTATTAATTTTGTAGTTTAGACATTATTAGATTGCTGTTTGGTGATATGATTATTAAGATGATGTTATTAGTTTTGTATTTAAACTATTACATTCATAATTTAAAGGGAAAGGAAAATTATTCCGAAAGCCTAAGAGCTTGCTCATACAGACAATATCAAATTTACGATTCCAGACGATTCGTCTGCCATTTCATTGATTTTATTCTATTGATAGCATTATTATATAGCATTGATAGCATTTGAGTGCTGTCTGCGCACTCAAAAGTTATTTTTTCTATTATTCTATGAATTTGGAAAGTTCTTCACGGCAATGTGGGGTATTGTTTAATGAAAAGGATATTGTGAAATTAATTAGCTTGTTATTCATTTAGTACTACTAGATGACAGTGGAAATGAAATCGCTAAAAATAATCCTAATCAGTTCCGGTAAAATCCAAAATAATCTTCCTTTGTTAAAGTAGCTTGGCGAGCTTTATTTCATGAATTTTAATGCTTAATTAGGTCACAACTAATTGGATGTGATAGCATCGATGGGTAAGCTTTTAACACGTAAATAATAAGGGTATTATTAGTATATAAAAAGATATAGAGAAGAGCTTATGATTAAAATTTTGAATTATTTTTTCTTTGTGAAAGTATATGATAGACGCAAGAACGTTTTGAGTGATTGCTGCTTAGCCTTATTACCTAAAATTAAATGCCATTTTTTAAATCTTTATAGCGAAAGAATTTGGGCTGTTAGAAATCCATACTCCCGAGATTATTCTTCCGTTGGAATTGAATGTTTCAACGGGATGGCATTTATGAATCGAGCGGTGCGTCACGATACTAAAAATGTTCTCTTTTATACAAAACTGATTGTGATGGCAATATCGGGTAACATGCCATTCCCTTATTGTAACGGGGCTTAGCTTAACGGAAATTTTGCTTCCCTTCTCTCTAGTTCGACCGCGTCTTGTCAAGTATCTTCTTCCCGGTTAATGAGATTTACCTCGCAGGAGCAAATTTCCAACTAATGAAACTTAAGAAGTTTTCCTTAGTTGCTAAAAATATTTCGCGAGATGGGGGAGCTACATTGTCTCAGAATTTTAGGAGAATGTTCCACCGCGCTCATTCTCCTCCGTTTAAATTTATTTTCGATGGATGCCATCTACCAGTGCGTTTCAAAACTAACAAAATTACCCCTGAACACACTCAGAATTGTGCACTGTTAATATGAAACTGGTTCAGACGAGCTGTCTGAACAACTCTACACGTTAATTCCAATCCTGCAACATTGAGTGCTAAAACAAAGGTTGTACGAGTCCCAAAGATTACTTCTAAACGTAAAATGTTCCGACAGCGCTCATGCCGAGCAAATTTAATTCCCTGATAAATATTTCGGAGGAAAAGTTTTAGCCTAAAATTGTAGTGCAGCTGGATGCTTTCATTCTGTCAAAATCCCCTTTGCCTTAAAACACGAGATTATCCGTTTTTCATGACGGCCTAATGGTCATTTGCACTATAGTCTAAGATGAGAAGTTTTCATCAATATGTCATTACTGACGTTTGAGAATATCTTATTTTCTCTCGATGGTGAATTTATGAAATTATTTAAATCCTAGGAGGTCTATATAAATCAAGGGATATATTTTTTGATTAATTCCAAGCAATAGTTACTATAGATTTACAAGAAGGTCAATATTTTTAAAAAGTTACATCCGCACTATCATCTTAATCTTAATGAATCGGCTAGACTTGTCAGATCCAGAAGAAAATGTAATAATCTTATATGCCGAACTAATGTATTTCAGTTATCTACCATTTAATTATATTTATAAGTATGGAATAGCCTTCTGGATAATATAAAAAAGTCCACTTGTTTACACCAATTCAAAATAAAGTTGTTTTCATTTTTGTATGAAAAGTATTATTAACAATCTTGTGTTTTTTGTTTTGTTATCTACTTGTATTGTGTGTATAAATTCAAATTGAAACTGGCTTATTTGCAATACCATATGTTTTCATAATCCTTATTTTTCACTTTCTTCTTCCACAGAGCATTTGTTAATTGTGTTTATTGTTAACATGTTCCAAAGGACACTGTCCTATAAATCAATTATTATTATCATTATTACCATCATGCCAGATACCATATCATTAGACTTTCCATAGTTTATGATCTTTTAATTCCAAGTATATATTACATTTATTAACTATTTCCTCAAGATATACTTTTAATCTTTACCTTCATCCCTTTTAAATGGAATGGTTCCTTCGTTAATAGAGTTCATGACGCACTCATGTCTCATAACGAGTCCAATCATTTATTTCCTCCTATGCTTCACGAGTCTCCATAGTTGCAGTATTCCTATTATTTTCGCATTTATCTTCTCACAAGTTGGGATACTGCCATTAAAATTGAGAAACCTTTGAATTCTATCATACATTTTACAGGAAATTGTCCTAGTTATAAAGTCATTATTATGTTCCAGTCTTTCTTGCCTTGCAGCTTTATATTGAAAACCCTTATTTAATCAAAAATAAGGTTTACTCGACAAGAAAACAAAATAAACGTACGATACAATGATTTATTGTAATTTTCAATATATTTATTGATGCATGCACCTCTTTAAGCTATCTTTGTCATCTCAAAGATCCTAATTTTGGCAAAATGTTATACGAAAATGTAGTTTCCCTGTGCATAAAATAGTGTGATTGACGGGAAATTGTTTCCAATTTACGATGAAATTTTCTTTAATGGGTGATCAGTATTTTCTGTTAATTTTATTTAACTTGAAGCTGTGAGCTAAAGAAAGGTTAGGGTTATAATTATTAAAAGTTTTGAATTCCATACAAAACATTCACTCGTTCCACACAGTTGATGAGGTCACAGCCGTAGTTAATAAATTCAAATGGAAATTATTTTATTCTAGAGAACGGTGGTAGCAGGAATACTTCATTGGCCACAGACTCATTAATATGTATTCATTTTCACTATAAATAAAAAGTGGTGCATATTTATTTATCAAAATAGTAGCGATTCCAAAAAATTTGTATATTGAAAAAATTATATACCCATATACTTTTCTGTTTTAATTAAAACCAATTATAAATGCAGTTCTAGGTGAATCCACTTGAGGAATATTTCAGGATAATGGTTTTGGTTAGGTTATCCGCGTGTTTTAAACTTCATATTAAGAAGTAAAAAAATAAAAAAATAATATGGATGAATATCGTTAAAAAAGTTTAGCTATTTTTCGTACATTTTAGGTTTAAAGTAACTATGCAAGAACCTACATACATATAAATCCTATCGAAACACTTCCTTCAGCTATTGAGAAGATTGCGAAGTAATCATATCCAGTAAAAGGAATGATTATAAATTAAAATTAAGTACTTTTGATTTCGTGGAATTCCGTCATCTTAATATTCCGTATTCGTAATAATGATCCCGAAATTTTTATTGTTCATCATCTCTCGTAATACTTTTATTTCAGTTACTTAAATGCTAAATGCTTTACATAACGAAGCAACTTCGAGCATTGCAGTGTTATCTACTACTAGACTTAACTTATTCACGCAGTCTTTCTGCATTCAAATTTTTCAATTGGAGTTCAGCATCTTGCATTCATATTTTTCCGCGGCACTTCGGATCAAGTGTGAGATTTAAAAATATCTCGCAGTGACATCGAAGTGCTTTGTTGCACAAACCGCATAAAAACCAACATCAGGGCTGTTATAAATGACCCACTATTACTCACGAAGGGAAAACATACGGACGATATCCAAACTGAAAACTGAGCGACATTTTCAAATTAATCATCCAAACAAGCTCTCCCTTGGCATTCCAAATGGATTGCACTCCAATAGCACCATTATTTCTTAGAATGCTCTACTCCTTTTCTGCCTCAGCTACCAGTTTAAAATGAGCCAAACATTACCAGTTTCATCGGACTGTTTTGTCAGGCAATATTTAAATAACCTACTTCGGACTCCCTGAGCATAGCTGCCGAATTTTGTTTCCATAGCAAAAGCTTTGTATACAACACGTCCATGTGGCAAATTCAGTTTCCTAGCAGTTCTCTTTGTAACGTAATCAATTTTAAAAATTCTTTTTGAAAGGTTCCGGGGTAATATAGAATATGAAGTATGTGGCTGTGTTATGAAGAGCTGTCCAACAACATTATCCAGAGAGTTGATCGAGTTTTCCAAGTACGTCATCAGCATGTATTCAAACTCCAAACAGCTGGTGCAGCTGTCCTACATCCCTTTATTTCGCTTTTTCCGTTTACCTTTTAACGACGAACATGGAAAATGCAATAACTTTTTTCTCTGCTTTTCTCCTTGTCTTTTTCCTTAGCATCTTGCAATCAGACACTCTCTAATTGACATAAACTTTTTTAAACGAGTGGACTGCCACTTCTGCTTAATTTTTCTTACTTTATCAGAAACATTTCCTCTAACCTCAACTCTAGCAATTCATTTTATATTTTTTTACTAACCCCACCTATATTTTGTTTTTTTTTTTTAATGTACTCATATTGCAAATTCCTACGGTAAAATTTCATACATATTTAGCGTTACACTCCAAAAAAAGTATCTTGCCAATCTTTCCCAAACATCTTTCTCATGAGCACTGGTAATTAGTTTCCTCATTAAAGCGGCATCCTCATCAAAGACTCTCCAGCTTCTGCCTTTTCATCTGATCTCTTTTGTGCATCTCCTTTCTCAAGAAAGAACACTACATATGTGCATTAGCTTGCTCGAAATTTTTTGCTGTAAACCGTGAATTTTTATATTTTTTTTAGTTCTTTCTTGGTCTAAATTCCAAAATTTTCCCTGGTTTCACATTACAGTGAAGCATTTTAATTGGAACCGATCTAATGTAGCATGTTTAACGATATCAAGAGTTTGAGATATTGATCAAAACGTTCTGAAATCTTTGTGTTGTGCCATAGAAAGTCGATAAAGTAATAAAAAGAGGGAGAACCTATATTTAGCCGTGCCAAAAATATACCAAAAGAACTCATACCATCAGCTGAACCTTGTATTAAAGTTTCCATGAATGCGTTTCACTCCAAAAAAGCGTAATCTAATTATTAAGCCAATATCGTTATTTTTATTAAATTCATTAGTTAGTGCATCGATTTTGGATAATTTCTGCTATAAATCTAAATGAAGTGAGGTATTGATCAGTTTGTCGGCAGATAAAGTAAAGAAAAGTTGATGTAATATCTTATTTTAATAGTTCTTACTTTGTAAAGAAACAGGAAAAAAATAAAGAACGTTTGGAAAATAAAAATAAGTCATGAAGAGGTCGATGTAACTATTTAAAAACACATAAAGCATTCATGAAAAACGAACATGACGTTTTTACTCACTTTAACCATACGTACTCTTTAAACATGGCATTGATAGACTACGTTATTAAAACATATTATAAAGTGATATGTCCTCAGTCAAAAAGAAATTCCACCCTGAAGCGCTATACATTAGCTCGATCAGCTCTGGAAAGCTAGCTGAATACAACGCTTCATAACGTGAGCCTGCTGCAAAAATTTCCTTTCTTTTGTCATTGTAAATTTTGACGAACGCAGTTTAGAGAAAAAATCTGCAATGAAAACAAACGCAAAATTATTTCATTTCTTGGACGTTAATGAATATTTCTGCCGCTCGGGTTCATTTCCTTGTCGGCGATAAAAGCAAATGCATATTCGCGGCCAATCCCAGTTCCAAACGGCCCGTGTCGACACGACCTGTCATTATAAAAGATATAGCGAATTAAACCGCCAGTCCCTGCCGCTCTCTAAACATTACTCACGCGCCATTAATTTCAATTTTATCATCGCCTGCAGACGATCGCTCGTTTTATCGAGGGTAAAATTTTCCATTCATCGCGCGACGAAAATATTCGCCGCGATTTTACGAACGTTCAATTCCCGTTCGACGCACGTTGTTTATAGCCAGAGAGCAGTATTCTCTCGCTCCTCTAGCGTGTTAAAAGTCGCTCCGTCGGCCATCGCAAAATGAGGTGCATTTTTTTTGGTGCTGCAGGGGTGCTTGTGACGACGGATGAAAAATTCGGCCCTTAAAAATTAATGAGCGTGCAGCTCTAGAAGATTGGCAAAATTTGCAAGTTTTGTCTAAAACGCGCGGCTTTTCGCGAATCGCCGGCCACGGTTGCACTCTCGTCTCTGTCGCTCGCAGAGGGTATCGCGGAAATTTTAGGAAACATTTCGCGTCCGCCGAAATCAAATTTCGAACGTTATATATGCCGCTTAAAATTCTACTCGCATGCATGACTATGCGTTGATATTCTGAAGCCTTCCTCATCATTTTACGTTGATGGAGGAAAAGTTAGTTTCTTTATTTTTCTATTGGATTAAACACAAGGTTTGATTTGTTTACCGTCTGAGTAGGGAGTGTGCTCAAACATTCTTAGCATAATGAAAATCAACTTCGAATAAAAAGATTTTTAGTAATTCTCTATATGGACTTTACTCGAATAAATCTTTCTACGAAGTCATGTATTTGAAAAGTCATCGATGAAAATCAACTTTGTTGCAGATTTAAAGGGTAATGGTTGGAGCCTTTTCTTAGGATAAATTTGGTCCTGTTAGGTTGCAAAACCCATAAGAAATTTCTTAATTTTCCATAAGAAAGTACATTTCTTAAACTATTTTTATTTACTTGTATAATGAGAGCCATCCAAAATCAACAAACACCTTATGCGTAATCATGCATAATGATAGCATAAAATATAATCTTCATAAATGTCTAGTATAAAATATGAAGTAAGTTTAAACACAAGATACTGTAGAGATTATGGTGTTGCTGCTACTTTAGATGCACGATGAAGATAGTTTGATAATCTTCACATAGTATAAAGTTAGGTATTTTAAATGCATGAAAACTGAAATATCTAGCTTAAGGTGATATGTGACAGTAACGAGTACATACTTTGCCACAACGGAAATATCTAACGTAAGTGAAGTTCTCGCTGATAAAGTTATATTCGTAAAAGAGAGAATGAGAGTCTTATATCAATTTCAGACCGTTATTCCAATTACACTAGAACGAAAATGATGCAAAATTAATGATAATTGGTAGAATACGCCTGATCGTTGTATTTCGACCATAAAGAGAGAATGTAGTTAAAATGTCGCGCTGAGGCTGCGTAGAATTTCGATCAGCATCGGCTCCAACAATGCCTTTGATAATACCGGTAATTCTAATGATTGATCCTAGACGAATTAAGTTAATGTCATATATGTATAATTGTAGAGATGAGTGATACTTTGGTGAGCTCCGAGCGACCTAATTTCCATGCTTGCATCAATGACGAAAATATAAGCATATAACGTGAAATGACCAAATCAGCAATTCATCTCTACTCCGTTACTAATCATTGGTTCATTTCCGGTATATTTCTGCGATGAAATTGCTCCTAATGCAGGCAAGAGCAAATAATTTTTGTTTTTAGAGAAGAGTTCGCCAGAAAATTCCGCCGATAATGTTTTAACAAGTAATAACGCATTCTCGGATTTATAATGCTCTTTTTATCACCGAAATGTCGCACAATCTCCTACTTAAGAAGCGAAATGATGAATTTCTCAAATTTAAAGCCAATTTGCAAGAGAAATGTTTATTTGAGAAAATGTAGCTAACCTTGCCTCTGAAACTTAAAATTTAAGATGCCGACGTCTGTGGTACGTTAGCGCTAGCTTTATAACAATGAAGTCCTGATTTCAAGTCCCAGCTAATAAGAATTTTTTGGGCAAGGTTATGGGTTTTTATGTTTTTCGTGTGTTTTTGTATGCAATTATTAATTGCCAATGGTTAATTGTTAGAGTAGTCTCGTAAGACTAAAATTCTCCCTTAAAGTCAAGATTATAATAATAATAATATTAATAAAATTGTTTTTTAATATAACCTTTGATGAAAGAGTAATGAAGCAACTTATACGCGTTACTACAGGATTTTATGAAAACGATATAGCGTGATTATTTACATGACGATTAAATTTTCATTAAATCCTGCGGTAACGAGTGCAAGTTATTTTTATTCCTCTTTCATCATGAAGAGCTACCGCAAAGTAAAGACATAAACAGTCCTTTTTATAACTTTAGGGTTGCTTTATCAAAGATAGTAAAGAATGAATTCTCGCACCAGATGCACGCCATATGTTTTAATGCGTTTTATGATTGAAAACACCTACCGAATAACGTATGAGGTATGAGATAGTTACGAGATATGTTCCGAACACCTGTGACTGTATAATATCGTTGACGGTGTATTAATATTAGAAAACTGTGTTTTAAATTAGTTTTATTTTTAGCTTGGAAACATATCGAACTATCTGAACTTTAAAATTTCATTCAAAGTCAAGGCCGCGTCTATTAAAAGCGCCGTAATATTGGACATGACAGGAAGTTCTACTACTTCGGGTAGAGTTTAATGATGGGATGAGTATAGCATATTTTCACTTAATCCGGACAAATACTGAACCCAAATTGGCATTTAAATAACTGCTCTTACAACTTAACGGTTACATGAACGAAATGAAACAATATTGCAACTAAAAAAACAGTTCAATCAATACAAGTTTAATAATGAAATGAGTATAGCACCTTTTCACTTCTCCGAAAACATCTGATCCCAACTTGGCATTTCAATAACTTTTTTTTACAACTTAGCGGCTCTATTAACAAAAGGAACCAATTTTGCAACCAAATTAAAACTTAAATTAATACGTACTTCCTTCTCTAGGTATTTCGCCCGCGGTTTAAGGGAGTGGATAGCCAGTGAAACAATATCCTAATGAACACATCTCAGACATTAATAGCGGAGTATTATAGTTTGAGCTGAACAGATAGCGAATTCTAGTCTCTTTTGGACCCTGGCGGTGTATGGATATTGAGTTAATTTCCGATACATGAGGGTAATGTAGATTTCGCTCAGAAAGCCGTCCTGGCAAAACATTGGTTTTTAATATATGCAATCCAGGCAGAGGAGAGTACAGCTTCATCGAGATCATTTGCTTAAGGTAATGGAGAATTCTGTTATCAAGGAGAGCTTACATTTTACGTCCTCGCATGCTTCATCACATAGTTTGAACATCAGTATTCGCATAATTTAATGAGAATCGAGTCTATAATCACATTCCAGCTAAAAGGTAATGCGATATAGGATCTTGGAGAGGCTTACCTCCGGCTGATTTATGGGCTAGAGCCGGAATAATGAGTCCCGTGGAGGCACGTGAGTGAAGTAATGTTTGCTTCTGCAATTACTGGGGGATTGTTCAATGAAGACGCACATTTCCTGAAACTGAAACGACCTCCTCAAATTGACGTGTTTAAAGACGAGGCGAAGCTTGCAGCAACAGTTTTGATCATCTCCTCCGAGCGTATTCACATTTTGAAAAGTAAAACAATGGAATGTTGTAAAAAAGAATATCGTGTTAAAATGTGTTTGCAAATTGTCGTTTTGGATTTCCTTATGCGAGAAAAAGCGTTGAAACTTTAGATTTCGTACTATCAACATTTTTTGATTTTACTAATGTAAATAAAACTAAATTTTGTTGACCCATGAAATTTTTAATAATTTATTAAGATTATATGATCCTTAGTTTTACGAAATTGCTATGAAGTTGTCAAGAATGATATAATACAATCTAAGAAAATCTATAATTTTCATTTAATTTTATCGTTTAATTATTTTCGACGCAATGTTATCAAAATGCTATCAAATCTAACCACAATCTTTGCAGAAATTTGATTTATATTACTTTTATGTTACTTTTAAATTATATTTATTTTGATATCAGATTTAGTGTTCAGAGGCCGTTAAATAATTATTTATGGTTAGATTAGTGATTAATAGGAATATCTATAGCTCTAAGTAATGACTTTTTATGATATTCATAATAATTGATTTCCTTAGCCTGTGGCATCTCTATGCCTACAATGTTGAACTTCATTCTTTACAGCTTAGCTTGGCTAATATTGCATAATTTGACGGGAAAGGTTATCAGGCAATGTCGTGTTCTGTATTGCTATTGCTCGGCTAGCGGTATTCAAGAACTACTCTGTGGATAAATTTATATTCAGAGTGAACTATGAGCATTCTTCAGAAAAAGATAAACTTTATCTAGATTATTTATGCCATGTCAAGTGAATCGGTTATTTTCACTGCTATTCGCATTTTCAACAGTTGAGGATGAAATCACGTTCCGATATCTACTTTCAAAAATATAAATGCACCTTTTCAAGCAATCATTGCTCTGATTAGATGGAGGATGGTAGGAGCTTTCCAATTGAGGAGAATTGTATGGGAAGCATAGTATTCTTAAATAGTTCTGTCTTACCGATTACTTAAAGTTATTAATTTCTGATTATCAGCGAGTGAAATACACATACTCTCACCTTTCTGGTGCTGCATTTAATTCCCTTAAATAGAATGTCATTAAACCAAGTAGATATTATTTTACATTTTATCGTTCTTTTACAAATAATTAATTTATACTTATGTTACCTACATCAGGGTTGATTATATTCTTAGAGGTGATAGCTGATTGTATCTCAAAAAATATTTTTCTTGCTTTAAATTTTCCCCTTTTTATCTTAATAATGTGTATCCTGTATATCCTCAAGTCTCATGCATACGAAGAAAGAATACAAAGGCGATGGGGAAACTTTCTTCAGTCAGATTTCATTCAGAATATAGGGCAAGTGTATGGGTCTTGGAGATGAAACCTGCACCCGTGATCTCGAGTGGGAGCAGAGTTAGTCAAAATTGCTATGTGAAACTGCGAGCGTTGCAAAAACCCTTTCTGACCTAGACTGAGGAAATGCGCGAATATAGGAGATATAAGCTAAAATGCATTTTCCAAATACATTCATAGAGACTTCTTACGCAATATGCGACCTCCTTGCAACTTCGTATGAACCGGAAATAAGCTCAAAACGAGAGAGAGAAAGAAGCTGAGAACAGACGCAGAGAAAAATCGTTTCTATAAACTTGTTGTTTCCACGAAAGAGATGCCACAGTCGTAACAAAGAAATGGGTTGATCTCTGAGTTATTGAAAAATATATAGGATGATGTTTACATCAACTACCAATCACCGATGATTTACTGGGTATGAAATTAGATATGGGTGTGTATGCGCATTAGCTTTATGGATGATTCATTTAGAAAATAATTAAAAGGAATAAATGAACCTCATCAAGCTGGAGAAGGTGTGATCCTATTGTTTGCGTTTGTTGATTGATTAACTCACTGTAAAGCCTTTTGAAATTAATTTCAAATCAATTTTGATTTTATTAATCTCTTTGTTATTATTTAAAGAAATAATCTGGGATACTTGTTTGGGGGTTATCTGCATGAAAGACTCTATTTTATAAAAAAACAAACAAATTACGCTTTGTAAGAAACAATGAATTAGACGGTAAAGTTTATCTACTATTTTCATCTGCGTAGTTTACCCGATTTGTGACAAAATCTTTATGAGACTTTCCGCAAGCAGAATGTCCTGCATTTTTCATCTATGTACGGTCTAGAATATTATATTTATTATGTCCTATAGTATAGTTACCTACCCAAAATAAAAAAATCTTATGTACCAGTATAACATGAATTTCCTTATTTAAACTGTCGTCCTTCAATTTCGAATTTTATTTAAATTACAAGATATAAATTCTAATCTTAATGTATTATAATTAAATTAATTGAATGCAATTTGCAGAATATGCGTAATATTTCAACAGAAAATACTGTAGACATTTTTTCAAATGAGTGTTTCAAATCCCTAACGATGAATAGTTTACCTCGCAAAGACAAATTTATGCGTTAAAGAGTACAGTAGCGGAGAGCTCTTAGCGTATATCCTGATGCAAAAGCTTTCGTGTCCGTCGCTTTAAAGAGAGACAATCACCTAAAAGGAATGCCGCCTTCTTCTTCTTCGCCGCCCTCGTCGGACCATCGTGTCCGGGAATGCAGCCAACGGCCGCTTCTTCCCATCTGTTCTGTCTCCGGAGCATATTCACGCCCGAAAGCCTCTCAAGTACCCCCTGTTGCTCTCATTCAGTACATCTTCATCTTCCTTCGACTCGAACGCCGTCATGCTTCCGCTCCCTATCTTCATCACACTCCAGAGCAAGTCAATCTGCTTGCGGAGACCACAGTGCAGTCTTCGCTACTCTAGTATTTATTTTAGTGAAAACAGTACCAAATGCTTCATAGTGTTTATATCATGGTATAGAATGATTGATGGTTGAAGTATACTATCAAATGGCAGAAAAATCAGATAAAGGTGAATACAGAAATGTTTACTAGTGCGCAAAATGTTAAGTGAGATCGTATTACTGAACAATGATCTATGCACAGGTAGATAAAATGCTAATTACTCGTAATATAGTTGCTGAGATAGTAGATTTAAACCTATATTAATTAAAAGTCAGTTTCCAGTTTCAATAAATTTCCAGACTATATACTGGTATACTTTATTTACTTAGTTTTATTATTTTATTTTTTTGTATAATTTATACTCAATATTATACTTATCGTATTTTTATAGAAAAAATCATAGATTCGGCAAATTCGTATTATCCTGAAAAATCATAAGAATAGTGTAAATGTACCAAAACCATAGTCAGTGTAGAGATTCATTATCAATACCGCAAGTATTAAGGAAATCGTGTCGCTAATCCATGATCTAGGTACAGGTAGATAAAATGGTAATTACTCTCAGTATACTTGTTGTGATAAGAGATTTTAAACCTCTAATTCATTAAAAGTCAGTTTCCTGTTTCAGTTTCTTTCTATACTATATACTGGTATAATTTAATTACTTAATTTATTGTTTTATTTTTGTATAATTTATGCTCGCTAGTATACTCATTACAATTTTTATAGAAATATTCATAGATTCGGTAACTTCTCATTATCCTGAAAATCTTAAGGATGGTGTAAATGTGCCAACTCCATACTTATTATAGAGACTCATTTTTAAGTGCGTCAAATACTAAGGAAGAATGCATATCCGATCCATGATCTATCTACAGATAGATAAAATTATAGTTACTTTCAGCATTCCTATTGGTATACATTTTTATCATTTATTTTATTATTGTATTCTTGGAAACTAAAAATTTGACCTCAATTTTGTGACAATTCTCTATTATAAAGACTAATGACACCAACCCTTATACATTCACTATTAAATATGTTTTATTGCACGACAATGGCTTAGACTTTTTAAGTCATCGTCAGCCGATCACCTGTAAAGAAAGAAATATTGGAACACAGTGGTTAATGAATTAAAGGTTTAAAATCTCCAAAGCCGTCTTTGTCGGCGCTCCTCTTCTTACTTCCTGCTAGTCGGAGAAAGAAAGAAAGGGAAGTAAGAGGAGGAACGTCGACAAAGACGGCTTTTGGAGATTTTAAACTTTTAAATCTAAAGCTGATCACCTGTTCAACTATCATCATCAGATGATGACCCAAAGTGTAAAAACGATGGCTGTACCATCTAATATATATTCTTTGTTAAAGGATTACCTGTTCTTTTCATTGTTTTATTTTTCTTATATACTTTATACTTAATATTGTACTTTTAATATATTTAATTGTTTACTTTTTCTCAACTTTTATAGAAAAAACGTTGATTCACTTTCGCATTATCTTGAGAATCCTTAGGATGGTGTAATAATGCCAGAAAAAAGTTATAATTAATGAAAATTGTAGGACGATGCAGAAATTGTAGGCAGCAGCCGAAATTTTGGCATGCTTTATGGATTTAATAAAATGAATTAAGAAAAGCCTCAGCGTTAACGATAGCTATTGTTTCTCTTCCGAAAATGCATAACTAGATTGCCAGTCAAGGTCTCAAAGAAGAAGGCAGACAAAAAAGATCTCTTAGTTGATACATGTGGCACCGAGTTAATAAAATATCAAGTGCACCACATGAAGCCCATTCAGTACTACCCGGAGAAAGGGTCATAATTCGCCCGCAAAAAGCTAGTTAAAATTAATTATAAACGTGGGTGAATTTGATTGGAATATTTATAATTAGATACTTGATACGATGTTGGTCGATAATTACGGTTATTTTTCGTTACCGTTTAAAATTTGTCTTGTATCCTATGATTGAAGTTTATTTTATTTTGAAATCTTTGTTTGATACTTTGTGATGGAAATTTACCTGTAAAGTATTGATCCCAAATTCCGGAATCTTACCTCTTCTAACATTAGCTACGTGCATTAGCATTACCTCTTCTAACATTAGTTAAGGGAGTGAGGCATATTAGGCAAATTGAGGAGTGAGGTAGTTAGACCTTGCTTTTAATCATACCATCAAGAGAGTGAAACACAGTGACTTTATGAGATACTCTTTTTTAACTTTCCATAATAATAATTCATAAACCAACATCGATCATACCTCAGTAACATATGATACACATGTCAGCGCATATAAATACATATATACAAATTCTTCGAACGACCAATTCTTTGAATGAAAAATTCCTCGAAAATAGACCACTCTAATGAAGCTGAAGTTCTACAAAAGTTTTATTAAAAGAACTGTTTCGAAGTTGAATTCTATTCAGTAAATTGTTAGAAAAAGGGTCAGGTAGGATTGGGTTTTCTATGCTCATGAGGTTTAAAATCTCCAATAGGCATGTTTGTCGGAGTTCCTCACCCCCTTCCGTGGTATTCGGTGAAAACAGGAAGGCTCGGATTGCCGATCTTTTAAGAACTCCCAATTTACATTTCAATAGCGATGCTATTAAAATTATCAGGAGTACTAAAATTTTCGAAGAATTTGTCATTCTAAGAATTGATTGTTCGAAGAATTTACCTTTAACAACCACGAACAAGACTAACAAAAGAATGTGAAGGATAAATTTTCTTTACCTTGTACTAGAAGACTGATGAAAAATATTCCATCCATCAAGACATGGAGGATTCCCATTGACAAAAAAGAATTGCTTGGACTTGGAGCAAGTAAAAAAATGAGCTCTGGAGATGAGCATGATCGCGGATGAATCGATCTTAAAGAAATAGCCGTTCCGATACCCTAGGATGCAAGGGTCCTCCACCTCGGTCCCCTCCCCCGCAACGGGGCAGGAGGAAATGTCAACGATTTCGGCAACACTTCATTAATTAACGTGCAGCAACATTAGTCGGAACGGCAGCGAGATAAATTGACGCAATCTGTAGACGAAACGGCGATAATGGGGTCGCCGAGCGCGTTCGTTAGCGGAGGAGCACGTGGGAAGCGTAAGGTTAACTATCAAAATGTTTGCGGACACGGGGTTAAGACGGATTTTTCCCGATTTTTTTCCCAAAGGGCACACGGGGTGCTGCCTCCAAAGGGTGGCGTGAAAACGAGCGCCAAAAAGAGGAGAGGAAAGGGGGCGACGTCGATAAAAAAAGGAATTCGCGCACCAGTGATCCGGGGGACCACGCGCGACGACTCGTGTAAGGGAGGAATAAAAACATGGCGGAGCCGTGCGCAGGAATGGATCGATTTGAGAATTCCCGCAACGAGCGGGGACGCGTGATCGCTAATCCCCCTTCCCGTTGCCAAGGACGCTTTGTTGATAAAAATCGCTTAACGAAGATGGTCGCGAAAAGGCACAATGGACCCGATCCGGTGTCGATTATCCCGTCTTTATTCCCGCGTCCCCAGGAATTGTTTTCCCTGTCCCCGAGCTTTCATTGTGTGAGCGTTGATTAATTGCGTCCGACCCCCCTTTGCTCTTCTGGAAGGACTTGAACTGGAGCTTGTTTCTGTCTGTTGTCGTGTCAGCTGATATCGTGTCAAGTGTTTTGTGACCCGCGCCCTTCCCGGGGTGATCATTGTTCGAAATCTTTCTCTATGTCTGCGATGTAATTTGAGGGATGAAAAATGGCTCATGCGCGGTGTTACTTTAAGCGGGGGAATTATGCCTGTAGCAAGTAACATCAAGTTCTGGTTAGCTAACTCCACATTCAAAATGGAATCATTTATGGTCAACCTATCTTTATACAGAATGAAACATGTTTAACATCAACTAAAATAAAACTATACTGCAAAAAAATTATGGTAGCAATAAATCTTGCACATTAATATTCAGAAACTTGTAAAGTTCTGCAATATTTAACAAACACACGTTTCAGCATATTATGCCATCATCAGTTGAAAACTGAATTGGACTGTTTCTATGACAACCAGTAGCGTGTTTAAAATCTACGGAGGTAGCCATGATGTTGTGGAAATTCATAATTTAAAGATTATTGATACTTTTAACTTAATTAAAAGTATACATCATCTTTATATTTTATATATACCAGTGTGTTTATTTAGCAATGTGGAATTGTACAAGTTTCTAAATATTTTTAAGTTTTATTGTCATAGTATGATGGAATTCCACCAATTATAATTAAAGTAGTTCCATTTTAAAAATCATAGTAATAATAATATAGAAAATTGCTGTGCTCAAAGAGAATTTGATAGAGCAATGCATGAAAATGTCAAATTTTCCAATATTTTTTCGCTCTCACAAAAACGTGGAAAAGAAAGAAAATTCGTACATAGTTAGTAGAGATAATTGAAATTCAGATATGTTATACTTGGTTTAACTCGCAAAATTTGTGTGCTCATGGTTAAAAATTCACGAAATTAACTAAGAAATTCTGAATATTCAATAAATTAAGACTAACATAAGTTTCCACAGGACCAAGATGATGCAAAAATGCGCATTATCTTGAGAAAAGGGCTGAAAGGTGATTTTGCACGTTATGACGGGATCGTGATTTGACCCGGATCTTCCATTATTCGAACTGTTGGTTAGAGTGACAAGCGTACTATTTTTAGCCACTTCTTCTCGGGTATATATTATCTTGTTCAGATTTAGCCCTTGAGGATCGGAGATTGTAAAATAACTCCTATTTGAAAGCTCGTACTATATATATCGATATATAGAGTTTCCTTACGCAATCGATCGACCTTGTTCCTTTTTAGAACATCATTATCACTAGTACTACCTCTTTTCAACTTATCTGAGATCTCTTGTTACGCTGAGCTCTCCTCAGCTTCTTATTTCCTTCTCTTGCATCGAGAACTCGATATACTTCTTCAGTTTTTTCAAGCCCACCCATTCAGAAAGAGCCTAATTAAAAATTATCCATACACATTTATGAGATTTTAGAAGTATTTTTAGTGATTTCTTTACGGAGTTATGTTTAAGATCTGATTTTTTCTTTCCTTCGATACATGAATTTTAAATAATTTTTATGCACACATTTGATGCATTAAAACGGTGGAAAATTCGCTTAGCTTCTTATATAAGTACATACGGTCAAGTTTACTTGATTTTACTACACATCACTCGTTTAACCTGTAAACATTGAATCTAGATATGATTTTTTCATGCCTATAATTTCCATTTTAGAAACCATTTTGGTCGTAGAATCGTAACGTTCATATCGAAGTCAGTAATTTACAAAGACTTTTTACAATGCGACTGTTCTAATGATGTCTAAGACGGGCGTTTTCATTTTAAAAACTTTCCTTCTCATACTAAATGGATATTTTGAGGTCTCTAAATCGCAAAAATTAATGTCTGAATTTATACATTAAAGTTTTGTCTGTATTATATCTGAATTTTTATACATTAAAATCTCATCTTGGCTTTGCTTTGTTTCCGTAAACAATTCACCTTAGGTGTGTGTAGGATAGTTTTCAGTTTTATATCTCCATAAATACACTTTACTTTACGCTGATAATGCTGATAGTGATGCGTGATATAATGGTACTTGATATTATAGTCACATTAATGGAAAATACAGAGAGTGGTTTGCAGAATTGGTGACAATCGCCTTTCACAGAAAGATAATAGGGATGCGCGCTTTATTTTTATAACCCAATTTAATAAAAATAACAGGGGCTTTAAGACACCTATAAAAAGATTAGATGCTTCCAAGACATGTGGTTGGCGCATATAAAGGAAAATAAATTCGGATGGGGTCGAGTGGGGAAGTATTAAATATGGAAAAAGAGGGCGCGCTATCGATCAAAAAAATGAGAGGGCGTGAGACAAAGGGAGCGAGTCGTTAAAGGAAGCAAAAGAAGTTGGGATGTTAGTAAAAAACAAAGACAAAGGAAGCCTTGAGAGGAAATAATTACTCCGTGTTACTTTTTCCAAAACCAAAAAGAGAAATTCGACGAAAAATAGACCACACGCGTCACTGGCGGCCGAATCAGTTTCATCGAGCCAGCTTCACAAACGTAGTGTTTAGCACGATATTTCATGCGGTTTGTCACTCTTCCGAATTTTACTTCATGCGATTGGATCATCAATATTAGAGTATTTTTCTAAAACTCATGATTTTGACATGACGTTGACAAAGTAATAAGGTATGTTCAATGCATGTACTATTCCATTATGTAATCTACCGGAATATATTTATTTCAATATGCAATGTACTCCGGCATCTCTCATGCAGAGGAATAGATACATTTTTTCTATTATGGTGGTTTATACCAAGTTAGAATTCATTTTCATCTACATTAATACCCTGCGAGCCGCCTTCCGGCGTGTGGCAGGGGGTGTAAATACCAGTTGAATCTAAACTACTTCTTTACTCTGTTATTGTTGCTAATCGTTCGCGGAGAGTATGAATTAATAAAACGACTCGTCCTAACATCTATTTCTCTTAACTTACGTTCATTGTCGGATCGACCTAGGCAGCAGGGGGGTTGCATGATACCGGTTATATATTCCGCAAATGTAGTTTCCCTGACTTTATTAAGCAATCGCAGCCAAGATTCCAATATTCCTGTATTCCAAGGATTCCCAACCTGCGTCTTGAGAGCATTTTTGTAACGCTTGCTTTTTTATCGTAGCATTTCTTAACAAAGCGAATCGCCTTAAGCTGCACTTTCTCAAGTTCACAGATACACGTTTCATCCGTCGGACCACATTCATTTTATATTTTACTCTTCTCTTCTAAATATTTTACTTAAGTTATAAAATTTTGCAGCCCAACCCAAGCCGAGGAAAAATATCATACCGTATTATTCTTTCTAAATATAAATAGAGAAATTTGACGGAAATTGGACCATATGCGTTATTGGAGGGCGAATCAGTTATAAGCCTTTCCAGATTTCTACACATAATTTTCAGCTTGTTTCATTCATGATCTGCGGTGTGGCAGCTGTCAACAAATTCTTCCACATTTTATTTCATACGACTGAAGCATCAATATCAGGGTTTTTCAAAAATTCACGACTTTGAAATTACATCGGCAGAAGTAATGAGTGGTAGTATTTGATTGATGGTGTCTCAACTGCTGAGGTCATTTGGATAAAAGTAATGAGGTATTCTTCAATTTATTGATATGTCGTGCCATTTCATTTGAATATTTGATATACCAGCCGCATCCCCTGTGGAGAACAAGATAAGTTTTTCTGTGTTGTTTTTACTCTTCTTTGTTTACTTGTTTGCGTAAGTCTGCAAGCTTAACAACCCAATCCAACCACCCAACCCTGGTCATGATGAAATAACGGATAACTTTCGGGTGGTTGTACGAGAAACGTATATGAAACCACGGTGGTACACCACATATTGGCCGGTGGATCACACGTAGAGAGAGTGCCGGTAATGTTCATGAAGTGCCAAGATGGAGAATAGCGCCCTTTGGCTTATTTACACATTCTTTCAACATTTCTCCTTTTGAAGCAGACCTAAAAAAGGGCTTGATGGAGCCGAAGAATTTTCACATCCAGCATCACAAAGCCGAGTCATCCGCGTATTTGCAAAGCCAAATTTAATGCTCCGGTAGCGGGCTAAGAGCATCGCGCGTTTCATCCACTTAAACTTCGATATGCAAACAAATCAAATGCGGGAGGGATGTAAAAAATCTGACGCCAAAAAAACGCCAAGTTTGATGTATAAATAATCACTGTTTAAGTAAGCGGCGCGCGCATGTTCGTCTGGGGGAAACAGGTGAATTAATTTTGTAGGGAATACGGAAATGAAAGGGTTTTTCCTCTGAGAGCACATATTCTGCCTCGTAAATGGAACATCGGTGTAGGATGACGGGACATGAAAGGAACGGGGGAAGGGGAAATATGGTGTGAGAAGGGGTTTCGAATGGAAGGAACGGGACGCAGAGGAAGAGGAGGTTGCTTTCATAGCGAATCGGCGACGTCGAAATTGTGATGCTTCCGTACATATGGAATGAACCACGAGTCTCGCGTTTGGAAGTGCACGGATATACGGATGAGGGAGGAGTCAGGGGAGGGCGGAGTAGGTCACTTGCGACCGTTGAAAGGTAGTGGAGCTTCGGATTGTCTCCATCTAAATGTAACGGGGATCCGGGCTGTAAAAGAAAGGTTGGGAGCTTTCCTTCGATGTCGGAAAATATTCTGATCCCCCAGAACTCGAATTCTTTTTTGTTCCAGCATTAAACGCGTTAAGTGGCGTGGCATAGAAATGTCATTGGCGTTCATTTCCCCGGAATGATGTAAGACATTTATCTCGTAAATCTCTTCAAATGCGGGTCGTAAATTGGAGTGTCCACCCTCACATTCAAGATGTGTTAGATTAGAAATAAGAAAGATGTCAGAAATTTTATTACTTACGATTACAATATATTGTATTGGTGACCATTTCACCATTCAAATTCAAATAAAATTTCATTCGTTTATTAGAACAACATTTGAATGGAGTTTTAAATATCATGTCCTTATACTTTCCTAATTTGCAGTAGTGACATAAAGAATTTTTCCTTTTCCTAAAGCCATTTAAAGTCACCCAAATAATTTTCACTGATATTTCATTCATAATTAAATTCTGCGTATTAGATGATGATAGGATATTATTAACTAATAAATTATTAATAAATTTCAATGATATTTCACTCATAATTTAATAATACATATAAAATAAAGATAGGATATCATTAAGCAAGTTTTTTAAATCACACTACTACTTCAAGTTTAAAATCCATAAGGAAAACTAGAGAGTTTAAAATATTAATCATTAGTTCATACATATGCGTAAGTATGGACCCGAAGCTCTTATGTTTTTTCAATTAAGAAATCTTTCACATCAGTCGAAATCGCATAATGAACATTACGTTTACTGCAACCTCAGGTAATGAGTCGGTATCGATTGTAAGGTCAACCTGCTTACCCGTTCCAGTCGACAAGAGTTATTTAGCGCAATTTTGCATCCGCTTCCCTTTTGAACGGTCAAATTATTAGCTCGAATCACTCTTTCGCTCCACCTCTCTAATTTTTCCGACCAAAATTCAACTCAAAGTCACATTAGAGAGTGTTGGGTAAGGTAGCGCGGCAGCTAGAATTAAAAGCAAATACAGAGCCTTTGCCCGCTCTTGCGTGACCGCAAGGTCGCACCGAATATCTTCGAAATTGGACCGAGACAGCGACGGTCAGAGGTAGCCAGAACGCTCGGTTTTGGAAATGGATCCGAGCAAAGATGGAATTAACTTGTTTATATCAAAGGCTAACACCTATGCTCCATCAAGACTGAATTACTTAGTTTGGAATTATTTCGTAATTTGTCTCATATTGTGCCATAACGTAGCGCTTTGAAGACGCAAGCATTACATCGAGTTTTGATGTATTTTATGTCATATTCATAGAAAAGAAATTTGAGAATGAAGAGATATGAAATGAAAATAAGAGATGAACATAAACGTACATCCCCTTACCAGCTTCGAATTTTCAATCTCTGGATTAAGATAATGTATTTCTCATTGAACTTACCAAGATTATTAATTTACAAATTATATTTCCCGGGAGTTAAGTATAATTCCTCTCCAAAAAGTACCTTATAGGAAGTAATATCTTTCTAGGAGAAGATAAATATGGATGTAGGCTCCGAAATTATAATTCGATGATGCATACACTGCCTTTATTACGAATTGTATATAAAAAACCGTGATAATAGTAAGGTGGAAGAAAATCCAAGGATAGACATATCTTAGATAGAGTATGAGATGGTGTTGTTGTAGTTTAATGAATTTTTTCTCAATTCAATTGAGGGAAAATAATTATAATTTTCCTTTTAATGAATGTTGTCTCAAAGACGTGTAGTAATGATATTGAAACAATAATTTGTCTGCAAGTTTGAATTACCAAGTAAATACAACTTCAAGTGGTACATCTTGGGGTAGACCACGAACTACGATAGTCTTACTGGCAGACCCTGTACTACAGCTTACGGGCTTACGGGCCTTAAAATATTGCCAAAAACTGGGAATTCGTGAAGGCATATCATGCAATAGAGTTATTCATACTGGTAAACCGTAGTGCGTGGTCTAACAGCAACACTACCATAGTAAGCGTAAATATATATGCTTTTAAATAATGGAATCAGGCATAGAAGCAAATTGTCTATAAAATATAGAATTAAAATTTTGATTTTTGAATAGTTTATAGGGCAAGATTCCAGAATTATCATTCAGCAGAATAAAATAACGAAAATTCGAGTTTGGAAATTACATTTACATAAACTGTTCAATTAATCTCTGGATTGATGGATTTAATTTGAATGCGAAACCTGAAGAATCCTTGAAAGACAGGAGCTTGGAAGCTAGGCTGCGATTGTGAGACAAATTCAGGGAAACCACATTTGCGGAAGATACAACCAGTATCATGCAACCCCTTTGCTTCCTCGGTCGATCTGATAATGAACGTAAGTTAAGAGAAAAAGATGCTAGGACTAATCGTTTTAAAAATTCATTCTCTCCACGAACTATACGCGACAATAACCAATTAAATAGGTAGTTTAGATCAACTGGTGTTTACACCTCGAAAGGGGGCCCGCAGGGTATAGACGTAGATGTAGAAGCTAAGGTTATCATTTTGAGGTTTGTGATTAAGAAAAGGTAATCGTGAATTTGGCAAGTCCATATCCAGAAGAAAAAGTTTGTGGATTCAACGATATTATACTGTTTGGGCACTTTTTTCGCAAATTTTCTTCTTTAAGGTAAGAGATTAAACAAACTAGACCGGAAATGGCCGAATTGCGATGTTTTTTGAGCTATTTTTCGGAAGCGTCACGACATAAGGGATACTGTATGACCTTTTATTTCCCGTTTCCCAATTTTCCCTTATGCAATTTTTTTGTCTACTAACATTGTGTTTCTTCCAAGTAGCGATGATTGTGAGAATTACCCTTCAAAGTACGCAACTCGATTAGATGAGATATCTTCATTTGGAAGAATAATAATACCCTTTCTATTCGTGTGTAATGTGGCTAAAAGGGACAATTAAAAAAACCTTGCGTTATCGATTGAATTGTATCTTGGTTATCGAATGCAGCTATGCGAAGAAGGAGTTGTTTGTAAGGAGCATACGTGCGTGGTGTCGAGTGATGAATGTGTGTGGGAGAAAATGGAGAGATTAGCATGAAAGAGTTACGGTGTCTGGACATGTGGATGATTCATTGAATGTGAATGTTTGATGAACGTTGCAAAAGAGTGGGGAACAAAAGGAGAATGAGAAGTGTGATGACGGCTGTTGAACTCATCGGACAAAGAAGGCGTAATATATGATATTGAAGAACGGAAGTGGAATTTGTAAATGAAGAATACAAGAAGCAGGAAAGAGTAGAATTACATTTTTAAAGGGGAAGGCTAGAGCCCAATTCAGTTTGCAAATTTCAGCATAATATAGAGCGATAAATTCCGGACAAAGAAGAACTTGAACTACCGAAGCTTTTAAATTTTATTTATGTTATACAGTACTCAAACCTCTCTAGATCTTAATCTATCTTGTTTTCTGATGGATCCTCGAAGATGAGAGATGGAAGTGTAGTCACGTGTAGGGAGGAATTCTTACAGTTCTGTATCTGTTCTAGCATTCAAAGATGTATACTTATAAACGGCGGCTGATGCTTTTCTTCACATTCAATTTTCAGCTATTCATATATAGCTTTAAGGTCAAAGTTATGTATAAAAAACCGGAATCCTGGAGAATTTTGAGGATACATTCTCGGTCAATTCAAATTTATTTACATATGTCATTCCTGCAGATTTTCGACCAAATACCATACCAAGCAACCTATCAATAGACCTTTTTCCATCATTCTGTAATTATTTTAATTGTCCTATTGATGTAAGCTTAGCATAGAGCAGCAGGATTATTAATTTCAGTTTTTCCAATAATGGTTGAACCCTCTTCAACGTAGCCGTATCTGATTCTGAATCTAGAAGGCGTAAATAAAGTGAAATTTCCGTGAAAAGTGCTACAGGTGTCCCACTAGCTTGCCAAGCGCCACGTCATACAAATCAGGTCTGAGGCCACACACAAGTAGTTTGAGATCTGAATGGAGAGTAGCAGTGAAATATCACTGCAGAATGGAGTACTTGGTGAAATAAACATTTTAGAATGGTAAATGATCATGCTTACTCCTTTTAAAATAAAGTTTATTTAATCCAAGATATGTAAATGTCAGAGCTACATGGTAGTATATTTTGAAGCAAATAATGGAATGAGATGCGAAACAAATGTAAAGGTGTTGGTGTCATAACATTCTCCAAAATCTATCCTTTGAAAAATGGAAGATATATGAAAGTCGGTATTGTTAAAAATGTTTTCAGAGACTTGTTTTTGCAATTATATCTTGAAATTGCAGTAGAGTGCGAAGTAAGGAATTTCCCCAAATTTCCAGCTGAACGGCCTTCACAGTAAATAGGTCTTTTTACGTCCATGCATTTGCATGACTTCACTTAATAAACCCTCAGCAAGGAATCTTGACCATATGAATAACATTTGATTGATGTAAGTGACGCCTAAGTGTTATTTGTTTGGTTTGCATACTTCAGTACCTTTCCTTAGAGTTGATCAATTGAAGGCTGACGTCATTGATAACCTCAATAAATATTTTAACAAGCAAATTAAAGTAAGAATTTAAAGTTGGATAGCATCTTTACGTTGCCAATTACATGCTGAATAGAAAATTTCATATGATTGCCGAATGAAAGACATGTATATAAGTATAAGCACATAATTTAATCTCAGAGGGCCTGAGAAGAAATGGGAATTTAAAAAAAGATTTGCGTTGGCGAAAGGTTACGAAACTTTGTATTGGATTCATTTAGACCAACTGTAACGTTGCTCAAGAGAATCATTTTTCAAAGCATTGATCCCTGTTAATTAGCGTTCAGTTTCGATTATCGATGTGTGAATGCAATAAGAAAATATTAAATCCCGTTGCTTGTTTTTTCTACTTTAGTATTCTTTATATTTTTTACCACCACTGACTCATACATTTCCTATTGAAATGCGAATAATTATAGTGTGACTATAATAGAGATCTCTTACGTACATTATAGAAATTCATGAATATGCTGTAATATATTTTTTACAATTTTTGTTTGTTGTTTCCTTATTTTCACATATTACGTTGCCTTCGTTATTTATATATTTTTAATATTTCCTGATGTGGATAAGATTTTCGTAAGTATCCCATAGGTTAATTTCATCCACATTCTTTCTAATTTTTCTAAAGCTGTCCCTTTGAAAGTAATTACGGTATTAAAGATAACGACATGTTAATTGGGAAGTAACAGAAAGAGGAAATTTATTTATTTATTACATAGAAAGATACAAGAAGAGATTACACATCACGGCAGACTCACCAATGTGAAACTGTTACCCGCTTTTTTATTTAGTTTAAAGAAATAATAAACATGCGAAGCAGTTTTTGATCGCAATCTTCACATGCGAGTAAACACAAAATGGAACGAGAAAGACCTTAAGCTAGCTGCAGCGATATCCGAGCATGTTCTCAACATTTTCAGTTGCACTTGGTCGTTATCTCCCGGAACATAGAAAGTGGAGCGTTGTACTTTACAATCTCCCTAGCTGCTTACATCCGCGAACATTTTTTGCCTTCCTCAGCGCCGGATCGTCCGGAAAATCCGTCCGGATTCGGCGCAAGTGGTATACGTTTCCCGGATCAAAGAGAAATTTTTACTACCCGGTTCCGAATTTTAAGGTCAGCGCCAATTACGCTTTTCAAACTCCCGTCTTATCCCACTTCACGGATGCTGAGAGGAAAATAGACAGCGCTTTCCTCTTTTTTCGGTTTTAATTCTCGTTGCGGGATTAAGCCCTCCGAGTCTCTCTGCATCATACGGCTCTGAATGGGAGATAAAACGCCCGCGCTTACTTTGGCCCTCTTTTATTTTTTAGACTTACTTCTGCGCTCCAAATTTCCGACTGGTACAAACTCCCGCTGTGAATTTGAATGGGGAGCAGTGTTTCCTTATCGATTGGCGAGTACCCGAGGATTGGCATTTGAGTCGTACTTTCGGAAACTCAAGTACCCGGGTGATTTAGTTCGATCGATCGAGTCTGACATACATGAACTACCCAAAGATTATCGATAGCTTTTGCTCCGTTTAGTATTGTTATTTCAACGTGGAAATAAAAAATGGAAAAATGAGACCTGAATATTTAATATAAGTATAGAAGAATAAATCATATAGTGGGTTTTGAGTATAATTTGGTATTTTGCCAGGCATAATAAACTCTGATAGTAGGTTCACATTTCAAGGTAATCTCTCGAAACAAGCCAGTAAAGTTATGTAGTAATTGGTGTTATTACATAATAAATATTCAGAACATCGGCATAGAATGGGATAGATAAAAGGAATATATATTCACCAATAGATACGTTAACTCAGTTATGTACCTAAGAGCTAACTTATAAACCATTCACACACGTGACCACCAAGTCCATATGACTCCAGTATAGTTATCAAGAGAGAATGGTTTATCATATACCCTTGAAAATCTGTTTCCTAGAATATATTCTTCTCTCTTAAAGTGAGACAATGACACCCAATAGGAAATATACATTGAGTTACAGAATTTTATTCTGTTATTTACCAAGGAATAGCTAAAAGAATCTCAAGAGCCAAGTGTAAATTAAGATTCATAACGGGCAATGAAAAACCTACCACTAGGAAAGCTATATCAAGCATAGCTAAAAATTAAGTTGACTATTAGTGCTTCTAGGAGCATATTTTCTGCATTTGATATTTTTATGCTGAAATCTCGAAACAATGTATTTTAGTCCCTTTAACACACTTATTTATTGAATTTATTGGTGTTGGAGCGCTGGCAAGCTAATCACACCGTCACCGCGACGGGAATATGAATCATGTAAATAAAAATATTATTATTAACTGATAACATTTGTATTGTGTTTACTTTTTGTAATAAAATATGCGTAAGGATAAACGGTATCCGAGAATCTCAACGGAATGTTAGAGGAACACCAGGGCACCGAAAAATTTAGAATATTTATATTCCACAAGTTTCGAACGATCAAAACTTAGCGAAAGTTTCCAGTCTCAATGTTTAGTTTAAAACATTTGTTCCAGGTTATTATTCTCGTAATAATCATTCCTAAACATTATATTTCTGTATAAATCGTAGCTCATTAATTCATTGTTTTTTTCCTATTCGGAACATGGAAACATTGATGTAGGATGATCTGAAATAATTGTCAAGTATCGTGGCGGAAAGTTGACTAAAATATCTCGTCTACCACATTATTACCGTGCATAACCTCTCTGTTGCACCTATTTATTCTTGGCTCCAGAAATGGCTTTTTGCAAAGAGTTGAATTAGGCAACAGCCTATGGAATAAGTAGTCCCTCGTGTATCTATATTTTCTAATTTTGTAGATAGAAATATTCAGCTTCTTTTTTATAGATGTATTTTATTAATAGAAAAACTGTACCGCAGTTTCCGTAGAAATTCTAATAATCAAAACACCAATTACTCTATTTAATTACTCTATTTAATTAATTACTAAACTGCAGAAAGTGGGGAATATTACAATTTAAACCAATGCAAAACGAACTCCTTTTACGAGTACGCATTTCTATTCCAGTTGTCTTCGGGAGAAGTATCACTTTTAAACGGTAACTGAAATTGGGGCAAGATGACAATACAAAGGAAAAGGTGGTTGCGTTACCAATTACGTAGCTTTCAGAGAACCGTTGGCAAGAGAGTACTTTTTTCAATGTAGGATATTTTAGGAATAGCATTGCGGACAGTTTGAAGTTTGCTTTCATTATTTCCTTCTCATCTTCATACAAGCTGATGAATGTTATTCTTTATTCAAAACAAACCTTCAATTAATTTTTAACATCTTGAAAGAAGTTGATCGGAAAAGAACCTTTTCCTATGAAGTTAAGTTAAGTTAAGTAAAAAGCTTAAGTTCGGTAAATCAAACATTCTTACTTTTTACCATCATATATTGCCTGTGTGATTTCCCAATTTGCCATAGAATTATTAAATCATATTGTGCTTTATAGTAACAAAAATGAGTCACGAAATATTTATTCTTTCAATTTGGATTGGAATGTCAGAAATTCCGTGTTATTTATGGAATTCAAAGAGTAAATAATCCGTTAGTATTTAGTATCTTCTCTTGAATTGCAGTGAATATTATTGTCGAATGTATGTTAGTAATTTTATGCCTTATTAAACATCTACATAAATACCTTGCAACCCGCCTTTTGTCATGTGGAAATCAATTAATTAAAAATCAAAGAATTCCGTCTCTCTCTAGGTAGAATTTCTGGTCCAATATTTCACAAAATGCATTGAAATTGAATCATTTATGACAGTCTATTAAAATTTCATTAATGTAATAAAATTTTGGAATTACGGTCTTTATGTAGATTGCATATCTAGTAAATTTTTGCTATGTTCGACGCGCGCTGGTGTGAGTTAATCTGTAGCAAATAATACCTCTGAATTTTTATTATCCGGAGCTTAAATAAACTGTAATCAATTTCTACGGCCACCATTACAAAAAATACATCATAAATGAGTAGGTAACAGTTTAACGTGAAAGGCTATTAGCACATGCTCTCTTTTAACTCAATAAACGCCTTGGTACAATATTGGATATTTTAGCGAAATAGTGGAATAGAAATTAGTTTAAATAGGACGTTTCTCACTAATAATTACATTTTGCAATGATATACCCGTCAAAGTCTTTTCGTTGTTACTCGCGTATAAAGGTATTCATTAGGCTCCCGGATAGTCATGTGGACAGCGCGTTTGCTTTTGGTGAAAGCGGTCCCGGGTTCGAATCCCGGTGGGTGCCAATGTGCGACATGACCTAAGCTGTCGAAGCACTTTTACTACAAAGGTATTCATTTGGCGAAAAAGCATTTTAAGTCGATTGCGATAGTATACTAACATAAAAACAAAGTATTATTCATAAATAATAATCTATAAGGAATCCAAAGAATTCTATCCTTCTTTAAATCTATAAATTATTTTTTGGCTCATTTATGATTGAAAATATCGTAATACGAACATTAAAAAGTAATCAATCATGAACAGAGGCGGCCAGTTTCATAGGCAATGAATATAATACTGAAGTAAGTATTTTAAGCAGCAAAATTTCTAGATTTTACTGTACTTTCCTAGTTTTTTCTGATGTGTCTTATAGCCTATGTGTTTACGGCTGCGCTTTTAAATGTTTGAGGCTCATTGTAGGATTATAAATTCTTTGATTTATGGAAAAGTGAATGAGAAATAGCTAATTCACAATGAAGTGTATAATTATACTTCACCATATACCTGCAGTGATACTCTACACTGGTATTCTCTATCATTTAACTTTGGCACAAATTTCAAAGAAAGACTCATGAGGAATACCAAATAAAATGATTAAAATATACTTGATTAAATCGGACAGTTAAGAAATATGTTAATGAAAACTCATGGCATATGTCGGATCCTGTACTATTTACACTCCGCTTTTTTATTCTAAACATATTTAACATTTATCTCCCTAGTTAATATCAGTTTTTAGCCTCAGGACACGAAAAATTTTACTTCAAAGCGACGGATGCTCTATTAATAATGTTCCAACGTGGAATTATATGCATTTGAATTTAGGAACAAATGAAAAGATTAACTTTTACACACCACAGATAATTTTATTCAGGAACGACCATGGTTTCGACTCATGGAGTCATCTTCAGGTTCACCTGAAGATGACTCCATGAGTCGAAACCATGGTCGTTCCTGAATAAAATTATCTGTGGTGTGTAAAAGTTAATCTTTTCATTTGTTCCTAATGGCGACTTACCACGAAGTCACGGCCCAAGCAGTGGATTCTTTTGCATTTGAATTTGTTGAATATTACAAGATTTTGGAATTTTATATTTATAAGACATGGCTTTTCTTCTGATAAAGTCGCTTCGTAATTAGAGGCTACTTATTTATCTCAAATAACTCGGTGCGCAAGATTCAGAAAGGAACTCTTTTCACACCAAAGGCAAGTTGAGTAAAAGGCAGTTTATATTTTTTCATTTCATCAGGCGGCATGTTAGGTTTGTGCGCAGAAATAGGATTTTTTCTGCATATGTAATGAGTTTTTCCTTCCTCTTCTGTTTATCCTTGTTTTTGTGTTATTACGTGCCTAGTAAGGGAATAAGCGCATCATAAATATTTGTATATGCTGAATGTCTTAGCGATCTCTTAATAACGTTTCTAGGAAATAAATTTTCCGTTGAAGTATTCCATTACTGTAGTAATAAAGTTTCTTCTTAAAAGATCTTCAAATATAAAAAAACTGACAAAATATCTGTGATATAACTCCTGTCACTCTTCTTCAGATAATCGTAAATAGCAGTTATTTTATAGAATAAATATTGTTATGGATGTTATTAGTCTCACCTTCCTTTTAATGACCATATAAATAGAATTATGGAGTAAATTGTGACCTTTTACATAAGAATTTTGATTTTGTTGTACGGACCGGTGAAGTACGGTCAGTTAATTTCCAGAAAATTCTCAGATGTCATTCTCGAATATCTAAAATATACTTTTTGCGCCTAAGCTTATTGAATATATTCATGGAACGAATCGGTATTAGATATATATTGCCATCCTTTCCGGTTTACTACTTTGTAATCCCACCCTGTATCTTATCATCTATGAATATTATTTCCAGCTGGCTATTCTATATTACTCTGCCCTCATGTTTTTCTATTTCAATCATATTTAATTTTAAGTCATTTCATTTCAATACTTTCTTTTATATTTTAAGTCATAATGGTGCAAAGAAATTCTTTCTTTTATTAACGCAGAGCTTTCTACGAATAATTCACCTCCCGTTAAGAATTTCCCAACGTGACACAGTGCTGTGGTTAAATTTACATTTTCATCGCTCTAATATTGCTCTATGGTAATTTTTATTAAAATTTAAATCGGTATTTTACTTAATTTTAGCTTACTTCGCATCTCGATCTTCAAGATCCTTTCCTGGTTCAGGCTTTCTATTGTCAGAAGAAGGATTTCAATTTCTTGCTACCTTATTTTACTTAAGTACGGAGGCTTTACCAGCAATCCAACACTCATATGCGAGGATGAATTTTCACGAAGATTATTTGCTCGAACACAGGGAAAAAGATGCTCTTCTTTGTCTGATGCTCATATGATAGACACTAAATAGATTGGTACAATAATCAGGTGGCTTAGCTCGAAGGAACAGTCTTTTAATAATCCATTCCTAATATTAAATGTCACGTATTAAAGAGGGGATGACTCTTCTTTCTGATATTTTTGTTGGTGCTATCAAAAAATAACTTTAAATATTAATGCAGAATATTTTTGCGAAATTGATTTTTGAAGTTAGCACAAAATTTAGTATTCAATTGTAACTGCAATATCCAAGTAATAACAAAGAGTCAAGACGTCTTCCGTCTCATTTATTTTGATTTGTTTTCAACTTAGATGAGAGAGATATTATTTATATTGAAGTCTTCCATGAGAAGAAGAGAACGCGATTCCTGCTAGCTCAGATTAGTTCTTTATTTTAAGACTAGACGAAACAACCCATTTATTCGCGTCCTGATAAACTGTAACAAACTATTTTACTGAAATTATTTAAATTGTGGAAAAAAGTTACTCTTAAACTGTTTATGAAATTTATTGTATATGAAAGAAACGAGGCGTCGATAAAGCGTCCACGGTCAAGCGAAGTGTCGGCCAAGCGAAGGGGGATGATTTCAGCGAGAAGGTACTTCAAGTTAAAGTGAGCTGAACTTGGGAATGCGGGTTCGAGAAAGCGTGAGCCCCGTGACTTTATGCAACCAAATATACAGAAAGAGCTTAATGTTGCATACTCACAAGGATACTCCGGGTTACTTGACAAACGCCACGTCGCGACGTGGCGTTTGTCGAATAACGACGATAACGACGCGTCGTTATCGTTGCCGTGAAAACTGAATAGATAGATGGATATTTATTTATTTATTCAGAAGTTTCTAATAATTACTTTACAAGACATTTCTTAATCACTATACAGTTACAGTTTCTAGGCAGAAACATATTATCAAGATGGATACATAGTTGTTAAAAAAGGAACAGAATGATAATTAAAAAAACATAATTTACACCTTACACACTTCTAATGAATTTACATCTTGATATTGTTCCAATTAAATTTTTTTGACACTGTCTACACATACCCTTCTTAAAGATTTTTCATTTCCTAATTTTAGAATCCATTCAGGAAGGCTGTTAAAAGTTTTAAAACTATCAATTAATATTGATTTTCTTGAGAAATTCCTTTTAAACTTCTGTATTCTTAAATTTGAATGCTGTCTAGTATGTATGATAGTCACTATTACATGTTATCTCTTTGCATAAGCAGTTCGGTACTCTTTTATATAACATTTTATGCAATAATTATTGTAAATGTAAAGAAATTCTTTCTTCAATTTTCATCCACTAAAGAACATTCAGCATGAATTCAATAGAACTGTATTTTCCACATCTTACATTGACTCTCATTGCTCGATATTGTAGCTTTTGTATTTTTCTTATCAATATTGCAGATTCCATATTGAATTGATGAGCAATAATCTAAGTGGGGAGAAATGTTCAATTTAGGGAATCAAGTTTACGTTACAATTTTGTACGGTGTTACTATAATTTGTACATAGATTTATCTCAGAAAAGTACTTGATTAACAATATAAATTACCTATATCCACAAAGATTGATAGAAGAATAGATAGAAACACCAATGAACTTCTCTTCAACAATGGCCATTATTGGTACGAAGTTAGTCTTTTTTGTCCTCCATCTTGTCCCCCGCTGATTTGCCATTACCGCTTAAAGTCTAACGATCAAACTATGTCAACTTAGGTATTCACTATAATTCCTCTTTGCCGCATTTTCTTCCAATACTCTTTTTAGGAGACCGCCGTTCTTCAAAGAGTGGAGTGCTCTTCATTCTCTTCTTTACATAAAAGATTCCCTCTGATTTTTCCTTTTCTTCACTCTTTGAAAGTCTTTTCTCTATGCTACCGGTTTTTCTATTTTATTTTCATTATTATTTTGTGGCAAAGTCTATTTTTTCTCATCAAGCAGTCATCGTTTTATGGAATTCGAAATATCATTTACCTCAATAACATGGAAGAGATGAGAAATCTGAAGAAGATAAATACTCCATATTTTATGATAGATAATGAAATTATGTTGAAAATGAACGAAAGAACGAATAAGTTCACTTAATGTCAGAAATTTTGACCATTGCTCCTGACTACATCTATGGTTTTCCAATTGAGCACTTCAGAGTTCACGTTTTATTCAAATTCGCTGAGCAGGGGAGAGAATTTGGCTCAGTTTAAGGTAAAATGGCTAGGATAAGGGTTTATTCAATTTAAGCAGATTTGGACGAGAGTATTTGTTGATTGTTGTTTATAGATTGTCATCCCATATTGTGGAAGATAAGGAATTTGAGTGTGTTTCAGTTTTGAGTTAAATCTTTGTGTTATTCTATTTGAAGTTTTGTAAAGAGGTTAGATTTGATGGAATTTGTTTATTTTGGAAGTACTGGTGTGATATAGAACGTTAAAAATCCTTTTGAGTGTTTAATTTCGAATCTATACCGCTTTCGTAAATAGGTTTTGTATGTGTAATGCCAAGTGGGTGATGCATAAGTGAGCATAGGTCGTATAATTGATAGTTACATTAAGAGTTTGGTTTTTATGTTTTCTTGAGATCTGTTAAATAGTAACCAGCGAATCTGAAATTATGTTAAAATGTATTATTCAAAGGTCAATGCTACGGATAAAGCTTATATTGATAGTTTGGTATAAAATTAATAATTTTCCTTAAAGTATATAAAAGATTCAACAGACTATAGCTTTCTTAAAAATTAAATGATTGTGAAGAGTTGTTCTAAGATTCTGAGGGTACCTTTAACACGGAGAAAGATTTTTTGTTTATTTATATATGGAATCACAAGAAATATCTCTTTTCGCGTTTTCATTATCAGTATTTTCAATATACTGCCATAAACAGTGCAATTACTGTTTATTTTTATCGCTATTCTTCTTTCTATCGCAATGAATAATTCTGTACTATTAATTCTACCGTTTTTCTAATACGAATAAATATATCAACCCTCATATTCAATTTCGACGTCTTTGGAGAGATATTTGGAATTGAAATTGTGCGGAATTACAGTTTACCAGCATTATCGACCATGTTAGAAATTAGAACAACGTGTCACTTTAAATCAGTTGTCATGACGATGAATTTGATCTGAGGGGAGTCCTCATCACACCTCTAAGGTTCCAGTACAAATGTCTGGACGATTGTAGTCAGTGCAGATGACAAAGTTTCACCAACAATGCTCTTGGCTTCTTTGGGTCGTAGTATCGCCATATCCCCTTTCATTCCCATTTATAACACTCTTTCGTTGGCTGTTTCGCCACTCGCTATCCACTTGAAAGGGATTGCCATTCCCTCGGCTGAAAATTTCCGACCGTATCGAGATTTCTATGGATTCGCGTATAATTCATGGAAAATAAGACTGTTCGTTGGAGGAGGGCTTTTAAGTTTTCCTCGTTTTTGTCACCACCGAGTTCGACATGCCGCTTGCTCCTGACAGCGTATTTTTATTCATTCACAGCCAACTCCTTTGACTTCTTAATCCCATATATTTTGATACAAGGTGAATTTTCAAAATCAGCCTTGTATTTACGCTACGTTATGCACTTGCTTACCATGCTCTTTTTCATATCGTTGTGTGAACTGTTATTGTCAGATCTAACGAAAAAAATGGTAAATCCTTTTCTATTTTGGAGTGTACGTGCCCTTCTTTTCGTATTTGTGATGAAGTGACAATTATCCACTATAATTAAAAAATACCCTATCAAAGACATTCATGAATGGAAGAAAATCTATTAAGAAAATCGACATTTAGTCATTACTTAGTATAGGATTGCTGCGAATGAGAAAAAAATAACTATGTGTTAATTGCCTCAGGATTCAAAAAGAATACTTGTTTTAGTTCTATTTTCTTGTTTTAGTTTATTGATTACGGCTCTGCAAAATTTCAATATTTTATAAACGATACATTTTTGTAATTCACATTTTCTCATGTATTGCAATTATTGGTTATAAATTATATGACCGTCGAATATCTAAACACTTGTGATTGCAATACCATTGTATTATTTTGGAATATTATTTTCATCCCCTGGACATCCCACTTATTCTCTATTAATTTCACCTCAATTGAAAGTAAGCAGCACGGAGCAAAAACTATTTACAACAAGCCAATTTCAAGTTCAGTTAATTAACACCGCTAAAATATGTTATGCATCACTGGAGCATGGGATATGGCCAGAGAAAGAGGGACCTAATAATTATTTAATTAAGTTAAAGCAACAAGTCAAAATAGAGAGCTCAGGGTCAAAAATGTAATCTTTCGAAAAGTATTCATCCTGGGGATGATTGTTGTTGGACAGTGGATTTTGTTGGAAGAAGATGGAAACAGATATAGTGAAGTATTTTTTCCCTAGCCTCGCCCGTAAATGTCTGTTTCTATCTGTCTTTTGCAGCCTTGAATTTTCAATAAGTGTCTAAAAATGATTTACTGATAAAATTTGTTGGAATTTTACAAAGTCAAGTATATGTGCAAGCAAAAGATATTAATCTATATCTATGATTATACATGTTTTCAACACTGACTTTAAGTAATGACCAATGAAAGTGATTGAAGTTTTTGTCTCTGAAATTGAGACCTGTAATATAACTGGATTCAGTAATCCGAACAAAAGGACTGTTAAACATCCTGATTGTGTTTTGTTCATGTTGCTATTCTGTTATACGTGAAGTTTTCTATCTAAATCAATTTTGATAATAATCGGTTAATTAGATAATCCATTTAAACCATGATTCTGAAGAACGAATAATTTAACTTTATAATTATGTATTAGGTTTTAGAATTTTTGCGGTTGTGATTTCGGTAGGAAGGAAACTTTACCTGAATATATATGTGTCAATTCGGATAAATTAGCAGATGAAGATTTTTGTTTCATGAGTTAAACATTTTGCGTTGTACTGCTGTGGAAATTCTTGACTACCTCACTATGAGGATAGTCTATATAGGAAGCGATTTTTATCACGAAGTTGTAATCATTTTCTAGAATGAGATCATGCTAATAGATGTATGTATTGAGAATCTTCAGTTAGTTGAATGAGTCAGTAAATATTTGAAATGAGATCGATATATTTTGTCCGTGTATCGTTCAAAACACCCCAATAAGCTGCAAATTGGAGGTAATTCAGAGCTTCTGCGTCATACGTATTTTTACGAGGAGTTTAACAGATATGTTAAGTAGAGGAAGAGTGTAGGAATTGTAACTATGTTCACTGCGTGTTTGTTACTTTTACCACAACTAAATAGAAAAATGTTTAACAGTGGATTATTAATTTGACTTTATTTTGTTAAAGGAACAACTAGAATGTTTTCTTTGCAAATGGGTTATATTTAGAAATAGGGTTCCAAAAGCTAGGGGAAATCAAATTATTCTAGAATTAGTAAAATACTAGCCAATAGACTTTATCGTGAGAGCTATGGAATATCCAAGTATACATAACCCCGAATCGATTAAAATGAGATTATCATGTTGCAATCATTCCCATGAGAAGTTTGCTTTCATTGAGAAATGTGGGTTAATGAGAATCCAGAACATCTTTCGTGTAAACGGAGATGACAAAACCGGACTTGGAGAAATGTCTTCCCAATTAAAACCCAACTGAGGAAACCAGGTATTCCAATTACGCAGCGTATTTTCGGCGAAGTTAGAAAATCGATTTATTTGGATGGAATATACCTTGGGCATCGTCAAAGTTTTCTCGGAAGGTCTTGAGTGAAGTAACAAAAATCTTATTTCACTTCTCTGAAGATTTTGGTGATACCCACGGAAATATTGTCGATTCCTCGAAGCAACCTGTTATTCGTTCCCATAAATTTTTAAGCTTTCTCGTTCTATTTAAAACCTTAATCTACCATTGATAGTTTTATTTCACTATTTATTTTTACGTTAGGTATTATGTGCAGCTAATTTAAATTTTAAATATATTTTATTCAATAGAAGAGATAATTCTGTGCACACAGTTCATGCGGATACATAATATCGTATCTTCCGAGCTAGTCTCCACTAGTTCAAACTACTTGCAGTATAATTGTATACCTATACAAAATTTATCATTAAATTATTAGGTCAGTAGTTTTTGAATTTTTACTGAATGTCTCTGGGTAGAAAAATACGATATCATATTTGTATTTTAAGTTGTCTCTTGTGAAATATGGAGAGACCTTGGAATTCGATGAAAATCTCGGAAAATTTTGCTATTCATTCAATACATTAATGAAAAGGCCACATTCCGTATGATTAACTAAAAGAACATGTATATTTTCAATTTTGAGAATTCATTTCGTTTTGTAGAGCGGAGATCTTGCTAAAACTCAATACGAGAAATCAATCGGAAATACATTTCTTTTCGCTATTGAAATATTTCGTCGCGTCTAATAAGCCAGCCGATCGTGTTTTTCAACACGAGCACTCAAGTCGGCATTAGGGATCCGTCGCATTTAGCCCACCCAATCCCTTCAGGAATGAATAAATACGAAGCCTGCAAATTCGAAAACATTCCTCGAGGAAATCCCACTCTGGAATCCAATGCTCCGACAATGTTCCAAGTATAAGAGCAGGCGAAAGCTAGAAATCTGGGAGCGCAAACCTTTTTCCTATAATTTATTTTGTCAATGACGTCGTTGTTTCCTCAACAAACGAGTTTTCGCCTTCTGTCGAGATAGTTATCCAGGGGTTCCCTCTCATCCGGAATAGCATCGCGCATGCCAATTTCGACACCCCGTTCAAGAGGGATCGATATTTTGGCGTATTTGCTAACTCCGCTCTCTTCCCCGATGGCTTTTCCACGAGCTCTCCTACAAGAAAGTTATTTTGCGAGCCCAACGAGCGGAAAATCTTAAAATAAACCTTCGGAAGAGCGGTGGGGTGGGGTGTCGCTAAAGATACATCGACCATAATTATTTTCATTCATGTAATTAGCTTTAATATATAATATTCTATGATTTTACATATTGTTTATTTCGTTATAATGGCAGTCACATTTTATAAACTAAATCAGAAGGTGTATGAAGAACATATTATAAAAATTATGAACAGATATACAAAGTAAACAGTATTGTTGCTTTGATAAAAGAACCACAGTTGAAAGAAACCGAAAGCGGCCTAGTAACAATTGTCGGTATTTTGAAATTGGTAAATATTCAAATTATAATAATAATATAACGAAAATTATTATTATTAATAAGATTTTTCTTAAATCTAACCCGTTGCCATGTAATATTTTATAGAATTAGATTGGTTAAACAAATGCACTCGGGAGAAATATTCTTAAAAGAATAAGGTTTCACTTAGTAAATAATACACTGCAGCAAGAAAACACCCACAAGACGGGGGTGTGAAAAACCTGCGAATCCTACGGATAGTTAAATGAATTTTTAATGAGAATGCTGGCGGAGATAGTTCTGAATGGCTAATAGAACAATAAAGATAGATATATACTAAGCTATATTGATTTTTTGTGATAAAGATTGTTAAAGTATGTATATTTATGAAAAATATAGTTAGTGTTTTTTATAATTAGTATACGAGTATATATTTAACTTATCGAGAGGAGAGAGACTGCTAAAAAGTAAATAATGGTAGAATAAAACGGAAAAAACAGGGAAAGAGAAAGTCAGAAGATGTTAGATGGCATAAAGGGAGGGGTAAGCAACCAAGAAACGTAGGAAAGGGTGTTGAATTGGGAATATTAAGGCACACCTGTAAAAAAACTTAAATATATACCCTGTACTTACCAAAAGGTAGAACACTCTTGTACGTATTTATTTATCAATGCCCCATGATCATCATTAAAGGCCGCAATTAGCGATAAAAATTCGGTACACTTTCCTGGCGCAATCGCGTCGCATGCACGGGGCTTTGTCTGAGTCTGCGATTTATATTGGCGGTGTAAGTGGTGGTTGCGGGAAGGGGTCACGCAAGACGCTCAGAGATACTCCCGGCAAGATTACAAGGCCCGCGTGCGAGCCCCTGCATTTTGAATGAATCCCAAGGTTGAGAAAAGCCCTCCCGGAGAGAGAGAGAGTCGGTTTAATCGCGAAGAAAGAGGAGGAAAAGACTCGCGGAATTTATAAGTTCCGCAGGTACGCTTTGCTTGTCTTTGGAGAGAGAGCGGCGTTACGCGACGCTAAGCCGCTCAGATTTATCTCGGCTCTGCTCGTGAGCGATGGAACGTCGATTTGTTTGCCCGATTTCGTTTTCGTGGAAAATGTTCTCCTTTTTCGGGATCGATATAGTAGCGTCTTGCGAGATTGATAGTGCCCGTCGAACAATCGCAAAAAATGTCATTACCACGAAATTGACTCCTTTATCTGCCTTTTTTTGGCGCGATACGAGAAGTTCGATGCGTGGCTCTTAAGAGTATTTGCGCAAGTTTGAAATCCGTTTTTTGTCTTCTAAGGTGGTTAAGGATCATCACCAAAGAGATTCAGATATTTCACAAGCGATCGATTTGTTCTGAAGCGATTTATATAAATTAAATGTAGGACTGCATATTCCCAGACAACTATCTTGGAAGTATACCAGTTTATGGTGATTCTCTGGCAGTAAATCATAATGCGAAATATTAGATATCAAACTGAACTCAGATAATATATTTATAAATGAATTTAGGTACAAATTTTCTTTAAAAAGTTAAACTATGTTTTTTTCCTCAAGTAAATTACTGCATCACTTAAACTACAGCCTTATCCGTTTACTGAGCATTCTCCAGCATACTGTGCTGTATTTGAAAGCTAGGATTAACGCCCCGATAATTGCACAGAAAATAATATCATACGATAAATACTACCATAATAAATAAAATTATAAAATAAAATAGTAATATGCAATAATTAAAACCATATTAAAATACGTCGATTAACATTTTTTTACGACTACGTAATGCGTAAAAGGTAATAAAACTACAATATATCCTAGCTGGGTTGAAATAGTAAAACAAAAAGAATATTTGGTGAATCTTGCATAATGTAATGACGCGCTGAGGATTAAGTCTTTTATACTAACGGTGTATAAGAATCAGCATTGCAACCGACAGCAGAGAAACCGAATACCGTTGAAAACGTTGGCTTCAGAGCCTTACGATATATTGCATTATTAGGTTCCCCTATAACATTAAGGTATATTAAAAAACATTTAAACCTTGAATATTTCATAAATTGGAAAATTAATCCATCTTAATGAGATAAGTGGCTCAGAATGTTACATTAATTATCACATTGAAATTTTATTACGTTTTCAAATATAAATGTAATATTTATTCAATTGTATCCCAATTTATGTGTAATTTGCATTAATCCTGTCAGGTGACCGTTTGGGAGGGTTAGAGCTAAATCGCTAAATTTCAACGATCATCGTATCTTTAATCCTGGAGGATGTAGTTCAGAAAAATATATAATGAAATTAATGTCATAAATATTTGAATTGATTAATACAACTATTTCCACACTGTTAACTCCGTAATTCTTTACCTCTTACTTAATTCAGCTTGATGTAGGACGATAATTTTGATTACAGATTACGCTCTCAGATTAAATAAGTACATTTATGCATATTTTTTTATTTCGTTTCTTTGTGGCTTATGTTTTGACCTTAAGTAATACTAGAAAAGGATTTCTTAGTCATTAAACGGATTAGGCTAAAGTTTAAGTGATGCATTGATTTCCCGTAGGAAAATGACGTAATTTAACTGTTTCAAGAAAATTTGTACATACATTCATTTAAAAATGTATTATTTGAGTTCAGTTGGATATATTTTAATTAGTATTATGATTTACAAAAAAATCACCATTTTATTCCTACAAAAATCAATTTGTGATATTATGGCCGTTTTAAAGATGTTTGTTCGTGGACTCTGTATCCTAATTACAATCCGGATAGAAAATTCTAAGTAACCCTGATTTGAAATGGATTCTCCGTGAAAATCCCTTTATACAAAATTCGGAATTCCACGTTTTCTATTTGGGTTTTGGAATGCGTTCTCAATAGGAAATTCCAATGTTTTATTCATCAGAATATTTCCAAGTCATGTGATGGGGTTCGTTTGAGCTCGGTTTCGACGTCTGGGCTATATCTCTTCCATAATCTGAACCGCTGAGGATAGTCTACTTTTAAAAATACTCCGCTTGGACAAGCGATGCCTGTCAGATTTGCTTCTGTAGTCGCTGTCGCAGCGGTGTATGTTAGAGTGCTGATGGATAAAGATATGAATTGCAAAGTCGTGGCAGAGCCTTATCAAGGAGAGAGATCTGCGTGTAATTCTAGCGTCAGTCCGCGGTTGCTTCCAACTCTCTGAAAGTATCTTCGTCGCCTCCCACATCCCCCTTCTGAAGAAATCCATCCTTAACCCACGCAACCTCTTCACTCATTCCTCTGTCTGTATTCTTCCTTTCACTCCGTGTCATTAGCACCGTCCCTTCTATTTTGCTGTGAAATTTTACTGTCGAAGAGCAAAAGCTTTCAAATAATACACGTCCTTTAAGATATGTTCTCCTGAGGTTCTTAACAATCCACAGAGCGGATTCTATCATTATGATTTGAGCCGTTTCCTAAAAGAATCGAACTAAATATTTTCGCAGTTTCAGAAAATATAAAAAAATCATAAAATCAAAGCTATGAACGAACGAACAAATATAGTTCACTTGGTTTTCCATGGTTTTCTGTTAAGCACTTTCTGTTAATCACTAAGTTCACCTTTTTATTGAAGATCAACAGGTAAGGAGGAATATTTTAATTGGTTTAAGGTAGGGTTGTTAAGTTTATTCATTCAGCGGAGCTTTAGGACGGCGGGATTTATCGCTGGTTGTCTCTAGGTCGTAATCCCAAATTGTGGAAAACAAGCTATTCTGTATACGATTTATCGAATCCTTTGATTGAATTGTTTAAGTCTGTGGAGAGATTTGTTATTTTATGGTATTTGTATATTCTGGAGGTAGTGCGATGTGGAAAATTCAGAATCCCCTAATCAACTTTAAAATCAAAGCTATGAGATTGGTGTTTCGAGGAGGTATATGGATTTCTAATGAAATGGAGAACATTTTCTTTAGCATAGAATGCTACTTTCTATTATCAGTAACTTTATTTTAAAACTTTATTACCTTCGAGGAAAGAATGTAAAAATATTTCTTTGATGAGAAAAACGCTTTGAGGATTTTCCGTGTTCTAAAAATAAATAAAACAGAAATATCACGTTCAAAGGTGACCGAGATTAGAACTCTCCTTCGTTCAGAAAAGTGAAGGAAATTTCCTAGTGCGATATAGTTTAAGGAAGCGGATGTGCATCGTTACATGAATTTTACTTTTATCCTTTTTGTTAGAGAAACGACCCTTATACTATTGAAAGCGAGATTAAATGACTACAAGATGTATGAAAATCATTAATCTAATCACCAGAAACATCTATTTTTCAACGAAAAAACATAAACTGTTAATAACTAATAATAACTGGGAATATAAATTTGCCTCCGGCCTGATAAAATTATATTTTCTTTTTCTGACTTTCTATTAAGTAATTGCTGTTTACATGTGAAAATACTCGATGGACTTCCTATAAATTAAATTGTTTATAACGTTAAATTATTTGTTTATTATAAATACGTGGAAACATTACCTGATACTCCCTAGTGTACGATGACCTAACAGCCGAGCTAGACTTTAAATTACTCCCTCTTCTTAATAACTGCATCCGATTCATTTTTAACCTCCGGAAAAATGTTCATATCTACAGTTACCGCCATCAGTTGAAGTGCGTAACACCAAATACCAGAAAAAAATACATTCTTGGCTCATTTTTGTTTACAGTTTTTCACTATCTTCAACCACAATACATCCATGAAATGTTTTCTTCCAAATATTCTGTTTCTTGTAAGACTACCCACTCCGGCTCTAATTATCTTTTATGACCAATCACTGAGACTAATGCTGACTTAAAATCCTTCATAAGGGGGTGTTCTCATGTAACGGCCGTTTTTCAAAGCGTTTTTCGGAATTTTACTGTGAGGAAAGTATGAAATATTTTTCAATGCGGTTTTTTTCTTAAGTTTTATTGATCTTTCAAAAACAAAAAAAGTTATATTTGGTGAAAAAACTTTGGTTGTTTGGCCACTGCACCCTTGCAAAGTTAGTCCTTTCAAAAACAGTTGGTCGATGGTTCGCACGATAACGCAAATACGGTTGGTCTGAAACGAGCATAAAATTTTTTTTATCAATTAACAACGTTGTGATTATCGTTTGACGGGGACTTTTTTTATTACGATAAAAATTTCTAGGAATCGTGCGAACCAGTTTGAAAAACGTAGTTTTGAGAAAAACGCGTTCAAAGTTTCAAGTTAGCTCTTTTTCGGGATTGTGTCACTTACAATCAATCGGCGATTCCGAGGCCGTACTAAACATGAAAATAATAAAAAAATAATTTTCGATTTTTTCAAAATGTTACATGAGAACACCCCCTTAATTACTGCATCTAATTTCTGGAACAACCTGCCTGTACATATTAAAAATTCCACTTCTGCACAATATTTTAAAGAAAATTGTTTGATTATCTTATTATCACCACGGAATAATTCTAAATCCATAATACTGGCTTATTTATTTTTTGTATGATTTTTATGTAAGCTGTCTATATTTTGTATTATTACCTTATGTCTATAAATTGTATTATTATCTTATATGAGCAGATAATTTTTGTATTAATTTTTCCTGCTCTTATGGGACTTTTCCAGAGTAAAATAAAGTTATTATTATTATTATAATACATTTAAGAACTAACACAAACAGTCTTTCAAAGTTCTACAACAAAAATACACAATTTTGGTACATTAATATTATTATTCTTATTCAGCAATCCTGTCCTTTAATTACTTTTACGAACTGTGCTCATTAACAATTTAAACTACAATAATTTTCAAAGTAATCAAATAAATCAATCAATCAATCACAATCAAACAAATCATCAATTAGGTATTCCGTTTACGAGCGAAAATGTAACTATGCTCATACTAAAGAAATCTAGCATAAAAATCTGAGTCCACTTAAAAATTTACGGAAAATCATGATTGATCCATTAAAATACCAATATTAAGGTTTTTTTTAACGGCAAACCTCATCTCAGATGTTGCATCACCAAAAATAACGTCATCTTCGGGAAACTTCAATTTACCTCATTTCTCCTAGAATAATTATGTTCAAACAACTTATAATTGGTTATCGATTGCGAAGACGGACCCGCTCCAGAAATAGCGCGCACCAACTCGGTCAAGCTGTCTCTTTCCTCGGATTTTGTTGAACATCAAAGGTTCTAATGAAGACGTAGAAATGGAATTAAATCCTCTGAGCCAACGATTTCACGGCAGACTTATCGCAAGTTAGGCAGATATTCTCGTAGAAGTAATTAGCCTCGTTGCCAGGACCCACGACTCGGCTGCAAATGAAAGCCTAGAGTCGAGCGGGAGAATTTTCTTCAAAGACCAAAGTCGTCGTCCTATTAACTGAATACCACCGATATCACATCCTAAGTCCTCCATGAGGCGGAAGTGCTGCATCGGCATCATTTCACCCGTTTCAAGTGTCCTAAAATGCGCTCGGAAACTTCAAATACCATTCTGTATAATGATCCGCTAATGTATCAATGTCAACGGAGGGCCTCGAATATTCTTAGCTTAGAATCTCTAGGAAAATGAATGAGATTTTTCGTTTGCTTCGATTTTAATGAGGCAAAGGATGAAAAAAATCGTTAAGAACTCAATATTTTGCTGGTATGTTTTTCTAATTAGGCAAGGATTGGAAAAACACATTTTGCTCTAATTATTTAATCAATATGTTCTCCTATTCATATATACATACATACGTATCACTCAATTTTCTTACGGGCTAAACATGTTGTAATAGCGATTTTTTGTTAGAGGTGAGAAGGGTAAGATATAAGAAATGATTAGCGAGTCCTAATATCGCCCTAAAATAAATAAATTTTTATTATAATGATCATATTACGGGGTAGATTGATTAGGAGACTTTTAAATCTCAATTTAGATGCAATAGTGAAGTCACTCTCCAATCCTTACATTAATTTTTCTCTTCAAAATTATCCATACACATTTTCATGCCCTCCCATTGATTGCCTCAGCTACGTCTCCTCTCTTTCGCATCCTACGCATGGTTCAACCGGGCTCATCTTGACCTCCCTTTCCATTTACTACTATTCTCAATCTCCTCATGCCCATTTTGGTCATCATGCCTCCTTACTGCGTTGCGAATCACTCTTCTTGCTTAGAATTTCTCTTAACTCTTGGGTTCTGCATATGGCGTTGCTATTAGTGATGATGGATTTCCCTATTTACAGCACAAATTGGGAAAATCGAGCATCGGGATTGAGCCTGGAACCATATTTGGTCGTACTACTTCAAACAGCGGCAATTCTACTAAGTGAGAGCAAGTAATGAGGAACAATATTACTTCTAAATGCATTTGTAAATACCGATTAAGGCCGAAGTAAAGCATGGTTTATTCGCTCTAAAACTCTCTTATTAGCATATTGATCCAGTCCTTTCCCTTACGTACTAAATCTTGAATTTTTTACCAAAATGTTTGCTAACTTACTTCATGACTCTTGGTTAATAATATGTTAAATATTTTAATAGTATAATAAAACCATATTAAAAATAATGCAATGGTCTATACGCTCTTATATAAATTTTTATAATTATTATTATAGATCTCTGGTTAAGCTCAGTATTTCACAATAGAGGAGAGATTTGGTAAATGTGCTCCGTGGGAAGTTAGCAAGTGCTCTGTGAACTAATAATAACAAAGCTCTTTCTTTCTACATTCTGACAAAAAATGTCACGTATGAATAATTCATGTCATTCATATTGAAGAGTCCATAAATTTGTATACAAATTTAGAATTTACCTTTTAAATTCTAAATTTTCTTTTTTAAGAACTATAATTTGCGAATTCTAAATTTAAAAAATCTAAATTCTAACTGATCTAGGAATGAGTTATGACTCAAAGCTCAAATAAATACTACTCGAAACATATTCTCCATTTTCTAAGATTCATTGATTATATGTTAGTGCCCACTCTTCAAATAACACGAGGTGCTCCGTCAAATTAAAAAAAAAACCCTCGAAGTGCTCCATCAGAGGAAAATTTATGGAAACCCTGTATTAGAAAATGCGAGGAAGAAAATTTAGACGAAGATGTAAGGAAGTGGCTCCTGAAGTAGATAAAAATATGCATAGGCTGATACTCACAGTATCTTACTGTTCTAACGGCTTCAGATGACCACTCGCCGTATAGAATACTATAAAAAGCCATGCATGGAACGCGATGGATGATATGATGGGCGAAATTCGTACAATTTTGCAGATTTTTAATCCTTACCCCTCTTTGATTTTCCATGTAACGAGCAGTAACACCTCATTCAACTGGAGTATCAATTGTAGCTATCATAGGACTCGGAATGCCTCTCACTTTGAGCTTGTACAAACTGCTTCGAAGTTGAAAGCGGTGAGAGAATCGTGGCCAAGGAATACCAAACAGTTAGAAAGCAGATGAAACGCTCCGTCGATTCAGAAGAATGAAGACATCGGGAAGTAACCATTATCCATATCTGAGAAAGAATAAGAGAAGTTAGGAAAAGAGGAATTAAGCGAATTAATGAGGGGAAGAGTGGGAGATGATAGGAGTCATCCAGGGAGAGATTGTGAAGCGGAAAGAAAGAAAAAGAGAATGGGGGTAAAGAAAAGGCTTGCGAGAGAAAGGGATGAGAAAAAGAATAAGAGTGACCTTTTCAGAATATATTTTCTAGATTTTTATACCAGATTATTCATCAGGTTGTTTTTTAAATGGAAAGGATCCCATTAAAGATTGTTAGTTGCATTGCAAATTTCTGCTAAGTTTCTACCCAGAAGACTGGTTTTAAAACCTGATCCATCACCTCTTAGCAACTAGGGACTTCGTTGAGGGAATGAGGCATAGTAGTTAGGATGAGGAGTGAGGTAATTATTCTTGTTTTTCCCATTGAATCCGAATACTGTGATAAAGGAATGTCCACGAAAAACCGCGCATTGATCCTATGAATAATACGTTTCACAGTATTCCCTAAGTAGTGGCCAATATTAATGTCACAACCCAGCATTCATTCATTTATATCTCAGTAGCATTTATATACATACAGTTTTAGTTTATATTATTCAGCTTTTACATTATAGGTAAGGCTGAAACAAATTTTAATTTAAAGTATAATTTTCTTTCTGTCTCAGCTACAGAGGTATGAAAAAGTAATTATCCTTCAAGATATGGTGGCAGAAACATTGTAAATAAGAAATAACGAGTGTAAATGTTTTACACCAAACGAGATATTTATTAACAAGAAGATTCTGGAAAGGAACGAAAGTAATTATTATACTCTGCAGTAATGATTTCTCAGGAAATTCAGCTCTTGTCGGAAAAGCAAAAAAAGGTAGCGGACTCAATGGGATAATGATCGTCCCTCGAAGAAGGAAAGAAAGAGACGAAGGAGAGGAGAAAATGGTAGGAGGATAAATAAAATTGTACGTGGGTGAAGGGAAATGACCAGTAGGCCGATGCTGTTTTGCAACATACTGATTTTAAATCTTTGGAGTAGGAAAAGGATAAATTTTAAAATTTTATTAAACGTAACCGAAGCAAAAATATGTACTTCTAGGGCAAAACAAACATTAACCTCAAACATATATCCGCCTCTCGCCGGGTTCATGCGTAATGAAATTCCCAATTTGAAAATAATTTGATTTATTAATGTATATATTTATGTACATACATGTTAAAATTGGGGAAGCAAATTTTATACAATTCGAAAGTGAAAGCACTTATATATACTCAAAGTATAAATTCTACCTCAGAGTGGGATCATGTTCAACGGCATTCCCCATTTAAGCATCCTTTCTCTTGGTGAAAGGTGAAAGCTATTAGATGACATACCGGGTGCGGTAATTCACCGAGAAACGAAAGACATGACATTGAATAGAAAACATTGAGGCACATGAACTTGCTGAATGGTAGAACACCTACGTAATGTAATGTATCGTATATACTCTCTTCTCAAAAAACGAAGTGCGCCACCATGAAAATTTCTTTCTCGTTTTCATACCATAATCATTTACTTTAGCATTTAATCTCTAGCAATATATTATTGGATTGAACAAGAGGTGAGATATATTGACTTGACTGGGACTCAAACCCAAGTCTCCAACTTCCAGGCAGGTTTTATAACCACTAAACTGTCAAGATATGTCCTTCTTTATTCTGCGAAAGAATGCTTTATGAGCAGGATAATGGCGCTCCATACTTTAATTTCCACCATTTAAAATTATGAATATTATATAATGATCTTAAAATTTCCTGGTGGATAATATTGAAAAAGATTCTCGGATTTCCAACCAGGTGATACTTTGTAAGGGGACTTCATTGTCACCAAATCTTACCTGGTTGGGAACCCGAGAATCCTTCTTACGTATTACTATCACAGTCATTTTTATTTCTCAACAAACGAAGCCCAGCGCAATAAAGCCCTGAAAACGCCATACCGAATCGAAGATTAGCTACCTTAGGAAGGTGTGAAGCTATTCCTCAGATCTCTACAGAAGGGAGCGGAAGGCAAAAGAGAAACTAGAAGGGACGAAGAAGGCGGAAGGGGGATAGGAAACGAGCAGACAAAAGGGCGCGCGATAGAGGTAAAGAAGAGGTGGAGACCGGAAAGAAGACGTAGAAAAGGATCAAACGACGATATTTGAGAGAGGAGACGATTTCCGCGTCGAATAACGCCGGAATAATTACGTTGGAGATTCAATTCGGAGGGTTTATGGCGTCGATAAGGAGAGGGAAGAGGGGACAGAGGAAAAGGAGAGGGCTGTAAACCGTGCAGAGTTCACGGGAAGGACATCACGGGAAAAAAGCAAATTAATAAAGTTTTGTCGGAAGAAATCCTGCGGATGATATATCTGGTATTTGGAAGCTCTACCTCCAATAGCGGCAATTTTACTGAGCGAGAGTGTGTAATACGGATCAATTTCACTTCTAAATGCGTTTTTCTCACACGATTGAGGCCAAAGGATGGTTCATTTGCCCTAAAATTCTCTTATTAACATCTCGAATCAATCCTTTTTCTCACCTACTAGATCTTGAATTTCTGAACTAAATTTTTGCTAACTTACGTAACTGAAGCCTTGTCGTTGAAGGCGTTAAATATTTTTATGAAAAAATATAATAAAAATAATGCAATATTTTCATAAGTTCTTACATTGCATTTTTCTTTTTATTAGTACAGATTTCTGGTTAAACTTAGTATTTAACAGTATGGAGAAGGATATATAGTCTACTTCATAGTCATTACACTCAGTTTCCCAAACTGTGCTCCGTGGAAAGGTAGCAAGTGCTCTTAGAAAAATGTAAATAACAAAGCTGTTTCTCTACATTTTGACTATGATAATTTACCTAAGATTAATTCTTGACATTCATAACGAAAAGCTCATAAATTTGCACACATATTTAAAATTAACCTTTTAAATGCAAATTTTATTTAAGAGCTACAATTTGCGATATTTAAATAATAAATGCAACAAAGCTAAATTCTAACTGACGCAATAATGAGTTTCGACTCAAAATTCAAGTAAAAACTACGTGAAACAAGTATTTTTTATTTAGTTCATAATGGTGGAAAAAACTAAGCAAAAGTTTCACAAAATAATTAATGCGGCCAGACTGGTTTCAAGTGTTAATAGTTATCACATATAGCACGACTGAGAAAAGTGTTTTGGAAGGAAAGAAGGGGTTGGGTGGAGATGGGAATCCACCAAGCAACGGCTTCTACAATCAATTTCATTTTAAGAGTTAATAAATTCATATAGTAAACGAAAAAGAATCGGGTGTAACTTTGTTGCACTTATTAACGTTAAAAAACTCCATTTCAAAAAATCATTTACTAAAGCACAAGTCAAGAATTACAGTACACCATGGTTTCGCAGCATGGCGGCATCTTCAGATTACAGATCCAGCCATGCTGCGAAGCCATAGTCGTGAATTGTAATTCTTTTCTTGTGGTTCAGTAAATGATTTGTTGAAATGGAGTTTCATATAGTAAAATTCAAACCTTTTAAATGCCATAAATCCTTTCTTGAAAAAGAAGGGTACAAAGAGGGCTCCAACCGTGCAGGGGATCACGGGAGGGACTTCACGGGAAAAAAGCATATTAAGAAAGTTTTGGGGGAAGAAAAGCCGCGGATGATGTATTCGACGCTCCTCCACCGGCGAATTCCGACGGAATCTCAATCAAAAGGCATTGGGGAGAAACATGGGATTGCAGCCTTTAATTAGGGAAGTTTGTCGTTCGGCGTTACGGCGGTCGAGGTTTGGCGTGGGCGAATCTATGTGATCCGGATTTCCGAGTTGAATTTTCCGGTGGACTTTCTATAGTCGGCTACAAGCGATGAGTAATCCGAGGCGCGGAAAGATACGGAATTAATAGTTCGTGGGTGAAATGTCGCGGTTGCGCCATTGGGTCAAAGTTTGAGCGGTCATAAATAGATGAGCCCGCAGAGAACTTTCTCAACTACGAGGAGGAAAGGTTAGCGGGAATTAGAGGTTTATTTATCGCGGGGAGGAGTTGGTGGCGCAGAGGATTGTCCTCAAAGAAAATGTTCCCACACTGCGGCAGGCAGTCGTTTATCAAGCGAGAGTTTTTGCGATTTATACTCCCCCCCAAGCGTTATAAATGCCGACAACGTTACAGGTGAAATTTCCTCAATTTTTCTCTGATGGTAGAAAAAAAATTATTCGGTTGAAACAAAGGATTTACACCTACGTAACCGTTAAATTCTAGGATTTGATTATCATCTAAATCGCATCATAAGAAATTTCCGTGATACTGAGCACGAATATATGCTTTTATTTCAATCAAAAGCTAAATATCACTGGTTTTGAAGTCGTATCACAGTTCATTTTTGTCAGTGCCATTTTTTGCATATTAAAAACTGTATCAATTCCTATACCAAAATAAATATTTATGATTTTTGTAGTTATTGTTTATCTTCCCTGTTGTTTAAGACCGAACTATTTTTATGTACATGGCAATAATTATGTATATATACTCAGTTTTTCACACCATTACGAAAAACAGCGGCAGAGGAAGAAACTTATAGCTTGTCACATAATTATTATCACATATACATTATATAGGTTATGACACGTCTTATTTCTTGTTTTCCTTTTAACCCTTCTGATATGTCTCTTATCAAGAAAAGATTGGTGAAATCCTTGGCTTGGAGTGTATTGCTTTATGGGTGCGAAACGTGGACTTTAAGAAAGGAGGAAGTGAAACGTTCGGAAGCATACGAAATGTAGGTGTGACGTAGAATTGAAGAAGTAAGTTGGGTTGAGAGGAAAACAAACACGAAGGTGCTGGAGATGGTTGTGGAGGAGTGGGCTTTAATGAAAGTAATTAAGCATCGACGGAAGTAATGAGTGGGTGAAATATTGAGGGGAGAGGGATTGGTGAAGACTGTAATTGAGGGTAAAATTCAGGGGAAAAAACAGAGGGGAAGACAAAGACAGAAGATGAATTAAAGAGTGGGGTAAGCTACAAGGAAGTGAAGGAGATGGCATTGAATGGGGATTTTTGAGTGTACATGAGCCTAGCGAAAGGTAGAACACTCACGATGATGATCAGCTTCTTAAAGTAAGCAAAGGCTGCTTTGAACATATTGATAAACGTGCAGGATTTTTAATGACTTATAAATTTTGTTCAGCCAATGACTATGGGATTCTATGAGTTATCTTTGTAGAATCTGCTGATACAATTGATTATTTTATCCCGCATCATTCGTTTGCCTCCCTTACAGAATATTGTTTCACTCAGATATTCATGATATTTAGAAAATTTCCGATGTAAGCTTTGATCCTTTGCAGCAATTAATTTCCATGGTGATCGTTTCTGTATGAACTGTTAGTATTGTATCGTTACTCAGTTAGCGTAGCTGTTGGGATAATTCACTGGAAAGTGAAAGCTTTCGCATTTATTTCTTTTGAAATTAAATTAAAATTTGGTAAATATTTGCACATAATTACATTAAGAATTTTATATCGAATCATAAACGTAATGTTTTTCAAATAAAACGAATATATATATAATGGAAAATGTAACGGAAAGATAAACATTTAATAAATGGAGAAATAATGTTCAATGAAACATAAACGAGAACAGATTAGTTTTAAAAGTGCCTTCTCAATCATCGCAAACAATTTAGCCGAGCGAGCAAACATTTTATTCCATCGAATACTTTCAAAATAATCCGGATGAAAACGGAGTGCGTTTTAGAGGCATTATCTCCATTCCCGAAGATCTCGTAATCAAATTTCATTCGCAAAGTAGGCGAAAAAGTTCCGGAGCGACCTTCTCAGGGAGAGCTCTCAGGAAAGTTCTCGTAAAAAGGGATCAAGAAACGGACTCGGATATGGGTGGAATCTTTTGACGCCCTTTTAAGCGATCTTGGAGATTATCGTTAACGGAGCCGGATGTGTTTCGCGTGGGATAGAGTCGGGAATGCTTAATATGTACAAACGGGAGTGGGCGTGACACTCCCTCCGCCCAATAGACGAGCTTCATCTTGCAATCGACTCCGAGGCACGATTCTTCGGATAAATTAATTCAAGCGATTCCATCGGATGGAAATCGCGTCAATGAGTCGGACGGCCAGAGAATGCAGATTCCGAAAAGCGTATCCGCGAAGACTCGCTTCCCGTCGAATTATTGCCATGACTACGCTCTCTGTTGATTAGGTGCTTTTCTTGCTGATTGGTGATACGTTATTCCTCGGTGATGCCATGTGCGCTTTATGTTTTGGTGCTTATTTTTTTTGTGAACCCGAAAATTAGTTCCCCCCTTTTTTGGTTTTATCTGAGCTTATTATATAAATGTTCTATCTGTGTTTAAAGTATTCATCTCAAGTCCTGGTCGGTACCTCATTCCCTCTAGCACTATCTATCAAGAGCTAATAGAGAGGAATATAGCTTACTAAACAGGATGAAGAGTGAGGTAGTTTGCGCTTCCTTTCCTCACCAAGCCAGAATGCTATAAGCGGAACATATCCGCATAAATGAAGCACAATAACTCTACAAGTAAAATTTGTCTTGGCATTCCATAAGGAGATACCTTAATTAGTGCAATTATTTAGTGTACGCATACCTCTGTGTCATTCATGTCATCACGGCCATGAACAACACTGTGACAAAAGTAGAAGAATTTCATATCCTAATGCCCTATGATTAAGTCCTTTATGAGGTAGGGTTATCTATAAGAAGAGACTAATTAGTTTTCATCTCATCAAGGTCTTTTTAATTTCAATACAGTTCGAGCCACCATATCTAGATGAATGGAATATATTTCATTTTGGTACTGGATAGATATGTGTATTCCATATATTATTGCCACAGCTCTGCTTATAGCTGTACTAACAGCGAATGGCAAATAGCTAATAGCTTCTGAGGTATGAGTTATGCTGAATTATGGCACTGATTAAGACATCTCTTTATGGAATACCAAGAAAAGTGTTACTCAGTGTGCTCCACTTCACGGGAATGTTCCGCTTATGCCATTCTTAGTTGGTGAGAAAAGTAAGGGAAAACTACCTCACTCCTTATCCTACGTAGTACTTACCTTACTCCCATCTACTAGCTTTTGGTATCTAATGTACCAACCGGTCTTCTGACTGAGTACTTCACTTACATTTTTAATATAAGGTAGTATCTTTTAAGCAATGTAACCCTCATAGAATTTTAAAAGCGTTCATTCTTCGCAACATTTAGTATTTATATACGAGTAGCATAATTTAGGAGTTCATCTTTCGGTGGTGTATTTAGCCGGAAAGCCGGTTCGGTACCTCAAGCCTTTCTCTATCAGTCCTAGAAATTCTTGGTGATGGAATGAGGCTTGATAGGCTAGATGAGGAGTGGAGTAGTTTTCCCTTGCTCTACTTGCAGAACCAGGATGCTGAAGGTAAAATTCAACGTAAAAGAAGCTGTTTGACCGTATGAATAATCCTCTCATAGCATTCAAAAAAGAAGCTTACACTGCTTCATCATTCATATCTTTAATATGCTCATAATATCTCTAGGGCTTCTGGATAGTCAAGTGGATAGCGCGTTTGCCTTTGGAGAAATATATCCCGGGTTCGATTTCCAGTGGGAGCCAATGTGCGAAATCGCCTAAGCTGTCGAAGCACTATACTAATATTACTAATATCATGAATAAGATCGATGCAAAGTGACGAAAGATATATTTTCTCAATAAGGAATCAAAATGGAAATTGTAAGTATTTCAACTACCATGCTATGGTGACAGGTATCGTAAAAGTTAATATTATCCATGGAAAGCAGGTGACGAATACAACGGACTCAAAAAAAGTTATTCCCCTAAAAACGTGCGGTATTGAATTCAAAGAAGATTACTCTGAGCGGAGATTTCCTGACCTTTAATTAGCGTAACGAGCAAAGAGCTTTATTAGTTATGTATCCGTACGGAATATAAATCCATTATATTATTTTAAGAGGAAGGGAAACGTAATGATTGATAATGAACGTGTCTCCATAAACTCTGATGGATTGTTATTAGCGAGTTTTGGGCAAATCAGTTACGATGACACTCAGGCGCTCAATTCAATTAACCCAATTAATAATTTGAAACTCGGGAGCGATTTTTATAATCCGATTTACCTCCACTTTTAGGTTTCTATGAAAGAGGAATGAGCTTAGCGGATGGTAAATAAATGCCAGGGCGCGCTTCGACTTATCACCGAATCATTTTCAAACATCGGATTCTGGCTTTTATCTTTTACGGACCATAGCCTTTTTTCGTTAAAAAAATCGGAATTAATTGATGGAAATTCCTGCATATTCGTCAAAGGGGTTCTAAGAACGTATTTATGTGGCCTGTGGGTATTCGGTTGTTCAATTAAGACTCGAAAATGGCACATCAGTCACATGGAGATTTTTTTCATTATTAAATGTAAAAATCAGGCTAAATTCTGTCCTGCAAATCCTACTTGTTTAATGACGCGTCGTTTACAACTCACGTAGGAAATAATCGTTCATAGTTAGCTAATAGTTTGTATTCTTTTATAACGCCGTGATTATAGCATTCATAGCTAATCTCCGTCGCTGATACTAGAAATTTGGCAGTCCGAGATTCTTATGAACATTTTAACAACGATAGTGGTTATATGATTTGAAATGATGGCAGAGGACAGAGAGATGTGAAGACAGGAACGTAAAAGGGGCAAGTTCATTATGGTTATGACTCCATGTGTGAAGTATTCAACCTGAAGTCGGATTTGAATCTCGCTCCAGCCAAAATAAAAAGGTTTTGGAGAGAAAATGTGGCTCACTCAGCAGAATGAGGAGTGTGGCATTTTCCCAAGGCTTTTCTTCCTGGGCGAGAATACGTTGAATAGATAACGACCACGCAAATGCGGGGCAGTGGCTCTAAAATTATCACTATACCTAGCGTGTAATCAGGATTAATACTACTATTCGGAATCAATCATACCACAGTGGCTTTCATATTTTCCTACCATATGCTGATGAATATCATATTTTCATTTGTCTTTTGAGACAGGATAGAGAAAAATGTATGTTTCATTTACTTTTGTCGCAGCCTTGACTGTGATGGCACGAAATCTACTGAGGTATGAGTGAATACATCGCACTGATTCAGGTTTATCCATATGGAATGCCAAGAAAAGTGTTGATCGTTGGGTCATTGTGCTTTACTTACGTGGACATCTTCTACTTATTGCATTCTAGCTCAGTGACAAAAGCAGCGGCAAACTACCTCACTCCTCATCCTGCCTAGTAAACCTCATTCCTCTCTACAAGCTTTTAATAATTTATGTCGGAGGAGGCTTTTGGGCCGAATATAATGCAGTAAAGAGAGCTTTATTCTAATTATAGAGACATGGAAGCAAGATTGATATAATTAAAGCCACGATGAAAGCAGGTAGCCTTTTAAGTCATCCAAATCCACGAATGACTCAAATTAGAATTAAAGAAGATCATATGTGTCTACGTCATGGTAGCCTTATAATGGGGTTCCGTCATATCTTTTCTGCCTAGTATACTCATTCATCCAGTTAATATCAGGAACCAAGTGCGCAAAGGTCATAATTTCTCCCTAACTCACGAGGGGCACCTCTTACTGTAATAACGAAACCGTAACACCGTTGCAGGACGCCACCGATCATAATTCAGCCCGTTTTTATTCCGCGGGATACGGCGAAGTTTACGCGCGCGGCCGGATCCGTACGGTTTCTTCTCATAAATGTTGCCGAGCGAATTTGTCTTCTTTAGGGCAGTGAATCAATCGCAGCGTGCGAAGGCGCCGCATCGATCTCCACGACCTACGGATCTCATTAGGCTAACGGTCCGAAATGTACCCGGGGTAACTTTTATGCTCCGGTGCATCACATACCTCTCACCCGCTCACACGAGCGGGAATTCCATTCGGTCGTTTGACGCGTTTCCACAAAGCAGAACGCGGCTGTTGATTAGGGGCCACTCCGCCGCCTTCCTATGCGCCCCATAAAACTTTCAGGGGCACAAGAATACGCCACTGGATGTCGGGAGAATAGTTGAGATGTTTTCGCGGGATAGGATGGGTTTGCGGGGACTCGGATTCCGTTTTGCTAATAGGTGTCGCGCGTGTTCGAACGAATCTGTGAGGCAGTGTTATGGATGCATGCGGAGCGTGAAAATTATCGACTTGGTCGTCGCTAAATTTAGTTTCGTTCCTCGGGATTCCTGCGAAGTAACGCGTGGGTACGGAGTGCCTAAATGTCACCGGTTCCGATTCGGCATGTGTTACGCAGCAGCGGCTGATGAAATGCTCAGTCGTCCTTTTTTATTATTTGGTCATTGAAAACTCTTCACGAGGACCGTCTCGCTGTGTTAGGTTCGCGGATCGCTGAGTTAGGATGCAAAGTATGGGGATGGAATGGATATGGGGAAATCCCATAAAGGAAATGGCGTATTCTAAAGGATTCGGAAAAGTTTTCAGGAGTGTGATGGAATTTCAGTGGTAATGGCATGCGTTTAACCCAGTTCGTTTATTTGTCGATTTTTTCCGTATCAATGGTTAAGAAGGTAATTCTGTATCCCAGGATCACTTTCAACTGTCATATTAGCAGGTAAAAATAAATTTGAAAAAATACATACAAACGTACATAATAATAATTAGTTATGATAAATTGTTGAAACAATTAAGAAAGTAGAGTAATGATAATCTGAGATATATTATACTAACTTCCAATTAGAATCCTTAGATATAAATATATATTCAAATATTTGCAAAGCTAAAAAAGATTAACTTGGTTCATTTAAATTTAATAAAAAAGATTTATGCAAACAAACAATAGTTATTAGCAGATAGATGCATAAAAAAATCTAATTTAGATTAATTGGATATATACTATTAGTAGTTACGATTGCGGAAATAATTTTAAATGGCACTTGGATTTTTAAATACATTGTTTAAACATATAGTGCGATATGAAGAAAAATATCACACATACAGAAAAAATAACTTCAAATTCTAAATAACCGGATAAAAATCATAGAGATCAATACTTACATCCAGTAAGTAAGCAATAATAGCAGCGGTATTAATTTTGGCCAGCTTTTTCCGATTTGGGACCACTGTGCGTTGGTGAAATTCATTCAGGTTCATCCGCTTTTTGGGTGGCTGCTGTAACCAGCTGAGCTACCATGGTTGAGCAATCTCTCCTTTGATACTGTCAGACGGCCCTGTCTACGTCAGGTTTTTTCTTTTTCGGTTCTTTCTCTGACAGCGAGTATGAATACCATGCGTGCTCATCGCGCTTTGTATATGTAATTTTATGTTGGAAAAACCAGTGTTCTCGATAGTTTGAGGTTGTTTTTCAGTATTGCCATCTCACTGTGTTGTATGTATGTAAACTTGTACATGCAATGACTTACTAAGTATAGAATGATAGAATAATGTTAGTTAGAAAAATCTACCTCAACATTCAACATCGAGTTGTAGCGTGCAAAAATTATGCGGGTCGCGGGTCGATGAGAAACAGAGCATTTAGAAGAAAAAGAGCAAATCACATGTGATATATTCCACAAGAAATGTTTTATTGCGGCCGGTTCGGGTCATCAACTCGATCCAGTAATTCCGCTCCACAAAGTTTAGCCAACTCATATCAAATTCACAGAGAATTGACTTCATTTATAAAAACAGTAATATATTATTTCATTTCTGATATCTTGCACGGGGTGAATGGCCGTTGAATTTGTATCGGAGGGCTCCGTAGTCTTGTAAGTTATAGGAGAAACAAACTTCGGTGCTTTCAACCCCGCATTAGCATGAGTTATCATACTGTTTACCCAAAATATGTTCGCTGCGAAAATTTACGGGTAGGGGCCAACGCAATTGGTATAATGCAGGCGGTACTTTATGGTAACTTGGGGAGATTAAAGTAAGATTAAGTTAGCTTTCCATGGAACACGGATATTGATTTTGGCTTTATTTCTCCCGGAAGATGTTAGTTATTAAAATAAGTAGTAATTTCCAACAATAAAGTTGAATTTTAGGGAACCTTCTACAATGGCTGATTTAGAGGCTTAAAATCTCCAATAACTGTCTTTGTCGGCGTTCCTCGCCTCATTCACTGGTATTCGGGGAAACAAGAAAATGCTCGCCGCTCTTTTTAGAAATACCCTATGCACTCTTGTGCTCTATGACCTCCAAAGAAGGAAGCATCGCTTTCATAAATATGCTTTGGGTACTTCTAAAATAAGTGGCGAGCCTTTCCTGGTTTCTCCGAATGCCGGTATATGAGGCGAGGAAAGCCGACAAAAACGGCTATTGGAGATTTAAACCTGTAGTTCATTAATAACAGTGTTCCAAATCTTCTCTCATCACAATGACTGATTTGCGACTTCGGAACAACTTTCACAATAAAGCGATATCGTGCATCATGTAGAAAAGCTACTGTTTTAGGAGATTGGATCCTAACCTATCGAGATCTCATTCAGAGAGATTGGAAACTCTTTATTCGCCGCTTTAACGAAAACTCTTTCGACCAATAAAAGTAGGGGATACGGCTTTTAGAGAGGATGTGTACGTTCCTCGCAAAGTTGGCAGCAAGAATAAGGAGAGCTTTCAGAAAATAAGATGGTCGATGGAAGGAGAACGCTCCCTGAGTGTTCCCCCACACGTGTAGAGTCAAATGGCGAGTATTTTTTCGCGAGACTCTTCCCTTCCTCGTAAATCTTCTGCATGAGCCAACTCCACTTTTTTATCGATCGAGGAGGCTCCCTGCTTTTTTACTCCGAAGTGGGTTATTTTTTTTTCTCTTTCGGCGGTAACTCAATTTACCTTTCTTTGCTTTTAACCGTCATTAGCCCCTTTACAAGCGTTTTTTATTAATACGCCTTCTACAATGTAGTACGTCTACTGGTCCTTCACTTCTGAAACCTGTCACCGTTTTATCGTCCAGTCCCTTACCCCTTATTCCTCTTCATGTAGTATCTCCTGCAAATTTTACTCGTCGAATGGAGCTTCAAACCTCATTACATCCACCATTAGCAGCTGAAAGCCATGTCGAAGGGAATGAGATTTAATATGCGAGATGAGGAGTGAGGTATTTTTGCTTTGCTTTCCTCACCAATCCGGAATTCGGTGACTGGGAAATAACCACGCAAATACAGCAAAAGTTTGAGTATAACTTGAACTTGAACACCTTGAGTAAAAATTCTGATAGTATTTAACAAGGAGAGATTCCAATTACTGACATGCCTACTACGTAAGTACGTAGCTTATAGCTTAATAGCTAATCCAACGAATGCTTCTGGCTGTAATCATGAATATTATCATTTCTTAGATAATCTTAATTTTTTGATTCGAGCATGTTCTTCTGATTAATTTTATTTATTTTTCTGAGATTTGTAATTATCCGCCTCTTTAAAACTTACCTGTAGAACGTTTACTTTAAATGCACTGTATCATAATATTTACTGTGTTTTAGAGTATTTTTACCCTGTTGGTATTTCCCCACAACGTGGGTGTTTTCTCTTTCAACCTTCAGTTGCAAGGGTTACATCTCAAACTATACTCCTATTTTCGCTATTATCTCTATACATATAATGCATCGACAAACTAGGTATGGCGAAAGAGAGGCCCAAAAGGGCATAACCTTGCCAATACAGAGTCGTATAACTTTAATATCATTAATTTAATGTCAGAAAGCGGCGAAATCATATTTTAAAGAGGATGAGAGGTTTCATTGAAAATCCATTTGAAAAATATACTCCAAAAACACTCTTGGTGCTTCATTGTTCTACGTTTTTAATCAATAGATTCTTAATGTACTATAGTATCACATTAGGTATACAAAATTTTTATTTAATTTTAGGTCAGTTACTATAATTGTGGTTTATTATGTATAGATATTTATAAGTTTATTCTTTCTTTCACTTTTATGACCATAAAATTCGCTAACGTTGTTTACGACAAAAAACGAGAAGTGGCCAGTAAGTTGTTTCAAAGTATGAATTTAGATTGAGGTTTAGTCGCAATCATTCTATATTACATCGCACCTCTCATCGCGAAACGGTCGACACTGTTCTCTTGACATTCCCAGGAATAAAATATGATAACAAGCCGTCATAAGTAATTTGATTGAAATTATCGGTGGGAGCAAACGAAGAGTTCAATTTATTTTGTAAATAATGATTCGATGAAAACATAATCAATTTTTTTCGATGAAAGCGTTAATAATTTTATAATCCATATATTTTATATCATCCGTAGCTGTTTTTGTTGAAAAAAATTCCGAAAGCTGATCGTTGAAGTGTATATAACTGAGTTTTGTATGTTTTTTCGTAAATAAAAATTGGAGTTTATTAGTGACAATCTGTGAACAAAGCAAATAATTCTAAATTACAAAGAGTCATCGTTTAAAGTGAATCAGAATTAAAAAGCACAACGAGATACATATTCGCAGAAATATCTTTTTATTTACTATCCTGTTTATTGGATTAATTAACGCTTGTTTGTAATAGTATTAGATAATTGTTTTTACATTATTAATTTCTATTATTAATTACTATTATTGATTAATTAATCAAGTTTAAATAAAATTTAAGAGAAGATTTCATGACATTATTTAACAACTTATAATCTCGGACACCATTAAAAGCCAGAAACCCTGTTATTATGGAGGGTGCTCTAAATCTTCCACTCGAATTAAATTCATACCTCCAAATTACTTTTAGAAAACTCCTATCCGAGAGCCGTCGAATTCACGGTGTAATAATAGCCCTCGGAATCTATTACTCCCTCTTTTAAATATTAATCAATCCCGTGAGTGCATCCCACTCTTTAAGCCACTTAAATCCCATCCCTTAATCCGGAAATATCTCTTATTAAAACCTCCTGGGGACTCCTGAAGACCCCCCGCAGGCGATCCCACTCAGTTCCCATCACCCCGTTCTCTCCAATCCCACGCACCCCGTTCGTGAAGCCTCCACTCCCGAGTGCACCAAAATCTCTCATCTATAAATACGTTCTCGACGGTGGTTTCCAAGCTGATAGACTCCAACCCTTTCTCTTCCCCCAGGTTCCTCACCTGCCAGCCGCTGAAGCCATCATCCGGGGCCGTCTCCGCAAGTACATTCTTCCGTCGCTCCTTTCCATCGCCCGATGGTAGACGGCCCCTCTGTGGGCACTCCACCCCGCCCTCCCGCGCCGCCCCCCTCTCCCCCTCTCAGCGCTTCTTTCCCCAGCACCACCCCCCGACCCTCCGTCTTCTACGGCTAGGCCGGGCGAGCGCGCGCGGTGCGAGGTGGGGCCACGGAGGAGGGGAGGGGCGTGGGGGGGGCGGAGGGGTTTGGAGATCCCGGTGCTCGCGCGGCGCGTCCCCCCGGGCGGCGCCGCTTGCCCCCCTGCCCCTCCACTCCATCCGGGTCGCCGCTTCCCGAGCGCGACTCCCGACAATCCTTCGCCCTACCCGCCCTTCCTCCACCCCCTCCCCCCGCTGGGCCACGACCCTCCGGCGAGGGCAACGCAGCTGCCGGGAGGCCTCGTCCCATCCAGGTGCGAGTTTCCGCACCCTCTATCCGCGTCCCCGCTCCTCCGCTCCGGCAGCCTCCGCCGCCGCCCCAGCAGCCTCTGCCACCAGCGCCGCAACAGCAGGTCCGGGTGCGGGCACCGGTCGTCGTACCCCAGATCCAGGTCTCCCCGTCGCCGCACTCTCCCGGGGCATTCCCCGTCCCTCCCCCTCCCACCCCATCCTCTCCCTCCTCCCCCTCAGTGTCCTCTTCACCGGCGGTCCCAAATCCCATGCCGGCTGCCGCCATGTTCTCCAAGTTCAAATATGGTGGCGCGCCACAAAACGTGCTGGATGGTAACCCTATAATGCAATTCTTCGAGATTGGAAAGCAGACGGCGACCGCGGGACCGGAGCTCGTGTGGAAAATCCATGACGCTTATCGGAAGAGCGATGGGAAGGTAAGACTCGCCGAGAGAGGTGATGAAGGTGATCACTTTCCCTAATGTTAAAGTATTTTTTTGAAGTAAATCACTAACCAGTAAATTTTCTATCCCAGTAAACCGGTAAAGATTTTCAAAAATTTAAAATTTTCTGGTTGAATTATTTTATCAGAATATTCAGACTTTTTTAATTTTACCAACTTTCACTAAAGCTGTTGCAAGAATGAAAATAAATCAGGTATACTATACTATTAAAATCAAAAAAATACTGAATTCAGTATCATCACAAGGACGTGAATAATTTAAAGTCATCCATGTGTCTCTCTGGGGAAAAGAAGCCTAAAGTATGTTCAAGATTATTTAAAATGGCTTCTTTATTTCTAAAATAAATCGGAAATTGACAATACTATTGAATTATTTTGTGGAGGCTAATAAACAAACCTTCTATTTACCTAAGAGGACAGTTTATTTTAGATATAACGTATTTTTTTACCCCTAGAATATAAATTGTATATAAAAGATAACGATGTGATTTGGTATGAAATATAAGATAAATGATTCACATCATACGCAATGGTAAGTGTTAACGTGGAAGAAATTCAAACTTTTTCCGTTAAAGAATTGAATTTTTCGAAGAAATTTAAGGCCACCTAAAACTAATAATGAGTAATAATGATTTACATATTAAAATAACTAGCGAAAATTGTTTTATCTGATGTAGTTCCCATTTGGGGGGGAAACATGTGATTAGTTTCGAAAGAAATCTTTTTTAAAGTTACGCTTCGAGATAGCTCCGAGAAGAATTTGGAAGCGTCCGTTCCTATAAAACTCGCAGGAGTTGAAAATTGGGTGAGATAACACAATTCCCTCTGCTATATCAATCATCTCGCAGGAAATTAGTCTGCTCCGTTGTTTTTACACCGGGTTCAATGGGCACTTCGGCGCTCGCAATTTATCTTCGCTAAGATAGCAAATGCAAACATCATGAGAATGAATCCCGCTTTATGTGAAGAAGATTCCGTACTCTTCCACGGGAAGGAAAAAGTTGTCATGTTTGAATTGCAAATGGTGCCAGAGTTGAAGCGTACACTTGTAGCGTTGGAGTATTGCCATCCACGGAATTCCCACCTGTTGATTGTTCCTTCAAACCTTTGTGCAATTTTTTCATTCCGGTTTTTTCCATAGGAGGAGCGCATGTTTCGCGATTTCCGTACTGCGGCTTGCGGTTGATTTTTAAGGGGGAATTCAGTTGGAAAGTACCCAGGAAAATTTTGCGAGAGTGGAAATTCAGGTAATCTCGTAATGGTTAACATGTTGAGCGATTTTCTTATGGCTGGATGATGGAAGGTCCGTTGGATGCTTGGATTTATAAAGACCAATCGCTTAGAGTAAAAAAAATCAAAATGATTTCGTGTTTAAGTTTTTGAAAGACGATGCTGGTGATTTTCGAAAATTGAAAAAATTTCATAAATAAAGAAATTGCAACAACTTAAACGATGTAACGTGATGTTAACGATGTATAATGAAAATTACGTTGGATTTCATAATAAGCAATCAGAGTTAAAAAAAATCAAAGTTATCTCATTTTAATTTCATGGAGAACAAGGTTGTCGACTTTCAGAGATGGAGGCGATTTCATTATCAACTAATTAAACAACGACTGCATTATTTGTAGGTTCATTGAAATTATATCTTCTAAACGATTGATTTATTGGTAGGTAGTTTTGTTGCTAATTGTAGGTTTTAAAGTTATTTTTATAGCTTCTTTGTAATTATAATTTAGATCCCGTTTATGCTCGCACATTTTTCATGAAATATTCTCAGAATAAGTATTCCATCTTTTAATACCTGATCCTGATAAGAAATTCCACACCCTTGTATTAATTTACTTTTACGACTTTTTTAATTTCCGGATTGACCACTCTGTGGATCACGCTTCAACTTCATTTTGTTCTCTTCAGCCGGAGATTTATATACTCGCAAAATATCATTTGCAGTCGGAAGTTGGATGTGAAATGCTTAAGGATATACGTAAAATATATTACCAGATTTGTTTCTACGTGTTCATTCGTTATCTTTCACGTATTATTTTAAATATATTTATATTTTCTGTTGTACTTCAGGAATTTTCCTCGACAGCTAGACTAATAAACACAATCGCTAGTATTTTAAAGCCACTCAAAAAAACATAATGGATGGGATTCAGTTTTAACATAGTACACTCCTGGCCAACATTAACGCAGCACCTCCCTAGCGATTCTTACGGCTGGTGCTGGGTTAATTTTGGCCAGGACTGTACATGAGAGCGTGCTACTTTACTCTCTCATAGATTATGACACTTTAAAAGCAAATACATAACTGAAAATCCGAATAAATACTATAATATATAATTTTTACAATAGAATTTCTAATAGGAGTATCATTTTAATGTGATTTAAAAAATTATAAATCTTTCCTTATATTTACGGAGTTACCAAAGAGTTAAATAATGTGTACTTATAATTTTTAGTCCTAATTTAATTCGCGGAGCCATTGTCTTTAATTATTTGAATCATAAGAGAATCTTGTTGAAATATCTGAACTAAAATCTGAGAGCATTGTTCCTCTATGAATTTTGATTGACAAAAATTAACGCGATATTGGTCGCATAAGCTAACTCAGAACGCGGATAGCTACCATACAAATGCCATCTGCCTCGATACTCATACTTTATATTCTCTTTCACGAAATACAATGTTTTCACGTTAAAGCACGCAGATAAAATTCCATCAAAAGGATGAATGGAAAATAATCAAAGATACGCTTCGGTTTTCCTCGTAGGGTATTAAAGAGAAATTTAAAGTCGAATGTTACCTTTATGTGTCAGCTCCGTTCCACGAAAAACTTGTGCGATTTCTTATTCGTGGGGTTTCGCCGGAAAAGGACGTTATTTTTAAGGATGGAGAAAATAACAGCGCTCCCTTTTTCGAATGCAAGACAAATAATCCATCCCGCGGAGCGAAAAACCAGAGGAAAAAGTAAAAGGGAATTCGGAAAGTGAACGCAGAGGAAGACTTATCGCGGGGACAAAAGCCGAGCGATGAGGCTTCATCGAAAAGGATTCAACGATAATGACCGCGGCGTTCAAAGCCCGAGGACTTTGGATCTCTGCGGAGACTCCGTCACGGTCCATGGCAATAGATAAAGGGAGGAAAGACATAGGGAAAGGGGGTCGCTGATCATGTTCGGAGAAAGAAAGAAGCTTAATCATCATGTCTGTGGGAAGAAGGCGAAAGAACGGAAGTTTCCAAAGGGGGAGGGGTGTGTTCGACAGTGGGAGTTGATGGAGGATTTAGGAGGAGTGATCGATGGGTGGTTTTTCCTATAGGGTGGTGCTTAGGGAGGGAACGATGATGTGGGAGGAAGCGGTGGGTTACTGAAAGACCGGGTTCCGACGACGGAGACGCAAATATCCGCCGAGCGACATGGAGCTGCGTGGGTCGCCATCCACTTCTACGCTTCTCCTGGAAATCTCGGAGGGGAAACCGTATCGGTTTTACTTTCTTGCGGATTCGACGTCTAAGAGACGTTATTTTTCCCCGGAGACTTATTCTTGAACCGGGAGCGATAAAAAGGCCCCTTTAAAATGATTTGATATGCGCCGCATATATATTAACCCACTCACACTTATACATATATACACAAAACAATTTATTTAGAAATTTTATTTGAATAAAATTACAACGAATTGCAATAAATATTGCTACGATATATCTGTGAACGTTACTCAGATGCTTTAAGACGAAGAATGGGAATATTTGCAAGATAGAATTTAGAACATAAGTGATAGTTAGATGTGTTAAATAAAAGCTCGAATTACTCAATAATTCAGAGAAAGTACAATTTCAGAGGATTTAGCCAAAATATATGTCCTTCCTATTATATAGACCGTACATACACAATAAGGAAGATCAGGAAAATATTTCCTAAAACGAATTGCTTCTCGAAATATGTTATTTGGCAAACGAAGGTAATTGATTAGGGAAGTAAAATCGTTTTGAATGCACCACATATTTTCTGCCACATGCCGAAAGACACATTGTAGGGTACGTATGTAGATGCAAATCATCATCATCATCATCAGCTATTATCAATCCGACGTGGAATGTGGGCCTCCCTAAGTGTTTTCTAATTTTCTCTCTTTTTAGTTTCACGTTGCCACGTTATTCCTAAGTACTTGCTGATACCCCTATTCCATATTATATATAGGTTTGCTAGAAACTATTCCCGGGCTTCACCCATTGTAAATGAACTATCGATTGCCATTATTAATTGTAGAAGCATCAAAAACAAAGTAGCCGATCTTGAACATCTTATCCGAAGTAACGACTCCGACATAATTATAGGCACCGAAAGCTGGCTAACAGACGATATTAATGACTACGAAGTATTTCCTAAAGATTTTAAGATTTATCGTAAGGACCGTCAGGATAAAGTGGGTGGAGGAGTATTTATAGCGGTTAAAAGTTCTTTGCGGAGTAGTTCACATACGTATCCTAACAGTTGCATCGAGAGCGTATGGTGTACCATTAGTCAGCCAAATAAACCCAATCTACATGTATGTGCTTTTTACCGGCCGCCCAACTCTTCGCGTCATGTTTTGCGTAACCTAAACGATGAAATAAATTTTTACTCGCGTAAAAACAACAATAGCATAATGATAATTGGAGGAGATTTTAATCTTCCAGACATCGATTGGCAAAAGCACGTAATCAAGAAAAGAGCTCGGGACAATGACTCTTGTAGGACCTTGTTAAATTTAATACAAAAAAATTCATTACACCAGCTAGTCAAAAAGCCTACCAGGGAATTAACCATTTTAGATCTTTTTCTTACGAACACCCCCGAACGAGTATCTAACACATCTGTTTGCGATGGAATATCCGATCACAAAGCCATTATTATAGATTTCGACCTTAACTTGGTAAAGCACAGAAAACCTAAGCGCAGAGTTTATCTTTACCCGCGAGCCGATTTCGAAGGATATCGTAGTAAACTCATGTACGAATTTCTGGAGTATAAAACGCGCGCGATATGTTTAAATACCGAGGACACGTGGAATCTCTTTGTAAGAACAATGCGTGACCTAATGGATAAATTTGTACCCTCAAAACTTTCAAATCAAATTAATGAACCTAGATGGTATAATAAGGAGACTAGGAGAGCACTAAAGAAACAGAGGCGTTTGCATTCCAAATTAAAAGCCGCTGCGAGGCAACCGAATAGTATCAACATAGATCGAGTAGAGAGCGAACATAAGGAAGCAAAGTCGGAAACTAAACGAATTATGCGAGATGCCCTCCGTCAATATAAAAAGAAGATTTTATGCGAACACTTGGAAGAGGACCCAAAAGCGTTTTGGTCGTACGTTCGTGAGGTCCAAGGTAAAGAGCAAACTGTTGGTTCATTAAAGGATACTTGCGGTAATATAGTAAACGATGCTAAAGGCAAAGCTAATATCTTGAATGATTTTTTTCAAAGCGTTTTCACGTCTGACGATACATCAAATACTCTCCCGAATGTTGATAAACCTGAATCAATGTCGAAAATCACCTTCAGAGAAGACGGCATCATTAAACTATTGCAACAGATTAAACCGAATAAAGCTCCGGGTCCTGAAGACATACCGGCTCGAGTGTTTAAGGAAGTTGCGGAGAGCGTAGCACCTTTTCTTAAAGTTATATTTGACAAGAGTATGAGCGAAGGAAAGGTCCCGAAAGATTGGAAAATTGCGAATGTCACGCCAATATTTAAAAGTGGCTCTAAGGATGATCCAGCTAATTACAGGCCTATATCTTTAACATCACTGAGCGGTAAAATTATGGAACATATAATAGCTAGCTCTTTAATGGGTTTTCTTGAAACGTCCAATTTCATAACTAGGAATCAACACGGTTTTCGTAAGACTCGTTCTTGCGAGTCTCAGCTGGCTTTATTAGTACACGATGTTCTAAACTCTGCTGAAAAACATAAGCAAGTCGATGCGATATTTTTAGATTTTCGGAAGGCTTTCGATAAGGTACCTCATCATAAATTGCTGTACAAATTAGAAGTTGCGGGTATCAATGTACAAGTTATTAACTGGATAAAAGACTTTCTCACCGATAGAGAGCAACGAGTAGTGCTCGATGGTATTAGTTCCAACTTGGTTAAGGTGACCTCGGGCGTCCCTCAGGGCAGTGTAATTGGACCGTTGTTATTTTTAGTATACATCAACGACCTCAGCAATCACATTGAAAGCAATGTTAGGATATTCGCAGACGACACAGTCATTTACAGGGAAATAGTTAGTTCAGAGGATAGATTAACCCTTTCGAACGACTTAGATAGAATTATGAATTGGTGCGATGATTGGCAATTAGAGCTTAATGTAGAAAAGTGTTCGGTAGTTAACTTCTTCAAAAGTAAATCTATAATAAATGATTATTCTTATAGTCTCCGAGGGGTAAACCTAATGTCAGTAGAATCGGTAAAGTATCTTGGAGTAACTCTCACGAATAATCTATCATGGAGTGCCCACATCCGAAATATATGTGGAAAAGCACTTAAGAAACTCGGCTTCGTTAAAAGAATAGTCGGTAGGAGCGAAGAAAAGGTTCGCGAGCGATGTTACTTAGCGTTAGTTAGGCCTCACCTTGAGTATGCATGTAGTGTATGGGACCCCGCCGAGAAATGTCATATTCGGGATTTAGAAAAAGTACAACGGAAGGCGATACGATTTGTAAAGAATTGCTACGATAAAACAGCGAGTGTCACTCAAATGTTACAGGACGCGGGATGGGAATCATTAGAAGATAGAAGAAAAATTCAAAGGATAAATTTATTAAATAAGTTCAGAGAAATTACGTTTTCAGATGATGTAACCGATATAATGCGACCCCCCTGTTATATGGGCCGTGCTGATACTGCCCGAAAGATTAGGGAAATAGATGCTAAAACGAATCGTTTCAAAAATTCATTTTTTCCGCGAAGTATACGCGAAAGCAACCGTTTAGGAAAATAGAGTCAAGGTGCTTGCACCCCCTGCCACACGCCGAAAGGCGGCTTGCAGGGTTCTTACATAGACATAGACATAGACAAACTAACTTTTTTATTCCCTTCAATCTTTGGAAGAGTCTGAAATATTCCATTTGACTTAATTCTTACTCTGGAAATCAATGCAGATTAATTCCATTGTTTTAAATAACTTGATATCAAAGATGGCATATTGTGGACGTTTAAGGGTCGAATTACAGTTGAGTAAAAGCAATTAAAAAATTTAGTTTTGCGGTTGAAAATCGTCATCAGCATATCATTATTCCCCAGTGACAATATTTTTTGTGAAAATATGGGTATAGTCATTCATACCATCAGGTTTTGTTGATTTGGAGCGATGTTACACTCAGAAGTCTTAATTTTAAAGTATAGGATGTACGTATCAGTTTGGTAAATTTGTTAGGTAAATTTTGAAACCCTCCCTACGTAAAATATGTAGGGTTAGCTAGTAATTTAGTAATTGATGGTATACGATTTAAAGAAAATAATAGTGTATATGTGGGATGCTCCTCCAAAGTAACACACATTTAATCATAGTTTGCCTAAAATTTACTATTTTGCTGATTCGACGTCATCAGAGATCTTTTCGTTACACTCAGATTTCGATATTTTATTTACCCGCTGGGGAAATTAAGGCCTTTTTTATCAATCGCTAAAGCTCTCTCAATTCCCTTCGACGGAAATACATTTTAATATCGAGTCCCGCAGCCGGAGATTCCCTTACTTAAAGAGTCTTGATTATTTTCTTATTTCGAAAAGAAACGAGTCCCTCGTAAAGATGGCCCTTCTCAAGATTGCTTACACTCCTCCGGAATTCGGTTTTCTCAGGTCCAATTAACCTTTTGTCGCAACCTTTCAGCGGAAGGAATGAATGGTTATCCGTTCGGCATTTCAATATTAATTTTTACGAGAGCCCTTTAGTATAAATTACATTTTCACGTGAAAGCGTTATTATGATAATTGGTATCACGATGCGAGAGCAATGTGAATAATTCCTTCGTTTCGATGGAAATCATCTCATTATTATCTAAACGGAAATTATATTTCGGAAAAATAAAGAGTTTACGGTACATATTTAATTATACATAACGTAATTTTGTTGAATTATTCCTGGTAAATCTCGGGCTTGGCTAGTCGAGGTCGGAGGCGTGTCAATCGACAAGAAAGTAATTGCATATTGTATTAGAAAGAAATAAATTGAATCAATATGAGAAAGTGTATCTTTGTGGATAGCCATAATAAATAAAATATAGCTGTGGAAAATTACAACGCTATTTTTTAATTGAAATAAATATTAGTTTGAAAATGAGAGTACATCCGTTTTAACCCTAACGGTTTATTGCGATTTCTATTTCAATGATGACATCCTTGTATTCTTTTACCTTGGAAAGTAGAAGTGACATAATTTGATCCAGTATTATGATGGAAGTTCAGCCAAAATAGGAACCTCTTTCATTTGTTATCCTTGTAAATCTCCGTTGTTTTGGTATCATGTCGGCAGGCTAAATCCCCTTTTAAAAGGCTGCTGCGTACTTCATGCCATTTCGTCTGCAAATATAGCTTATTGCAACTTAGTGGATTTTAGTGGTGGTATCATGGCATTATATTTTTTTGCGGGCTATTCTAAAGCACATTACGATGTTGAGTATGAACGTAACCAATTATATTTTCCATACATCATCATTATGTAGTTATCAATAAAAGTAATATCATATGCGTTATATATTCATTACATTATCAGTGATGGACTCAACTGCTCTACCATTGATCGACTGATCAACCAATAATTCATTCAAAAATTCAGAAATATATGCATGTTAAACCTCGACTATTTACATGTGCATTTACACTGAGAACACTGTAAAGTTTTGCCTTGAATCCTCTGAGCTCTGATCCATTAGGTGAAAGTGAACGAAGTTTATCAAAGTAGTAATCAATAATGACTTCCAATCTACTTTCCAATGGAAGAAAGAGAGATTTATCCTATCTCAAGCATCCCTTTTGCGTCTATTTTCCTCATGAATTCTTCATTCGTCAATAGCGAAAAGACAATATTTACTTTAAAATTAGATTTAACCTGGAAGCTACCGAGTTTTCATCCTAAAGAAGCGTCTCTAACTAGAAAATTAATTAAAAATATTTTCTTCTAAAACAACTTATGAAATTTTGAACGCAACATTCAAATAACTAACTGATTTTTCAAATGTTACCCCTAATTTTTTAATGGAATCACTGAATAATGTATTTGATCCTTTGGAGCTTTGGAGTTGTCTGATTTGAAGCGGTCTGGAGTTACCCTTTGGTTGGTATGAGACGCGCAGGAAGTAAAATCTTGGATTTTAGATCTCCTTTGGAGGAAAATAAATTTCTGTTTAGTGGCGGAATTTGTCAATTTTTCGAAACCTATTCTGTCTCTCTCTTACTTAATTTTGTCTTATTATTCAGTGTTATACAGTGTGTCGTAGACACCCTGTATAACACTGAAACGTAGACAAGGTTTCGTAGCGAAGCTGCATCATCAGGTCTGTATGCATGTATGTAAATAGTTAGTATATAGTCAGGACCTGATGATGTAGCTTCGCTAAAAACCTTGGTCGTATCTAGTATTATTCTTGTGATGTAGTATTTTTTTTATTATGAATCTGTTTAATGAATTATGATAGCATTATATGATAGGCTGTCATTGAAATAGAATGTGGATTTTGAGATCTGTATTATTTCTTGTGGTGAAGTAAAAGTTTTTATTACGAATCTGTTTATTGTTAAAAACTACCTTGAAGTGAAACCTGAGTCTGTCATGTCTATCATAATTTGTTTACAGACTATCATGCGCCATTTACGGAGGGATATTTTTGAAAGGCAATTATTGGTAGGCATTATTAGCAAGTAATTCTTGACTAGCTATTTTCGAGCCATTGTCTGTAAACTTTCATAAAAATAGTCATGATTATTTCAATTTTGAGTTTCAGATACCTCATTAGATAATTATGCTTATAACGACCAATGAAAAATTTACAAAAGTTGGATAGTAAATTTTTACTTTATATTTAAAAATGTGGTATTTAACCCAAAGTTATTCAGAAGTGAAAAATAGTGACTTGGCTAGGACTCGAACCCAGGAACACAGAACCCAAATATTTGCTAATAAAAATCACGAAGGAAGCCCAACAGACACGGTCATTTGTAACATTTGTTTGTAAAATATACTTTGTAATTAATGTATTATACATATTCAATCCTGTTTATCATAATTACCATCGAAACCAAATATTGATAGAGGCTATTGTGACACTCTGCATGTGGCATTTTATAGCCAATCATGAACTCCGAATGGAAGTAATAGTAAGTTCAAGCGTTTAATTGATTTAAGATTGAGGCGAGAAGACTTATCACAGCCTATAAACAACTTATATATTCCCCAGTAAGTTCTAGATGTAAAACACGGAAAACTAGTCTCTTTCATTATGCAGGATAAAATTGTGGTACTTATGACAGTCGTTTAATGTTTTCAAATGATAAATTACCTTTACATACCAAAATTTCCAACATCTTGCGTTATTAAAAGAATTCCTCATCCTCTCGTCATTTAGCATCTCTACTTAGTCCCAATACTTTAATTGTTTGCTCTCCATCTCCATGAAAATTTAACGCTGTAATGAAAATCAATGTGACGAGGAACTCTGTTCCTCCCTTCACATCACGTTGGGGAACAGTCCCTTGTATACAGTGCGGATTATAGGCAGGGCGGTTATTCAGCACGTGCAAATTGATTAGAAAATAGGATCTCTATCGATATTTAATCTACCATCGCAACATGGAATGGAACTAGACGAGTGCTTGTGTAGCGGAGAGCGGAGTTTTTTGTTGGGATTCAGCGACGTTTAATGGCATTCAAAGCGTAACTCGATGTGACCCAGAGAAGCGGCTTTTCCACCCGAGTTTTCACGCGGTCAAATGACTCAGTTTTGTTTGAATCAACACGAGCAACTTCATACATATTTCATTTGGCCCAAATTGGAAAGTCAGCGGAAAATGAACATGCGGGCCATGGCACTACTTTTTGTTGATCTTTCACGAAAGACACGGAGAATCATGTGACAAGGGATATCATAGTGATAAGAATTTTACGTTTAAAAATCGCTCAAAGGAGAAACTCGATGCTAAGTTTCATGTTCCGCCTCTAAAGAACAAATTATGCTGACGAGTCTACTAAGTGGAAGAATGAAATCCACTTCAATAGCATATATGTGTATTTTGTCATTTTATATTAGATTACACTTTTTAGTAATGATTAATTCCTCGGAATTACACTTTTAGTAATGATTAATTACACGGAATCGTTTAAACTTGAACCATGAATGTTTTGCCCACTGGTCATTCCCGTACGAATTGCCTCTCTTAAATTGAAAGAAACTGTGTCATATCCTTATTGACGAAGATTCTTTTATAGTATTCATATGGAGCAAAAGCACACTTTTAAAAAATATGGTATGGAATGCGTCTTATATGAGATTACTTCTTGCACACATTTTAATTGTACATGCTAAACGATAAGGTTCTGGCAAAATAATTTGGAATCAAAATTAAAATAACAACTATAAAGGGAAATTCCCAAGGAAAAACGGACTTGAAAAAAGTCTGACAGGGCCAGGAATTGAACCCAGGATCTTCCTCTATCGATTTCCGGCCCTGTCAGACTTTTTTCAATTCCGTTTTTCCTTGGGAATTTTTCTGGGTGCACGCCCTTATGTGCAAAGTCACCTCAACCATTTCCTTATATAGTCTAAAGGGAATTTTTTCGTATCAGAAACTATTAAATGAAATGGTTGAATGTAGATTTTTTCTTTCATACATAACCGTATTCCCAACTTATGGGGTCGGCTGGTGATTCTTGATGATCGGTGATGATGATGATGCATCTGTTTTTGCGCTGACTTTACGACCGGATGTTCTTCCTCCCACCAATCCTTATCGGGAATATTGCACCCACGCACAATCAATCCTTAACCAGAAAAATCCGATTAGCTGAGACCTTGATTTAGAGCGCTAGAATGCTACTACACAACCGCAGCAGGTTGAAGTTAGACAAAGAATACATCTGTTAAAATTGTTTCTCACATCACGAGGACGAGATAAGAGTGACAATAAGGTTGGAGAGATATTCTAACAAAAATTTGCCACCTAATTTGACTTGAGTGAAAATCTCTGGAGAATTTGTACAAGCAGCTTACTTGGAAGAACTCAGTTCTCAGTATCTATAAAAACTTCTTTTACTTCCTCTAAGTTGTGCACTCAAAGCCTTTTGCGGTCGGCTGTATTATCCACAAATGAAATTACAGGAAAGTTAGGCTTAAAGATTTAGGAGGAAGTCAATCATGCCTCAATTTTCCCACAATAAATTTGTCTGCACAGTATGAAAAGCTGAAAATATCTAAAAATGTAACCAATAAGTCGTAGAATGACAGATACGATTGAATATAGAAATTCGGTTAAATAGATTTTGTCGTACACTTTTTCAACTAATTATTAATCTGTAATTGTCAACATCAACTTCATACAAATTATGGCCCTCGTGTGGAGCATGAATATGTCTTCAATATGGCCACCACTATTCATCACGTTCTTTCAAGGGCGATGACTTGCTAAAAGCGATCGCCGAGAAATATCGTACATCCTGTAGGTAAAGTGAGTTTAATCTTTTTCATTTTGGCACTGAAAACGACGACAAAACAGAAACGCTATTTCACCGATGATAGTAGACTTTAGTCATCAGCCGCTAGAGGAAGACAGTGGTAATCAAAATTTCAACTCTCCTGGATTCTTTGCAGATTCTTCCGCATCCCGAATCCTTCCGTTTCTCCATCGTCTTTACTCAAAAGTTGGACTCTCACCGATAATGCATTACATCGTTATTTCTCAAGGAAATGCACTACTATGGACGGCATGTTATAAGAGCTTAGAGATTCCGCTAAACAATAAAGTCACCCATGATGCTTGTGGGTATTGCAGCATCGCACAGTGGGCTGTAATCGAAGAAAACCGCACATTGGACCAAAAATTGTTTTTTTGGATGCGAAACTTGAAACTTCGCGTGGTTACTGCAAAAGGATTGAATTTTATGTTTCCGTTTGTCGTTTTTCAACATTTCTGGGTGTTAAAAAGATACAGGGCGTCAAACTCGAGAAATTTTCACAGAGAATGAGAGTCTCGGATCTTTCGCTGAAACATTCAAGTTCGTTGATTTTTAGGGACTTTCAGGAAAAACTGTTGAAAAAACACAATTTACTAATCTAGCATGGCTCTTTATCTTTCGATACGTTGAATTTTTTGCACTAAAAGATTAGTATTTGCTCATGTAAATCAACAAAATGGCAAACACCATTTTCGGCCAAATTTTGAGATAAAGTAAGGAAAACAACTAGGTAAAAGGTGATGGACTATCAAGTGTTGTATACCACGTTAATTAGCAAGACTTCTAGATATGGAATCTGAAGAAACCGTTTCAATCAATTTGCTACCCTGGGATTGCAGTGGATTTTTCCTAAGCGCTGCGTGGTGCGGCTCGGCCCCATAAATACTCCAAATCCAGTTTCGCTATCTTTTTGTCTATGTCTATGTCTATGTAAGAACCCTGCAAGCCGCCTTTCGGCGTGTGGCAGGGGGTGCAAGCACCTTGACTCTATTTTCCTAAACGGTTGCTTTCGCGTATACTTCGCGGAAAAAATGAATTTTTGAAACGATTCGTTTTAGCATCTATTTTCCTAATCTTTCGGGCAGTATCAGCACGGTCCATATAACAGGGGGGTCGCATTATATCGGTTACATCATCTGAAAACGTAATTTCTCTGAACTTATTTAATAAATTTATCCTTTGAATTTTTCTTCTATCTTCTAATGATTCCCATCCCGCGTCCTGTAACATCTGAGTGACGCTCGCTGTTTTATCGTAGCAATTCTTTACAAATCGTATCGCCTTTCGTTGTACTTTTTCTAAATCCCGAATATGACATTTCTCGGTGGGGTCCCATACACTACATGCATACTCAAGGTGAGGCCTAACTAACGCTAAGTAACATCGCTCGCGAACCTTTTCTTCGCTCCTACCGACTATTCTTTTAACGAAGCCGAGTTTCTTAAGTGCTTTTCCACATATATTTCGGATGTGGGCACTCCATGATAGATTATTCGTGAGAGTTACTCCAAGATACTTTACCGATTCTACTGTCTATTTGGTCTATACTATTTTTGGTGCTGTGAAGTCTAACAATCAGCCTCTTTCATGTTAGATTCTTGCTAATCATATTAGAAACTTGCGTGAGGACAATTTAAGATAGGAATTGGATATATCTACCGCACAAAATGGACATTGAATTACGAAAAATTTTCATTTCACTGAAATGTGCCCAATAACTATGCGAAGTTTCAAGTTCCGCACTCAAAAAAAAACATTTTTGACCCAATGTCCGGGTTTTTTTTATTTCAGCCCACTGTGCATCGTCGCTAATGGACTTTCGACGTTTCGTCGACAACGCTACTTCATCAGGAGTCGAGCAAGTCTGTTTCCCTCGGATTTCTCTTTAATAAATGTTCGCCAGCCTTTCACTAGCTGTCCTCTCGGTTCCTTTCACCATCTGACCTTAGTTTTTTTGGTCGCAGCAATCGTTCCCAAATACTGGAGAGGGGATATTCATCCAGTTAAAGTCATTTGGTCGTTTGGCGATATAAACTGTCTCCCAGTTAATGCGAGGGACGGATTTCGTTACTTTGGCGAGGGCTTTAGTACTCTCCAGATTAATGTGATGTCCTAGTTCAGAGTATGCATGCACAGTGGGCATTCTAACGCCCTTATGTTTCATTGATCTGCGATTTTAGGTTGAGGTTTCCCGATGATTACTCATATATTTAGTATTTGCATTCGACTTCATAAGCACCTTCAAAGACTTCAATGCCTGGGGATCCTCTGGGGAGAGGAGTCTCTGACGAGTTTCTCCAACAGAGTTAAAGCCTGTGAGGTAATAATAGTCAAAGGGACCGAGCGAACAGCAGGTGAAAGGCTGGCGAATATTTATAAGGGATCCAAGGAATACAGACTAGTTGGCTCTTGATGAAGCCGCCAGAATAGTTGCCGAAACGTCAGAAGACCATAAACGAAGACGCCGCAATATCTCTAAAATAACTACTCGTAAATATATACGCTGCGTTAGTCAGGCTTCACCTTATTTTTTAATTATCATCCGCTGCAGTTAGACATACATCTAGGGGCAGAGTTTTCTCAGTATAATGAAAGTAATAATAAAATACAACTGATGATTTCGATGGATTAATTTATTAGAATGAATAAAAAGAATCAATCAAGGCATTTATAAATAATCGTGAAAAATAATCCTCCCCATTATGTTTCCTAGCTTACATTGTAAATCATAAGAGTTTTTCAGGGTTCTTGATAAACCTTCACGGCTACATTAATGTGATCTCTTTATCTGAAATAACATTTCCTTTTCTTTATTTTTAAATACTTCATAAACCTCTGGCTAAGTTGTGATTTTTCTTGCCAAAAGAAGCTATTTTTCCTTTTATCCCTCTGTAGTCAAAATAGCTGCGCTGATTGTCTTCGGAATAGATAGTTTCAAAATGTATTATCTCGTGTTTTTTAACAGCATGAGCGTTTCCGCCAAACGAACCATAGCATCGATTGCCTGAAAGTATGAGTTTTCATTTCTAAAAATTATCTTCCGCACCAAAAAGTATCCAGAGAGAGAGACTCACTGTAGAGTCTCATGATATGTCAAAAGAAAAGGTGCAATAAATATAGGCAATTCCTTGACATGAAAGTTTCAAATAAAAGTTTCAGGGAGAAAGGACTAAATTGGTTGGTAGAGCTTGAAAATGTTTGAGGTGGAAAGAAACCGAATGCCGATTATATTGCATTTCGGGGCACCTTGCTGAATCATGTCAAATCCTCGAGTAGTCGTCTCATATTGTTTACTCAGTCTTGTATATTTTATGTTCTAACGCTTTGATGTTGATTGTTGGGCTTTTATAACTTGATTTAATCTTCCAGGCCCTCCCGTGACCTCTTACTTTTGAAGTTTATCATTTTAAGGTTTAACCCTGAGGAATGAAGAAAAAGGCCAACTTTTACTTAATCACTTAGATTTATTAAAGATTTAAAAATCTTCAATTGCCGTCTTTGTCAGCGATCCACACCTCCTTTTATTTATGTTTTACTTATTCATCAGATACTTATTGGAGATATACTTACATTATTACATACAGCGAAACGCCATTTTATAGTGAAGTCATAACATTCAATAGACGAACACATTCGACCATTCCCTAACAATAAAATCTGGATAGCCGGGATTCGAACCCGGGACCTTGGCGTTGGAGTTATCATGTATTCACTCCGCCACCGTGGCCGGAGCTGCTGGTTTCTAGTTGCTACTGGATTTCGAAAATAACCGCAAAGCCCGGATTATTTTCCTTTTTAGAAACACCATCATCATCCCTGAGGATGAATGTATCACGTCATCCACCTCTGCGGAAAATAGCGTCGCTATTGAAATGCACATTGGGTGTTTCTAGGAAGGTTAGTAATCCGGGCTTTTCTCTTGTTTCCGAAAACCGGCAGCAATGAGGAGCGGATCTCCGACAAAGACGGATATTGGAGATATTTATACCTCAAATTCATCAACACATTGGTTTCAATTTACTTTCCTACATGAATTTATTAAATTTAACTCATATACCTAAGTATGATTTATCATCTCAGAGGATCATACCTAAGCGTTATCGTAATATATTTTCAGTAAAGAAAGAAAATTTAGAACACGGCTGTGAAGAAATTAGAGGTTTAAAATCTCTAATGTATTTTCAGGTTATGGATTTGAATGGTCGAAATCATAATCCTTGTAACCAAATTTGTATTGTATCCAAGTTAAAGTGAATCTATTATTTCTGCCTCCAGGGAGATTTTTCGCGAAATCACGGCCATAACAGTCCATTCTTCCAGGCGACCGTAAAGAGATTGCTATATACATTTATTGTTAAACGAATTCGACTCACGTTTAATCGAGAAATCATCCCAGGATACAGAAGAACGATTCTGCCATCTCGATTCAATTTTCTTTCGATCCCCTCTCGCTTCCCTGTTTGTCATTTCAGTCAGCACACTCCTCCCCACGCCTGATCGGCTCCTCAAGACTCTTCCCCGACTTTCATATGCCTCCTTATGGAAAAATGAGACAACCTCGAGTATCCACGTGCGTATATGCACAGCGTTATCAAAGGGAGAGCCACCCACTATTCCAAACGCTCTCGACGTATGGAAATCCATCAAAAAATGGGGGGAAGAAGATTCGATCGATTTTTCGGCTCGTATTCGATTCCTCAAACAAGTCTGGGGCGTCATCGATTACCCCGAACTCCCGAACCTTTAAATAAAAACGTTCGCTACCTTGGAAACCGGATGACCCACTTATTAACGTTATACGCATCCCTAAGCCGGCAGCCGAGTTTTTCCGACGAGTTCCGACCTCTGGATCCGCACTTACTCGGATCAATTCTGACGCCCGGAGGGTGTGCCGCGCTTAGAAATCCCTAATTGTGATGAATGGAGTCGCGTGAAAGAGGCCCTCTTCTCCCCCTCGCGAGGACCGAAAGGGCAAACGATGGGTTGACAACGCGTACTCGGTGTGATCTATACCGTAACCACACTCTTAATCTTCAACCCACTTGTTGATCTTTCTAGTGGTAGCAGAGCAACAGGTTCCTGTGAAGAGGTGCGAAACGAAGCAAACATTTTTTTTTCATCCCGTGGTAGAAAATCGATGGTCTATCTGTTGACTGCAAGCGGGAAACAACAGGCGGGAGGTCAGAAGTGGTCGATGCTATCGCGGTCTATCGATTCACTAGGATTCCGTTTTTCTAGTAGGCGAGAGGTTTGGCATGTGGAAAGAGTTTAGTGAGTTTACCCAGCATGTTGTGTTTAGCGAAGGGGAGGGGATCTTGTTTACTTAAGGAGGCCGCATGAACCACATGTAACAGCTCGAGAAACCAGTTGGCCACACATGGAACCATCAGGTCACACTTGAATCTTAAAGGATGCACCTGTACAGCGTATTTCCTCCATTAAAACAACTCAACATCGAGATTTTAAGACGAAAAATGTACATAACTGACGATGGATGGTGAATATTTTATAGTTTATGTTCACTAGTAATATTTTCTATTAGTAATATGAATACTCGCAATAACATTTTCACAGAATGAATGAAACTGAAAAAAAAACGGATGATTAACAAACTTACTTTTGTTTGAAAAAGTGAAGGAAAAGCCGTACTGAAGGTCCGAAAACAACCGCAGATTCCCAGAACCCCCTTTGAGATATTTAAAACACCCGCCTATCTGACTGAGCAACGTTGCCGTGTGTAAACGGGTAATTTCTTGCAAAATCACGAAAAATCTTAATTTTCATCGTAGAACGTCGATAATAAAACGCTTGTATATCTCTTAGGACGAGTGAGACGACGTAGACAATAAATTGTTGCTCATTTGAATTGTTTATAACTTTTTAAATCGTATTCCACGCGGTCAGTTTTTTATGGTCCCCCCTGCTGTGGCGGCCGGACGCTCTCGAGCTGAGAAGCGGAGCTAAGGGTCCGGTTTAGGATGGCGAGCCTCGAAATTTCTACCTGAAAAAAAGTGATGATATAACCCCCGCATAACTACCATTAACCGAAAAAAGTACTTTATTAACCCTGAAATGATAGCATCGAGATTGAAACGTACATACATCGGGAGTTCTTAAAAGATCGGTGATCCGAGCCTCCCTGTTTTCTTCGAATACCGGTGAAGGAGGTGAGGAACGCCGACAAATACGGCTATTGAAGATTTGAAACCTCTAACTAATGTATATGTAGATGAAAGCAGAAAATAAATGTTTTAGAGTGAGATGAATGTAACGTTTTAAACGACACTAAATGATACACAAAATCCTGATCCAGAGATACGTTTCTATTTCAACGCATACTTAAAGTAGACGTATGATTCAAAATGCGAATGGGAGTTTGATAGAACTCCTCTAATAGAGCATGAGTCCACGAGTGGTCTAAAAGCGGTTTTGGTTATCAATTCGAGTGAAAGCCGACCTCCATAGCGACAAGCACCGAAATAATGCATATGAAGTCCATCAAGCGGGCACGTGTGGCCGGAATTCCATATTTAGCTCTCTCAAGGGCAGCTGGACGTGAATGCAGAATTATAAGTGGTAATTCAATATGACGAGAGCGGCGATGAATTGAGATGCTCTCTAAGGGCTTCAATCAAATAACCTATCGGGTTATCTCCTTCGCCCATGAAACGATTGATAAAAACCAGATGCGCTCGCTTTACTCATTCCTCCCGCAATATTGCCGATCGTAGAATCGCCGCAAACGGCCAATGCTTATCGATCATAACTGCGTTGTTATTAAAGGCGAGAATCTGATTTATTATACTGCTTACGCAAAACGAAGCGAATCGGGATGCTTTCATTTGAGCCTAGACATGTGATGCATTGGTTACTCAACAAAATTGCTTTCTTCTTCTCCTGCGACGTAATCTTTTCTTTTTCGCAGTTAATATAATCTTCGTTCATTTTAGTAAAATTTAATACGATCTTTGAAGTAATAGTAGAAATAATTCTGCTATACCAAGAATTTAAAATGTAATGGATGGTAAAATAATTTCATAACACATAATCCAAAGAGTCATATTGCCAGAAGTGAATAGATTTATCTAAATATTACTTTTTTTTAACTAATAATCTGTATAGTTTTATTCTTACTTCTTCATTAAGGCCCTGTTAAGTGTATCCGTGTCAGTTAGTGCCAGAGTTTTATTATTAGAGTTTTATACTTCATCAGTTACTCAGAAACTAGTATTTTATGTAGTAGGTTTCACGTTGCAGCTCTCGAATGATAATTTTCACAGTCTAGCTGCATTTCCTTTAGTTGTTTCTATAGTGTTCCCACGGAATTGATAATGCTTATATCTTCAGGAATTTTGCTTGATACTCATAGCATTATATTGCAACTTTGCTCTCTTCCAATTTTGCAGTGGAATTTAGAGACAAGAAGTAGATTACTGGTATTATAATTTTTATATTATTTTATTTAACTTTTTATTTAACTCGTATTTTTTAGATACGAATACTACAATCTAACAGATATCATAACTCAAATCCGAGAACTGTATATGGAAAACATCGGGTAGTGTCAAAAAGTTAGAAATAGCGATTCTTCGCAAATTATTATGCGAAATACCGTATAGGGAGAATTATTGAGCCCAGGAGGCATGCGAACTGTATTAAGTTGATGTACTACGGTGAATGATCATAAAATTGAAGAAAGACTGCTACACACGCAATGAGTGAAAGGGTTGTTTACGTTGGTTTGGACATATGAAACGGATGAGTGGAAGCAGAATGATCGATATGGCATACGAAAAGTATGAGTGGTAACGAAACCAGATGCGCGAGAAGGATAAGCGAAAAGGCTTAATGAGGTAAAAGAGATATTGAAGGAAAGAGAGGTGCATAACTTTAATGTCAATAGAGAATACAGAAAAAGAAGCATTTGTTTATCAAAAGTCAAAAGCAAGGTAAATCATTATTCATGAAAAGGTAAATGTATGGATTATTTTCCATGATTGAAATAAATTGCTGTCTCCACATACGTAAAATCTTGACAATTTGGCTAGACAGATCAATAATTTTCTAAGGTTCCCGTTTGAAACGGAAAATGTTCTTCTGCAAATCACCCCATATGCATCTCTCCTCGTATTGATAATATAATGAGTAGCATTCCACGATACTTGGTGGAAATTCGTTTTAGCAAAGAGTATTTACTTACAAAAGTTGTAAAAATTCCACAATACAAATATTCACAAGTTAAGTTAAAGTTTTGCTAGTAAAGACACGTTGTTAGCATTTTTAACTTAAATTTTTATAACAGTTACGAAATAATTTATTTGCTTTAATCAAGACCTGGTGGAAGCTCACGATTCATCAGAGCTACTAGATGCAGTATTAATTGACTTAACAAAAGCATTTGATGTAGTAGATCATAATATTCTCCTGGAAAAAATCTCGCGCATAAATATTGATCCAAGAATAGTTAAATGGATAAATTTATTTCTGATTGATAGGACAATAAATGTGAGGGTCGGTGGAAAATTATCAAAAGCTAATAATGTAACCTCAGGCGTTCCTCAGGGAAATGCGCTAGGACCTATATTAAATTTAATTCATATCAATGATTTGCCAAAAATCCTTAAATCGAACATTCGTTTGATTGCCGACGACTGTATTATTTATCGAGCAATAAAAAACCTTGGAGACTGCAACTCATTACAGAATGATCTTACAAAATTAAACGTATGGCTTGTTAAAAATAAATTAAAATGTAATGCTACCAAAGGCAAACAAATTTCAACCGAAATAAATTTAAATTCAATTATAACATAGGAGACTAATGCGTTCAAACTGAGAAATACATTCGATATCTAGATATCACTTTCAATAAAAAATAATTCAATGAAGCCATTGCAATTTCAATGCAAACAAGAATATGATAAACATGGATTTTGAACATCATTATGGAAAAATTAATGTTTGCAGGCTACAGAAGATGGAAAGGCCGACATATAGTACTTGTAATATAAGAGGATTAGACAGTCCTCATTTCGTGGGGAAAGATTTTGAACAACGTCATCTTTTCCCGGTTCTCCATCTTCTCCACCTGGAATATTTTCTCGTGGATTCTAACATTTGATAACGCTAGACTACGCTAGGGCTCTAGAATCACATCCGAATAAAATAGCGAGTAAATAATCTTCGGCCGTACCTGATTTCCTAGTTTCATACTTTCAAATCGATATTCAAGTCCCTGACTAAAATATGTCCTTGCGAAGTTACATTTATATTTTTACTCAATGAAAGATACTATTTTTCTGCTGATCCATTTACTTTATGCAGTTAATTCAGACATAAGAGAAAATGATTCAAATTTATGGTAAGATTTGTATGAAGGCATAGAAAAGCGCTGGATTGCCTTAAAGGTTACTCACCCAAAGAACGAATCTTAATTCGGATTTTTTGGCTTATGTCACGCAGGTATTGGAATTCCATTAATATTTTATCCGAATTGTTTAATTATTTCATGCGGAATCCAACGACTAGATTTTGGCAATGCCAGACTTTGAAAGGGAATCAGAATCAACTGCGTAACCTTAAATATTCGTATTTGACTGTACATGTATGATTTTACGAGAAATTATTTCTTTCGCAGGTAAAAGTAAAACTTCTGAAGATTTCTAATAATCTTAAATTATGGTGAAAATCTGTTCGAAAATTTAATGTGTTTAAAAACTATACGATCGAATATGATAGAATGAGCTGTAACTGAAACACCGCTAAATCTGGGTCATATCAGCAAATTTCCTTTATCCCGAGTCAAAATTTTAATGGGATATGAAACCTATCATCAGCCTCAACTTTGGAATCCCGTCGATGTTATTTTTAGACCCTGATATTGGATAGGACGTCGCGAACTTCTTCAAAGGTCACATCCCTCATTATTAATTCGCAGTGAATCATAAATAAGCCATACTTTGTGCTTTACCAGCAAAGATCCTTCGGATGCATATATAATAAAAAGAAATCTAATGTAGGTACCAGTAGACGCAGGTAATTAAAGTCTGCACCCCGAGGCTAGTATGAGAGATATATCCGAATTTTTCCATTTCTCAGATCTTTCATATATTCTTATTTCCCTCTCTTGATCCAATTCAGTTGCCTTCTCAACGCCACACCTACGCGTTTATCCTTCTTTCTTTGGGCGTTTTGCAAGAATCGAAGAACAATGCAATATTTAAACAGGCAAGGAATGATAAATACTTTCCCAAATAAGCTTATTTGCTATAAATACTTTTTCATACTCGAAAATGTTTATTTTTCAAGATATGCACACTATGCAATATAGTTTACAAATACAGAAATCTTTTGGATCTTCTGAGCCAGTTTGACTCGACAAAATGGTTGAAATACATCTATATATTAATACGTGAAGAGAAAACTTTGGATCCCTTTTTAAGGATATTGCGCAAAAGGAGGAGTTTGAGATTTGGCATAGCTAAAGTTTATATGGAGAAGGAGCGCAGAAAGCTAATATCTTTGTCCAAATATCCTTGGTTCGACTCTGGACCAGTATATCGTCTCTCATAAGAAATGCAAAGTTCATTTTTATCGATTGCAGACATTTTTTCTTTTGCAGAATTTGATCAGAAATAATGGAAGTACGAAATCGAGATTAATACCAAAAGAAAGGAAGTTGAATAAAAATTCTTAGTTTGGTCGTAGAATATCGCATTCGAGTAGAAATTACGAGGACTCTGGCAAAATGAACGAAAATGTTGTGAAATTTTTTCGTAGTAAACAGACCAGTCCCCCTGGCGACCAAGGCGATTGTTGAATCCGAGCTTATGCGTTTTCACATTAGAATGCACGGGGATTTTATCTCCAAACCAAATTAACGGTAGGGACTCATGTCAGAAATTATGAAAAGAGGGCAAGTAACCGAGATACCAACAGTCGCTAACTGATTAGTAAATAACAGGGATATAATTACGGCGATTTTACGGATTTTTTGGAAATCAATCATTAAAATTTAAAATGACAATGAATTGTATCAAAAAATAAATAAAGCTACAAACTGTAATTGTGTTTTATTTATTTTTCTAACATTAAAATTTTACATTTATTGAAGGGAATTAAGGCAAACAACACACCCTAATGACGTATTTGTACACGCTCACAGCTGACGTAATAGAAAAATAATGAAATAAATTATAAGCAATGATTATATACGTATAATCTTTGACAAAAGAACCTCAATAACGTTTAGATTTAAAAATTAAATGAATTATGGTCGAGTTTCGACCGCTGGTGATCACTAGTACATAAAATTGCTCTACAAACTTAAACTACATATTTATGCATCTCTATAAGCATTGATACAGATAAAATATAACGATGCATACAAAGAAAATATTACTCATAATACTATGTATTATTATAATTATCAATCAATTTAAGTTCCGTCGTCGGGCCTTTCCCGATGGAGTATATATTTTCTTTGTTATAAAATAAATATTATTACTAATATGATAATATAATGCTATAATGCTTCTATTATTTGATCACCAAAATACTGATTTTTTGGAATTTAGGCATTTAGAGAAAAAAGTTGTTGAAAAGTACATATACATTTCTCATTTGTTGTTATGGACTTCCACAACATCTAGACCAACTCCGTAGATTTTAGAACAGTATCTTACTAATCGTTTACCGGATGAATTTTTGAAACGACTAGTCCATTCTTCCATTTTACACATCCTATTCGCAGTATTATTAGTCATAATCTCGCCCTAATAAAATACGCTTTATAATTATTATAATTATCTGATCTGTGTCGAATTCAGAGCGGACACATTATATCAACTACGTCATCGAAAAACGCATCCTCTCTGGATTTATCCCGCAAATTCAACCTGGTTTGAGCTTCTTTCTTCCAACGATTCTCATCTTGCGTCGTAAGGTATCTCGGTAAGACGCTTATCGAGATGCGACGCAGAACGGGGTCCCTTGGTCTCGCGCCAGACAAATATTCCTTATCTCTCTCTCGCGTATGAACTTGCGCGCAATAGGTCAACCTAAATATAACCGGCCGTTAAAGTTCCGATCCTATATTTAGAACTCTCCGTCCCACACACCTCTCGGCCCCTCCGAACAACACTCCACCCCTAGGATAAAGGAAGATTAACGGGAAGCGGAAAAATTAAATGCCCAGGGGTGCCGAAGGTAAATAATTCCATTCCTTTGCAGGAATAAAAGGAAGTAATTCGCACGAATGAGAGAGAGAGGAGGATGATTTAAAAGAGAAAGCAAGTGATGGATTGGAGAATAGGCGGTGAAAGGGGTGGGAAGCGGAGGCATAAGACAGAGAGAGAGAGAGAGAGGGGGATTATGAGCTAGGAAAGGAAAATTAGGAAAAGTCGGCGAAGAGGGGAAAAGAAGAAAGGACCGGGATGACATGGAATGGGAAGCAGCTTGGGGACATACATTTACATTTTTATTCATAACTCGTCTATTGGAGCACGGGTGAAATTCAAATTTAAGCGAGAGATGTAGGGTACTGTAACGTATATTTTGGCAAGATTTTATAGAAATTGACTGGAAGTACGTCTTGGTTCTGCGGCATATATTACTTTGCTCCTCCAGGGTTGGATTTGGCCTGTTTTTTTCGTTTTCTTTCTTTCTCATAGTAGAGTAAATTGAGTTTCACGCAATATATTTAAAATAATATCATCTATAGGCGTACTGAAGAATATTAAAATTTATTCACAGCTGACGGAGGGGGTCATAGACGGTAAGAGGTAGCGAACAACTACTATCATACCATAAGCCTGAACGGCATGGAAGGGGAAATAACCCTTATGCGTTTGTATGAATTCATAAGTCATTATTTGGAGGATGGATGGAATTTAAATTTAAAAGAAAGATGTAAAATGTAGTTTTATTGTGGGGAAATTCTATTGAAATCGACTTGCAATAAGTCTCAATTTAGTGGTAAAAATCAACATATCGTTCCAGGTTTAGATTGTCATCTCCAGTTTTGTTCATTAAGCGTTATTTTCTCAAAGTAAAGTAAATTGAAATTCACTGAATGAATCAAAAAATATTATCTCAGGCTCACCGAAGAGTATTAAAATTTATTCGCTACTAAATTCCGGTGAAGTACGTTAACGATAACAGTTATAGAACACTCACTTCCATACTCTGACCAGGAAAGTCTTTTGTTCGCTTGAATTCAAACCACGACCTTGAGGTCGAAACGCTAGTATGATAACAAACTATAACAGAGGTGGGGAACCTGTGGTCTTCAGGCCACGAGCGGCCTCTTCAGGCGTTCAATACGGCCTTCTAGAGACTCACAGAAACGATTGCCCATATTTAAATAATTTTTACACCCAATCTTGTCTACAACCCTAAAACACGAAATGAAAAATGTCACCCTCCATCTCACTCAACAAACAAACTCGTTTCCTTACATATATTTTCGACGTTTATGTATTTAAATGAAGGGAATAGTCGAATAAATAATGATCTCACACGTAGTGACTGAATGGTAAATTTGACCTTCCAATAGAAAAATTTTCCCTGGAGTTTTAGGTTAACTCTATGCTAATTGCTTACGCCTGTTCTTATAATATTCATAAAGGAAGGCAAAAAAGTTTCGAATTCCTTCGAAAAATAATCGTCTATAATTCTATCAAGGTCACGAGGAGGAAATTACGTGTATAAAACCTAGTGGGACCAAGTCTAGCGCCCAGATCTCCAAATCGCCGGTCGGTTGCTCTGCCCCATTGCGCTCTCCAAACAGTCTAAGAAGCCGTTCAGGATATTTTAGGAAGGGTGGGTGGTTTCAACCCACTGTAAGGCATCATCCACGACCAACACTCTTATAGAGGAACGGGCTGAAAGTATATTGGGAGATCCGACTTCGAGTCCGGGTCTCGTCAGATTTTTACATATTCGTTCCTCCTCGAAAATTTCCTAGGTGCACGCCTTACTTGTACAAAAATCACCCCTTTTCCGTATCCCATCAAATATCGATGAAATATGGATCATGAACTCGGGGAGGTGAACTGGTTAAACTCTAGGGAAAAGTCGGGGAGGTGTCGGCAGGTGGGTGGAGGGGTTAGCCAGCTCCGGGATATGCAAGATGCGGGATGAAATAGAATCGGTGGGGGTCAAAGGAGAGGCGGCGGAGTGTGTGACGCGCGGGCGATTTTTGCCGGCGGAGGTGTGGGCGTGAAGACGGACGGAAAAATTGAAGAGGGCGAGAATAAGGCGAAGGAACAATGGCGCCAAGTTCGGGACAAAGGAAGGCTCAGAATGGGCAGGAAAGAGAGCGAGGGAATCGCATGGATGTGCCAGTTTAAAGATGGAGGAACGGAATTTCAGGTGGCGTGGGGACCGCGTGGAATGCGACGGGTGAGGGAATCGACACGTCCCACGTCGGCCAGAATTTTCTTATAATTTCGCCGCAAAAAATCCGAGGAAACGCGCGATGGCGGATCGAATATTGCTTTGTCGACCGAATGCCGTGTAGGCTCACGAATTCCCCGAAAAAAGATGAAGCGTATAAAGACAGCGCGACCTTTGCGTTACGATTGCGATATTAATTTTTGAGGCAGGAAAAGAGCGGAATTTTACCATAAATACGCTCGTAAGGTTACGAATTCAATGGAACGGATCGGTATTCAATATTTCAAAGGAGTCCAGGTATTTTTGAGGTACTTTGGAAATGAATTCTCCAAATCCTATTCGTTACGAACATTACGGGTATTTAAAAATAAATTCGTAAGACGACATCAGAGGAGAACTGAATGCAACGCGATATTTTTCCGCAAGCTGATGATTTCAAGGTTCAAGAGATATTCATTTTTTCTTAGATTTTGTATTTGCGACGTTTTCCGGCATTGCTTCCGTTTCTCTTGGTAATCCCTAGCATAAAAAAATTCTTCGATATATGCATCGTTATAAATTCAATATGTACGTATCTATAAATCTTGTCGCTGCAGATAGATTTTGTTCATCCATTAAATTTGCTCATTTGCCGTGAAACTGTCTTGGGGACTACACAGTTCGAGAACCGATCCAATTTCAAATTATGATAAGAATTCCGCAAAAGGTCACTGAGAAAAAATCTTGTCTTGAATTGAAATAATTTTCAAATATTTGAATTTATCCTATGTCATAGGTATAAAGGTGGGTCCTGACTGTACTTTGTAGAAAGACAGAATTAAGTTGAAGGTACCGTTACACTTGTAATTCCCGTAACACTTAAATTTTGGTCAACCGAATTTATTCTATGTCATCTTTAGGTACAGCACATGGCTATTTCCTAATGATGATCGAAGCGTGCGTATTCCTTATACTGTACCTGAGTACTCTTTGTCGTTGTATTTTTTTGCCTCAGCGTTATTCATTTTTTCGCGAATATTTCACGGGGAAAATTTTTATAGTAACTGGATTTTTCAATTTTTTTTCCTTAGCAACATCATCATTACTTGAGATTGTTTTCTTCGATGAGTAATCATAATTTATGCCGGATATATTCATCTAAAAGCAGTGAATACATGTTTCGCTGGTTGGAATTCCTTTTGTATATGGCCATTGATTTTTCTTTATACCATATAAATAAAATTTCCGTATGAGACAAAGCTATTATTCTGTTAGATTCATGCTTTGAAATATTGTGGAATAAGATTGAATTTCAAAGAGAAAATATTGTTTTTAAGATTACTAGTAATAACCCCGTGTTTTTTTGTCTCTCTCTTATCAATAACTAGCTGTACCCGTTCACACGTTGTTGTGTTTGAACAAAAAGGCAGTTTTGATATCTCAAACATAATTTATTAATGATCAAATTTATACAATACATCAAAATGAAAATTAACAATAAAATTATCCCTACATATATGTCATTTGAATATAGAAAATTAATAATAAAATTATTCCTAATATTTTCTCCAGCTGGAAATTAATAATATTGTTATTTATTCACGTATTAATAATTTATTCTCGTATTAATAATTGCAAAAGTTTTTTGACTGCATTTTTGTATTTATTAGAATTTGCTGGCGAAAAATCGAACGTCAAATGCATTAATGTTCTTTTTGTAATTTAAATTAATTTGTTGAAATCTTAAAAGAAATACAATTTATGATTTTAAAATATTTTAAATTTTAATATAATTTGTAATATTTAAACAATAATTGAAAAAATATAAATTCTGCTCAAATGGGATCAATTTATGTATCGTACTTCTATTTTTCACGTAGAAAATCCATTCGCAATTTGAATGGCAGGCAGCTATTCGCGTTGCAAGGCTATTATAATGAAATCATCTATACTATCTACATTACTTTCATTCGGTATATAAGAAAATATATTATCACAGTACCTTTTCAGTTCGCAGTAAGATATGCTAAATTATGTGCTACTCTACACTTTGCATCTTGCAAATCTCAAATAGAACACATATTCAACTGAGGAAGACCTAAAAATGAAATTCAGTCTCGTCAAAGACATAAAATAAATTGAAATGTTGAAAATAGATGACATTTGTAATCAAAGTCGGTATCGTCATCAACTCACCAAGTTATGCAGCACATACAATCTCTTGAATTGATCAAAATATCATTTTCATTAAATATCGAAAACCGTTTACTTCACGATAATATACGTAAATATTTACGTTGCTATAAACAAACATCATTTGAATACTGGAATGAATTCTCAATGTGTTCTTATGAGAAAATTCAACAATCGCATTCGTCGTAACTGAGAAATAGTTTGTTTATAGCCTCAAAATTCATCAAAATTATAATCTAATTATTCAAAGTCTCGTAATTTCCGATCGTAAAATATATTTCATGACCAAAATAAGAAACTTTATTCAATTTCCCTCCTTTTGGTGCTACTTTTAAATCCATAGGTTGGTTATTTCTAATTTAATTTTGCAAAAGAAAGGAAGCATGCAAGTGATAAAATCGAAGTTTACATGTATTTCTTATGGGAACAGTTTTTCCCTTCTGGAGTCGAACTAAGTACTCCGATTTAAAAAATAATTTTCAAAAACCTTCCCGGGGATATACCCAATAATTTATCAAATTTTCACGACGATTGGATATATGGTTTTTGAATCTATCGAGTACAGACAGACAGACACACATTCATTTTTATATATATAGATTTAACGTTTTATTTCGACGATAACGAATGTATTCACTATTATCTTCGTATCTTTGATATTAATTTCCATGCTTAAATAAATGGTTAAACTTAATACGGGACTGATGGGCTTCAGTACATCCCAAAATAGAGACGCATGCACGTATTCTTTGTCAACGTGCATCTCCATAATGAGTCGCTACTATTCGCGGATTCTGGAAACCCGAGTACATTTAAGGCAATAGAGCTCGCGGACGAGATGAAATACCCAGCGACGAGAGGAAATAATGCGTCGGCGGATGGAACGGGGTCCCGGGGAGGGAGCGAGGGAAGAAAAGGGAAAATATTTGAGTGGAATGAAGGAGAATGCGTAAGATGTTAAGCGGATGGCATAGAAGAACGAGGGATGAGATGAATAAGAAGAGCTATATCGGGGTTTTAGGGCGCCCTGGAATGGTGGGATATTGTCAAGGATATATGAAGAGTGGGGTGGAGGGGGGAAAGGGAGAATATCTTGCAAACCGATTCGCGCGTGAGTAGGCGACGTGGATAGAGATTTCGGGCAGCGGGAGAGAAAGTATCGAGGATGCTGAAGAGGGGACGGAGAGCGGCTCTCCGGAGTGGAAAGACACCTGAAGAGAGGGGGAAGACGTCACGGAGGAGGCTTGCGGTGAGTGGCGGCTGAAAAGAAAAGATGAAAGGGGGGGTAAGCTCCCGAAGAACAATGGTTGATTCCACTCCTTTCATCGCGTGCGATCCCTTCCACGTGAATGAGGGACTCCTTTTCGGCTGTCGGATGATTGCTGCGGATAAAGGCGGAGGGATCGGTGAATGGACGGATATTTTCGGATTGTTTAAATAATTACGGTGCTCGATAGATGCGCCCGCGGATGTTTCGGTCCGCGCGTTCCAGGGGTCTCAATGCGGGATTATCTTATATGTTTCGGACTTCCCCAAAGCCGATTCTGAGGGAGATTAATGGTGCTTTTTTGGGGCCCGAGTTTAATTTCGCGATGAAATGTAAATATGTGTACGGAAGATCTGGGGCTTCCAAAGAAGGGTTTATAAGGAACGGTCAATGCTATAATTTGTCAGCGGTGATGGAAATTGTGATGCGAAAGCTTTTAAATTTTGAAAAACAGGATGGTCCATCAATCTAATCTTTTACGATCATTCCATTTAACTTACAAAGGCTTAAATGATATAAAAACGAAAAATGCTTATTTCTTTGATGCGATAATGACGATGGGTTGGATGAAAGAAGAGACTTTTAGTCTCAATCTCGCCCAAATAAAGATGATTATTATTATTATACTTTTCAAATGCATGTACATACATGCATAGAAATACGTTTCGTTTTATGCCGTTTGAATTGTTCACAATCGAGATAAAATACATTTCATAAAATTTCAATCAATCAAAATATTGCGGTACGTTTTGAAATTCGATGGAGTAGTAGTCCCATTTTTAATGCAATTCCATGGTTACTAATTTCGTTCTATTTTCTCATGATTGGTTATCACATAACGAGTACATAATGCTGGTTTCACTAGCATATTGTATCTATTATTCTTATTATCTTCTATTCCATCCTTGAAAATATGTTTATTCCATTTTTAGCATCATAAATGTTTCCTCTCTATAAGCAGTTTTATCAAATCCGATTACTAAATAAGATCTTAAAAAACGTAAAACTCTCAACATATAAATTAATGAAATCCTGTGATAAAATTACTAGTCGGCAGTTCGAGGGCTACTGTTTCTATCATTTATATTCAAGCGGTATCAAAGACATCATATGCGACTGAGGAACTCTATTGGGAAAGTTGGGGCAGTACGGAATACTTAATTTTCCAAGTTTATTTGGGAGTATAAGGAAAGTAAAAAGTTACGATATTATGGTATGACAAACTATGGTACAGTGTTAACTGTGGAAAATCCTATATCTGGTATTGCACACTTAGCATTTTTATATTAGTAATGGATTTTCAAAACAGAGTAACCTTCCCCGTTTCGCCCCATCCCTCTGGAAAAATGGGGCACTGTGTTACGATGATGAATAATGTTACGGGCTTGAAAAACCGTAAAAAAATGAAAGGAAATAACTAACTTATGTAGAGCATAAATACACAAGTCCTTCACATAGTACACACATGTGGGTGGCTTCATCGTCTTCACTTGTTTTTATGGCATACTTATTGTTTGCCCACTTAAGGGCAACTGGCTCATCTCATCCAGCCTTCCACTAAATAGTAATGACAGTAAAGGCAGTCGTCGTCTTCTTTATTGTCACTAGAATGTGGTGTTTTTTTACCCTGTATACCCGGTAGTATCCCGCTCTGCCCCACAACTTCATGTTTAGGTTAACCAATTCTACCGCGACAGTATTCTAGCCTAATAAACATCGACCATACATAAACATAGATTACGGTTCATTTAACAGAATGCTAAAAGTAATGCTTAAGTATTCCAATGAATTACTACGTTCATGCATCAGGAATAGATGCCCAAAATTACAAAAACGATCACTGAAAGTTCGACGTAGTTTTCTGAAACACAAAGGAGCACGGAATGTCGAAAACTTCTAGCATACTAGTCAATCCAACGTATATGAGTTGTCTTTCCATTGATAAAAGCATAAATGGGGCTAAAACATTAGGTATTCCATTTTGTCTCACTACCCCATTCTGCCCCACGTTCCTCTATAATATATTAAGGAAATAATTAAAATGAGGCACAGGACATGACGTAGATAGGATTACACGCAAGTAGATTCATATCTTTAATTCGCCTTTATTTCGAAAAAAATAAAAAATGCATTCAAGATGAGCCATTAATTGAGGAATCGGGGAAAACAAACGAATTGGAGTTTGTGAGTTCGAGCGGCAATCCTCATTAGTCCTTTTAAAGGATTTTTCTCTCTCGCTGAGGCAATTAAGCTGCGGACGGAAACCAAACGGAAACAAGTTTTTATTTGGTTCGAAATTTTTAACCATTTCTCGGAATTCTGAGATAATAATCCAGCGTTCGGATGTATAACTTGAGGTTCCGGTGATTCACTTGAAACTTTTTGAGATTCAGAGGAGCAGTTTCAATCAATATCCGTAGGTATTTAAGTTAGGTTTTTAGGTTAAAAGTTTAACTTTTGTGCATGCCAGCCTTACTTAAAGTTATGTGAAATGTTAATAACACAGCCGTGTTCCTTTTCTCCCTTTTAGTTATAACTAACTTAATGTTATAATTCTTTTTGAGTTGTAATCGGTGGTCATCGTTGCACGATTTTAAAATTTATTTTTCAGAAGAGAAACCGTCTGTGAATCTTTTGCTTTTACACCCTTGGAAGCTTCGAAAAGCATTCACAGAAAGTACATCCAGTCCTTTAACTCAAAACCACTACTCTTTTCAAGTGCCGAAAATCTCCTAAGAAAGATGTTGGGATCTGATACTTGAGCAGAAGATCCCGCAGTGAAACGCTTAGAAGTGACCTTTCTGGCCAAGAAAGAAAATAAATTCCCTCTCTTTTAGATTTATCATCTCAGAATAAAAAGTACTCCGAGGGGTGTTGATTAGAGGTTAAGTGGTCAATCAGAATTGCATCTATCATTTTTATAAATTAACTCAAGGCGCGGATTTAAGTTACATTTGACTATTTGTACCCAACCGAACAATAAAATAGATACCTGTAAGGTTGCGCGGGGAAAGAGCTCAGCTGACGGTATTCAATGAAAAAGACGGATAATTGCACACACTAAGATGAACGAAGAAGAATCGAATAAAAGTACTGAAAATAAGGTACTGAATATATCAATTAAAGTTATTAAATAAATGAATACATGTAATAGAAAGAATGGAAATGAATGAGAAATAATTATACGACAATTTCGTCCCTCTAAAGCCCATCAAATAAGAAATAATGCGGAGAAATGAGGCAAGAATAATGGTTTTATCTTCTCGTAAATCCTGATATTTGCTTGAACTTTCCTCAACCAAAAACAAGTTATCTTAATTCATATTAATGATAAAGGAAGTTATAGTATATTACCTTCGCAAAGTGTGGTACATTATTCGCGTCCGACTAAATATATCAATGGTGTTTTTGAAAAATACTTGAGCGTGCATGGCTTGTAACGATAAACGGTATTTAAACCCTCTCTCTTCACCGTACACAGAATTTGTGATAATCATCAGAACTATCAGCATGAATAATAAAAATTTCTGCGATAAGTTGAATATGTCAAAAATTATATAACATAAATAGGAATTATAAAAGGGTTTTTATGCGAATGTAAAAATGTATCTAATTTAAATCTTCATGGATCACCAATAAAAAAACGAGGAACAAGAATAGTCAGCAATGATGAATATCGTTCCTTGATTGCGTTTTTTTCAAAGCGAAATCATATCATCAAGAAATTATTTTGTGAAAAAATTGGGAATCACAAATTTATTTTTAATTCCCTTGGAAATTAAAACAACCCTGTTTACCTTAAAAATCATTTCATGTTGTGCGAAATGATATTTTGCGCCTAATTTAATCAAAAGTCGATTTAAGGAAATCGTTTAGTCAGTTATTGAATTGGGTGAACGGCTTTATGTATTTTCAGAATATAAAATAATTTAACAGCCATTATTTGTTACCCCTTCCTCAAAATCAACAAGTGATCTGTGCCGAGAAAACATTGTGGTTCCACTGGAACAACTTTCGAGTTATATTGAATTAAATGAGAGGCATTGCATCGCTCTCCAAAACAAAGCGAAAGCAAAGACGCGCAGGAATATAAAAAAAGGGAAGTATTTGTTTTAGATATTTCCGAGGGCGAAGGCGGTCTATGATGAAATTATAACAGATCGAAAGAGGGATAGTAAACATCGCGTTCATTATTTTATTTGTGGATCGCCCAAAGCAAACATTAATTTGGGGGTTTACGCCGGAGCTATTTCAGAAGCCTTGAGAATGCTTCCGTTTACGTGGGATACGCTGTAATCCGTTTTTACGCTCATTTCGCCGAGTTCATTAGCTTAATTAGCATCATTGGGAGAAGCGTGCTGCATTGTGAGAGAAAAATCCGATTATCACAATGCCCCAAATTCGTGAGAATCGGAAGGCTCCCATAAGAATTTTTCCATCGAAAATATGGCAGAAAAAGGCGGCAGAGGACGAAGCTTGAAGCTCTCGCAGTTTATAGAAAATTAGGAATCGGCTCTTGTTTTTCAGAGTTCTTGCGTTATTGTGGAGACTACGCACGTTGTGAAAAGAGTTGTACGGGGTATTTCGTTTTCCATTTCGGAAGCGATCTTTTTAACGATGAACGATATGTTCCGCGAAGTGACGGCTGAAGTTGTCGAACTATTATGCATTGTGGTTTTATTATTTTATCATCCACTTACTGTGATAGGTACCGCGTCGGCCTTCCGGCTAAAGTCCCGAGTTTGATCCCAGTAAAAGTTTAATTTGCCGAGACGGGTTGGCAGCAGGAAGAGATCTGGGCATATGAATAAATGCTGAAAACCTAATCCATCGATCACCATCATTATGAACATTTCCCGACCCCGTAAGCGAGGGGAATGACAAATATGCTGAAAAAATGTTGTTTTATGTTACCTTTATTTGGGTTTATTCGTAGATATTATTCAATGTTTTCTATATCTGTGTTTTCTTTTTATTACTATTGACATTTTTCTCTGGTAGTTGACCTTCTGACCTGTAGGCGACGTTCTACCCTCAACATGAACTCTCAACGTTTTCTTTTATAATTCTTACAAAAGTGTAAACTTTTTCTTTTTCAGTGTGGATGGAAAATTTTGATGGACGCCTATATTACCGAGCGTAGTGTCTTAGAAAAGTTATGAATTATAAAATTAATTTAGGGGAAAAAATGTTATCTGTTATTTACTCCTAACCGCGATACCTTGAATCCCGATTTCCCTTATTAATTCCATGGAAAATATATCAATTCATTTTTATCTCCGGAACTAAATGGATTTTAGCTTACTGTTAGGAGTAGAAGGACGAAAAGCCATTCTTGTAGTAGTAGTAGTATTGTTAAAAGTGATTCGACAGCTTAGGTCATTTCGCACATTGGCTCCCACCGGGAATCGAACCCGGGACCGCTTTCACCAAAGGCAAACGCGCTGTCCACATGACTATTCGGGAGCCTAAAAGCCATTCTTTTGAATATATAGTGAAACAAATACACACTATTGTGGAAGCACTTCAACCGATTCTGATTACTTGTTTTATTTACTTCAGAGTTAATTTTTTTGGAGAATTCTTATCATGAGCCAACAGGTATTAAAACAAGCCTGCTTCGCATATGGCTAGCTATTGGTTTTGGAAAAAAATGTTTTTACCGGGAACATAATTTTATAAGATTTGAAAATGAAAAGCAGCAATCAAAATTAGGCTGTTTAAGTGATAACGTGAGAATGTGGACCCCTCGTTTATTTAAAATTATAATATTATATAAAAATTCGTTATTAAAAGGAAATGCAATGTATCAAAATTATTTCCTTGTTTTTCTATTAAAAAAATTACCTTCCTAAATTATAAAGAAAACATTTTTCCAGAATTATTTATCTGAAGCCCACGATAATTTATTTGACATATATGCTTCCCCTTCATCCTTTAAGTTGTGCATGCCCGTATGAAAACAATGAACACACATATCATACTTGATGAAACTGAAACTAAAATTTGTTTTACTAAATCATGATTAACTTACAAATCTATAACAGGGAGAAAAGCGATTTATTTGCAACGATGAATTGTGTAATTTCTTCTCATTCCTTGTATCTCGAGTTTAGATTCATTACTAGATACGTAAAAGAAAGTTTTCATTGACTTCTTAATTTTCACTTCTACATGAAGCTTCTATCCCTGCGGTGAGACGCCGTTCAGTACAAACCTGTGGAGTTTTACAAAAGTTTTATCTCTTACCAATTAGTGAACTTCAGCAAGTCACGCCTCCTAATGATCATTTCAATCGTACCTAGAGGTAGGAGTTGAGGCATTCCCAAGTGGTATCCTAATGATTCATCAATACGGTATTTTTCTCATCCGAGTAATAAAAAGCAATATTTACGAAAATATTTCAAGGTCGAACAGTCGTCGACGAATTCTTAAAGGTCGGCCACCCTGCAGCGCATCACCCTTAAATTAGCACACTTAGCAGAATATTCCATCATTTCAGACGCCGCCCACCCCCTCCTTTTTTATTTCCGACTCTCCTTTTGTCTCCCGCACGGCAATTCGCCCTCCCACACGACTGCGGAATACCATTACATCCCGGGACGCCCGATCCTCGCATTCCATTAGGAGCTGAACCTAATTATGTCGGGACGCCGCGGGCAAACAAAATTTCGGGATCGGATCGCCCATAGCGGAGTACTTTTTCAGACCACCGTCTTGCATCGGAGGGTCCCCTAACGGCCAGATCGGGGACGTACTTAAGTCCTCCCCCGAGTAACTTGAAGACGTAGCGCGGCGAATTACGAGGAGACAATTTAATTAATTAATAAAGGCCGGGAGAGGATGGGGGAGGAAGGAAGAGGTCGCAAGGGGAAGGGGATGTGCCATTGTAGGAGTGTACGGAAGAAAGGAAGATGATTTGCGACGGGGAACGGAGAGGTTAAGGGTAGAACGAGGCGGAGAAAAGAGAGTGAGATTTGTGACCCTCGGAGAGAGGATGGAGGCCATCCGAAAGCAGGAACGACCTGGGAAAACATCGCAAAGTAAATAAGCCGGTTTTCGGTAAATAAATTCGTTTGAGAGGGCTCAAGAATGCTAGATCCGCACTCTATTCTACGTTATGGCTGAAACGTGTAAATATCGTTCCATAAACTGTATTTTCAGTATTGAGGGTTATGCGGTTGGACGATCTACCAAGCTTTGGTCTAACAGTTTATTTACTCCTCAGTAGAACCTTCGATTACTACCAATCAATACAACAAACACTCTTGAAAAATTCCACATCCGAAAGTATGAGAGCAGTACATACCCGTAATGCGTTATAATGACGTAGTTTTTTTTTTATATGTAGGAACTAGGTTCCTTTGCGAAAAGTTACTCCTAGTTTAATTATTCCAACTGTCATTGAATATCACGAAGTGATTCGGAAACCACTTAAGTTTATAACGTTAATAAATTCAAGGTCATGCAGTGTGAATATGTTTTATATCGTTCAATATCGTATAGCTCTCATACTGTTTTACAATATCTATAGTTACTTATAATTTTTGTTGTTAATATGAATAAGTATACTTTGATTTTATTCATTCGATAAGGTGGTTTTATTGTATATCAGAGACTTAAGGCCTCTGAAATACAATTTTAAAATCTTCGTAAAAAAATTAGGATTACATGTTCATACCTGCATTTTTTGTGTTCATAAATTAGACCTTTAAGAGTTATTTTTTAAGATATTTTACCCTTCATGGGAAACGTTTCAGCCAATCGAAGGAACGAAAGAAGCAGCATACTGAATTGTTACTGTACTCACTATCATGTCATATGAAATATACAGATATAAACTAAAATAGCTACATCGATGAATCGCCGATCTTACTCTTCCAACACCAAAGTCAATCAATCAATCATATTGTAGCATCATTGGAATACATTAGGGATTTTATGAGTTGCTACAGTGAGGAAATAATTTTCATCGGTATCTGTCTATATAATTTAGGAGATAGCTGTTCGATTCGTATATATCAGTAAAAGCAGAATTTGAGCCGAGGACGCAGACAGGGTTCGTATTTCAAAAGCAGACGCAAAGAGAAATAGGGAAAGCAAGGTAGCCACGGTGGGAAATTAGAAGTCGGAGATTATTAGCCAAAGGGGAGTTTGATTTGTAGGGAAAGGATCAATTTGTCCGATAAATTAAATGATTTTTACTTTGGTGAATAATGGATGGTATACTAAAGGCCACAGCGTTAAGTATTTACACCATTATCATCGATCGCTCAACACAAAATTAGGAGATGGAGAAAATGCTCGCAGCTTTTAATATGGTAATGAAGCTCCATTAGACGAGAGATTTCGTGGATGAAATGTAAGATGAAACTTGGTACTCTCTAATGCACGAGGAAATTAAAATTTACGCGAACCTTCATGAAAAAACGGCATTGAGAGATGTACTGGAAATAGGACATGAACATTTACTCAGATGCAAATGGTTAAAATTGTCACTTAGGTTAGCGTGATTAATAGATTATTCACTGGTTCACAATTAGGGGGCAGGGTGTTGACATATGAATAACCGTTTACACGAAAAATTGTATATGCAATAAAAATTTGTATAAAATTACAGATTAAATGATCTTGTGATTAATTAAAATAACTCCGCAGTTACCTCTGAATCTATACCGTTGCAAAAGAAAATAAATGATGAATATTATACTCTGACTAATGCATATAAAAGCGGCCATATAATTTGAAAAAATAACGTATATTTGTTATCATGAGACTTCCTGTAACTTCTGTATTCCTAATATTAAAAGTAAAAACATCATCGTACGAAAGCGCTATATAACTAAAAGTTTTGAAGCCTTAAAATTTAAAAATTGATTTTATAAAAGCGTATTTGCTACATTTGTATATCCCTGAAGAATATCCTAACCATCATCTCATCCTAAACAATGCAAAAGTGAGAGAGGGAACTCTGCCAGACGTTTGCCCTAATAATTAAAACCCTTAATAACCATTCCTGAGGAAATGGACGTTCTGAAATGATACTTTGCATATTTGATCCACTATTTAATCAGAAAATCTGCAAAATCCCATCGAATAAATAGCAATAAAATGAACAGATTTGTCCGATTTCAGCAAATGCATTACCCCACCGTCAAAACTCGAGCCAATTCTGACGATAACTTAATTCGCTGAAACCGATCAACTAAGTTCATTTAATTGTTATATATACTGATGAATTGTACAGAAATTTATAATAGTTATTTTTTCCGAAGAAGCGTTTCTGAATTGAAAATTACTTTTTATAGATTTGCGAAAAGTCCGTGGATTGCGTAAGTCTTATGCAAGAATCAGAAGGAATGAAATTTATTTAAACATAGAGTTCGATATGCCTCGTATCGTTCGTGGAGGCAAATTAATGAACGTATTGAATCGAGGGTATTCTTAGAACTGGGGTAACAAAACACAATCGTCTTTCCAACGAGCATTCAGACGAATTATATTTTTAGCTACATCTCCATCAATGGAATCTAAAAATTTGACAGATATATTCTACTATTCTAAAGATGAACGAAAGAGATCACATAGATCAGAGTTTCCCAAACTATGTTCCGCGTTGTTCACACAGGTGTTCCGCGGCCATTTGTAGTCTTAATGGAGAATTGGAGAATACAAGTCATTAAATGCTTTATTTATTCATATTTTTATGTTCATGCTATAATATTATAGTTTTATATTTAAAACTAATCACTAAATAAATAATTAGTTGTAATAAATGATTTTTAAAATTTTACGAATACAATTACCTAACCCAAAAATATGCTAAATGTTCCGTTAAACTTCCCAGGTTTGATTAGTGTTCCATTACAGAAAAAAATTGGGAAACCTTGACATAGATTAACTTGTAAGCTTGCGCTGTTTACTGAGTAATTAAATATTAACAAAAACCTTTTTCCTACCCATTCCCCCTATCTTTCCATCACGTGACTCAGTCCGCCCATTCCTATGACTCCCACGCCACCGCCCACACCTCCTCCTTGATAATTAACGAATAATATCACCTAATGTATATTAATATTTTGACGTATTAATTAATATTTTGACGTATTAATTAATATTTCGACGGCTTTGATCGCTATGCTATTACTTTCCCCTTTTTAATTCCTTAGCCTGAGAACAATAATAAACGTAATACCTCTTTATTCGGACGAGATTGAGACTAAAAGCCTTCTCTTCCATCTAACCCAGGATGACACCGCGCGTCAATACCAGTGACCTCTAATTAAATGCGGGAGATTTTCTCAGTATATTTTACTTAGTGCACAAATATGCAGTTATCTGAAGAGAGAATAAATTTATTGTAGTGAATTTTAGGATTTAATTTTACGTGCTCACTAACTTTAGAACGATACTAAAGATTTTACGATACGTTAGTATCGTAAGAACATAAAATTACTAAAATTATGGGAAATTCTGACCTTTATAAATTGGGCCTGGGTTTGACTTGAACAGTTTTTCAATATATTTAATCTAGATTTATAATTCATTAATTAATAGCATTTAATTGAAACTATTTGTTACTTGAAACAAAATACGACAAGAAATCTTTTTTTGAGTCCCCAGAATTACTTGAATATGGTAGTTTAGTTGAAAATACTAAATACTTCACAAATCAATTTAATTAAAAATTTTTTATCGTAAGTTATAATGATGTATCTCAAAGTCAGCATAGATTTTTTAGTTCATGTTTCTCATATTAACTTGGCAAAAATTCATATGGAAAGAAACTATCGCATAAGAAACATGTTAATAATTAAGGCATTGATTATTAATGTCGATAACGTAACGCACGTGTCATTAATTGGCCCTTCAATATTTTATCGATGCTTTCGGTTTGAAAAATTGAAACGGATCGGGGTATAAAACAGAATATCCGAAGTCCGCCTTATTTTCTACGGAATGGATATCATATCGAGGCGAGTGCAGACTTGAATAATTCACGCGGACGCATGGAACCGTATATCAATTCCTGGCTCTTCGTCGTTAGAAAAGTAATTAGGACTCGGAGGTCAGACACTTCGACATTTTCCTCTTTTCTCGTGTTAGCGAATAATTGTCCTCACAAAGGGTAGCTCACAGCTCCGTGACAACTCACCACTCACCACACACCGTGACACTCATCGCGCGATTGTTTTATTATTAAATATATTATAAATAAGTGGAATAATACTGAAACTTGATGCTTGGTAGCGATTACATTAAAGAATTTATATCACTTCGCATAAAAACTTTTTATTCTCGAGCCAGCGGCAAATAAATCTCAATCAACAATCACTTTTTATAAACAACCGCATGACAACGACAACATAAACAATGAAAAACCAACGAACACATTCAAAATATAAATTTTTGTGTGTTTTTAAATAAAAAGAAATTCATCCACTATACTACATCAAACTGGGACTGAAAATCTAAACTTATATACCAAATATAATGTATTATCTCCTAAATATCTGCTTTACTTTATTTTAGTATGTAAATATTACACTGCAGAAGAGTATCGAGTTGGGATAAACAGTACCTACAATACTCGTGGAACCTATTATGTTGTTCCTAGAGTAAATAACTGATATGGTGAGAGGCAGCTGAAATAAATTATCCCGAAACTTTCCAATAAATATTGACCCCAGAGTGATGTACATTATTTTAACACTGCTAGAAGCATTAAGAGGGTTCTAAAAAAATCTTTTCCTGAGAAATATGCTGCTAGAAAAGCGATTATTTTTACATGGAAGTGGTTTATAATAACATTGTTTTAATTTAGTGGATATATGATTTATATTTCGAGACTGAGCTGTTTTCTTTGGTTAATTTATGCTTCTTTTTTCCGTTTAAAATGTAATTTTTTGCTCCGTTGACAGGCTTTGCCTGATCGAACTTTAATGTCCTTATTGTTTAAAATAAAAAAAACTTATTAACTAGTTTCATCGGTAATCGGTAAAGAAGACTACCTCAATCTCAATCTTAATCTCAAGCTCAATCGTATTAACGTTCATAATTTGATATTACTTTAAAAATAGCAGCGATCTGTTGTTCGTGTCCAATGAGTTTTCGGGTCCGATGAGTTGTCTCTGAATTGTCACACACTGAGTTGTCTGGTCACGATAGCTCACCTACGGCACAAGCGATACGAAAAATACTAATTCAGCCTTCATTTAAGGGCCCTGTCTCCGCCCATGATATTGTGTCTACTCCATCTCCATAATCCGAAATTCTTGCGAAATTTAAGAGCATTCTTGGCATTTAGGCCACTGTATAAATTTTTGCTTACCTTACCTCCTTTCCGTTTCCCCTCCCCATTCTTTTTTCCCTCGGCAATTAGGGTCCTTTTCATTCTGCTCTTTCCCTTTGGGTCAGACCCCTTTCTCCGCTCGTTTGTTTCCTCCCTTTCTCTATTGCTTTAGTCTAATAAACTCGCAATTTTTACCCTAAACCACCACGTGAAACGCCGCTCTCTGAAGGCGCGCGTTTTTCGCCACCTGATAAAGAGTGGTTCACTTCCTTTCATGTTCTTAATTACGGTGGACCTCGACAATTCGATATACGAGGGCGGAATTCGAAGGAAAACACTTTGTTAGGATCATAAAAAAAATATATTTTGTTACGTAATGACGTACAGTCGGTTTCGCCGCTTAGCGATATCATCAGGTACTAACTTGAATAATTTCTGCATTAGAAGTTTGAAATCTCCAATAGCCGTCTTTTTCGGCGCTCTGTACCTCGTTGCCACCGATATTCGGAAACAACAGGCCAGGATTACTAACTTTCTAAGAAATATCCAATGAAATAAAATGAATGGTAGTAGGCTTGACTGTGGAATTCCATAGAAATAAATTGAAGAAATAAAATTTTCACTTGTACTATTTCACACCGTATATTTTACACACTACCGGTTTCGTAAGATAGCTTAAATCTTCAGACGTGTATAAAATATACTGTGGAAAATAGTACAAGTGAAAATTTTATTTTTTCTTTTTTTTATAAATATCCAATGCATGTACTTTTCAATAGCGAAGCTACCATTATCAAGGATAAATTATATTTAATACCATTGTTATTGAAATGTAAATTGGGTTTTCTTAAGACAAATGAGTATTAACTAGAATAGATGCCATTATTCTTATATCGACACCTCTCATACTTCGGTGACTTTCATCATCTCCATGACTTTGAGGAAAGTAAATGAAAGTTGTATTCACTCTACATTGCACCAAAGGACAAATGGGAAATTTTCTATTAATCAAAATGTGCCAGCAGGAACTTCCGTGAATTACTTAATATATATTAAATAATCGTAGTACTTTCAGTGATTTACATTTTATGCAGGAATCTCGGATAGTCATGGGGGCACCACGACCCGTTTTGATGAAACCAGGCTCGATTCCCGGTGGGAGCCCATGAGCTGCGAAATGACTTAATCAGTCGAAGCACTTCTAAAAATACTATTACTACATTTTGATTTGATTTATTGCTTTCTATACAACCAAATATACAAAAATGGTTTTACAAAAAAAAATTGAAAACTTTAGGTTACCTCCGAGGTTAAACCTGTTTCGAGGCAACCGAAATAAAAACAATCATTGTAAATAATTGAAAAATGTATAACATAATTAAAATTACAGAATTAACAACGTGAGCTTAGCAAAAGCAATAACATCGGAGCAGTGGCGTAGCGTGCCTTGGCGGGGCCCCGTATAAAAATTTGTTTGGGGGCCCTTAGGAAGGGTAAAGATTTCTCACAAAAGAAAAAAAATGATTGCATAAAATTAAAAGAAATATTTATTCATCATAATTATCTATCTGTCACTTTTTCCAAAATTTTTACAAACAATTCAAATTAAATATACACTCTCCTTGCCTTTTTTTCGGCAAACTGATTTATTAAATCATTTATAGCTGATGATGACTTTAGTTTTTCTAAAGTTTCTGCCTCTATAGACAAATTTGGGAAATTTTTATTAATTTTTGCTTACGTACGTTGGGGGCCCCCGTGGCCCGGGGGCCCCGTATAATTGATACGGCAGATACGGCGGTAGCTACGCCCCTGCATCGGAGTGAACAATACAGTCAGATAACAACAACATAAAAAAAAAGAAAAAATGATATGCAACCATCAACTTATATAAGACTAACAATTCTCTCATTGCCTAAAAGACAAATCTTAACTGAGCGAAAGCACCTTGTATGTCGTTGTCAGTTCTATTTCTTCGTAACATTTTTTTGGTAATATGCGGTAGTGATATCACTTAATAGGATATTCAGTTATCCGAATCCTATACGTTCTTATGATTTTTTGAGCATTTCTCACTTATCTTATAAATTGTCACTTTCCAATACTTTCCCTTAAGTCGCACATAACATATGCTTCTTAAAAATATATTGAAAACATCTTCAAGTGATAATTTTTACATGGGGAACCCGTACAGTTATTAAATTTTGTTGTTTCACCCCAGAGGTTCAGAATGGTAGGATGATCAATATCCTATCGCTTGAACTGAATGCGAATTTTTCGAAGTTGCATGTTTTTTTCATCCTTTATACATGGATGATTTACTGCATAGGCACTTTTCACTTAAAAGTTATAGAAATTACTCTTCACTTTCGATCTGAATCTTCGCATCAGATACATAATTGCGGCACGTGAATGTTGTATGAGGTGACATTAACGAGGACTAAATTAATATCTTCGTTAAAAAACTATTTAATCATTGATCGAGGAGCACAGAAATTATTCAGAGGCATATGATTAAAGCAGTCGGAATGGAAGAGCTCATTTGCGATGAACCCTTTTCCTCCACCTTTGATTACATACAAAACCTTTTATGAATTTTTCATCCCTTCCAAGCTTCGTGGAGCTCGAAAAAAATGTTTGAAAAATTCCTCTGAAAATTTGATCATTTTTGCAAAACTCGTTATTCATACGCATTCAGGTGCCTCCAAAGGAATGAATTACAGCAATGGTTTACGTTTTCCTGTCAATTACTAAAACACATGGGAACTGTATCTCTGTTCATTAACCTTTCCGGGTATTCTGATAAGGAATCCTGCATTTCTTCCTCCATACCTCGCCTCAGATTTTGCAGAAGAACGGGAGTTGGAATCTCATTAAATCAAGGTTGAAAAAAATAATATTTCAAGTAGAAAATGCGAAAGAGCTTCTTATGTAAAACTTTTTCAGTTTACCTGCGTAACCTCGTTTACGTCTATGCCCGAGTGGCTTGAGAAAAGAGACAACTCGTGGAATCATTACATTATCCTCATTCTCTCGGAAAAGTTACTTATCGGTGTTTCAGGAACTGGATTCGCAGCGAAAAAATCCAGTTTGCTTGAAAAAGTGAACTTACCTTCCCAAAATACATGTACTGCGTACTCAAGATCCTGTTTAAGACAAAGAAGCTGAATTTCCGGGTTTTTGTTTCGCATTTTCACGTAATATCATCATTACTGGTAGGTTAATACGTTATACTATATCATTGAATTTATCATTTTCGGCGGATACATGAAATCCTAATCTCTATGTTTCCAAGGTTTCCTGCTCATTCCTTACAATATTCAGACCACTTCATTCTCTATAACAGAGTTTCCCAAACTATGTTCCGCGGAACACCAGTGTTCCGCTATACCCAAATAGGTGTTCCGCGGCAATTTGTAGTCTTAATGAGAATTGGAAAATAAAAGTCATTAAATGTTTTATTTATTCATATTTTTATGTTTATGTTGCAATATTATAGTAAAATATTTAAAAATAATTACTAATAATAAATAAATAACTAGTTGTACTTAAATGATTTTTAAAATTTTACGAATAGAATTACCTAACCTAAAAATAAGCTAAGTGTTCCGTTAAACTTCCCAGGTTTGCAAAGTGTTCCATTACAGAAAAAAATTGGAAAACCCTGCTCTATAAGTTAATTTATTAGACCAATCCCACCTACTGCTTTCATATTCCTACAAATTTCTTCGATCCCTTACAAGGAAAAGCTCTCTGATGATGCCTATCCACTTGACACCCCTTCTCTGTGCAGTTCGCAGCAATTTTATTCCTCATCCGTTCTAATCATTGAGAATATTTTTTGCCGTACTTATTATTAATTCCTTCCATCCTTATATTTATTACTTCCTCAAATCTGTAACCAATGGTATGGATTCGGTCCACCGCCTAACATTCATGTCATATAATTAATCAAATATATTTTGTTATTATTTATCTTGCATATATTCTCTTTAGTACATAATCTATAATTTAGCCAACCTTGTATCGAATGGCATTCATTGACGATCTTTTGCGGCAAACAATGAAATCAATAACTTTCTTACAAATGCTGGTTGTGTTACAAATTAAGTTGTATTCGTAGCTGTTTATAATTTGCTACATTTTGACTTTTTATATAAAACTCATTCTTTTTTTGGTAAAAATGAACGCAATAACTTCATCACAGGGGATTTTTCTGATCATCACCTCACAGATAGACATTAGATCTATATATTCAATAGTTTCCGATACTGATGTCATAACTAATTTCTCGTTACATGTAAAGTCCATCATCTATCCTTGTTTGCGTCATCAACGTGATAATGCGTTTACATTACCACCATTTACGTTTCAAGTTTGCATAAGGCAATTTATGTATTTGGTAGTAATATAATTTTTGATTTTATCTAGTCACACCTTATACGAGATCGTATATACACTTAAACTCCAAAAATCTTCACAAGGAAGAATAGACTTGAAAAAAGTCCGACGGGACCGGGAATCGAAGCCGGGCCTCCCGATTGCAGGTCAGGTGCTCTGTCCGTTGAGCTATCCTGCCGGAACATTCTCTCAACCTATTCGGGATACTATGTGGGCAAAGGACTTTGCGATTTCGTCCGTATGGCGGCATCGTTCGCTGTCATGGCTTCTTAGAAGCACCAGCCACACATAGTGATGGAAAGGAAACCTCTTTAAGGTGGATAAACAAGGATATTGGTTATAGGTTATTTGCACGAGATAAGAATGTTCTGGTGGGATAGCTCAACGGACAGAGCACCTGACCGGCAATCGGGAGACCTGGGTTCGATTCCCAGTCCTGTCGGACTTTTTTCAAGTCGATTCTTCCATGTGATTTATCCTGACTGCACGCCATTTCGTGCAAATACCTATATCCAATTTCCTTTTTTATCCAAAAATTTTATTTTTTACTCGTAACTCGTATCTACTATCCAAACTTTCTGCAAACTCTCATAGCATTTTTAAGCTAATTTTGCAATACATTTTTTATTTAGTTTATCGCTGCACGAAGCTTAGTTTTTCGGAATTAAAATAAAAAAGGATTAAAAGTCTGTGAATCAATTGTGAACAAAGAACTCAAACGATAACAATTGTTCTAAGCAAGCTTTAAGAGGAAAGAAAGAAGCCATTTTATTGATGTAGTCTAGCGGGTATTCCTAAAAAGGTGTTGCTTAAATAGCGTTTCCAAATAAATAGCTAAATTAGCTAATGATTGGAAAAGCATCAAACGTGTGACCCCACCGCGAAAACTCTTGAACTTTGTGAATAAACAAACACACCTTGTGAATGAACACGCTTTTCTCTCCGTCGGAGAATATTTATAAAATTTAAATGCGGAAAAACTTTCGGACATTTCCAAATATCTGTTTCAATCTTTGCACGACTGCATTACCTGCTCCAATTTGGGAGTATTTACGCATTTGATCCAGTTCCCACCTGCAGCCAACAGTAACTTAATTCATCGCATCGAAAGGCAATCTCGGAAATCCGTTCGGATTCGAAACTCTCCGAAATTTAATCCACTACTAATAATTAACTCCTGCTCCGCGTGCTCTATTATCGCTTTGACTTCCAAACGACTCTTTTTTCATCGTCTATCGGCGCGCGGGACTAACATTTCTCAAAGCGCGTATCCCACTCTCCCCTGCAGATTAATTTGCGAGGCCGGGCAAAAAACCCGCAGAGCGAGCTGATCGTAAAGCTTTCGGAACGGTTTATTAGAGGTTTAAGATCTCCAATAGCCATCTTTGTCGGCTTTCGTCGCCTCTTTCCCCGGTGATCGGAGAAAACAAGACAGAACACCACACTTTTAAGAAGCGACCGATGCGCTTTTCAAGAGCGATGATCTCGTTGTCAGGGTATTAGAGATCTTAAACCTATAATTCATCAACCCTTCAGTCCTCACGTGGGGTATATGGTACACAACAAGATATTATTTCGAAGGTAAATATCATTTTCCTTAGTTTTAAAAATCCATTCTTTTCATTTGCTGGAGATAAATGTTTTTCAACTCATCTCCAAATTTCGACTGATATATATATATATATATATATATATATATATATATATATATATATATATATATATATATATATATATATATATATACAATTTTTCGAGCTATTTATTTTATTTAAAAAACTTATCTTATTCGTTTTCATCTTGTTTGCAATACTTATCTGTAAATACCAACATTTTAGTAAGCGTCAACAATAGATTTACTGGATGTCCGGGTTAAACATATAATAATACAAAATTCAATAACTTGAGAAGTAATTGATGTATTTATTAGTGGTTTGCTTCCACAAGTTTGGTAACTCAAAATGTTTACTATGTTTGCTTGATGATGGCGCACCTTACTATTTTGCGGTGATTGTGAGGTTTTTATTGGGTAATGAGTTTCCAGATAGCTTGATTGGGAGAAGTAGTCCATCTATTGCTTGCCACCCTAAAAACCCAGCCATGAGGCCTCTTGACTTTTTTCTGTGGCTCTTTATCTAAACTCAAGTGTACCAAACACCAGTTCGTGATTTACCGGAACTGCTTAATCAAATTCCTGCAGTTATTGCGAACGTTAAGCCAGCAATGCTCCAAAACACTTGGAGAGAATAAAATATAGATTAGATTCCTTTCTGCCACTAATGGTGCACATATAGAGGTGTATTAACCGTATAGAAAACGTTTTGAATTACCATTCTTCTATTAGATTATTCTTCTTCTAGAAACAAACCCCCAATAAATATCTTAATTAACTCTCAAGTCGTTGCATTTTGTATTATTGTACAGTCCTGGCCAAAATTAACGCAGCACCAGCCGTAGGGATCGCTAGGGAGGTGCTGCGTTAATTTTGGCCAGGAGTGTACGTTTAACACGGACACCCTGCATTACTCGTATTAAAATTCAGAAATTTTTGAATTTATTGAACGTAATGCATGGTTCTACGACGCCTGGGAATGATCAACAAATTTTGAACATTCCAGATTGCTTGATTGGGAGATGTAGTCCATCTAAGGCAACCCGTGAAACGACCAAAATTCTGGAGAGACAGGGCAACACTTCACATACAAACATTTGGAAAACCGTAATAGTAGTAATTTTCACATTTCATTCCATTACAAATGTCACAGTAATCATTTGGCATAAGGGTATTCGTGGAAACAACCTACAACATCTTCATCCTCCGAGAAAGCTAATAGTTTGTACCATAAGAGCGAGCTCTCACGTTCGAAAAAATCGAGGTTTAAGGGTTAACAGCCGTTTTCCAAATGTTCTTTCTTTACTCTCGGTGCGGCTCAAAGGAATTCGAGGTTTCAGAAGACCGAGAGCCGGGGAAAGAGAGAGCTCGACGCCAATCTCGGATCATAATTAGGGAAAAGCGCGGGAGCCGGTCGCGAAAATTGAACGACCTCCAAGATATCGGCAGCCTCGCTCTCATCCATCACGATTCCGAAATTGGCACGATCCCGCCCCCGAGATCCGTGCACCGCTTTAAAGCCTTTCTATTGATTTTGCAACATTTCGTCCCCTCTTTCTCCCTAAGGGATTGATTTCCCCCAGAGCTCCCAATAGCTCGCGGCCCCGCGTCTGCTCAACCCGCCTGTCAATTAGTTTCTCGATGTCGGCCAAAACGAGATAATAACTGCGCTCCGGGTCAGGAGCACCGCGGGGAAAGCGCCCCCCTCGAAAGGGAGCTCTTTTCCATTCTGGAGAGTGTGATTTACAAGGGGAAGAATTTCCCTCGATTGCCTCCAGCGGCCCATTCACGCGGGATTTCTTTCCGGCGGCGTTTCTTTCTCGGGAGGAAGTTCTCCTGCCGCGGCGGAGTAGGATATTTTAGGAATTCCTGGAATCTGTTTCTGGAGTGGGGAAGTTAATTAGGTAGATACGCGCGGAGATCGCGCGACGGGGCCGTGACATTGATCACGCCGATTGATGGCTTCGATTCGATCGATCTTAATTACTCACGTGTGCGAACTTCATACAGCTGACTGATGAGTCGTGAGTCAAGGTCTACAATCATAATTATTATTACACTCTTACGGTCTGGTTAGGCCAAAATGGCATCTCTTTCACCCAACCTTTTTTTAATCATAAATCTGCATTTGTTTATTGCACATAAATTCAAAGTAATCACAAAAATACTTTAAAATTGTACTATGCATGAATTATACCAAAAATATGCAAAGTAATACAAAAATTAATTATGTTTTGCTCTGTAAATGTAAACAAATAATTTAGATCTAATTACATCCTGCTGAGCAGTATTTGCTAGTGAGCAGATTCTTTACATTTTGCATTGGCGGAATTGCTATACACCCTTTAAATCACAAAATAATTTTAGGCTATGTAAAATGCATAACTACAATTTTTTAGATCGGTACTATTTATTACATTTTAAAAAAACTTAAAGTGTGTACAATTTTTTTACATTATAGTCAAACTTTACTATATTGCCAAGTGGAAATAATAATTATAAAAACTTAAATTAACAACTTTTAAAAAATTTCGTCTATTATTTGCATTATAAATGACGATTCATTAATTATCTTTATTTATTCTTTATTTTGTTAGTTACAGTTATTATATAAATATTTACACAGTTAAATAAAAACAACTGTCTACAATTGACTCACATTGAATAAAAGAAAAATCAATACAAAAAACAAGCGACAGATATGAAATGTATGCAATTGGTAAAATATAAAGTATGAATACGTCAAGTTAGAGCAAACATACATATAAACTTGATCTAGATAAAATTAAATATTGAAAAAGTTGGGTTTTAGGAAAAAACTCCTCATCTGAAGCTTTACGTTGAAAAACCAACGATTCGGGAAAACTCCCAAAAAATAAGGGGACGAAAAACCGCGAAAATATAGAGGTAATAAAAACTACTATTATTTATTGAATACTGCTACAGAAAAGCTTCAAAAGAATATATCATTCGTTGGATGATGTATTGGAACATATATCCCTTGTTATATTTTATGATAATATTAAATTCTGAAACTAATTTTGTACTCACTTGACCTATGCTGCAAATATGATGTGGAATGGATTTAGCAGTTACTCCTTACACCATTAATGATGATACCATCTATTGCGGTCATCTCATACCCATATTTTTCCCATTACCACATATCTCCATCACGCAATCCCATACTGCCTTCTATCACATCACCAACAAGTCCTTTCGCCTTTTCTTATTTTACTAAGTATTATGGTGGAATTCCGATCATCCTTCGGTTTTATTTATAATAATAAGACATAAATTGACTGATGGTGCAGAAAAAGGACATTTGCTACATCAAGGAAGGAAAATTGCGGGGAATTATCACATCAAGTACACGTTTCAGGCATTTCCGCCGTAATGAGTATGGATATATTTAGCTGCGACGTTAATTTATGCAGGAAGCGAGCCCTACTTGGACATTCAGCAGTAATGGTAAAGTACAGCTTAATGTTTAGGAAAGCTTTTTTCGGTTCTTTGGAGTTGAGAATAACTCTTAGTGCTGCAACATAATATTTACGAATCCCGAAAATCATATCCGTGATACTGCCTGTAAAGAATTCAGCCAATCAGAGCCTCACTCCCTCTAAAATTAGTCATCAAGAGCCAATGGAGGAGAATTAGGCTTACTATGCAAGATGAGGAGTGAGGTAGTTAGTGCCCTAGCTTTCTTCAACAAGCCAAATGCTAATAGCAGAATAGGTCCACATAAGTGAAGCACAATGACTCTACGAATAACCCTTTTCTTAGCATTCCAAAAGGGGAGACCTTAATCAATGCATTACTGAAACCTCAGTAGTTTTCATGTCATCATAACCATGAACAAGACTGAAACAAAAGTAAAGATAGGTTTCTATAGCCTGTACCAAAAGAAAAATGAAAAGTATTCCTTTCATCAAGATAAAGTAGTGGTAACATTCGTGACATTAGGAGCTGTTATTAAATGGGGAACTATCCATAATTACAGAGATTTCTAGATGTGATAATAACACTCGAAAGAAGTTAAGTGATGCAAATCTCAAAATACTTGGCCCAATGTAAGGAGTGATTGAATGATAAAATAATAATAATTTAAGAAAAACAGATACGGTGAATTTGATGAAGAAAACATAACTTTAGCAGAACATACTGCCAAAAATTCCCTCTCGACAGGGTGTTCCTACTGCAAAGGCAAAGAATGAAATAAGTTATACGAAACATGGGTTATCTTACTAGCAACCCAGATATTACCCAGAGGAAATCATTGCGTTGCAAACTTCGGATCTAAATCATACTTTAAGAGAGATGTAGCGCAGATTTATGTGGATGTGAAAGTTTAATAACTAAGAGTGGGTGCAATGAAATTACGAACGAAACGGGAATCTGTTCCGACGTTCGAATAAACTCTAATCAATGTTTATGGATTCTTAAGCAGTAAATCAAACCAGAGTTGGAACTTTCACGCATGGAAGACTTACTACTGCACGCCGTTTGGTGAAGCAAAAGTACTTTACAATACAAAATATTTTTACAAAAAGTAATAAAGGTGTAATAGAGGATTGTATAAACACTGAATGTATTTATGGTCATTTATCAGCTGTAGAAAATTGGTTTTTATTGGGTCGAATGCGCCTTAAACTCATGTTGGGAAATTTCCTCTTATATTCAGACGGTGGAGCCAATCAGTCTACTACTCACAAGGAATTACATTAGTTTCTTTTAATTAATTTACTTACTAGATACTTCGATGTTGGAATTAGATGATACTGTTACATTTTCTGCTTCACTTTGAAAAGGATATGGTAATATAAAGTGAAGTGTTATCTGAGAGAGGAGATATCGTATAATTCAATGCTTTTCGGTTTTTATAGTTTCAGTACTTAACTGGAAGACGTATTGTCATGAGGAAATGTAAATTAACTTTCCTGAGCGCATAGAGAACATTTCGATTGACGAAGGTCTTGGAGACCACAAAGGCGTTTTTGCAGATATCGAGATAAACCTTAGCAAGTATAAGAAACCCAAACGCAAAATTTATCTCTATTCCAAAGCCAAATTCGAGGAATTTAACGTAAAACTAACTACCGATTTTAATTCATTTAAGTCGCGCGTAAGCAACAACAACACTGAGGATACATGGAAATCATTCGTGGAGATAATGCATAAATATATAGATTTGTATATACCTTCGAAATACTCTAAAAATGATTGCGAGCCCAGATGGTACGATAAAGAGGTTAGAAGGGCTCTCCGCAAACAAAGAGATTTGCACGGAAAAGTAAAGGCTTTTAAGGGAATAGATCAGCTTGTTCCAAATCCACCACGATCACTATTACTAGAAAAGCACAAGAAAGCAAAATGCGACACCAAGCGAGCTATGCGTAACGCCCACAGCAACTTTAAAAAGAAAATACTTGGGGAATGTTTAGAGGAAGACCCTAAAGCTTTCTGGTCCTACGTTAGAGAGGTACAGGGAAAGATACAAACAGTGAGCTCGATAAGGGATATCGAAGGTAACATTACTTGCGATTCGAAGAGGAAAGCGAATATTCTAAACGAATTTTACCAAAGCGTATTCACATCAGATTGTAACATAGAGATCCTCCCTAAGGTTAATATACTGGATTCCATGCCAAATATAACTTTTACGACAGACGGTATAGTTAAAATATTACGCAAAATTAAGCCAAATAAGTCGCCAGGGCCAGAAGGCATCCCAGCAAGAGTGCTTAAAGAACTGGCAGAAAGCGTCGCCCCTTATCTCAAAATTATATTTTGTAAATCGATAAATGAAGGTAGGGTCCCATCCGATTGGAAATTAGCTAATATTACTCCTGTTTACAAAAGCGGATTAAAGGAGGACCCAGAAAATTATAGACCTATATCATTAACTTCGCTGTCCGGAAAGGTAATGGAACATATCGTCGTAAGCTCACTCATGGGATTTTTAGATAGAAATGAATTCCTCGACGCAAATCAGCATGGTTTTCGTAAGTCCCGATCATGTGAAACCCAACTTGCTCTATTTGTACACGATATCTTAAAGTCCGCCGAAAGTAAAAAGCAAGTGGACGCTATTTTCCTAGATTTCAAAAAAGCATTCGATAGAGTCCCCCACTACAAACTAATTTACAAACTAAAACTAGCGGGCATTAACAAGGAAGTAGTCGACTGGGTTAAGGATTTTCTCTACGAGAGGGAACAACAAGTTGTGCTGGATGGCGTTAGCTCAAATAGAGTCAAAGTTACCTCTGGCGTACCTCAAGGCAGTGTAATTGGACCTCTTCTTTTCCTTATTTATATCAATGACTTGAGTGACGAGATAGTTAGTAATGTGAGGATATTTGCGGATGACTCGGTTATATATAGGGAAATAACAAACGAGGAAGACCGGACATCTCTCTCAAACGATTTAGTCCTCATCCAAAGGTGGTGCGAAAAATGGGAATTAGATATTAACGTAAGTAAATGCTCCGTAGTTAATTTCTTCGAAAAGAAAAAAATGCGTCCAAATCACCCATACAAAATTAATGGAATTAGTATCAAAGTAGTAGATTCAGTTAAATATCTCGGGATCAACATTACTAATAACTTAAATTGGAGCACGCATATTCGAAAAATCTGCGGCAAAGCAAGTAAAAGGCTTGGCTTTGTAAAGCGTATTGTCGGTAAATGCGACGAAAAGGTGAGAGAGCGATGTTATTTTACCTTGGTCAGACCCCTTCTGGAATATGCGGCAAGTATATGGGATCCGGCGGATGAAACGTGTACTCGCGAACTCGAGAAAGTGCAGCGTAAAGCGGTTCGTTTTGTTAAGAAATGCTACGATAAAAAAGCAAGCGTTACAAAAATGCTCTCAGACGTAGGTTGGGAATCCTTGAAAGAAAGGAGATTGGAAGCTAGGCTGCGATTGCTTAATAAATTCAGGGAAACTACATTTTCCAAAGATACAATCGGTATCATGCAACCCCCCTGCTACGTCGGTCGATCCGATAATGACCGTAAGTTAAGAGAAATAGATGCTAGGACGAATCGTTTCAGAGATTCATTCTTTCCGCGAACAATACGTGACAATAATCGAATAAGGAAGTAATTTAGATTCAACTGGTGTTTACACCCCCTGCCACACGCCGAAAGGCGGCTTGTAGGGTATTAATGTAGATGTAGATGTAGATGTAAATTAAAACGGCATGGAATGCAACCCTATCCTATGAAGTGTTTAGTACATTTACGCATAGACACTGTAATAAAGAGCAGCAAGATTGGTTTCGATGATGACCAACTCCGATAACTTTTGGAAGAATTTTATAATTTCAAATTTATTTTCGAAATATTTTTATCATGGAAGTTGATTTAAAGGATTCACATTTACAGCAATGTCGCGAATAACGTCTTTCAGTTGTTTAAGATTGTTTTCCTCTACGGCTGGGTTTTATTTATAAACAGAAAAGGGAATCAGGAATGAGCGTTCAGGTGAGATAGTAATTGTGATAATGAGTGTCTTATGGCTTTACTTCGTGTAAGTACAGAACAGAGAGGGTTGAGAAAAAAGGAAGATTCAGGAGAGAGTTTTTATTTCGACCGGCTTAAGCCATTGTTAATTCGATTGTGGAACTTTAACCATCTCGATAATTGTCAAGCAAACTCTTTAATGTGCCGACGCGTGGGATGGAGTATCAGCGTTTCTATTCATGCCAAATGGAACTCCCCGTTCCTAGACGCACAGCAGAAATAGGCTCTCTCACGAACGCGGCCATTTCGTGGAGCTCTTTCCTCGAGGGGCACCAGCCGGCGAACCACTTGGAACCAACTAACCCTCAGACAAGGACGTCAAATTGCGCCGATTTCCCCGCTCGAAACAGACATTCTCAGCGAGACCTTCGGCGAAAAGCGCCCAATAAAACTCCCTCCGCCCCCTGTAGAAGGAACCCTAAGGGATTAAGCGCAAGGGGAAATAATTTCCGCGGTCTCCATTGCGCAGTCGATACACTGAGGAGACGCGGAGAATATTCGAGACGAAAATGGAGGGTCCCCGCCGAAGTCATCCTAATATCTCTCATCCTCGGGGAAAATAAAAATCCTCCAAATCCGATTTAGCTCCCGATATAGAGATTGAAAAGCCGACCCAAACGATGGGAAAGGGAGTACTCTTCACGCTCTATATCTCACGGGATACGGGCGTTTTCGTAGCCCCGATTCGCACCTCCCCCTCGCTTCATTTTCTCCGAGGAAGGAGGGTTATTTATCGCGCGACGGCAACTGCCCGAATGGCGCGATTTGCTCTCATTTCCCGTCGAGCTAACGCCCGCTCCCCCGGCGAAGGAGAGATTTTCACCGCCCAGAATAAAAGGGGCATTTTATTAACGCACTCGCTGTCCTGGACTCTTTCTTCCCAAGGACTGGCGAGGGGATTAAATCCGGGTGGAGTTTTTTTTGGGCGCTTCTAATCATATTAACCTGCGAGTAAAGTGATCGTGTTTTCCGAAATTTTTGCCGGTCTGAACGAAGTGATTTGGGAGTGTTTCTTCGAACGCGATGGGTTAGTCAATAGATTGTTAAGCGCTAATTGTGTGCAAGAGTTTGAGGTTGGGAATGCACGAATGATTGGTGGTTTCGACTTCGCGCGGTGTTGGAAACGACGCACAGTAGGCTGAAATCGAAAAAACTCGGACTTTGGGTGAAAATTGTTTTTGTTTTGAGTTCGGAACTTGAAAATTCGCATAGTTATTGCAAAAGGTTTGGATTTTATGTTTCCATTAGTAGTTTTTTTAATATTGCCAGGCGTCAAAAAGATACAGGGCGGCAAACTTGAGATATTTTAACTGAAAATGAGTCTCGGATTTTTCGCAGAAACATTCAAGTTCGTTGACTTATAGAGACTTTCAAGAAAAACTGTTGAAAAAAACAACGATGCAGTAATCTAGCATTTCTTTTATCTTTCGATCCGTTGAAGTTTTTGTGCTAAAATTCTCCCCACGAGACGTCGTGAAATCTCTTGGGGTAGAATCGAAAAAGGTGGACAAACGACCAGAAATGTATGTTTTTTTAGTTTGGGACTTGAAGCTTCGCATGGTTATAAAAATTTTATTTTTACATTAATTATTTATAATTCCAGCATTCAGTTATCTGCAAGGCAGCCATTAACTATACCCTAGATACGAAAGAATACAAAATACCAATGTGCTGCATATCCGGATAGTATTTACGTTTCGGAAGAAACATCTCAAGTGAGTTTTTAATCCACGCTGGAACAAGCAAAATCACCAATCATAGCATTGGTATGAACCGTACAAATCTTATAGATGAAACTTCAGAGCTCTCAGACTTCTTTGTGTGGATCTGATTGAATCTACGACCGTTCACAATAAAAGCAAGAGAGGCAAAAAAGGGGAAATCGGAAATCTTGATACACGAACTGTCTTGTTCCTCTCCTTTCCGTCTTCATGGAAAACAGAAATTGATACTTCAACAATAAATTAAACTTTCTAACAAACCCAACAAAATTGCCAATTAATCATGGTTTCTCGGAGGTGTTATTATAGCAGCTGAGTGTCATAGACTACGTTTTTGGCCCCATTTCCAGGTTTTTTCTATTCCAGCCAACTTTGCGACGTTGTGGTTCATTGTGTCCCCGGATCGAGTGCCGGGACGAGTAGTTGCGGGAAACCATTGGAAGATTTTGCGGAAAAAAGGACTCTATGACCAGGAGGAGAGAATTCTAATATTCGTACATATTCCCCAAATTGTTCTATTCCTTCCATCGCCACCTGATGATGGCCATCATTTGCCGAAACCTGTCGTATTACTGTTCGTAAGGAAGGAAATGAATTTTAGGTAAAAGACCGAATTTAGACTTATTTTCTCCGGGATACTGGTTTTAGGTGGAATGAGGGTTTTTGTCAGAGAAAGAAGTTAAAGATGAAGATAAACATTTTATAAGACTGCCACATTATGATTATAAGATATACGATATTTAACATTTTGAAACGGAAGATAATAATAATGCCATTTTTGTTAACGTTAAACTGAGATAACAAGACTTACTATATTTAACACTTCGTTATATAAAATATAAAGGAAAGAGATAGCTCGAAAAAAGTTCACAGAAGAAAACTAATGCGTGGGTTTAAATGCATGAGTTAACATTAAAATCCCTGACAAACCCCCGGTAGGGCTAGAACAAGACCGAGGCATTACATTAGAAACTTGGTTCGAGTCGATTTCATGCGTTTTTGAGACATTCTCACAGTCTAAGAAAGTGAATGACCGATGTAAGACCTATCCAAATTAAAATAAGCAATTTTATACTGTTTATTCTCATCATATTTAACACTCTTTTCTGTTTTATAGCGAATCTAATAATATCCTCATCATTCATTACGAACCAAGTACAATTTCCCATTCAAAAATTACAGCGAAAATTTTCGGATAGTTTATAACTTTTATTTTGCGCCCTTAAAGATACCGTCCAGGGCGCGGACCCTCGCTTTGGTCCTGAAGAAAGTCATAGATGGGGTTTAAACGATAGAGGATATGCAGAACTTAGCTATTTTAATGAATTATACAGGATTATCGTAAATAATCTACACCTAAAAGTAACCGAACCGGTAACCTAAAGTAAAGTAGCCGTCTTGTTAAGTTGTAGGCTAGTAAACATTTGGTGCTAAAAATGTATTAAAAATATTTTTGACATAAAAATTAAGTATGATTATAAACAGAGAAATCAGTTTTTTGGGATTTGTTGAATAAGTTAATATTGTCTCAGTACAGCAAATACCTGTAACTATCTATGCCTGTTTTACGCCGGTTTGTCGGAACATCATCACACATATTTCGTTTAAAACGTTAAAAGAGATCAAGGAATGATCGTCTTGCTTCTATCCATCTTTTTGTGATCTTGAATAAAACTAATGATATAGCCATCTTTTAGGAAAACTGAAGGGTTCAGCTCAAAGAATTTAATTAAAAATACAATCGTGGTACCCCCAATCTGGTCATAGCTTATATTTATGCAGAAGCGGATGCTTATGTTATTAACTTTCTTGGTTGGATATAAATGTGTTATACAGGTAGCCGTCTGAAAAATTAGTATCAAACTCGATAGCACCTCCGTAGCTAACGACGCTTGGTGAGAGGTCACTGGCTCAAAATCCTCTTAGGACATGTCTTTGGGCATTTAACGCAATCCGATTAGAAAGATGCCGAACAATTTCAGCCCTTCTAAAAACCTTGAAACAGATGTTTTGAACTTTAGGAACTTGGGGTCTCCTAAGGATCAACTTTGTAATGTATTTAGGCTTACAAGCCTTCATCCAAATTTCGAGATTAGGGAATCAATTTACGTTCTTAGACCGAGGATGGAATTAGAGGTATCCCTTACAAGCTCTAACGCCATGCTCTTACAAACTTAAGCACTCTGTAGGTACTGAGGAAGCTCGTTTTTACAATGTAACGCGATATACTAATATTTTCTGAACTTAGAAATTCAGTTTTACATCCAACTGTTTCTTTTAAATAGAAAAAATATAATATAATTTTGTCTCGTTTTACTAAATCAACAAGAGAATTTGCTTTTAAGATAAATAATTATATTTAGCTTATAAAGAGGAGGTATGCAATCTAGAGAGTATGCCCCTCTTCGTGAATGTTGTTCATATAAAGTTATTAAAATGTGAATAATTAGACTAAGCTGTGATTTTTGTGATATTATGTAACCAAACATAATTAATGACTTAATGTTATTGGTACCATTTCTTGATGAGTGAAAATTTCTTCTTTTACCTTGGGTAGGAAAGAGTAAATGGTATCTTTGATTCAGTTTAAGCTCAGTATTGTTGAAAGTTACGATAGTATGATAGATAATGAGGAATGATTAATGCTTAATACTGTTATTCGTTTAGATTACTCTTTATTTACTGCTACGAAAAATGATTTCTTTTTGGTCTTGTGCCGTTATTATGTGGAATATTTCCACTTTCAGCATGTTGGCTCAGCGAGGGAAGCTGAAGCCACCACCTCACTCTTCATCTTGCTTAGTTTCCTTATTCCCCATCCAAAGCTTCTTTTATCTAATATTGGTGAGTTTGAGAATCCAAAAAGCCTGCATAAAGAGCAAAGATGACTTTGAGCATCACATTATGGGTTGAGTTATGACTCAGCTATATTTGGTGTATATTTTCACGTAAACATCCAAACCCAAAATTGTGTAAATAAGAATTTCGATAATGTTTGTTAATCACCTAATTTCTTCGGTAAATTTTCCCAAATTTCAATAGCAATCTTAGGTCCAACATATACTTAATGTCATAGACGGTGTAAGGATCTCACAAAAATTTTCAACTGATTGAACATTTTTATTTTAAATTGGAATACACGCTATGTATAGCATATAGTATAGTCCTGGCCAAAAGTAACGCAGCACCGGCCGTAAGGATCGCTAGGGAGGTGCTGCGTTAATTTTGGCCAGGAGTGTACATATTGAAAATGATACTTTTCCGACAAAAGTTCATCAATCTAGCATAAATATTGATAGAGTTAGTGACCATCGTTAGAGAGGCTGTGTAGATTTGGACATGTGGAGAGGGATACAAAGCTAGTCTATAAAGGATTTGTATTCAGTTACACATAAATCGATTTTCTTCGAAGAAGAATCTCAGAATTTCTCCCTTTGTGGAACTTCATTACATTTAATGATTAAATGGAAATACTTCACATATAATCGTTTTTCGCTCATTTGTAATTAAGAGTTAAGTAAGAGAAGACGGAGGTAAAGGTAGACCGACAAAAGCTTGAAAGCTATTGGTAACATCCTGAAAGTATTTGCAGTTTAAGAAATAAATAGGAGTGCATGGTAGTTTTATATGTGTGTAAAGCGAAAGGCATAAGAAAGGACAAAAAATCAGCAGTAAATTTATAACAGAGGATTATCTTCTTTGGAGAAAGAGTATAATTATATTATATTGGAACTACGAAGGAGTATTAGAAGTACGGATAATCGAATATTAGTATGAATTGGAGTGAAAAAAGTAAATTTTCATTCAATATTAATCGAAAGTCAATGAATTATTAATGCATTATTGTATCTCGATAGGCCCCGAATTCTTAATTACGATTAAGATCCCTGTGACATTAATATATTTATATATTCCAGGGACGGATCCAGGGGGTGGTCCTGGGGGTCCGGATCCCCCCGAAATATCACTTTTGCCTATTTTTCGAAAATGAAACTCAAATAACGCAAATAAACATACAATTTTTTAAGAAATCACTAGCGAAAAAATTCGAGTTTGTCTAACACAATTCTAACGTCACGTTTTGTGAAAGCCGAAATGTCTTTTATTTTTAAATTTTTCGATCGGACCCCCCCCCCAAAAATGTTTTCTAGATCCGTCCCTGATATATTCAATCAGTACCATGCCGATGGCGAAAGAGCTACCTCAGGCGCCTCTTAAAAGACACCAAAAGGAAATTTCAGATATTCATTATTTTTACGCAATATATTTCATAAGGAGAAAAAAATGAATTTTAGCGAGGAGATATTTTCCTATTTGAATCTTAGACCGATCCAATAAAGATGCGTTGGTAGAAAATAAATAGCGCCGTATAAAATCGTGCAGCAAAATGCCTCAGCACGAACCTCCGTACAACTGTTTAGTTTCCGCCCGATTTGCCTAGATAGAAGGTGCGTATTTCCATCTTTCGGGAAGCACAGTTGATGAACGGAACCTGCTCGCCCATATCGAAAACGAATGGAGGCCTCGCACGCCCCGCTCGGGACACGAAATCCCATTCCTAAAGCGCAGTAAGACAATGCTCGGGGTATATTGCTTTCTCGCAAACCTATCGCAGCGGAGCAATTGTTGACACGAGAGTGTGGACAATGGATCACCGTTGGAGCAGGCGTAGGGAAGACCGAACAAAGGAAGCAAGAAGAATGCCTTTATCGGCTGGGGCACACACTCGCGCATGGCTGCGTTTCTTCTCACGAACCGAATATCAAAGTGTAACGCATAGATGGGAATTATTTTTTCCGCGAGGTAATTTCTGCTCAAATCCGCAATGCCCACGCTTCGTCCGATTTCGGATCGCGTTTTCGGGTCGCATCTGTTTTCGCTGCGCATTTTCGGGTTGCACTTGTCGCCGCGCTTCAAATGCAGCTCGAAATGCGAGTTTGAAAACAAAGGAAGGACGGCTCGCGCTACTCGTGCGGATTCCAGATTAAGCTTATCGCGTCGCGGGGAAGAAATTTCCGGAAAACGTGACCCGATCGGTTTTCGTATATCTCTTGATTAGATATTCGAAGGCGGAGGGAACATTTACCCGATCGGAATCGACGAATCGGATGCCTAATCGAAATTACTTTTTCGTCTCGTTTTTTGAACTCGAAGCAATTTGAGAGTGCTCTCTCTCTCTAGCCGGAGAGCTCCGTCAAAGACTCCGGGATCCTTGTGCGGTGGACGCCTCATCACGCCGCGAAGCCCTCGACAACAATATTTTAATTAAACTTTTTTGATCCGAGAGAGCGTAATGGCTCGCTCCGCGGAATTGCTCTATCGATCTCTACTAGGCCACTTTCATCCCCTTTCGTTTATCTTCCCGATTGGTGGAGTCCGATGAGAGAATTAGAGACGAAATCTCGTTTTTTAAATAAGCGTGGGTCGTACATCTCTCATCATTCGTATAGTTACTTCTGCGTAATAACAGTCAGAGGTTTAATTAGAGGTTGAAAAACCCTACGAATGCATTCTTTGAGAGCGTTCCATACCCTGACAATTCTAGATACAAAGGTTATGAGAGTAGTATGAATTCTATCTCTACGGGAAAGGAAACTTTGAATTTTGCCTTTCCAAGAAAATTAGTTTTTGAATCAAATAGGATCGGTTACGAAGACTGATTGTCATCGTCAGGTTGAACATCATACATCGAAACCGGTACTTTTGTTCAAAAGATAAATTTTTTGAGAGAATGACAAATCGAAATTTCCTCTTTTGTTATTGATACATACTCAACCTCGCCTATTTTTTAAAGTCCATCTGAATCTCTGTTTCAGTTTTGATTTCCGTATTTCATCTCATCTATACACTCACATTTGTTATGATCACTATGACAGTCATCATCAGTATTGCCACTTGTGAACGGATAACCAGGCATATGGCAGGGGTCCCGTTCCAGTAGTAGCCTTTCCTATCGACTCCTTATATTTCGTTTTTCTTCTTTTGTATTGTTTGTAGTGTTATTGATTGAGTGATAACAATAAGTCTTGTATTTCCTTATTCTTATACTAATAATTACTTGAGATCTTATTTATTAATTTAGTATGATTTAAGTCCATAATACAAAAAGGTTGGGTGGAAGAGAGGCCATAGTGGCCTAAACCCGTCAAAAGGATTAACTAATTACAATATTCTCTTAGCCTCAAAAATCAGAAATATAATCCCTGCTATGATAGACGAGGGATGCCACGTTTTTGTACCACAGTTTAACTTTCAAAACTTCTCTATTCCTTAAGTTTCCCAAAACGACTCTCCTATTTTTATTTTTTTTGCCGTGTAAGTAAAGTTTCGTAAACGAGGATGAATCGGGAGACTGACTTATCCTTCCGAGAAAGAGAAGGGTAGACTTTATAATGAACATCTGCTCCAGAGTATAAATAGTTCATGGATAATTGAGACCTTCAGATTTCTTCGAAAAACTTTAATATTTACCCCTTGTTTTGGAAACTTTTCATTTCTTCCTAAGAGGTATCGTCATTTCATATAGCTTTATTTACATAATATGATTTATTTACAACATGGCCAAAGATACATCTTATTATCATTCCTTTAATATATTGTTAGTATTTAATTATTAATTGATTAATTTTTATCTTCTGAAAGTAATAAAAATACATGCTTAAATATTTTTCGAGAATTACGTCTAAAATAAATCAACGCTAAAAGTAACAGTTTCTTTGGTAATGACTCTTTTTAAAGTTTTTTTTTGCATTTTATTCAATTCCAATCCATTAATAATTCAATGATAAAGCAACGGCAATTAAATAATAAACCTTTAAATGTATTAAAACCAGGAAAATATTATCGTTTTCATTCAGGATGTCTCTCTTACCCTATCATGTTTCTTATCTGATGACAACTTAAACCTTTTAAATAGAAAGTATCATGTCTTTCACTAATGACGAAATATGAAGAATTTTCAAGTGAATCGAAAGGAAACTTAATAAAAATTAATGTGGGGAGAATTTTACTCTGACCTCTCAAAGGTTAGAGAATGATAAATTTAAAAAAAGGAAAACAATGAGGTGATCGTTAAACGATAAATTTCACGCAAATATTTAGCCCATATTCAAGCGATAGTAACTTGGTTATTATTGCTAAAGGAAATTAATACATCCTTGTTTTGATTAACTTAACTGTGATTTGTTACTGTGCATTTCAAAAGAGCATTAGAGTAAACTGTAATGTTATTCCTTGTAAATAGTATGACTTGAAATGAGCATGGTCTTAGAAATATAGCAGTCTTTACACTTTTAAATAACTAAAACTGCGAAGTTAATTGAATTAAATTCAGTGCAAAAGCATTAAATCCATTCCGCAACGCTAGTTCATTTGACACATGCTCTCTGAGGCACACTTGCTTGAGGACTGATTATAATTGGATGCACTAATTGAAACTTGCAGTTTTGCCAAGGAACGGAGTTAGTGTTCAGTTTCGGTGTTAATGGAAGAGAGAACAAGTGCGATAATTTATTGCGAGGGTACTTCGAAGGCTAATTTCTTTTTTCCCTACTAATTCCATTGTTACTCATGACGTTAATTATGAGAATGCAGACGGTGCTAGATATCATCGGTCGCAACTAAAAGCCATTTGTTTTTACGAGCAGTTTCTTGGAGGCGGTAATTTCGCTATCTTAGAGTCAAATTATTCCGAGTGCCCCCGAGATGCTACTATCTCGCGTACACTTTCTCATTAATTTCGTTTAAATGAAATATTTTTCATCCATTCGTCGAATAAGCTAAACATCTAATAATGTAAATCAAACGCGTTTCAATGGGTATTTAGGTGAAAAATATGGCACTAAATTCGATGGAAATACTGTCCTATCAGTATCCACTAAAAGATGCGAAGGTAATATTTAATATAGGTTTATTTAAATTGTAATGTTTTAAAAAAATGGGGCTAAAATTAATCTTTGACCCTGTTGACTTAAAGGTGATATAGAATGTCGTTTTATAAGTCTTAATCTTATTTAGAAAAGTAATTTAAATTATTTTAGGTTGATTAAGTTGATAATGTAAAACAAAGTAAAATGTTCTTATATAGGAACAATAATTGTAGAATATATCTGATGTAAATGTATGAGATTGAGGGGGATGTTTGCTAAATTCAGTCTTGTTTGTTGTAAAATTCCTGACCTAATCCTGTTTGTTAATATATCCATGTTATTTAGTGATTTTAAAAGTAATAATTTAAGCGTGAAAGGGTAAATTGTCAGTCTTAGGGGCTGCCTCCTGACTTCTGTCTAACTATAGCAAATAATAATAATAATAAAAACACGTTGTAAGCTGTAAGTGTCTTACTCCTGTAGAATTAATATATCTGTAAAAATTGTTACTTACTCAGTAGTTTCTATCACGATAGGATAGCCCATTCCTAATGCTTAACTAAATAGCATTATAATATTAGGAAAGTTTGGAAAAACTCAATTTTCCTCCTGCCGTATACTTTGTGCATTGTTTTTTTGAAATATTTAAATATTCAGAATCTACCAAGAGTGGAACTGGAATTGAAACACAAGTCCAAAGATTTAAATTCATGTAAATTACAGTAAATAGTGAAGAATATTTTATTAGAAATATTGAATCAATCGTAGGAAAGACCGTTTATTGAAAATGCCTTATTGTATATCATGATAATATTGGGAAGGACAACAAAAAATCAATATTCCGTGAGTCGCATACTTTATTTATCACTGAGCGTTTCTGTTGGATGATTTACGTGTTCAGAATCTACCTAACTTTGAAAGTCAAAAATGCTCAAATTCCAAGATTTGAATTCATGAAAATTACTGTAAATAATGGAGAATTTTTTATTAGAAGAGTTAACCTTCCAGCAATCGCAGCCGAGTTTCGGGAATGTCGATTTAATCGTATCGAAACTAAGAAAATTGAATAAAAATACAATTTGATGACGAACATGAAAAGGACGTTGCAGTCAAAGACACGTTTTTTTACGGATATTCCATTGAGAAACGCATTAGATCTAGTGAGGAGGAACAGAGTGATAAGCTTCTCACAGAGGATGGCGCTTGATGGCGAGGCGGATGCTAGAGGAAGCCGTGCGAACAGTATTTAATTAATAGCTTACACCAAAGGCATTATCCGGTAGCGAAAATCAGCGATCCGTATCCAGCCACTCCACTGCGCTGCACCGTATGACTGGGAACGTGGAAGAAATTCAAAACTTTTTCCGAATATTCAAATTTGAAAGGTTTTAGTAGAATAAGGGAAGAGTTTTTATGGAATGTGTTGAGTAAGTGAAGTACGTATTTCGATATTCGAGGTGAAGATTACCTTAAATCGTACCTAAGGGAATAGACTAATGGGAAAGGGAGATATGCATTAGATGCTTAGGTTGAGCATTGAGCTCTGAGATGTTGAATCTGTTTTCAGATTAACCCTTCAATCACGGCATTCTGATACATCTGAACGAGCATTTTCCTTCCTCTCCTAATTCCTTAAAGAGAAGGTATTCTATCAGTATCTGCAAACTTAACTCAGTTTCAGCAAATGTTCAACCACGATAGAATATAAATGTTAAAAATATCGTATCATTTATTATTATTTCGTAAATGGAGGGCACTTACTGATAATCGATTTACTAAAAGTTTATTTAATTAGAGAGCTAAGGGTTTGAGGAAAATATCAGCTAATTTTTACATTTAACATTTACATTTAAACCCTGCAGTCCACATGTGGCGCGTGGCAGGGGGTGTAAAACATCGAAATCCCTATCTAACCTGGAGCGATTATAACCATCTCAAGATCGGAAATTAATCCTACTTTGTGAGGATCCCAAATCGCACAGCAATACTCAAGTAGAGGTGGAAGCAGGGAACATACGCAATTTCTTTTAATTTAGATGAGCATCTCCTCAGAATTTAACTGGTTAACCGTTGCATCCCATTCGCCTTTCGAGTTCTTCGCTTCGAATATGCTCTTTGAAGGAAAAATGCTGCTGAGCGCAATTCCTAGGGATTTATGATGAATCACAAGCTCCAAGGGATTTCCTGAAATACTATAAGGTACGCAGGTAATGTTGGTGGACCGCGTGAAAGTCATGGAAACGCACTTCTTTACATTCAGCTCGAGCCACCAATCACTACACTAACCCGAAATAATATTCTGATCGTTCTGCAAACAACCAGTGTCATCTTGAGTTACGATCTCTCTATACTCAACAGTATCATCAGCAAATAACCTAACCTTGCATTAACATTATCCAAAACATCGTTAATATATCTCAGGAACAAAATTGGTCCTAACGCATTTCCCTGTGAAACACCGGATGTGATATCATCAGATAAAATTCCGTCCAACGCAACTCGCTGCGATCTGTCTCCGAGAGATGACTTTATCCATTCTACAACTTTTCTGTTAATCCAGTAAGCCATCATCTTATGAGTTAATTTTACATGTGATACTCGATAGAAATCTTTTATGAAAATTTTTATTGAGACCTTTTGTGTGATGATTATTTTATATAAATATAAATTATAAACTGAATTGTTTATAACTGTCTTCGATAAAAGAAAACTTAGCTTGATTAAAGATGCTATGAGAGCTATAAAATAAACATTTAAGTTGCATGAATTGCTACTTACTACTTGAAATATATCATTCACGGAGGAGCCATATATTAAATAAATACTAATTAAAATCGATGGTTGAGGCCATCACTTATAAAATAACTCCATAGCAAGGATGTGAATAAAATTGCATAGTTAAGTTTCACAAATTTAATAAATTAATATTAATTAACTTTCATAATATACAATAATTGTTCTGCTTCACTTCTAATTTAGTTTGTGTACGGTGGTGTTGAATATTATCAGAGACTCTTCGTCACTTTATTGAAAAAGAAAATAATCATAAGCTAGAAAAAAGTGTCTTCTGTCCTGCCAAAATATTGCATCTTGAATCTGTAGCTAAAAACTAATTCAGAATACTCGAGTCAGTTTTCGGCTGTCAGAGATGACGAGTTATTTCTCTTTAGTCTGTAACGATTTGCTACATATTTTGTTTTGGTACTAATTCTTATTTGTTAACATTTTTACTGTGTACCCAAATTTTTGATTTCAGCATTTCAGTTTAAGAGGATTGAAATCATCCAGTCAAAGTCTCAGTCTTTGAAAAAGAAATAAGGAAATGAAACAATTAATTACAAAGCTATAGTTATAGATAAACATAGAAATTACAAAATCATTTTATATATGCTGCTAAAAATATTTCGCGTTTTGACTCCGTATAGCAATGGCAAAATTATTCATTCTTGATGTCACCTAGTAAGCCCCGCCCGATTCTCAAATTTTTGGTTGATTATGGTTGAAAGATTGAGGACACAACGCGCCGTCGTATAAAAAGGAAAAAAAAGTCAGAAGCTTGATTTTTGCTATTTACTACCACATCTTTTCTGTTCTCCATATGTCTGGCAGCCTATGGTCAACCGTTTGAAAGCTCTTCGTTCTTTTAATGCATGCTATCTTCATTCAGGGAGAAATCTTTTTCTGTCGCAAAGCAATTGACCAAGATCCAAGAAGATAAGGAACATCTCGAGTAATAACAGGAATCTTCTCGATCTTCAAGATGATATTACATGGTATTGAAGGAGCGTGGGACCGATTCAACTTTCTTAATAGCACTTGTTTGAATAGATTGCGTGCACAACATTTGATATTCCACAATTAGTCCCGTTTGGAGCGTCACAACCTGGCTAAACTTCGGATGTGATAATAGACGACAGATTACCAGAGAGAAAAAAAATCAATCAGAATCGAAACTTTCGTCCTAATCTCCTGCATCCCGTGACATTTTACTTTCGGATAGTCATCTACTGCTTGAAACATCAGTTTAATGGATTCGGGTCATTTGGAAGCAGCTAATTAAACCCCAGCGTGGTCGTAAAACGTGCATAAAAGGCTGCCTTCACATTCAAATCGGAAATAGCTTCCGAACGTCCTTTCTCTTTCCCTGTCTCCAATCGGAGAATGCCTCACGGCCTGAGTTGACGATCATGGAGAGCTCCTAGATTGTTATTGCACCACGGTGATACTCATCTTCCCTCGTTTGGTTTCCCTTCTTCTTGTTTTCTCTTATGAATGATTGATATATCTTGATCTAATATGTCTGAATGATTTTAGAAAATATTTCTAAATTTGGGTACCAGTTTCATTATTTCATCGTTTCCTCACGCAACAGTAACCAGGCCCAGCTTCAGGCTATACCGGGGGTGGCGAGCCTATAGCAAGCGTGTACAATTGGCACGCAAAAGAATCTTTTTGGCACGCAGAACTCTCACAACACTATCTTTATTATGTATACTTCAATTAAAATATGAAGCTCCGCAGTAAATAAACATGAATAATGTTCATTAGTAATGGCAATTTACGATTATTTAAGACAATTGCAAGATCCTAATCCTATTGTTCATACTATTAACTATATATCATCATCTCAATGTATGGCTTGACACTAAATTGGCACGCAAGTCCTATACTTTCATCAATTATGGCACTTTTGCACCAACGCAACGGTTCGCTAACCCTGGACTACTGATGCTCGGAAGCAACAAGTATATACTGGCCCCCTTATTATGTTTATAAATAAAATCAATATCCAAATATTATCTTTGTAAGGAATTTGTTTAGCGAATCTTTTAATTGGCAGCCACTTACTATTGAAATATTTTCCACACTTTATCAAATTAAAGATAAAATGACTTTGGCTGCCAGAAAACAAGAGCGTCGTTTGCGTCCGTCTAATACGGACCCTAGCATAAGCATCCTTTTTTAAGAAAGGCCATCTTCAGGAATTAATTTGTTTTTGAGATATATATCCAGAACATAATCCAAGAATAACGTATTATTATAAAATGTAGTATAGTAGTATATATATATACAATACAAAAATGCTCAATTTACTGTTTAGAGTGATTAACATTTCTGTAAATAAAATTTTTAATGATAAAATGTTAGAGCAGAACTGAAACAAATGGTTAAATTTTATACAGAGGTGAAAAATAGTGACATGGCAGGGACCCAAGTCTCCGACTTTGCGGGCAGGTGTTCTAAACCACTGAACTACCGAGCCACGTCCTTCTCGCTTCTTTAAACGGTATGCTTTATGAGCAAGGTAGCGGCGCTCCGCACAGTGACACCGACCACCTCCAGAGGTCCTCACCTAGGCAACCGACCCAAAAAGTGATGTTGAGAATATCCTCTCTAGGACTTACATAAATGATGGAAAGAAAGATTTGACTTTGCACATGAAACTTATAGAACCTTGGGTTAAGCCTCACACTTTTATGTGCAAAGTAAAATCTTTCTTTCCATCATTTCAGTTAGTTTAATGTTCAAAAGGAGACGTAAAGGAGGGTTGTATTTTCTATCAGACGCACAGGGAGCAATTTGAGGGCTTCACCGTTAAGGGGACCTAAAACAGACGTTTTGTAGTTTTCTAAGATGAATAATCTCTTGTTGGGGTCCTCGAATAAGTGGATGTAATTCTCCTCTGACGCCCCACTCTTTGACTCTTTTAAAGGGGGTCAAATGTCACTTTTGCTTTATTATGGATTCACTACTATTACAATGCATAAAATCTTTGAATAGAAAAAATACTGAAAATTTTGGGTAATATACCAAACCGTTCCGTAACAAGGAAATATGGTAATGTAATTTTGCACGAGATGGCGTGCACCCAGAAAAAAACCTAAGGAAGAATAGAATCGAAAAAAATCCGACGGGACCGGGAATCGAACCCGGATCTCCCAATTGCCGATCCCGCCGGACTTTTTTCAAGTCTATTCTTCCTTGGGAAACCTTTCCGTGTTGCCAAAATCGGAAAACTAAAGATATTTATACATAATAAACCCGATAGAGACGAAATAAACCTCAAAATTATTATTGTGTTTAGTCAGTAAGTTGTGTAAGGCTGTGTTTTGGAGTTATTCAATTTCGTTTCTGAGGACTGTGAATGCACTTCGTGTTTTGATATAATCCCCAAGTAACTTGATGAATTGTATTTTTGGTGGAGGCAACGATTTTCCCTCGAAAGAAAGATGAATTACGTTCATTGAGGTTGAAGATTTTTCTCGGTATTTGTCGAAATAAAAATAACCTCGGGAATATAATCGGATTCAGCAGCAGCAGGATTAGTCAGTTAAATCTCATATCCGATCGGTAACATTTCATCGTCTCATAAAACGTTTCCGTTGATATCAGAAAAGGATTTCGAGGAATTATTGCGGCTGCAGCTCGACATCATTCATAAAATTCAGGCTTTTGCTTGCGAAAATTTGAAGAGGATTATCCCCCCACTCCTTCAATATTTCTTGATATTTTTGGATCGCTGTTAAGACTAATTTATAATTCAACCGTAAAGGATTCCATGCCTTTATTTAGTCGAACTTTCGAAAATGTATATTTTAAATTGATGACTGGTCTTAAATATAGAACAGAATCTTATCGTCACCTTTCAATAGAGAGCTTAAAATTTATCAACTATCATTTGCAAGACTGAATCAATTTAGAGCTAGATTAAAATTCTCTTGCTATTTCTACTGTAATTTTTTTATCGTCAACAGTTTTTGTGTCTTGGTCCTTTTTAGGTCATAGTTGAAATTGCTTCTGATTTAATATGGAATTGTTCACTGAACTCCAAGATTTAAGGACATTGTATACATAATTATTATTTCATTGAATATTTTTAGATTACCTTTCTACGCAAAACACTATTTTTCAAGCTTGGGAAAATTTTGACTGTCGACGTTCAATTTCGCGACTGTCAGCTCAGCGAAAGAACAACTTAGCGACCAAACGAAATTATTTTCGCTGCCGCTAGATTTCCTGTCGTCCAGTTGTCCTCTTGCCGAGTAGTATAAACATTGACAATTTCATTACATTGGTAAGTTTGTGATAAATTTTTAAACATCAGCTGCACAATTTAAAGTGAAAAAAAATAAATGGTATTTTCTAAGTAGAAAAGTGAATAAAATACCTTCCTCTATGACAAAATTTGAGTGAGTATAACAACTTTTAATTGTTAAGTGACGAATGTTTGAAAATTTATCACGATATCACTTACCAATGTTTACCCTAAGTTGTTCGTCGTTTTGTTGAGACGAACTGCAAAACCTGTACAAAAATATTGTCGGACAGAAAAAAGTTACCTCTAAATAAAGCAATTGACATAGAGAACTTCTCGACCCAACTCAGCTGCTCAAACCAATTACCACTCAATGTTTCGTAGCATTTTGTGCTAAACTTCCCCTTTGATAGCAAACGTAGCGTTGCATGGGTCTCAGCACCCAATTGCAATACTAGAGAGAGAGAGAGGAATGCCCATTTCAACCGGCAAAACTTCCCCAATAAAGGGCCGCATCTAACCTAACTCTTTCCCCGCAGGAAGTGTCCGTTTTCCTGTTCGAGAAGAGGATAGCCGAGAAGCTGCACAAACCGAAGAGGAAAGAGACGGTGGCGGAAGTGTTGCGAGCCAGCGTTCGACAGCTCGAGAGGTTCCGACACCCGAGGGTATTACAAGTGGTGCATCCAGTCGAAGAGTGCAGCGAGACTTTGGCGTTTGCGGCAGAGCCCGTCCTCTCCAGTCTCTCGAACATTCTTTCGTGGCCACTCGCCCAAGGACAGCCGCCGGGGGCGTCGACGTCCTCCCCGGGATCCAAGTCCTCCAACGCGGACGAGAAAACACCAGCGGCTATCCCGCCTTTTGCGAGAGAATATAGATTCCTAGACATTGAGTTTAAGTACGGCATACTGCAGGTGAGTGGCATCTTAAGGATGGTTTCTATGAAAGGAGGGAGTCAAATTTGGGATTTATGCAGAATGTTTGCCCGGGGGAATCTTAACTCTTTTGACTGCTAACTGGTTTTTGGCGAAATGCAGTTTCGAGTCAAATTCTTCGCTCTATAGGATCTGCTTATCTCACATAAGACGATTAGTTTACTTAAAAAAATGCATAAAAACGTGAATTTGCGTATTTCCATTAGCTATCAACTATCGAAGTATATCTGTACCTAATTATTTCATTACTAACAAATAATTTACGAATATTTTCTCAAACGATTCATTTTTAAGTGCCCATATGTCATCACATTTGATAGAAAGGATTACTAAAGGATAAGAACATAAAGTTTTGCATAAAAAATAAGCTTATATTTATCTTCTCAAACAAAAAATCAACATTAAGGAATATAATATTTACATACAGAAACTAACCAGGGTATTAATCAGAAGTAACATTACTGGGAATTTGCAAATGTCGCAGTAGTGGAAATTTTTAACAGAGAAATATTTTTTCATTTCATCATAAATTTACTCTTTCGAGATACCATCTATCATCAAATTACTTTAAAGTGAATGATTGATGAACATTTGAAGAAAAGTAAATTATTTGCGAATTTATTTCAAATTTTCACGCCAACATATGAAGTTAATAACCTTTCATTCTCTCTCCCTGAATATGGTGGTTTAGTGATGTTATTAAATGACAAATAAGTTCATCTGAAGCCACAAAAAAGTATTCTCTTTCCTTCGTTAGCTCAAAACTTTGCCCAATTTTAATGTTTTTCAATCGAATCATCACCATTAGTCAAGGATTTAACACAGTGGAGCGTGTTATGCATACATCCTCGCATTACGAACTTAGCAGGATGAGGATTTATTAATAATTCGCCAATGCTGTATATTAAAAGAGTAAGTTGAAAGCACACTTATTTTCAATAGACGAATCTGTAAAAAATTTTGACGCTGGAATCAAATTTTTAACTAGAAACGTATTTAAGTATATATTCCCAAATTCGAGAGGTATTCAACAGCAGCGAAAGGGAACAAAATTTAAGTTTATTATGCTATAAAGAACTTGTATGATCAAAGTGGAGTGAATCCACCTCCCACGTATTAAGGACAAAGAATTGTCAGAAACTTTAAGTTCTGTAGAAATGCCAGGCGTTAACCAACGAGCTGAAAAATTTGTAGAAAAGTTTAAAAAGATATAAAGGCTTTTAATGAACTGCGTGAGGTCGTACAGAATATGTTTTTTTAGTTTAACTCGCTTAACTAACCAAAGTAATTAGAGCTTAAAGAGGAAATAACGAAGTCAAAAGCGTAAGTAATAACAACCGGATTATTGCGAAGATGTAATTGAGGAATAACGGCAGATCATTCGAGTCGGTAATGGAGAGCAATCTCCTCAAACAAAACACGAGGAGGAATTTCTCGTAAAAAAAACTCGTAAAAAAGTTATAAGAGGGCCTCGATGATATTGTTCGAGTTTATTGTATGCTACGTCCCTCAAAAGAAATAAACATCTGTAGAATTTGAATAAATAGCGTCGTTATTCGTGCGAAATTGTAACTAAGTAGAGTCATCTTTCATCAAAAGACGATCGTTTTCGTAATATATAGGGGAATGAAAACTAATTTAAATAGAGATAAAATTAGAAATGATTAAAACATTTTTTTTTTATTTTTGATACAAAAACTAATAACAGAGAGGCTTAGGAAAAAACATCTACCCCTGGGAAAATCGATGAAAAAATATTCCTCGTTTGACAACACCCGGTCAACATCATTTATGACCGACTTCTATCGGTTCGATCGGTAAACTAATGTGTGCCTCTCACCGATAATTCTGTCGACAGGCATTTTATTTTATTGACGCAGTGCTGTACTGATTCCAACACTATACAGCCGTAAAAAATATACATTTTGAAGGCTCATTTGGAATCTATTTCGATGATAGATAATTATAGTTATATGACTGTAAAAACAATTGACAAAAATTACATGCAGTGATTACTTCAGAATTAACAAAAATAATTAAAATATAATTGAAACATTAACGCTTGAATTTCGATGTATTCGTTGAAATTTTGAACTTTGACAGATTTAAGGTTACACTAAGGAGCAGTTAAATTGTACAAAATGAAGAATTCAAGTCTTGATCATTTAGAATGTCCTCTTTATGGTTGTTCATCTAGATCAAATGGGAAGCTGGGAAACCGAGTTTCGGTCAATTCAGGTAGACCAATACAAATTGGAGTTGAAAAACATTCGTAAACCCTCTGATAGTAATCGCTGAAAGAAATCACATAAGAAAACTCGGTTTATGGGGATATTTGATTGTAGTTAAATACATGTATGAGAACGCATTGTACTAGAGATGAGGTTCAATAAAAAATTGGAACAACAGCAATGATAAAGACAGATAAGAACATTCGGTTAGTACTCGAAACAAATTACTATAAATATGATGAAAAAGAATAGTGCAGCAAATTATTGTACTGTATCAACTTCCATAGGTATGATGAGTATGAAGTTGCAAATAAGCCGTTTTAAGTAGAACTTAAGCATAGCAATCCTGTTAGTCAAGCCCATTGTATCATAGCATCGATGAGAAGCCACTCAAAAGCTTGAAGTAGTTGCAAATTTTCCTCGCACCTATTAAAGACGCTAAGGTTGTGGACCTTTAAAACCTTAAAAATGTTTTTGGGGCTCATCGTGTTAAAAGTTAGCCATATATATGCAGAAAAAATCCATTGACATTTTACGATAAATGATTATCATGTAATCCTGAAGTATTCTCAAATTTTCCTCACACCTATTTATAGACGCAAAGATGACGGAGATGGTGGTGGAACTTTTATGGCCTTTAAAAATTGTTCTATATTTAACTTTTTAACACGATATTCGCCCAATTTATTTAGAAATAATCAATTGAAATTTTACATTAAATGATTATCATGAACAATCGCTTTCACTTACTAAACGCCAAGGATATAATTTTTCTGTTGGATCTGTTTATTTATTATTCACTCAAAAAAGTATTCGATGCCCCTCTTTTGTTGTTAGCATTAAACCACGGTTCATCTGGAAAGCATATTTAAAGGAATTATTATTCCATCTCTATCTTTTAATTTGTTATTCACTCAAATATTGAATAGATGCCTCTCTTTTTTGATAGAGTCATACCAAAATACATCTGGGAAGCATATTTAAAGGAATTATTATTCCATTTTATCTGTTTATTTGTTATTTACTCAAATAATGGATAAATATATCTCTTTGATTATAAGAATCAAACCACAATATATCTGGGAAGCATATTTAAAGGAATTATTATTCCATCTCTATCTTTTAATTTGTTATTCACTCAAATATTGAATAGATGCCTCTCTTTTTTGATAGAGTCATACCAAAATACATCTGGGAAGCATATTTAAAGGAATTATTATTCCATTTTATCTGTTTATTTGTTATTTACTCAAATAATGGATAAATATATCTCTTTGATTATAAGAATCAAACCACAATATATCTGGGAAGCATATTTAAAGGAATTATTATTCCATCTCTATCTTTTAATTTGTTATTCACTCAAATATTGAATAGATGCCTCTCTTTTTTGATAGAGTCATACCAAAATACATCTGGGAAGCATATTAAAAGGAATTATTATTCCATTTTATCTGTTTATTTGTTATTTACTCAAATAATGGATAAATATATCTCTTTGATTATAAGAATCAAACCACAATATATCTGGGAAGCATATTTAAAGGAATTATTATTCCATCTCTATCTTTTAATTTGTTATTCACTCAAATATTGAATAGATGCCTCTCTTTTTTGATAGAGTCATACCAAAATACATCTGGGAAGCATATTTAAAGGAATTATTATTCCATTTTATCTGTTTATTTGTTATTTACTCAAATAATGGATAGATGCCTCTCTTTTTTGATAGAATCATACCAAAATACATCTGGGAAGCATATTTAAAGGAATTATTATTCGATTTTTATCATTTTATTTGTTAGTAAATAAATATATAAAACACTCCCAAAACCATAAAGATTTATGTATATATCAAAATATATATCTACATAGATGATTTTTGGAGTGTTTTATATATTTATATATTTATTTACTGTTAAATACCCATCAGTGCCTTTTTCCGATTATCATTTTATTTGTTATTAACTCAAATATGTAATCGATGACTCTCTTTTGTTGCTAGAATCAAACCACGGTACATCTGGGAAGCATATTTAAATGAATACGAGAGCTAAATATTTGAAACTATTAGTTTTGGTACGAATGTTCGCCTCGGATACATGAAAATAAATTCATCTCGGCGGGAGACTCACCCAAACACCCGGGAGCGCTCTCGGAGACGGCGCAGACGGAGACAGATTTCCTAAAACGCTACATTAACGTCACCGCGATTATTTGATCTCGAGAGCTCATCTTTTTATCTTCGGAGACGAAAGGAACGGATTATTAGACGTTGAAGGAGTACAGCGATGAAACTCAAACGGATGAGTCGTGCCGCTAAGGAAAACTTTTCTCTCCGCAAAAAAATCACCCTTCCCGGGAAGCAGGTAATTCTTGAGGAGACATCCATTATTCATGTAACCCTCTCTAGAATTCGTTAAGTCCCGGACTCATTTTTTCATCGCCATGCGTCTTTATCCAGGCATCCTTGATTGAATTAAGCCAAAGAATATATCCGTACTTTTTGAAGCGGGGTTAAGGAGCAATTATTTTTTTCTAATCTCTACATTCGGTAAAAACTAGGGATAATCTTCTGTGCCATTGCTTTGTTGCGGAGGCGTTCCTCTGATTACCTTTTTTCTCAATTTCTCCGAGAAACTCCCGAATAAAATTAGCGCTAAAGTTGGCCACACTACTGCCCGTTGATTATTCATGCAACGCTGTTTGTTTTAATATATTTCGCTCCCTTCATCTCCCATTACCCTCATTATAAAGCCCTTTAATATTTTAAAAGTATGTGCGGGTTTCATACGAAAAAGGCTCGGATATTAATACGCACGGTCTTGGGCTTCCAATTGAATTTTCGTAAAGGGCTAACGAATTTTTAAAGGAGAAAAACTTCATCACTCTTTTATTAAGATAATGAAAGGTCGCCATTTATTTCCTGTAGATATAAATTCTAGAGGAGACTAGGTCGTAAAAAATTATACTTCTGCTAGAATTACTCCTCATTTCCTTTGCTTCCAACTAGTCAGTTGCCTGTGTACCTCCTTTTAATCGCAATATCTCTGGGATGTATTCAATCAGCATTTTACGATTGAAGCCTTATTAAGTTTTTTTTTAGCTATTAATCATCAATTGCTTAATGGGGTTTTCTTTCTGAACGCTTAAGCAATAGGTATTCAGAGGGTTTCCCTTTTCTGATAAAACTTTAATTCCATGGATGAACGAATTGAGTGTCACTTAAAATACATCTATTACTGCATTTCCATTCACCTGGTAAGCATTTCTATTCGAAAATAATTTTCATAGAAATTCCCATTTGATATCGACGAACTACTGAATTCATTTATATTTTCAACAGACTTTGGTCTCTACTCCGTACATATTCTATTGTCGTTTCATTGATTTTATAAAATTGTTTATATTGCCCCTTTAAATGGAATATTTATTGCTTGATTTTTCACTATAAATTCTACGAAAACTTTAAAATTAATTAGGTTTGGAGTGTAATTTTGATTAAAAGTAATAATTGATTAATTTTATTATTAAATATAATGTAAAAAGAATATATTTTTATGCTATTAATAGACAAACACGCCAATGGATTTTAATAAAGTAGATATGGGTGATGCCATATGGGAATTGAGAATTTAACTTTTATAACCTAATAGTTATGGTTCTTAAAAAATAATAAGTTTAAAAAATAGAGCCCCCATATGAAAATTAAAATCCTAATCAAAATATTATTAATCACCACAAGAATGTTGGTTTAACCGTAGACTTGTGTTTTAAAACAGTCACGTTGAAAATATGATTAAGTGTGGTTTAGGAATATGACTAAGGCGACGCATTCAATTCATTGCAGAAAATAAATTCACTTCATAAAACTAGCAAGTAAAATTTTAATATACTGCTAGACGCCGATGTTTCAGCTGAAGTATTTGCATAGATTTTAGTTAGCCTTGTATGGCCCGTATTTTTGTTCTGAGAGGAATATTGACAAATAATGTAATTGCACGATTCTAAGACGATATTTATCTCTTAAAGTAAATGGATTCATATGATAACGTAAGCAGAATTCTAGGCTCAAATTGGATTACAATATGTAGATAGTTACGTTTATCAAATTTTTAATTAATCTAAGAATAAAAATAAATAATAAATTTTGTTACCACTACAGAATGAAAACACTTCGTACTTTTCCACAGAAAATTTATTTTGCGACCAGTTTCATCAAATCCATTAAAATAAAAAAATTCTGTGGAAGGGTACGAAGTGTTTTCATTCTGCAAATGGCTTTCCACGAAGTCACGCCTTCTCATATCGATTATGTTATTACCGCTACTTATTAAATATAAAATACTGAATACTTAATTTCACTGAAGTATAAATATAATTAAAACTTTACCTTTTTATTATTTATTTATTCTATAGTTTACCAACCCCGTAAATAATCTGCATAAAATAAAAATTTTAATCAATTTGAATTTGTCACATCCTTTGCATCTGTCTGCTTTTAGTTTTTACTATTTTAATCAGTGGATACACAACTTTTACAAACTAAATATTCATACGTTTTATTTTGCTTTGAAATCATCTATTGCCATTGTCAAATTAATGTATTTCCCTTTTGAATACCCAAAGAAAGATCGTATTTACATTAGGCTCGTGCTAATACGGCGATAAAAACAGTTCTTTTGTGACGCAGGATGCAGATAATTACTCCCAAATGAAATCAAAGGGGGCTCGCTGGGCTGCAATAACTCCGCTTTGAAGTAATACCGATCCATAAAAGGGCGGACGAGATACACTGATTAATCCGAGCGGAACGGAAGTCCGTTATCCCGCAGTTCCATCTGCGCACAGAAGGTTAATTTACATCTAGAAATTCGTAAGCCTTCGAATATCAATGGCATATCTTTCATGTAAATCTGGATGGCTTCCCTTCGATAAACCCACCGCCGAATCGGAATGCACGCGTTTTTTTTATCGCTTCGAAAAATCAACTAAGAAGACAAAGATAGGACAAGTTGCTCCGAAGTCAGCCAACAAAAGCCTCCCTTTTCCACTCTCGCGGGAACGGCCGTTAAAACCGGCAATAAAATACAATTTCTCTTTCCTCTTCCGAACGCTTTTTATGTCCCCCGCCCATCGCAGAGAGCTAAACAAGAGATCATACGATTAGTAATAAAAAAAGCTGTTTTACAACCCATTTTACGGCCCGGACACCTTCATCAACCATCCGATCCCACGCGCAACGGCGACTCTCAATTAAATTAATGAACTCTTTCATTTCTGAATCATCGCTCGTGATTCGGGGAGGACATTTTTTACGAGTGCAGCGTCACGAGGGAGATCTGCCAGAAGAGACGTCCCTCTTAAGTGGGGTCCGGAGACCGATGCTGCGAGGTCGGGACCTTCAAATCCGGGGAAAATGAAAGTATTCCTCGTTGATTTTTTAAAGTAAATATACACGGCACTTCCAAAACGCTTTGGAGCACGAAGAAATATTTATGTATGATTATTTAGAGATTGGAATAATATTTTGCGAACTTATTGGCAGTATTGTTAAATGTGTTTCGACTGCTTGGTATTATGCACCGGGGGTCCCACCGGGTATCGAACCTCGTACTTCTTTGATCAAAGCCAAAATTTGTTATCCGAAAACCCCTTTACGAAACAATACGCAGCTTATGTGAATATTTTTAAAATTACGCAAGATAACCGAGTCATTAAATCGTCATCTTATTGTTTCTCGGAAATGCTTTTCGCGGAGCAGTTGTTACAGAAGTGTATGGTAAGAAGTAATGACAGTTAACTCTAAATTATTTGGCAGAACTTCGTGTAATGACATACTAAAGCATTGAAGAAAGACTTGTTAATATCCACACGTATTCATAATAAATATTATGAATACCAGCGGATGTTACCAGGTCTACGTTCACACCATCCTTGATTAATAACTGTTTTGGGTAGTTAAACTCGATATATCTCCCATATTCTAGGAAAATAATCTTTTGGCTTCTGAATTACCTGGTCATTGCAGTACGGTTAGGTTAATTAATTTTTGTTAAAGTATTATGTTTAGTTTTGATTCTGCTTATTATTTCTTCAGTATTAGTTCAATTTCACTATTAATTTAATTATATTTTCGAATCCTTTTAATTCATAAATATTACTTATTAAATATATTGGTGTATAGGTCATAAATATCAATTATATATATATTGATAGTCATAAAAATATCAATTTTCAAAATATAAAAACACAATAAAAACCAGTAGTGAAGTAACGAAAACCGAAAATCAGGAGTTAAAGAAAAGTAAATAAAATCTTCTAAAAAGCGAGAGAGACTTAGCGTGAGCTTTTTCCGGGAGAGTCTCGGTGAGTTTCCGGTTACTATTCGGTAAACTGCCACTTATCTCCCGTTATATTCCCTGCTATTTCCCTATTCCACCTGATTTTTGGTCCTCAGAGTAAGAAACGTCCCGGTCTTGCACCATTAGCGCTAGGGCACTCCGGGGTGTCAAAAGCGAGGCATGCGAGAGTGGTATAGCGCGTGCTCCCAAAAGGCCGATTGCGAGTCTACCGGGGGCAGGATTGAGAAGCCGCCGTCAGAGACTGCGGACTTAGTGCGGGATCGACGTTATTGATCTGAATTCTGCTCCTGATTCATGTCCGATATACATGAACGGGTTTCGGGTCGAAAGACGTGGCTCAAATTAAGAGATGGCTTTCTGGCGACGCCACTGCGGACTTTGGAAGTCGTTAGGCCCGGGGAGATTGTTCGCTTACCGGAACGGGAGTGAGTTGCGCGAGAACTGCCGCTTGAAATACGAGGATATTTGCATACCAAGTTCAATATGATTGATTTAAAGAGCGGTTTTTATTTTTCGAGTTTGATGGCGGATCCACAACACCTGTTTGAGCACCATTAAAGGGTGAAACTGATCGACCTTAGCTAGCATAGGAGTTTACACTATGAAATACATCAGGGGCTGGCAAACTTTCGAAATCGGAGGGTCAAACATGTTCCTTGAACAAATTGAAATCTTCTGACAACAATAAATAGATCTATAATAATTAGAAACGTTTTAAGTAAGATCACAAAAAGTTGCATCACAAAATGTGTTCATCAATGGAAGACTAAAATAGCACAATTCATGCAAAAAACGTTTTCTTTTTGTTTAAAGTATTGTGAACCCTTATTTCTCGGTAAATCTTTCATCAATAAGATTATAATTTACAGCGCGTTTATAAATTATAGTTTATAATATAATTCTTAAATTTGCAATAAAATATAAATTAGAATACATGGTATTTCATGCATTGATACTTTTCTTTTCACTATCAATATTTATTGAAAGCCACTGGTACTCGCCCAAAAATCCGCATCTAGCTAGGGATCCTCAATTTTTCGACCTCTGAAACTATTAATAAACGTCTCTAAGATGTTTCTTGACATAGGAATGGAGTATTTTGGAAAAATTGATATATTTGTGGAATTTGGGGTAAGAATTTCTCATAGATTTTATTGGGAAAATATTTTCGGAAAGCATAGAGGAAACTGAATCAACTCGGCAACGTCGGAAGGAGTGGCTCAGCCTGGAAGAAATCCTTGGAGATATAAAAGTTATCTTCTAGGAAGTCAATGAAAACATTCTCCTTAAAAGGTGCTTGACATTAATTGACTTAGACAATTAGGTTGCTAACACCCTACACCACACAATTAAAAGGGGCTTACCGGGTACAACATTAGCTGTACGTGTAGAATATTACATGTAGAATTTTCTACATAGATTATACTAGAGAATCCAATTTAAAACTGTAAATATAAAATTCAAAATCTGAGAAAGTTTTACTATCGAAACCGTAAGAAACTATTGGAGGCAGACCATCAACTATAACTTAAAAGTGTTAAAACTGGATCTTTTTATGCATGATTAGCATCGTGTTTATCGTTATTTTCCATTATTTATTCAGTGCATGTTTAATGCCGAAGAGAATGCATTTAAAGCTCCATTAGGTGAATATCTAATCTATCTTTAAGTCAAATAGAGTGGATGGGAAACTTTGGATGGTCAAGCCCGGGGGTAGAAACCTGCGGCTTTCAGGCCGCACGCGGTCTTTCTAGGCCTTAAATCCAGCAGTTAGTAATTCCCCAGTTCACAAATAACAAATGCTTCTATTGCTATGCTTCTATTATATATGCATATTTGCTTCCCAATGTCACTTATGACGCCAAGTGAAAAGAAACGGAAAATATTCTATTTTATTTCACTCAACGAGTGATTCCGCTATACCGTTTACAATTTATAAGTTCAGCTACTTCAAGTTTTGGCAACATGCAACTCAAGAGTGGCCCTTCAACTTCAACATGCAACTTAAGAGTGGCTTAATCTGCGGCCTGTTTTGCGGCCAGCAGGCAAATGCGGCCTTTTGACGGAAAAAGCTGTCCATCCCCGGCTCAGTCAATTTAAATCTAGTCTTAGAATTTACTGAAATAGTTTACCTTACAACTGTATGTTCTAACCTTGAATCTAGTTCCTCTGAGTCTTTCATTATGATTTGTCTTTGGTGCCTTTCACCGTTCACCATTCGCACGCGAAAGATCTGTGGCATTCGGTGAAAGTATCCTCAGTGTACGAATGGGGCGAAGGAAGAACGATTAAAGAGAAGCAAAGTGTGGACCCAGAAACGAATGAAGTGGGGAGAAAGGAAAGAGCGATCCGCATTAAATATATGAGAAAAAGGGCTGCGTACTCCGCCTTGGGGGAGAGAAACGCAATATTTGAGGGAAAAGGAAATGTCAGAGATACAAAGATCGGTGTGCGGAATCTCCCATGACGCCCAAGGGGAGAGTCTCATTGAGATGCGTCTCGTAGCTGGGACGTGAAGATTCCCTCGAGCGGAAGGAGAGTTTTCAAATCATTTAAGTCGAAGAGGTTCAATGGCTTGCTCTTCTCGTCCATCCCACCGAGATTTGACGTCATTTCCGGTCGGAGGTTTCTCAGTGCCTGTTTGAATGGGCGAATTATCGCGATCGGTTGACGGAATTGTTTTCCGTCGAAATTCATTCTGAGGTGAAGTTGATGATCGATACGCATGAGGTAAATGCGCGCCTTATTGAGGTCTTACGAAGGTATTATCTAAAGGCATTTATGTTAAATAAATAACTAGCGATTTAATTCCGGCGAGATAGAAACTAAGAAATCTACTCTTCTAATTAAGTCGTAATATATGCCGACCGCGATGTCGGAATAGTTACTATGCTAGGTTTACAACTCCAAGGTAATGATTCAAGTCCAAAGTCCAAAGTTCGAATCCCACCTTAGGGAGTTTTTCCAGGTTAGGGCGCATATTTTTATCTCTATCATTTGTGTTGGAATTTTTATGTTATTTAAGTGGATATGATGTGAAAAATCTCTTTCCGTCGAAGAAATTTTTTTATTCACATCTTTCAGTTGAATTCTAGAAGGATCGTAACGGATAGGTCAGATAACTGATGTTGATGGATGTCTACCGAAATAGAACTTTATTTACATCGATCGCGAAATATCTCTCAAAAGAGTTTGTACGGGATTATGGGAATATATTATTTATTCTTATCGTTAAAGATACGCCATAGAGCAATGATTCAAAAGAAATTCATAATTCTTTAGCTATGGCTGCAGTAATTGGGAGCGTAACATGTTTTGTTTTATCGTTTGTATCTAAATTTCCAGCCAAGTAGAGAAAAATATTACTCTTCCATAAATATTTAAAACAAAACTCCCCTGAGCTTCCTTACCAAACTCACTGAAGATTTGCTAGACCGAATAAGGGTTTTCCATATATCTATTTTGGAAATTAAGAGAGCACTTTTTCTCATTTCTCTTTTTAATGGATTGTGTTAAGTTTTCAGATATTCAATTCTGTTTTCGTGTAACTTTTCACAAAATGCCGATTATAACTTACACTGAAAATAAAACCTCATACGAGTTTCCCGCAATTATTGGAAAATCGCATATAAAATCGAAATCAATCAGATATCAGAATACACTGTCCCGGTCCGAAAAATTAAACAATCGTGGTTTTAAGCACATAATATAAATAAAATTTCATTATTATTTGTATCACGATGAATTTATTATTTATTGAAAAAACATATGGAATAAAGTGATAGTTTATTTTATATATTATGTATCTAAGAGGAAGCTTCACCAAGTGAAGGCCGAAATGATTGAATTTAATCATGATTTTTGGTACACTATTCAGATTGTAAGAGGTGAGGGCAGAGTTAATAATATCATGAGATAGCTACATTACCTAGTTTGAATGTTGACGTTTAATGACTTCTATTGTGTCTGGAACTGAGAGAACTAGAAAGAGAGAAACGATGAAATGAATTAAAAGAAAAGCGCTGATGCACCACTCTGTGAGGTAAACACTCACTTTGGGTATTTTTTTCGGGAATGCACGCAGGTTAAGAGGGCACTCAGCCTGAATTCCTTTGTTTGTGAATGGAATAACTTAAGACGATTTCACCTGCCAAGACCTTACGGAAAGTTCCCTGCGCAAGAAGCCATTTGCATTCAAAGGTCGAGAGCCTTCGGGATAAGTTTTACTATTGCCAAATAAACTTTCTGCTAGTTGTATTCATTTCTCTTTCAGTGCATTGAATACGAGTAGACGTTCAATAGTTGACACCTTTACGGGACGGTTCTACATGATTTAAAATTTAACTTATCAAAATATATAATTTATTGTAGGGCGATGTTATGCATTTTCATCAATTAATTCTTGCGAAAAAATCAACTCAAAATTGACAAGAATCGACATTTTAAAAATAATCATTGTGAAGTAACGTATTACGAACAGAAAATGAAAAATAATTGAATAAAATGATTGAAAATAATAAAAGGTAGCCTATGTAAACTAGAAAACAATATCTATACCGTTAAATCTATCAAAAATATAAAGCAATTACTAATTAATTCAAAATGTCGATTTGTATATGAAATATGCTTTGTTCTCGCTAAGCTCTTGTTTAACTGAAAATGAAGCTGTAATTACAGTCCGTTTTCTCGGTTGATTAAATACTTTCACAATCAATTTATAATTATTGTTTCCATTAACGATAATTGAAACGGTTAATAGTTAATGATTTCACGAGACACATCGGGAAACTGCGTTCGTCGGTATCGATTCAGTGGCCATAGATTCAGAGGTCGATGAGGTAATGGACTCGGGAGGCGAAAGGGAAAAAATATCGGAAATGACCAGCGAGTAAAATGGTCTTTTAATTGCCGAAACTTTCTTTTACGACTCGGGAGCTAAGCGATTGTCAGGATGGAGCATTTCGGTAATTGGAAAGGGGAAATGATGAGAAATTATCTAGTAGCCCTACTTTATGCTCCACTGGGGTTCTTTGAATCGGGAGGTTTTAATCCATTCAAATCGCTTCCCCCTTCGATCTGTGGTTCTAATCGAATCGGAAATTTTTAATTTCATAAAGGCCTTTTCACTCTTTCAGGATCGCGGTTTCGATTATAGGGAGCTTAAATAAAAGATATTACACATTATTATTATTACATGAACACTACAAGTAAATTATAAAACTGGTGGCAGTGGTTGAACATTACATATAATACAAGCATACATTCATACAGTCGTACATGGTGAAGCAATATACTATAGATAGTCAGTATAAATATAAATTGAGGGATAAACACTATACCTGTCAGGCATTTAATATGCCCACGGAGGGAGGGAAACCCCTCGGAAAACCTCCCTCTGACAGAAGTCAAGACATATACATAATACAAAATTTACAAATATCATCCCATCCCATAAAAAACATTAGCAGAATTTAATTAATAGCTGTTACAATTTATTTAACTTCTCCTTGAAGGTACGCATTTGGGAAGGGGATGGCTTGAATCGAATTCAACAACATCGAAAATATATTTCATTGCTTCTGGAAAGGATACAATTATTTAAGATGTATAGTGATTTATTCGATGTGATTTGACTGAATAAATGGGAAAGCGAATTCCATCAAGATTTTTTAATGTCGACCAATTCCTGCTTTGCAGTCAAAATCAGGCCAACCTGAAAAATCTTGTGGAAAATTAAAAGTTCACTTTCTCATTTATTAGGTATAGTAATGTCTAATACCAGATCATGCATCAATAAAGCACACCCATTTGGATTGATAAAATGTAAAATGTGTACTCACTTAGGATATTTCCATAAGGGATTCAATTTTTTGTAGGATGGAATTTGCTGGTTTGGAGAGAAGCTTCGTATTTTTTACTAATTTTAATGAGGGCATACGATTTATACCATTTCTATACTATACTATAAGATCAAACAGTTTAGGCTACTAATGTGTTTGCCTAATATATTTCGGTATCAACCAACTAGCAAGTAGTCAATCAGGGTCATACACCATCAAAATATTTACACAACGTCCTTTGTTGCGTAATTTGTTTGATCTTCTATGTAAGCCATTAGGATATCAAGCGATAAGAATTTTTTAGTACGTGACTTATTTTGAAACTCATATTCTGGATATCGTTTTAATTAAATTATTCTAAAAGAGAAAGGGTAAAAGGCGAACCACACACTCTTCCCAACAAAGTGATGCCTATAATCTGCTTTTTAAATGGCATAGACCTGATGGCTCAATGAATAGAGTAATCGATCCGGATTTGAATCCGGGTCCAGTCAGACGTTTTCCATCTCCTTGGGATTTTGTTAATAAACTTCCAATAAACTTTTTTCTAATTATACAACAACTATTTGCTTGCAAAAAATACGAGGAAAACTTACACCGCGAATATTAGTTTTATCTGCGTTAGGACAATAACGAAAACTATTTCGAAATAAAGTTGAGAATCTTTAAAGTTTTCTTAGAATTTAAAGTGGTGGTTACTGGTGTTTCGAGGGAGTGTTAGGTTTAGAAAGTGAAGCTGTACTTAAAATTATGAAGGTTGGACAAGAAGGGAAATATGGGGACTTGGCTAGTCAAGTCACACGCTTATCTGTGCTAAATTTAATCTCATTTCCATCATTTGAAAAATTATGAAGATGCATAGTCTATGAATAAATTTTAAGACGAACCATTTGGGAAGCATTTCTCTAAATGTTTGAGTCTTACTGTTGAATTGTAGTGATACTACTTTTTGCCTAACCATACCATCATTTCACTATCGATCATCTTCTGTCACGAGCAAAACGCGTATTAAGAAAAAGGTCGAAAAATTTTTCGTAGTATAGGAGAGATGGATCCGCAGCGGCATTTTAGGAAGCATCATTTCGCCCTCTTACTTATTTGGGCGCGTTCTTGGAATTGAAAGAGGATTTGCGGAATTTAGAGGAGTCCCCTCCGCGAAACCAATTTCCAATGAGATGCGCCACCATGAATTTATTTTGCAAAATTTATGCGAAAGTATAGGCGGAGCTGTCAACTCTGAGATCAGGTCGGCACCAGCAGGTGCTCTGCAAAAACCGATACATTTTGCGGAGCGACGTCGACCTCGCGTCTTGTTAGATCATACGTCTGACAGCTTAAGAAGATCGAAAACGTTGTCGACACAGAGCGCTTCCCAAAAGCAAACAAACTTAAGTAAACCGCAATTGCATTAATGGAACAACTGAAAGCTTGGAATAGTGTCAAATCACTTCAAATAGCTTTTGTACCCTGTCTGGGAAAGATAACGTTCCTCATTTACAAGTTAAATCACAGGAGAACCCTGATTGCGTCTGGAGATTTTACATTATCATCGCTATCATTGTTTTCAATCAATCTAAAAGCACAACTGGAATAACTACGTGAATTATCATTTGAATAGTGCGGTGTAATTCATTTGGAAGAAGGAATTATAGATGAGAACAAATACTATGAAATCAAATAAATGTGTTCTTACTTTATTTTGTGGAGGGCCATATCATAGAAAGAAAAGAAGGTTTACACTCTTTTAGTATGGGAAATTACAATTTTTTTCTCTTCTGCCTCCGAGAATAAATCTTCCCCAATAGAAAAATAACTTTCCCCACATAGCCCACTGAAGTATTTACATATCATTTGCATACTATTTAGAGAAAGTGCTTTCAATTTTTAGCGAAGAAGACCTTTCTCATTCTTCTCATCTTAAATTGTTTTCCTCAAGCGTGATTGTTATTCTTGATAATAGCTCAAAATATTTTGGCCGAGAAGAGTAAATGTAATTGTGTTACGAAGTTAGTACTAATGCCACTTTTCAAGTGAGTTATTAACTAATTTTTATTTAATTGCAAAAGACCTTTAAAATTTCTCTGACTAATTCTCTGTTTAATATTATTCATTATTTTGGACTCATAAAATCCGAAACGAATGAATTTTTAAATGGATAAACATTGTGTGACAGTTAAGTTGTTTCCTTTCTTCCTTCAAATCAATCGTTGTAAATAAAATAAAGTAGAAAATACTGTATAGCACATTATCATCGTTGAGCATGATATTAGAAATAGCCTATTTAATTGCTGTAGTAAAATTGGCCACCTTTACTGAAATTATTATTCCATCCATATCGTTCTACTATATTCATATCCTTCTACCTCTATGTTTCCAAAGAAATACAATAAGCATAACAAGAAGAATAAGTTGTTTGGTATTGAAATTGACATTTCTTGATATTAATGCACAAGGTCGAGATAAGAATAAGCTTTGATAATTGGATCAAGTGGAAAGGAAGTGTAACATGTATCCAAAAGGGAAAATTCATCTTTCTACTTCAAAATCATTGCCGAATGCTCCCGTAGAATAAAATCCTTTTTAAAACTACTCCAGTAAAGAATGATAATTACCAAGTTATGAGAAAACTCACCATTCATTCCCTTCTCAACTGATTCAATAAGGGAAAGATGTAAAGCAAAGCTATTCGAAGAGCATTTCATTTTCCGAGTATAAACAAATACTTAATTAGATCTTAAATTTTACATCGCCGGATCCATTGTCGAAATATCTCTCCGGGGCGCCATGTTTGTGCTATTTAGAAATAACGGAGGAAAAGTAAATTGAATTTTGCATTTTATTACTTAACACCCTTTCCGGCGAAATTGGGATTCCAAAAAGGAAAGGATTGTTTTTCCTCTTTGTACAGACGATCTGACGTTGAAACCCTACGCATTTCCATCCATCCCACGCGTATCCCGTCTCTGCATCTGAGTAGATTAAAATAGAGCTGCGCTATGGAGCCCGCCCATTAAATTACACATGCCATACGTTAAGGCCCGACTCTGAAATTCATAAACGATATAAATTGAAATTTAAGCCGCCGCGTTCGTTCGAGTAAGGTTATACGACTTCAAGGATTTATATTTAGATTAAGTATCAAAGTATTTTTTCAGATCTAACGGGTGCTAGCGAATGAATATTAAATCCAAAAAGTTGAATGATGTTAAACTTCCTACTTTCAATCGGGATATTATTTTATCTATATATTTATTAAAATGGGTCAACATCACGTGGCCAATTACAGTTGACGATGAAAAATGTTTTATTTTTTTACTACTGTCGTCTTTCTCCGGTGAAATCCTCCTAAGCTCTGAGAGGATTTATTATTATTATTATAAGCTTATCAGGAGGAGCTTCACCGAGGCAACATTAACAACGAACAAACATAACCATTCCCTGATCGGACAAATTAAACCGAATAAAGATTCTCTCTAAGATTCGAACCCGGGACCTTGGGGTGGGATCGATAGCTTAGATGGCATAGATCCGCTTGACCATCAAGTTAAAACAATAATAATTAAATTTCCTTAGAACGTGATACTACCTGTTCTTGCTATCCTAATGCGGTCTAATATATTTTTATTATGTTTAAACGAATGTGGTTTTAAATGAAGAAATAGTTCATTCAATAGATAAGAGGCTGAATATGGAGTTGAAGTGGCTTTGTAGATTTAAATATAATTTTCTATTCTTGTTTAATTGTTTTTGAAAGTACAACATTTGTATGGCATTTGCTATTTACCTAAAATTATGAATCATGTGTTACGATCATGGCTATTATATTGGTTCTTTATCAATTTTCATTTCTCCTTTGAGAATCAACGGGCACTTCAGCTAGCAGTAAAAATAAGATCAACAAATATATAATCTATAATATAAAGCATAAAATCCTAAAAATAATACATAAACAACTAAATGAATAATCAAACAAATTAGAAAGGACGAATTACATGGTTCATATTGTTTCAATCATACACAGGATTGATAACATGAAACCATACATGCATTACAAACCATACATAAAATACAACCACATTCAGGATTCATTACTTAGAATTTTAAAATAGCTCACCGATGAAAAATTCATTTGCAATAATAGTTGGCTAAATCTGTCCATTAACCATTAATCAGCACTAATGCCTTCACTTGTCAAACATCACATCTGTTTTTCACCAATTTCCATTTTTGCGATCTCTAATTTACCGGAATCGCTGGTGTGTCCATGCGGTTGTTCCCAAAAAAAGGGCTCATTGTCACGCCCGAAATGTCACGAGATATTCAGTGCTGCGACTGATGTTTAACACATGTTTTTCACTCGAATGAAATATTATTTTCACCTCATCGCCATCGCGGTTGATGAATAATTAAAATCTAATTGCAAATGACTGAGTTCCCGCAGATTTAGCGTAAAATTTATTTTTTCCGAGTATGAAACATTTTAAACACAATATCCAACCTCGGGGATCGTTTTAGATGTTTATTTAAATTGAGGTCAGTTTACAAAGGCAAAGCGGGAAGATATGACGAACTTAATATTATGCTGTCATTTGCTAATAGTGTTTTTAATGATGTGATCCAGATTTAGAATCTTGACTTCGTGTTAGGACGCCATCCAGAAAAATAAAAAGAACGAATTTCACTTCATACATCAGATTTTTATACCTTTTCTCTTCATTTTCCCATCTCTCTGTTTTAGTGAATTTAATTCTCTTCAAATACGATGCAAAGATAATAAGCGGAAGGATGCATGAAGTGAAATGTGAGCATCCCGGGAGAAAACACTTAACTTGCGATTACCATCGATTGAACAAGAAATAGAAAGGACAAGATTTTACAAAATGAAACTATATACTGTTACAAAAGCAGAATCCCATAAGTATGTACAACACACTTTGTTTACCACAAGGTTGAATTGGCGTGAAAAAAATCTGATGTGGCCAGCACATGACTTTCTCCATATATATAAGATGTAAATATTTATCTAAGACAGTATTTTCGAACTCTATATTCAATCTAAACTTGGAAGATAAGTGTTTAATTTCTTTCATACTATCTTTGACGTCACAAACATTATAAATAATGTTTTTTGGGACATTTTCGATGAAAAACGATGAAATTGGCCTTTCGCCCCAGCGCCCAGAGCGCCCACAACGTACATAATCAGCAACTTCCGGTTTATCAGTATTTCACAAGTAACTCCTACACAATCAGTGATACAGAAATATATTTCTTACAAAAATTATAGTAAAATTTATTTCCTAAAAATTTTATAAATAATAATATGTACCTAAATATGATATTTATGGAGATATTTTGAATACAGGAAATGAGCATTGATGACTGAAGCTCGACTTCCGGTTAACTGATTTACTTCAAAAACTAATCAACTCTAACGACATCAACCAAAATACTATGTATGAAATTTGGTGTTGATGCAACAATTAGTTTTCAAGATAGAGCGCCCACAAAGTACATAATCAGCTACTTCCGGTTTATCAGTATTTCACGAATAACTCCTAATCAACCAGTGATACAAAAATATGTTAAATACAAAAGTTATAGTAAATTACATTTTCTAAAACTTTTATATTGTAAACAATTTACCTATATATCATATTTATGGAGATATTTTGAAAACCGGAAATGAGCTTTGATGAATAAAGCTCGACTTCCGGTTAACCGATTTACTCCAAAAACTTATCAACTCTGACAGCACACACGGCAGTACTATATATGAAGTTTGGTATTGATACGACCAATACTTTTCACGTTAGAGCGCCCACTATCACACACACACACACACACACACACACACACACACACACACACACACACACATACACACAGACATCATTCCGAAAATGGGCAAAACGTGTTCTAGGGACCCCAAAACATGTATTTCCGTTGAAATCTCGAAGTCGATTTTTTTCATGAAAACAATACTTTCTCTATACTTCGTATATGGAGAAAGTAAAAATGTGGCGAAACCAGTACTCGAACCTCAATCTTCCATTTGCTGCTACGACTTATGTCTTTGCGTCAATTAATCATTCGCCTTACAAGATAGCTCAAAGATTAGGGCAACCGTCAGGCAAATGGATGATCTTGGTTCGAGACCTGGTCTCCTCAGTTTTTTCCACATCACCTTATCCTTTGAATTTTTCAGTATAATAGGTTAACCTAAATTCTTCACTTGAATGCCATAATCGTTTTAAGTTACATATTCGTTAGCATCCCAGATATCTTCTATATAAAAATGAAATGATGTTCGTGACGTCGTCTAAAACTCGAAAACGGCTCGACCAATTTCATTTTTTTTGTTTTATTCGCCTCGGTACGGAGGTGGATAAGGAAAAAGGAAAATTAGGAAAAACTCAAAAGGAATAGCCGAAAAATCGAAAAAGCTTATCCATAAGAAATGCACGTAAAGTTCATTTTTCTCGTTGCAGGCTTTTATTCATTTGAAAATTTAAATTAGACATAATAGTCGCACAAAGTCAAATCAAGCACCAAATGAAGGGGGATAGAATAAAAATTCTTATTTCGGTCGTGCAATATCATTTACGAATCGAAATTTCGAGAATTTTTATAAAATGCGTGAATATTTTAACAAAATTTCGAGCTTGTGAACAACCCATCCCCCTTGACAATGAAGGCGATTGTTGATCCCAAGTTCATGTTTTTATCCATCAAAATGCATTAAGAATATAAGTCAAGTTAAAATCAATCCTTCTAATAAGTGATACACTTTATGAAGAAGAAAAAATTGCATGAGATTTTAATATTTGCTGTTACGAACAATATCCTGTGAAGAATCGCACGGAAAAAAGTACGAGCATTAAAATTTTAATTTTTTACAACTTTTTTTAAACGTCAGTAGTAACCAAGTTTTATTTACAGCAACGTAATTGTTTAATAAATTTTTAGTTAGAGTTTTAAAACTGTTTTACTCTCTTTCTACTCGAGGACTTAGTATACTATAGAAAAATCCCTCTAAAGAAGTATTGCTGGCATATAGTTTGCCTTTAGTTCAATATTAAACTCAGTAATTTTTTTCAGATATGTTACTCTATACATGAAAATATCCTCTTCGAATATTTTAACTATAGGAATCATGTCCCTGAATTTCAATTATTTGCCGATATCACCGAAAACAATCGCAAATTATTAACAGAATTGACAAAAATTGAATCATTCTTATATTTATACTGACAATTGGTTTTTCTCATCTTGGTACATCTTCTTTCTATCGGTGTTCGTTGCAGATGAAATCTATGACATTTTTCCGTTGAGAATCAACGGGCACTCCGCTAGTAGGAATATAAATATTCTTACGTCTCGTAAATTCCAAAGACCGTTAAAAACTTAATTATCAAATCAAGGATTAGATAGGATATTATAATTGACATTTAAATCAGATTGATATTTATTTATTTACTCTCGAGTGCTACAATGAGACACCATGCCAGTTGGTGGTAATTTCTGTGAGGGAGGGACAAATAAAATAATCTGCCTAGTATTCACCCTAGTCGGGAGGAAAGCCCCCCGAAACCTTTCGAAGGCAGTACGTCTTACATATTATTACAAAATTTCAAAAATATTTTAAAATTTACCACAATCATACAGCATTTCAAAATTACAATATTTAAAAAACTACAACAATATTACAAGAAAATCACGAAATCCTTTTAATTTTATTGATCAATTCATTATAAGAAGGGGAAGAGGTCGAAAACTTTTCCAGGTAAATTGTTCCATTCTACCTTTCCCCGATTAAATATGGATTCTTACAAACATCTGTTCTCTGTTTAAGGGTAGCGACTTAATGATTGCGGTCGTTTCTCACGAGGTAATCTGTTTCCCTGAGTCTATTGTTTAATTCTTTCAACGAAGGCTCTCCAGTTGTAGTCTGGTATATATTCCCTAGCCATTTTATTTGACGTCTACATTCAAATGTCTTACAACCAAATTATCCAAACCAATATCTTTGGGATAGAGGACGAAAATATGTGCGAGAAATTTTCAACGTGCAGCGATCACCCCTTGGCATCATTCGTGGGTCCGCCCCTGATCAATAGAATTTATTTATATCTTTTTGAAACCTTTAACAATTCTCAAGGATCGACGGTGGATAACAAGTGCAATAGAGAGCGTGCCTAATGACCCTCATGTCCTCATAATGATCCTTTCTTCGATATTACTTCAGAATTTCCAAGAAATTGTTCGCTATATGCTCTCATTACCTACGAGGACGCGAGGAGATATTTAATACATATTAGTGAGTGCCATTCGTTACTGAGATACATTTACGAGGTGAATGTCTTCCTTTATCTCGTCTCGGTGGCTATAATTTGGTGGTATTCCATCACTACTCGAGAAAAAAAATATTTTTTAAATTTATACAGACCACTTTATAACTTTAAAAATATTTTATTGCCTGAACTTCCTTGTTTTTTAGTCACATACAGCTAAAATATTTCCATAAAATAAAGGAAAAATTATTATCATTTCTTTATCAGGCAATTCATGGGATCATTTTACGAACTTTGCTTTTTGTAATTGTTCCAACAAAACTATTTTAGTCCGATTCGCTAAGGCAATCCCAGAAAAAGTGGTTTCTATTTTCTTTGATTAATCTAACGCGAATAATAATCTTGCAGTTTTTCTTGTCTATACGAGTTAAACTATTATAAGAAAACGATTAAATATGATTAAGGCGTGGATGGCGCGAAGCATGATAGGAGTTCTCGACAAACGCTTCGATTTTATAGACATTAGCGATTACTATCCAGGAAGAAGTTCGCGCTAATGCGAAAGTAAATGTGTACAGAGGAGCTAAGACAAGATCGTAATTCGAAATTATCGCAGTCGGAGAAGTTTGGGCACCTTGGGGCGTCTTTCGGGATGCATCAGCACTAATTAGAGCCGGGGCTTCCAAAGTTTTGTCGAGAAAATTCGAAGATGGATTTTTTCTAGTTTTTAGGTTTATTGCTTTTGAATTCCTTTTGAGTCTCCCATATTTATGTTCCTTGTACTTATGCCATTGAATTTCAAGGTTCAATTTGTACTATGTACATGGGCCTTTGGAACCGGCAGGACATAATTATTTTCGTTCATCATTCATAACATCTATAGTTTCCTACTATGCAGCGCCAATTCCTTCAGGATACTATAGCCTTCAGGACAGATGGAAATTATAACCGGTATTCATGATGATTTCTCGAGGGAATAGGCGCTGGATTGAGGCTCAATTTTTTGCGCCACCATAAGAAAATCCATGAATATTCTTTAAAGTGAAAGGTGACAGGGATTTAAATTCAGAAAAAAACATGTTTTGTTAGGGGCGACCTTAGACCTTTAACCATCTCATTCGGATACACCAGACCGAGCATTTCCCCTTACTCTTGTAATACTTAAAGGGGACTTTAGTATTGTGCGGATTTATTCGAAATTTCAACATTTAGTCGACCAAAGAAGAACAGACTTTAAAAATATTATGAAATTTTAGTTTTTCATTTTATTTAGTATATTAAATTCATAACATTGATATTAAATCATATCATGAATTTAAGTTTAAAGAGGTTAACAAATCCGCTGAATCCCATTTTAACAATGCGTTTCACTCTATAAATGTATTATCTTATAATAAGTTAGATGGAAGTGAAGAATTAAATCTCATTATCGCCCATATGAAGACGTTTTCCTAGGGAAAAATGAATAAAAAAGTCTAACAGAACTGGAATCAACTATTATCGGTTGTTTGATCTACTCATATAATGACAAAACATTCTAATACGCCGTTAGGGTCGTCTCGGTCCTGTTAGACTTTTTTCATTCATATGTTTCTAATTGGGGATTTTCTACTTGCAAGCCTTTACTTGCAAAGTTACATTGAACCCTTCTCCTAAACTCTAATTAATGCATGTATTATCATGTGGACTCAGGTAAAGAGCTGAACATCATTTTAAGATGTAACATAATTAAGAAAATATTTGATGAGAAAATATATTTATATGTGTATATATATCATGACGAGTAGGAATACTGTAAGCGTGTTTCTCATAGTTCGTTTTTTTAACAAAATTTAGGTATACTAGTTTTCAATTAATTTATGAGTCCCTAGAATTAACTAATTGATTTAACCTCCATTTTTATCATATTTAATAATTGGAAATGAGCTATCTTGAATTAATGTTCTTCTTGATGAACGTTGATGGCGTTCATTCATTCGTTGAAGAAGCGTTTGTACTAGATCATTGGAGATTGTTCTATTTCTTATTCTTTAATTTAATTGATTAATTTAGCATTCTCATTGGTGATCTTCAGTACGTGAAACCTAAATAAAAGCGTTTTACCATTGTAAAATATACCATGTGAAGGCTACCTTAGAACATAACACTTCCACCAATAGTCAACAATGAAAGCTCTGAAGAGGGAATGAGGCTCAGTAGTCAAGAGATTTCGTTTATAATTTCTTAGTTATCTCCCCTCTCCATTATATTATAAAAATATCAAATCCCTTTATCTCTGACTTCATAGAAAAACGCTCCATTAAAAAACTGCGGTGCAACTCCCAACCGGTGGTACGCGGGAACATTTCAGGTGGTATGCGTGGGTGATGCGAGCGATTACGAGCGATAGGCTAGTTAGGACCTCAGTGTGCGTAAGAACGCAATATTGAAAAAAAATTCTATATGTATTTATTGCTGTTTTGATAAAGGGTTGAGAAAACCGAAATACAAGTGCATTAATAATGAAATATGAAGTCTTCTCAGTAATTTAATTAAATTAAGTGCCATTGGGTACATTAAATATAGGTACGTTTCTAAAAAAATATAGGATTCTTGGTACGCCAAAATTTCTAAAAATTTCAAGTGGTACCGAGTTGCTAAAAGTTTGGGAACCTCTGCTCTAGAGAGTACTTAATTGTATTATCCTTGGTTTCCTTCCTGAGCTAAATTATTGCGATTGGAAAAACTCCAACAGAATAATAATTCCATGAATAGCACTACAAACCGACTAGGAAAGATATAGATGAATTCCATTCTTTTGTATCAATAATCTTTGGGGTTCATAGAGGCTTCCTTACCTCCGTATCGGTCATTCGGAAAATCTCAATTTGGCTTTCTCCATAAATGTCGACTCTTCAGAAAGAAACCCGCTATTCGTCCATGCAAAATAAATCAGGAAAACGTTTCTTTAAGACCTAACTAAGAATATCGAGACGGGAATAATGCAAGTTAAAGATAAATTTTCTCCATCCTTCTCCAAAAGACGAAACAGTTCTCCATCCATCGAAACCCTTCAGAAGGGGCGGATGTTTTGATTCGAGGAAGATTCAGATTCAAGGAAGGAAACGACCAGGGGGAGCGACGCTTCTCACATCACCCGACACAAATGGAATTCTGGGTTATTCGGGCTAAGCCCTCTCATCGCCCACTTTAAATTTCCTTCCTCGGTCAACGCAGGCTTTAATCCAAGCGCCCTACTGGAATCCACGTCACGGACGGCGGACAATCCACTCCGCGGCTCCGATAGTGCAGCTCTCGCGTCCAATTTCTGAGCTGCTCCGTGAACCGGCCCCGAGTTAACTGAGCAGCACGTGCCGATGGAATACATCCCGCTCCTTTACCCGGCGGTCAAGCGGCTGCCACCAACCTGATACCTTCCAAACCGATGAACCTAACCGCACCCGCTTTTTTCTTCTCCCTCCGCTCACGGATGGGGAACGCCATACGACGCGCCCGTGGGGGGAAATCCCATCGGGAAATCATCTTTGCCGGGGCGGAATGGGAGCGGGGGGAAGGGGGTTAAACAAGCTGGGAACGCGCGTCCGTTTTGCGGGTCATATCACACATACGCCAACGGAAGTCTTCCACGAAAGTGGTCGTAGCGTCATGAGGGCGAAGGGAGGAATGTTTCAAAGGGATTTTGCATTCAGGACCGGCGTTTGGCTCCCGGCGATGTCAAAGACATCCGCGTTATTCCATCGATAGAGTTTGGGGAGGAAATCGTCCATTCCGGACGCGTCTGCAATAATAAACGGAGTTTCCCAGTACTCCGCGGGATATAAATGTTTGCGGGATCCCTATTTCTAGCTCCTGGAATAAGCGCCCGGATTCCGCGATATCCCATATCTCTCGTCCGAATAAGTATTCATGAGTTTATCCTTGAGGGGCTAAGTACGGAGGTGGAGATGGAAAAGGTTGGCGGATCAAACTTCCCCGAATGAGGAATGAGGTATTAACGTTGAGAATTGTTTTCGGTGGGGAGGGGGAACCCTATCGGATTGTTTTCCCCCGAGTCTGCGTCGAGTTTAGACATGCGTCAGTTAAGAAATTTGTTTCCCGAAACTCATTTCAAGAGGTATCTGATTATAAAGTCAAATTCTTAGACTTCTCCGTTTCTCCATATCCGAGCATTCTTTCCGAGGACGATTTGATGGAAAATCAATCTTGGTGTTGGGAGGATATTAGAGGAAGCGTATCGGAATGATATACCCGTTGCTTTCACGGCTAATCTCTTATTCCTGTTTCGAAAGAGGGAATGAAATGAAATACAGGAAATGTATAGCCGAATGTAGAAACAGCGCCCTTCCGAGTTTTGTCGCTCTCATAGCTATATTACAATTCTTTATCATTACAAAATATATATATATACAATAAAGGAATATTTTCAAAAGCTTCACATTCGTGAATCGTAGATGGTGAATAAATTAGAGAAAAGGAAAAATTACATGAAGCGATTAATTAGAAAAATTGAATCATCTTTTTGAAACAATTTTCCTTCCGGATGTATTAAATCCTTGATCTTTCTTGATACTTGCTTAGCCATTTTCACTCCGGAAAGTAATATTTAAGAAATATTTACTAATTCTATGCTAATTATAGTGGTGCTTCTTATTATTATACTCTTCAGTTCAACGGTGACTACTTAGTATCAAGATATATAGCCCTGAATTGAGGTTCTAATCTGTACACATTGGGATTTTAACCCATGATATATAATATCTTTTTTTTAATTTCGAATTAAACAATTGAGCACGTACCGTATTCTACTGAGAAAATCATCAAGTATTTTTAAGGTATGATAATTTAGGTAAGTAATGTCCAACGTGAGGGCAATTTTATAGCCATCTCGATTAGAAGCTCTACAAATATGTTATTTGAATTTTTTTGAGACAAGACTATGGAACCGATTTTTGCAGACTGAATAAATAATTCTACCTTCAAAAGGAGAAAATTTCATTGAAGTTCCGAAAAATGTATTTATTAGACTAAATCGAAGGCTTATTGAATCTGTATTGATGCTGGTGAAGTATATAGTTTCCAATTTTAAGACTAAATTTTTTCATCAGACATGAAAAATTAAAGTGAAATATTTGCTCTGCCTAGGTCTATTTCATTCAGGAGGTATCTCAAAAAAGGGTTTTGAGGGTAAGCAAATTGAAAGATGCACTTTAATCAAAATGACGATAGTTTAAAACTTGCTCCCTTGTATCTTTCACTTCTGTTCAGCGGATTTCATTTTTAACCCGGCCAGACAGATTTAATGGGTTAATCACCACAATCAAGAGTGTTCCTAAATTAGAGGATACGACATTTACTCATCGTTAAAAATAATGAAAAGGGTGAGTTCTACTAAAGTTTTTTCAACGTTTAGCTCGTCTTCTTCAGTTTTTTTTTATCGAAACTCGCTTTAGTCCCTCTTGAAAAGGGTTTAATTTGTAGCGACTGCTTCTCCTTCGTTTTATAAGTTTTTAGTCTGTAGTCCCCAAGTTAATCTCCAGGTACAGGATCATAGCCTCGTTTCGGCTATTAGCCCAAAAATGTTATGGGCGGGGAGACAGCAAGGGGGAGATAAAGGGTTAGGGGATTAGAAAGATTAAATCCTTACCATCGGCATCGAGGTTTGGGTGGGAAACGAGCTGAAGATATTCTCAGATTATGCATCCTGGGGGGCGGAGCAGAAGATGTTTTAAATTATTTTCCGCTGTTTGCCAAGAATAAAGGCTCACTATTTATGCGGAAACCAAGCTCTTCTGAAACGGTTGATTACTATTTACATTAAACAAGATGCAACTCGAAGACTTATTTGCAAAGTCACAATAGTATTCCTTTCCGCAGCTCATGGTGTTTATTCCCTTTCATTTCTTCCTCTTAACTGCCTTTCTAATGGAACGCGTCGTTCTCCTCTGCTAGTTCGTGTGCAATTTAATTCTAAATACTCCAAAACAACTCCCTTTCTGTATTCTGCTGGCCATGTTTGAGCACAATTCGAGGTTTTCTGGTAACAGATCTAACATGTGGTACGAAACTTATTCTGTAGATCTAGCAGAGAATATAATACTCATGTAATTGTAGAAATGTTTCTTTACTAACTAGATATCATTGTCTACTATTTTTTCTATCCAATCTATATATCGATCTATTAATCTTCTATCCAATATATCTATCAATTTCCTATATTACATAATTGCTTTTACGTAACTGTCATTGCATAATAATAGCAATAACTCCGGGAGGACTCAGATTTCATGATATTGAGCAGGTCAGTTTGAATAAGAACATAAAAATATTACAAAATACATTTATCAAAATTAAATACAATAAGAAATACAGGGAGTCCGGATTAAACGTATAATAATACAAAATGTAATAACTTGAGAGTTAATTAAGATATTTATTGGCGGTTTATTTAAAAAAGTATGGTAACTGGTAGAAGTAAACCGCTAATAAATATCTCAATTAAGTTATTAAATTTTGCATTATTATATGTTTAACGCGGACACCCGTATTCAATACGGATCAGAAAAATTAAATACAATTATATTATTTAAATAACTACTGTTTAATCTAACAACCGAAGCACCCATCTTTACTAGCTTTTAAAGTAGATAGATCCAAAGTGCATCCCGAATCTATACTGTATTGACGAGAGTGTATAATCCAAGCAGCCTCAGAGGCTTATCAAGGAAGCGCGATTCCACTCAAGGGGAATTTCAACGAAGGTCAGATGTCTATGGCACGTTTACTCCCAAAGTCGTTTCAACCCAGGATGTCTTACTCAAGGTTTCACAAATTATTTTCATCTGCTACCCTTTTAACATTTTTACAGTAACAATGGACTGATTATTATTTATTTCTTAACAAACTGTGACTCTTTCAGGTGGTTTTCCTCAAAGTTTTTTCAACACAACCGAAAAAATGCTAGAAAAAATACTACTAGAGACAATGAATGAAGATTTGCTGTAGCTTCAAATCCATGAATGAAATACGGCGTATACTATTACAATAAATTACAAAAAGCAATGTATTAGAAGAGCTGAGTTATCTTTTCGAAAAACTTTTCCATCCAGATATCTTAAATCTTTCATCGTTCTTGGTGTCAACTGAAAAGCGAAGAGCTTGATTTGTTATCGATTTTATATTAAAGTCTTCGTCCTCTTAGCCAGACTATTCCTTCAATTTATGGGGAGGGCTTATGGCTATGAAGATAATGAAATGAATTTGTTTTTCGAATTAATGGCAACCACAAGATGCCCTTTCCTTCTCCAGTACATTTAGGGAAAATCAGGCTTCCTCCGGGATCGAACCCAAGGCCACTGACATCAGTGCTTGAAATTCTTTAAATTAAAGCATTTTGTGTTAATTAATTAAGCGTATAGGAATTCCTATTCATATATTTAAGCTTAATTTTTAGGCGAAGGAAGCATAACAAGAAAAGTTCAATCAAAGTCCCGCGTGCCAAAATTACTTTCGCGTTCCGAGAGTTCGCCATACCAAATATAGATTATTGATTGCCTTTAATCTTAGCATCGTTAGTAATACTTTTAAAATGGAAAATATGTATTTCTTATATAAGTTATTATTGTACTGTATTATTTTCATAGGTGAATATTTTGTTTGATTCCTACCGATCTCAGCAATCTACCATTATTGCAGGAAAACAGCAGGATGAAATAATAAGAACGAACAACGTAACTAGCACTCGTTCAATTAATATATACAATTCCACAATGCAACAAATGTCACAACCTGGGTTTCGATACCTAGCATCATCATCAGGTCACATCATATTAATCAAACGTGTGCTAGTTACGCTGTGCGTTCTTACTGTCATGGAATATCACCAGGTGAAGGCTGATACTATTGATTTTGTTCAGGATAAGATACTTTAAGCTTCAGGTGAATCACAGCTAATATTTTCAAAATTAACTATGAAAGAGTGAAATAATTAAAATATAGCGGAGTTCGGGTTCCTTATCGGCTGCAGGAAAGTTAAAGAGGCAGGTTCTATAAGGTCTATAAGGTCTTTATTAAGGCGAGATCGATACTGAAGTCCCCTTTTCCATCTAACCTTTCGTCAATGATATTATATACATAAAATGTTCTGAGTAGGTGAATAGAAATTGGTGAAGGAAACTTTTAGAAGGAGTGGATATAAATAAAACCCAAGATATCTTAGGGAAAAAAAGATTCACAGCAGGAAAACACCCACAAAGAAGGGGGTATGAAAAACCTGTGCAAACCTACTGATAGTACAAGCTAAAACATGTAAAAGAAAGTTGTCTATAAAATGGAAATTACAAAAGGAGTTACTATGATGAAATAATAATAACAATAATAAAATAATATCAGAAACAGGAAAAATTGCAATAGTAAACAATGAGGAAATAATAAATACGAAAAAAAAAAACATCATAAAACTTTCAAACGAAGCTACAAAAAATTATAAAATCAAACCAAAAAAGAAGAAGATGTAGGAGTACACTATGAGAAAATAATAAATATCACAAGAAAGGTTTGACATTCTCTTTTGCCATCTTCACTTTCGTCAGAGATGGTTACATCTTTCCTCCACCGACCCTCCTCGGCAGAACTTCCGCGGCTTATGCGCAACCCTCGGTTAAATGGCATCTCCAGGATATATTGAGGGACGCCTGCTTCTGTTCCGTCCCATTCTAATGTTTCGAACGGATCTTGCCACTCTGTGGTAAATCTGAGTCGCATGTTCCTCAGGTTTGAAAACTTTCAGCTTTCTAGATCCCCTGACAATCTCGTATTACGCCTCAAGACCCTGATTTGGGAGAACCCTTGGATTCAAAAGATAATCTGAGGGTGTGGACCAAGTTGTGGCCAATTCTCGATGAAACGCTGAAAGGAGCGAATTCTCTGAAGCTGCTGGACGATGCGTGTCGCGAGATTTCTTAATCTCTACGGAGCGTTGGGATTGGACGCGGCTCGCATCATTCTCGGATAAGGGAAATGGGCGATGAATATCAGTAGCGGCGGAAGAGACTGTTTCCATGGACAAAGTTATGTTTCCCCGAAGGCCCTATTCGAGTATCCATGGCGTCGTGTCATGTGCAGATGTCGCTTCATTGTTGAGCAGGATTTAGAGCACCCTTCACGGCTCTAACTCACCATGTAATGCTCGTTTACTAAGCCCAATAGGCTATATAAGGATCGTATTGTGCCTCTGCTGTTTACCACCAAAGCTTACTCATCCGATCTTTGAAAATTTTTCTCTTTTTTAATTCTTAATCGACCTAAGTTACTCCTTGTTCACTCAATGTTCTCTTAATGCACTTACTGTTCCTTCCTGGCATATATGGGATATATTAACATTTTTGCTATAAGATGGAAATAAATATTTTTTATTCGCTTTTGCCTCAGTTTTGCCACTGAGGCATGAACGATGCTTAATAATACTCATTCTAATAACTCATTAACATTACTCATTTTAGTCACTTCTACTCAAGTGTTATGGTAATATTCCTAGGGTCACTGGATTACACTTACTTGGCCCTTATCCACTTCATTAGCATTCTGACTCAGTAAGGGAATCAACTGAAAACTACTGTAACCCACATCTTTCGTAGTAAGCTTCATTCTCCCTACAGGGCTTCGTCACTAATGGTCGTTGGTTTGAGGTTCTAATAGGTCACCGGCAGAATATTTTACAGACTCTTGATGCCTTTTTAATAGAGTAATTTGGCATAGATGAGCAACTTTTTAATTTCGAAAGCTGTTTTCTAACGTCGAAAGAAACTATAACCGATCCTTAGTCATCGTTTACGGAAAGTTTGGGAAGTGATTTAATAAGACTTAAGTTGGTGAAGACTTTTAAAGCTTTTTTCTTTCCCATTAAAGGATTTCTCTAAGTGGGAACCTCTAAATTCGAACAAATCGATCCTTGAATAATTTTTCCGAAGAAATACCATCTTTAGTGACGAGCGAAGAAACCAGTAACAGCAACGCAAGTCGGCAACTAAGATTGGCGGCAAGGTTTGAGTGTCGGCGATATAGCACCAATTGCTAATCTGATTGGCTAAAATAAAAATACTTCATAAAATAAGGAATAGATTTATTACACAGTGTATATTGTTGTTTTGACTCACATTGTCATCAGTTGTGGAATGTGATGTAGCAAGGCATTATATACCATTTTCAAAAGGGATATTAAGCAAATATGATGAAGTATTGATCATAAGAAGGTATTAATGTAGAAAATGGTATTAAACGTGAGCACATATGAGTAATTTAAAAGTTATTATTAAATAAATAATAATTTGGGTTGAGGAACGAATCAATCTATTTTAATTTGCTTCCTATGCTATTCCTGTTTCGGATTACGAGCAGTTTGGATTTCGTGAACCGAGACCCTAGAGTACTCTATTGCTATCCTATAGCATAACTGAGTCACGTATCGATTTTTTACAGATCACCGAGGCCTTATCATTCCTGCACAACACTGGACACGTGATCCATCGCAACGTATGTCCAAGTAGTATCCTAGTGACGAAGAAGGGAACTTGGAAGCTTGGAGGATTGGAGTTTACAGGTGAGGAAATCTTTCGGCATAAATTAAGGTGTTTCGGCCGATTCATTACACTATTCAACATGATCAACGGTAACGGATACTAAAGAGTTCAAATCTGGATTTTATCACAAGGAACAAGTTGCAGCAGAAGAAAAATATATGCCCTGATATTTTCACTGAAATATAAGTTGAAAGGAATTTTTTTTTGAAATACCAGTGAGATTTGCTACATAAATATTAAGGGAAACTCAGATACATCTAAGAGCTGTGAGTAGTTATAAATGTAACACATCTTTACTTGCCAATCAATGAAGCTAATGCTATTCTATAACGTTTTCAAGTGCGAGAACAAGAGCCATTTCCCTTTTCCCGGAACTCCAAATTCATGTAGATTTCATACGTAGAAACTTCCATACCCACCCCTTTAGGGATACGCATCTGCATAATCTGCTTTCATGGATAAGCTCTCTCTGCTATGTAAAGGATTTGGTGACCGTTGATTTCAACGCCAGCACTCAATGAAAAATGCTCGTGTTATGAAAGGCAAAATGGTAATTAGGGAATCAGAAGTAGCCATGCAGTAGAAGGCAACGTCATTAAAAGGCAATCTTATACATGCATGGTTGTATTAATTAATTTAATATAAATCCCTTTCCTTCTCTAAGTTTCGTTTTATATGCTGAATAACGATGGTTCTTGGTGAATGAAGTAGAAAGTAAAATAATTAAGACTCCAAAGACGTAAAGAGGCGAAAAAATTACTTTCTCTCATGTATTGCTCATTAGTATTTTCATTATTTTATCTTCTAGTTCATTTTCGAAGAGCCATTGCCATTTAGCATATGAAACGAAACTTGGAGAGAGAATGTGATTGATATTAAATTAATTAATACAAATATATATTATAAGATGATCCTTTTATAACGTAGACTTTTACTGTATGTTACTTCTGATTTATTAATTACCATTTTTCCTTTGTACTCCAAACTCCAAAATAGGAGTAGTAGTAACTGATTTAGGCGCCTCAACTGCACGGTTATTCGCACCTGTACCCTTCCAAGAAATATCAGCTGCAGATGTTACATTAATTACGTCATGACAGTGACAGTGACAAACCTGTCGATAATCTAACAGACTCTAGATAAAAGCATAAATAAATAGATAAAATGTGTAAATATATCCAACCAAATGTTGCTGAAAACACAATTTCATGGCATGTAAAACACTGTCAAAAATCCAATAAAAGCCAAATTAATATGTTAAAACTAAACAGTCAAAATAAAATAATGTACTGATTAAATTTATGTTTAGATAAAAACACACACACAAATTTGTTCTAAATCTGGGACAAAACATACTCCAAAAGATATGTAAAAATGTCTTTTCCCTTACGTATTGCTCATTATAATCTATAACATTTCTGATGATTTCAAATAAATAAATAAGTTAAAAAATCATCTCATCGTAAAGCTCGCAACTGCTTTAGTCATCTAAAAACTCTCATGCGCATGAGCTCCATAATCGAGATTTCTGATTGAGGAAGTTTTTGAGTACACTTCCGATCGAAAGTGACAAGCTTGTGGAAATACAGATATTTCCGAGGCACATTGGGTCCTTAACTCCGACACAGATGACATTCTGTCTGATATATTACATTACGGAAACTGTCAATGGCGAAATTAGAGGTTGCCGTAGTGGGAAATCTTCTAGCATCAATCCCTCACGGTTCACATAAGCTTGTCTAAATATTTATCCATCCCATTCATTTATTGAAGATAATGCATTCTTTGAAAATTAAAATTCCGAGAAAACCTCAGAATTTCTTTGCTATGCCGCGATATTTTTTACGGATCTATTTCAAACCTGTTGTATCAATCGAAAAAGAGATCCAATATATATGTTAATGAATTTATCCGTTTGGTTTGCAGAAAGGACCAATGAGGTCGATGGACTGGAGCCTGTGCCTTGCCAGCCATGGACTTCCCGGCTGCCAAAAATGGCACAGCCAGATCTGGATTACCTCGGTGAGTTACGGCAAAAATATTTCTTAAAACTCACAAATTAATTTAATTTCTCTCTGTACAATTTAATTTGCAACATTTTTCCTCTTACTGAATAAATCCGTGATTATTTTTTTCTCCGGTTTTGTTTTTTGAAAATGCTTCATATGGTTTCCGGATACAAGTAATCCCGTGTAAATCCACTTATTTGCTATGTATTTATTTTAAGGATCAGGATTTAAGATTACAGTTTTTCTCCCTTCTTGACGTGTGGGTATTTAACCACAACGTGGGTTCACCTTTCTTCCAACATTCAGTTATAAAGACAATTTTCCATAGCTAAGAAATTTATTGTTTTTATTTTATTTCCTATTCTAAAAATGTATCATTTAAGTACAGCTAACAAATGAAGCCAGACAGAAGAAAGGCCCACATAGTCTAACCTAACAAAAGGTCAAATTATAATAATAACTATAATATAATTGGTCTAAATTCTTCTGAAACAGCCCTCATCTTTCTTAATAGAAATTCATACAAAATTACAATACCTTCAACGTATTTTAAGATAAAATTACCCTCTAGAAGATCACATAGTTATATTTAGAAACTTTTCTCAAACCTCCCCTTCAATCGTCCGTTGCTCTTGCAAGGGATAAGGACAGCTCGTATATTAATTGTTTAATAATAAAAAGTAAACACCCTATCATTGATTAGTAACAATAACGATATATATATATAAATTAGGGATATAGGAGCGACTATGTTTTTTTTTAATTTAACAATATGCGGGCAGTTAACCCTTTTACAGGGGGATTTGGTACTTTTGTGAGAATCATCACACATATTAGTAAAGTAGAAAATAAAAATAAATAAATACAAAATTCAAGTGAAACATAAATCCAGTTCAGTACAATAAAATGAACTATAAAACCTGCAAAATAATAATTATAACATATTGAACATATTGAACATATTGAAAAACATATAAAATATTATATACAAAAATCAATACAAAAATTAAATCATTAAATATAAATATAAATTCATTAGCAAGGAATCCTCCGCAACACTTCCTGGTTACAATTAGTTAGGAGCTAATTTCATATGTAATTTATAGGAGTATGAAACATGTAGTTAGTTCTAGCATACGGTATATTGAAGAGGATTGGTCTACGCTGGTTGTATCCGGTATTATGGTGTGTAATCAAGCTGCGCAAGTATTCAGAATCTATTCTATTATCGATAAGTTTTTGGGGAAATTTTAGGTTTGAAAACTGACTTCTCTGTTCTAAAAGAGGTATGTTATATGCAAGTCTCATATAATCATAGAGTATATCCAAGTATGAATACCCTTGCTTAAACCCTATCATTCTTATTACTTTATTTTGTAATTTTTCCTGTCTATTTATATATACAGTGTAATAGGGAGGACACACCACTGCACAGTATTACAAAATGGAGCGAATTAAAGTTTTATATAAAATAGCGTTTTGCTTCAAGTACTAAATAATAAAAGTTTTCCAAGCTTTCCACGAATTTAGTTTATAACAATATCAGTGACGCGATGATCGAAATGAAGTTATATAACATTTATCAACAATATTTTATATAAAACTATCCTTTGATTGAGTTGACTAAGTTTAAATCAATGTTAATTTGCTCTTTTGAGCTAGCGTTAAAATAAGTTAACCTGAAATTCGATACCGAGATAATATATTCTCTCTCGTCTATCCCTTGTTATAGATTTTCCCCGCAAGTAACAGGGGAGAAACTTCGATACGACTTCAACTTCGTTAGATGCCATGAATACCTGTATGCCGAACTTCTTCATTAATACTGAATAGCGGAATTTCTTGGTAGAGTGCCACCCCGTAAGCCTTCGCACGCCATATCTGTTGATTGCTAAATAAAAAATTTGAATTGCAAATGGATATCTATACGGCACTTTGCTTCCAAACTCGCTCATCGCTTCGCATTCCACGTACAATGCTCTCTTTCGTTGATTGCCGTAGACGAAGCAGTCTACTCGAGTTTAACCGGCACGTTCCCACTTTTAATTACAGTTTCGAAAGTCGTCTCAGGATTGATTTTGATTGCATTTCATCGCTATCAGCAAAACCTATACTTTTTATTTGTGTTATTTTGAAATTAAATTGAATTTCATCGGAGAGAATAATCTTGTACATACACACGTATATATTGGTCAGAAATGAGACTACGAAGTTCCATCTTTTATTTAACACATATCTAGTGAAAATTCACATAAATAAAATACAACCAATAGTATGTACATATTTTAGCGAATAAAAAATCGTGAGATTTGATCACAGCAAAAAAACATTTCACTGCAGAAATACCAACAAAGAGAAGAGGTGAGTGAAACACCAGGGAAATGTGTAGTAAAGATCGAAAGAAAGATAGAGTTAGGTCGCAAAATAAAGGATAATGAAAATCTCGTATGGTATATGCAGGTAAAATAAACAGCAAATCAAAAGTGTCCTTTGTCGTGAGAGAAAATAAATATAATTCTTTAGTTAATTTATATATTAAAGATATTCAATAGAATACCAACCAGTAGATGGTTCAACCTTCCAATCTAATCTAGAATGGCCCTCCAAAGAGTTGCAGATATCTCAAGAGTATTACACAGACTGATTCGAGTACCGTGAAAGAAGTAAAATATTGTGATATTCCAATTATTTCAGCCCAGCAGCTCACGGAAATACTAAAAATAGCATAAAGACCTGAATCAAGAACAATTATCTGATAGTAAACGTTTGATGCGTTAATTAAAATTAAAATACAATTAAAAAATCGCTTACCTCATAAATAATTCTTTATCATGTCATAAACAAGGTTACTGTTATGGTGTACCCCTTAAAAGTTTGTTTGATTCTTTGTTAGTTTTCGTTCGAGTAAAATAGTGGTTTATTTCAGTGTTGTTTACATTAAACTAGCGCAAGTCAAGCATAGAATGTATAGATACCATTACTCCTTTAAATAAAATAATATGCATCGAAACATGTATGTATTTCAGAATGAACCCGGAATAATTACGCGTTTGAGTAATCTTGTGCATGTAAATAAGAGCGATAGTTATGGAATTGCTGGATAAATATGTTATAATAATAATGGAAATAATTAAATAGGATCTATGGTTTCCTTCTTATTTTTACACTATTTTTATGATCCCATTTTTTTAAGCTAATTACGAATCTAAAATATCGAAGGGATTATCGAACGCTTTATCTTAAAAATATTTGGTGAATTTAATCGCTCATATTCATGTTAAAGTAACAGAATATTCAAAATGTTCTACCCCCATTCATTCTCTTAATGATGTACATTTCTGAATTGAAACCACTGACGCATAATTGAAGGATATATTTAAATTATTTTAGAACAATATCAGTTAAGGATACGTTATGCCTATGCTTAGAAGAAGATATGGTTTTTCTCTTTAAATATTCAAAATCATCAACTAAAATATATATTGGAGCGGTGGTCTCCGTTATTGACGCGTCTCTCATCTGCATTCAATCGAAGCTCATTATACATTTCGAAATAATTGAAGGGCGCAGCCATATGAGGAGGGCCGATGAACTCGATCATTCCGTTCGAAATAAGTCTTCCTCTTCACTAATCCATCGATAATTAACTCCAATAGACCAATCAATAATCCGATAACTACCCATTACAATTACGTCACCGCGAGCTCAGAAATTTAAAATCCAAAGAAAATAATTTAGCTGGTAGAAGCGGAATGAATTATAACTTTGAGTAAGGACTGATTTTCTTCTCTTTATTTAAAGTAATGTTTCTGAATAATGGTATCTATCATCGTTTTTTTCCCTGGGTTGTAAAGGTGACAAATGTTGTTATAATACTGTGTAATGTACTGGTATGATTCAAAATGTTATTTTGCCAGTGACTTTGTAAAAATCTACAATATACATCTACATTAATACACTTCAAGCCTTTCAGCGTTTGGCTGAGGGACAAACGGTAGGTGTTCCAACCACTTTTATAGACCGATATTGATGTGTATTGTTCGCGGAAAAAAAATAAATCAAGATATTTTTATGTATGCTTAGATCTTAATTTTGACAGACAAATTCCTAATTCTCACGCTGTTTTTCAACCCTTATCCAGATTATTTTTTAATTCTTTATTTCAATTCATCAATCAATTATTAAGGCGTAATTCCTTTATCTTTTTGAGGTACTGCAGAGATGGAAAACAAGTCAACTGTAAAATTTATTTTACAAATTGATTTGATCAAGTATTTCGACACGCAATAAACTGAATTCTCCTGTTAGTGAGATGATGACTCTGTGAGTCTAAAAAAATTGTGTTTGAATCTTTGAATGATTAAGTTTCACGAATTGATGACAAGAAGACTTGAGTAAATTCTGCGGGAGCATACAGATTCCTCGAAAACGAATTCTTAGAACGATCAATTCTTCGAATGATTAATTCTCCGAAAACAGTCCACTCTAATAAATCTGAATTTATCCTAAATTTATATAAAAGTAACTGATTTGAAGATGAAACCTGTCAGTAAAGCTACGGGCTTCCTTGAAGGTCTGGGCGTGGGCGTTGCATGTGGGTTTTTTAAAATACTATTTTTTCGAAGATTTTGTCATTCAAATAACACAGGGCTGCGAAATCGGGGTAATTGAAAAAAACAAGACCAAGAAAATGTGTTTGTAGTGTATTTTGAGGCACTTTTTTCAAAAATAGCCTTTATTTTCTTGTATCACGTAAGGATTTTTTAAGGTTTCAATGTTTATGTTTGTAATAATATTCACTATTTAGAAATTGTAGTAAAATTTATTTTCAGCTTAATAACAATCTTAAACATTTCAGCTTTATTTTAATAATACATTATCTTTTTGTTGTGATTACTTTTCGACAAAAAAAGAAATTTTTAAATGAAAAACAGGAAAGTAAAAGTGTGTGAAATCCCCTAAAATGAAAAAACGGGAAAAACCTTTTAAATCTTACTTTTAGACTAAAACTTTTACAGACTTAGAGCTTACAGACTTTCATTCACTTTTTACTCATTTACTGCTACTTTTGCCTTTAAAACTTCTCCTAGCCGTTTGTCTTGTGTGTTTACCAACGAAATCATCTCTGGTTAACATCCAACAGTAGTCAGCAAGTATATTTTAATTCCATCTTCCTTGGTATTTGCGATCCATGTTTTTGACATCTTAATGGAACCTTTCGACTTGTTCTTCGCTCATTGCGCCTAAGTTGTCTGGATAGAAGTCCAAGTGGGAATGTAGAAAATGTATTTTTACACTCATAGAACAACCTAACTTCTCTAGCATGTTTTCAACAATCGCCTCAAAATTAGGATCCTTGTAGTTGCCCAGGAATTTATTTATGACTTCCTTAAATACAATACAGACCGCCTTTTCACTCTATGTCATACTTCATTCGAACTCTGTATCCTTCTTGACCTTTCAGATATCTGGGCCAATGAAAACATTTCTTTCAGTTTGGGATCCGACAGCGTTGACAGTTGCCATCCTTCGGTAGTGCCTTTACAAATTGCTTCATCAATCCTAACTTGATTTGCAAGGGAGGCAACAGCACGTTTTTTTTATATAGTTAAACTGTTTCTGATCACATTTTTGGTCCCAGGTTCAAGAACTTGTCTTTTTGACCAATCTTTTCTAACCCATTGTTCAGTTCTGTCACGACTATCCCACTCACGTAGAAAACAAGATACTTAGTGTATCCGCCTTGTTGCCCAAGAAGCATTGATATAACTTTCATATCGCTACAAACAGTCCAGTCATGGTCTGCATATTTTACTTTGTTGAGAATTAGTAAAAGATTTTCATACCGTTCTTTCAGATGCACAGAGCCATTGCACAGATTTGCACATATCACAGCCAATTTGCACAGATGCATATTGACTTCCGTGATGAAGAAGGACAGCTTTAAGACTCCTTTTAGAAAAGTCTATGAGTAGCCTCCAATCTTTTTTATGATACGTGATTTTAAATTGGCCCATCAGTCCTGGAACGTCAGCACAATAAACCAGGTCATCTTCTTCCTCAAAGTATTTCACGAATTCTTTTGATTGTTTTCGATTCGAATGATTTGTCTTGATCTCCTAGTTTGACACCAGAATATGCTAAATATAGTTATTTGACGTGATTCGTAATATTTCTTTGTGCACCTTTGAGCATGTATTCGCCACACAAATAGCAAAAGTCGCCAGGAAAATTTACACAGCCCCTTGAAGCTATGCTATTCGTGTGTTGAACACAAATTATTGTAATTGAAAATTACTAGAAAACGTGATGTGATGGAATTTTTTCACTATTTTTTCTGAAATCAGCACATCAAAATACATAAGAATCAGTTTCTACTTTGCTTGTTTTTTTTTCATCGCAGGCCTGTGTAATTGATTATTCAGAGAATTAATTTTCGAAGAATTTGCTTCCGAAGAATTTGCTTTCGAAGAATTCGTCTTTAAAGGATTTTCCGATACCATATTGTGTGCAGATATTCTGTATCTATTCAACATCATGGCCTTTCTTAAATTAACGATTCCACGCTCTTGAAATTGTCTTTCTACTAATCATTGGATTTGTGTTTCATTTTCATTAATGTGATGAGCTGTGATGTGAACCTCTAATTTAGGTATTGATCATATTGAAGGAGTACAATTGAGTAACCTTGCGTAACCTAATTTTTCTCCATTTTTGCTCATAATCTGTAAGGATGGGTAATGTGGTACAACTACTCATTAAAACACTTATAAGTTATTTTTAGCTCCCCAAGTGTATTTATAAAATCTTGCTCCAGGATGAATTCAACTCTCAAACAATCCGCTCTTGCTCCGCAGCGCCTGAAGTGCAGACCACGTCCACCTGCAGCATTTTGAGCGACATGTTCTCTCTGGGAATGGTCATAAGCGCAACTTTCAATTGCGGGAGGCCACTAATCCAAGCCAATCACAGCAGCTCCACGTATCTGAAGCAGCTGGAAGGGGTAAGACTCGATTTTCCAATTCACGGCGACCCGCGAATCCCGTGACACAAATTATCATTTTAAAAAAGTCTCCTCCACCCTTTGACATCCGATGCATTGCACGACGACTTCGATGGATTGTGAAATTTGGAAAAATTCAAATACGAAACAAAACGGGAATATTGATATAAAAGAACGAAAGGTTGATATCTGTCGCGAAATAAAAACACGCTTTTATTAAATGCTCATAAATCTGGTTTCAAAAACGCGAAAAAATTAATCTGCCTTTTTCATGCGGCGATTGGGATGAAAAAATTCAAATTTCATTTTTGCGAGGCGTTGCGTGTTTAATCACGTAAAATTGGAACTATTCGTCGTTATTAGATACAGAAGAAAGAATCTGCATTATTGAAAGAGCGATGGCTTTGATGTTATTGGAATTTTTCGAATATCACAAGGGAAATGGATGGGGATGAAATCTGGGTATTTAGGCGGAAAATTGCGCAGAAAATTATTAGACGAGCCATCCCCAAATGTGCTAATATATATGGGCGGACAGAAGTATATTTTAATCATGTTCTAATCCGACGTCAATAATTTTTGTTTCTTTCTACTTAGCAGCCGAGAAATGTACCTAACGAAATAGGCATTCTCTTGCAATGAAGGAAACATCTTCCATTAAAATCTTTAACTCGGCAGCTTCCAAGAGATTCATTTTTCGTGTAACTCGCTAAAGTCGAATAAATGAACACGTAATGAAAGCGTCCGAGTTCTCCACGGTTGCTTTTTTCTGTTTAAAAAGATTCCCGTCGATGGGCAGTGGCATCCAACCACCTGTTGTGGGTGTTAAAAAAACGTAACAATTCCCCCTAGTAACATTTTGTCCCGGTCGAGAAAGAGCGCCAGTTGCTTTGTTCAAAAATTAGTATAGATGGCGACGATGCTTGTTTTTTCAGCTGGAAGAGCAAGTGACCGCTGTTCTTCCACGAATACCTCAGCCTTTGCAGGACGCCGTCCAGAGACTGCTCGACAGGGACACGAGGAATCGGCCAACTGCTCAGCTCTTAACTGTCTTCAAATACTTCAGGTAAGATGGAAAGACAGAAACCTACTCTATAAACGTATCTGTCTTTTTTATGATGACCTCTATTGTCATTTAAGTTTTGTAACTATATTTCTTGTAACTTTATTACTTACTTTTCACTATGTTCTTAACCGTTTATATTGATTTAATTACATGAATATGTGTCTGTATTGTCTTGTTTGCCTTTCAGATCTTTCACTTAAGAATTAACTTAACTATCAGTAGGTTTTGCAGGTTCTTCGCAACCCCTTTTTGCGGGTGTTCTCCTACTGCGGTGTATATGTTTTCCTAAGCTAAACCTTAGGGTTTTAAATCCGCACTTTAGTTTTCTTCTGTGTATATTTTTTAAGCATGCTGTTATTTCAAATTTATATGACGAAGGGTTCGATGTAAGAAGAGACAGAAAAGTCTCAATCTCGCCCTAGTAACAGACGTTTTATTATTAATGTTATTATATTTAATAAACTATCTCCGGGTGAAATACAGGGTGTACGGGTTAGACATACGTTAATGCAAAACGTAATAACTTGCAAAGTAATAGAGATATTTATTAGCGGTTTTCTTCTTCAAGTATGGTAACTCAAAATGTTTTCCATGTTTACTTGATAATGGTGTACCATGCCATAATGCTGTAATTGTGTGGGGTTACTTGGATGATGGGTTCCCATATCACTGGATTCGGAGAGGAAGTCAATCGACTGCTTGGCTCACTAGAAGGCTAGACATGACTCCACATGATTGTTTATCTGCGGGAGTTTGTCAAGAATAAAGCAGTCTAGACACCAATTCGTGATTAACATTACTGTGCCATGCCATGCACCTTTCGCAAATTTTCACCTCTAATCCTGCAAAACACTTGGAAAGAAGTGGAAAACAGATTAGATGTCTTTTCGCCACTAAAGGTGCACATATCGAGGTGTATTAGCTGTGTGCAAAATCATTTTGAGTTACCAAACTTGTAGAAATACACCACCAATAAATATTTCAATTTATTCTCAAGTTATAATATTATATGTTTTGGTAATTTTTGACTCCTTTATTAAAAGAATGATATTAATACTCGTATACGTCCGTTTTCTTTTTCAGCGATTCTTCTGTACAGGCCCTTCAGTTCCTCGATGTTATCAATATGAAGGATCCTACGCAGAAATCTCACTTCTACAGAAACACACTCAAAGATGTACTTCCTTGCATTCCCCGGGTGAGTACATCTATTTATATTATGAATGAATGATGGCTCATTAATGTAAGCAATCTATTCTTTTTCTTACTGAAAATCAATACCATCCCAATTTACATAATGTATTACTTTCCATTGCAAAATTTTGCAGATAATTTTCCATTTCTGATCAAAACAGTTTTTGTCTGGATGTAATTTCGTTAACATACTTTAAAGTATTTCAACGAGATGGTCAGAATATAGCGAATAATATAGAATAAAGCGAAAAATAATCTTTATAGCAATATAGCTCTATATTGTTTCTATTTTTCTGTTTTCTCGATGTCTAAGAAAGATTGAAGAACAATTAATTATATTAAGTTAAATATAAAATGATGAGAAGGGAAGATTTACTATATAGATAGGAAATTAAATTCACCATCTAAGAATGAGCTATAGACAATTGGGGTGTGTTTTTATCAATGCAAAATAGTTTCAACAGTCACATGATATTTTACTATTTATAGAGAAATGAATAACTTCATATTTAAATATATATGTCATTTAATCACCGACCGGACCAGTAGCTAATGATGTCGTTAAGTGAGGAAATCGTTCAACAATTAAAAGATATTTTAAATGTGGAATATATTTCCAGTTTTACTGATTATACTAAATCTATATTTTCGCAGTATTTTCTTCTTTATTTGTTTCCCTTATAATATGTTCTTTCACGATTTTAGATCACAAAAAGAGATTTGCAGTACCATAACCAATATCCATTACAAAGTGTAATGGGGTTTTCTTTCTTTATTACCCATACCATATTCAGATTAACTTTGGTAGCAAAACTAAGTTAATTGCTTAAGTTGATTCTAAGATACAGAATTATGCTTTAGGAATATGTGGAATTAACGAAGGCTATGGTTATGTCTGCAGAAACTATGGTTCCAGCACGTCTGGCCACACCTTCAGCTGGAGATGAGGACGCAAGAGGTTCTGGCGGCGGTGTTGCAACCAGTGCTTTTTATAGTGCGGGAGTGTACGCTTGAGGAGTATCAATCCATCATTCTGCCTTCTTTCCGGTGAGTGCCTCTCCAATTGATTCTGGGAGAACGTGCAAAGGTTACAAAAATTGTCGATATAGAAGCTTATATATGTTATTAACATTTCAGTTAATATTAATTCGATACATATATTGAAATATCGGGAATATTAAGTTTGATACTTGGATATATATAGCTTAAATATTTTGAAAATTTAAATACTTTTAAAATTAGTAAATTTTGAACTTTGCAATCTACGAAGAATACAGAATATGTTATCAATAAGGAATTAACAATTTAAAACACTGCTTGTTTATAATAAACGCATTCGTACTTTTTTTGAGAATATACTGAGTACTAGTAGATATGGGAGATATGAAGTTAGTAAATTGGTAGATATTGACAATAAAATATATTTATATTATACTTTATGTTTGATGAATGATGAACTTCCTACATTTATAAATTACTTAAATATACTACTTTAAATTTACATAATTTTCATTTTCAGAAAATTAAATGCATAGCATTAAAATACAGATATGTTAATGCTATGTATTAAAATATCTGTAATTTTACTTAATCTCTAATTCTTTAAAACTCCTCTATATATTCAATTTCCGGCATAATTTTCCTTTTAACGATTCTAATTTATGTAGTAATATCATCGTATTGCACGAAATTAGATGACTGTGATAGACATTCTAGTAACAATTCCCCAGAGTGGATACTCATGAAGGAGTTTTGGAGGCATGTTTTGTAAATTATTTGAATTCTCCAGGCAAATATTAGAACAAGTAGATAAACAGCTTTTATCTCGTACTAATAAGCATTCAAAAGCGCTCGTAAATTAATTTTCGTCCTGCTTTCGATCTTGCTTAAGTCATGCAGCAGAATTTGCGTTTAATAATGTTTCGGATTGACTTGTATCCTCATCCATGTGCTGCTACGAAATTAAAATAGACGTAGAAGTTTAGCGGTTACCATATTTATCGTGGAAAACAGGAAATAGCTCTGGTAAATTTATATAGTAAGAGATAAAACACCCAAAACGCCATTTTTTTCAAGATATCTACTTGAAGCTTCATTATCGCGTTACTTATAATTTGATAGTGCTTGGAAATAAATATTTTCTGCCTTGCGAACTCTTTGTGTTTACGCTCGCGGGATCGCACCGACAACGTCGTCTCTCTTCGTACAGATTCTTTGGAGTCTTTGAATTTTCAAAAAGAATGGACTAAGAGACGCATGGAGAAGACAAACCTCAGAGCCAATAATTTTTTTTTCATCCCAACGGGAGACTCAATAAATGTCAAAAAAATTGTATCTTTGTGCGGCACCGCCGTGCGCGCTGTTGAGAGTTAACGAAACTTGAAAGAACGAAAAGGAATTAAAAAGAAACTCTGCGATACAAATGTCAGAGTTTGCGAATCCAACGGTAGCTTAATACGAAAAGAATTTGTCGAAGCAAAAAACAGCAGCGATGACGCAGGTCGTGTTACCGAGGAATGATGTGGGAATTATTAAGCACTGGAACGAAAATTTCGTTGAAAAATCATTAGAAGTTTATTTTCAGGAATTTTGATTCGGAAAAGTTTATTATTTTCCACACCTTCGAAAAGGATGATAAGTCATATTAGATTTTAGTTTATGAAATCGATTAAATCAGTTTGTAAGGGAACAGTTAATTAAATTTATGTTAGTATATGTGTAATGGCGACATTTATAGGTGTAGTAAGGATTTTATTGAATGGGCGATGTACAGTGGAGATCTATCCAATGACCACTACGGTAACCGAGAATGTCTGCCATGGACTTCGAAAAAGCAGTTTACATACAAAAATAATTGTGTATTCACTACTTAATTTTCAGATATAATTTATTTATGTTTGCATGCATCTAATTGTAATGTCGGTTTTCTCTCTATTCATGTAAGTGTGGAATATTATTTGTTAACACCGCACGAGAAGGTAAGAGAAGTACTTTATACAGATATTCCCTACTGTTATGTTATTTGAACAAGAGAGAACCGTTTGGAAACCACGTCAGAGAGGTGCAGATAAAGTTATCTCCAGGTTACATACAATGAACTCAAATGATCTAGAGAGATTTTATTTTCAGTTACCACTTTCGTATGTGAAGGGAGCGCGTAAATTTGAAGACCTGAAAACTTATATATATATAACTTATTCATATTTTTCTGTAACTAAATTTAATTTATGTTCCGTCATTTTAGACGGAAGAATTCACTAGTCTCATTATAATGTCGGTAGTGTATTTCTTCATGTAGGTGTAGCGTAAGTTTTGTCAATGTCGTGTAGGTATGAGACCAGGTGTACAACCTAACCCGCAATTTAAGTATTTAAGTATGAAAATAAAATTATGTAATTAATGAAAATACAATGCGGAATCCAACCATTGTGCTATTTCAGTAGGCTACTTGTAAAAATCATGAAGAAATGTATATCTTGACTTGAAGATTCGTCGTAGGATGCGAAGCGGATAAGATTGAAAATGACATTTTTTGTAGTTCACGTACAGAGTTGTGAAAGTCCAATAACTCAAGTTGTGCGTTAAAGGTTTTTCTACTGGTTATATTCTTGGTCATATCGGTAATCAATAGCGCTTTTTAATACGTCCAAGTGGACAATGATGAAGGGATAATTAGACGGTGCAAGAAGTCGTCCATGATGAAGCCTTTTGTCGCAAAACAAAAAGCATTACTTCTGAATCCCTACAATATTAACATTTTACAATTCGAATTTTGCGACAAATTAAAAATTCTCACATAAATTTTAGATAGTATTTCAATTCATAGTTTTCGAAACATTCTCTGTTATTAGATTTTTGATAACATTTTAAAACCAAAATAGATTCATACACTGAAAGAGGAGGAACGAGAATAAATCCATTTTAAATAAAGAGCAATAAATGAGACTTAAATGCAGAAAAGTTACATCGAAGTTGTTTACGATTCAACGATATAAAATCTATAATCGGAACCATAAATTACTCAAAACATGGTAAATAAGATAGAACGGATTTGCAACTTTAAGCTTATAAGCATAAACAAGTATGTGTTTCGAAATGTATTTAAATTATAATTTTATTTATATATATTTGAATATACTTCTACAATTTTAACTGTAAAGGGAAGTTGGTTTCTCTCCTATTGTAGACTTATGCTGGAAACGTTCGTTATTAATCTCAAAATACGTTTACAGTAGTTTCCAACACTGTATCCTATTAATTTGGGCTATAAAACAAACCACAAATATTACGCAGATTCAGAAGTAAAGATTCCAGAATCCATACACCTCAGCCAAACCAAATAAAACTTCCCACCAAATTAGACATTTGAAAGATAAATAATCCGAAATTTTGCTCACGAAATTAAAGCTTCCGTCTCTCTTTGAAAAGAGTCGATGTTGATACCACAAGTACTGCTGGAAATGATGAGACGTAAAAATCAATATTTAATGTCACCTGTTCCTCGAGTTTTTTCATCAAAAGTTTTCAGCCGGTGCCTGAAGTTTTTTTCGCTGAAGGCAGAATGGGAAAAACTGGAGGACGAGCGATGTTTTACGCGAAGTTAATAATGAAATTGAAGCGCACTTCATATCTCGTTAATGACTGGAGCCGAGAAAACTTGGGGAGCTGAGAGGAGTCTGGAGATGAGAAAATCAGAGGAAACAATCGAGGATCACGCGGAGAAGAGCCGTTCCCAGATTTTTTCCACCGACTCCCTCGTTCTAAAGGAATTCTAATTAATAGTTGGCGCTGTATCATCTTCTAACAACTTCTCTTTCTACAGATCGCGTTGAATTGAATGATTCGATGGAATTCGCGTGTAGTTATCACTCGTTGAGATTACCTCATATTAAAATACTCGTTGAGATTACCTCCTGTTAAAAGAAACTAGGAGAACATAGGTACACCAGATGTATTGTCAGATAGAGCGTTAGATAGCCTTTACATGACTTAATTACCATGGAAATGTTTAACGAACTAGTGAGTCCATTTCACAAATTTCTCAATTTAAGAACAGCACGTGACGCCACCTTTTGTTTGGTGAAACTTGAGCGCTTACCATGTTGTTTGCGATTTATGTAAGGATCGTAACATTAAAGTTGAACAAGGAGTGAAAAATTGAAGTTCTTTGGTCGTAACATTACTTTGGACCCCCTGTTTCCATGAGATTCTAAACCAGCGTTGAAAATCACGTACGCAAAGTAAAATAATTTAAATGCGTACTTTGTATTTTCCATAAATTTGTAAAAAATACGAAGTACACATTTAAATTATTTTATATGGCGTTCCATAATATTAGGCCAGAACACCTGGAGTTTTCACGTACACGACTTTTTTATCACGTCAATGTTTTACGAGAATGATGAATAATCCATTCCAGTAGTTTTCAGATTTCATTACCGTACTCAGTACCATACCTGTGTGTGGACTTTTGCGTCCCAGACAATTGCATCTCACGAAAATATTGCATACCGGACGATTGCGTCCCTATGCTTTATACAGAGTAGTTTCTTTAGGTTTAGTTGATAAAATAGATAATGCTGAAAACTACTTCTGGAAATTTATTAGTGCTTCGGTAATGCTTCTCCGCTGATAAAAGTTAATTTTTGGAAATAGTATATCGCAAACATCTTTGGGACCAAAATGTCCGGGACGCAAAAGTCTTAGGGACGCAAAAGTCTTTGGGACGCAAATGTCCAGGACGTAATGGTCCGGGACGCAAATGTACTAAAGTCCTCAATACCATCTCGTTGTCCGATGAAATATACGTGTTGCCAGTTCATAGAGAGAAAAACTAAAATTCACGGATAAGTTAACCTCGCTGACGAAGCGTAAAACCCGCGCGAGAGGCATCGCTGTCAACTTCCTCGGGTTGCAGCAAACAAGAGTCGGCCTTAATAACCCTTCTGCTCCGAGCAAACGGCAGAGCCTCGCATTCTTTTTCCCGAAGGCGAGATCTCACAAGATCTCTTAACAATCGGAAGCGTTCCTTGACGTATGGGCAGTCGTTTCGAGAGGAAGCTGACCTTCCCCTTCCTCGGATGAAACACAGCCGATCGATGACCTTTTTGGAACTCTCCGTATCAATATTTCCCCAAAGTCAATACCGCTCGTTTTTCCAGCAGCCCCCGAACCGAAAACTATTTCCACCGCGTACAAATGAATGGAATCCCATTTTATTTCCCCGGATTAATAATTTATCTCTCGCCTTCCATTATGAAAGGAAATCTTTTTAGCACCCCCTCTCTTTCGACGCCCTCCGAAATCCCAGCGCACCGTTCCCCATCACTGGCGCTCAAACCGATGGCAAAAACGCAAGAGCTCCCATTTCCAAAGCAAATAAAACCTCGGATAAATATTTCATGGGTTCCCCCCGGAAGAAATTGTTTCTCCCCACTCTTTCGCACCTCGCCCAATCTTGCAGGTTTGTACAATGATCACTGCAGAGGAAGCGCGTTTTATTTGACCATGCCCTGGGTATTTGCCTGCCCTAGTCATGGTTCTGTTTCGGAATTTTACGCTTAATGGCTCTAGAATGAAAGCATTTGGTCCTCTCTTTCTTACTTCAGAAACGTCTTCGCGACCTCGAAGACGATCCAGGCGACTGTTACGCTCTTGGAGAACCTGCACATTATTCTGGAGAAGACGCCTAGGGACGAGATAGTCTCTGATGTACTGCCCATGCTCTACAATGCCTTTGAGAGTTCTACGCTTCAAGTGCAGGTAAGGATGAAGCATTTGGTTACTTGATTTTTTTTATCTATTGTGATCAAAGAGAGATTTAAAGGAAATTTTACGTCAGAAATTATAATGAAGTACTTTTCAGGTAGTTTCCCTCACTTCCCACACCCAAACAAAACTCTTTAGCGTACTACACTTAGCGGGATTCGCCATATGGCGTATCAGGTTCCAGCTGAGGTCCTCGCTAATTGACCTCGATATTAAGGGATCTATCGTTATTTATCATTGACACAGACGCTTTTGACTACTAATGAAGACGAAATGATTAAACGTACTTATAATCATATTAGCGCATACAGAATTGCTTTTCAACAGATGTAAGTTTCATTGTAAATTTAATACTTTTATGATACGTTAAAATTGTTCTAACTTTGATTATCTGAAATCAAATTTTAAAGTCGCTGCGCCTTTACTTTGTATTTATATATCATTTAAGGACATCGATATCGTTTCACCCAGGGCTTCAACATGTGCGAACTCAGTCCTGATATTTTATTTGCTAGTTTAATTTTCACTTCACCCAATTGCATCACTAAAATATTCACACAAAAATGTAGGAAATATTTATTTCGCAAATTTAGTATTTTAGTCAAAACAATAATATTCTTGAGAAAAGATAGTATGAGGTTTATGATATGTTGTATATTTTATTATTATTATTACACCCCACAGAATATAACAGACGATATACTATCTGAGATCAATATTCATTTGCCAAATTTAGGGAAATTTGTCGAGCCGGATAAAAACCTCCGGTGGGCCGCATTCACAAGATGTATTTGACTGCCAATTTGATATCCATACTACTATTGACTATGAAATGACAAATGACAATGAATAATAATTTCCTACCACAAACTCTTGCCAGAATATATTTATAGTACTACTGTTAAGAACTTTCTTTATGTTCAGCATGCAACGTCGAAGAACACTTTTTTACTGATTTTTATCTCTAAATAAATTACGTAATTGTCTTTATTCTTAATGTTGTGGCGCTATTTCTATTTATTTCCATTTTTATACACATTCCGGAGATTTATCACACAGGGGGTGTGGTTTATCTCTTTGTGGGTGTTTGACTCTAGTGGAAATTTTTCCCTTTGATCGAAACTATCTCAATTTTTATCTGCTCTGCAAAACCAATATTTCTTTCCATATTTCCTTTCTGTTTACTTGTTGAAAAATCTGTATACATTTTTGGTTTATTCTTTTTTCTATTTGTATTTGTTTTTAACAAGGGTTAAATGTAAAATATAATCTCCTAGACCCTATTTCGCTCAATGAAGACCTGTGTATGTGTGTGCATTCTGGCCCGCAAGCCGTACTTGTACATCCTTGGAATAGAACGATTAGCCGAGAGCAATTACACTCGTTGAAAGAGGCCGAGGCAATGCTTGGCCTTGTGCCCGATAGCGCTCGCATTTTAGTGCTAGAGGAGATGCTTTCCGTTTTCTTTCCGGAACGAAAGCAGAGGAGCGTTAGAAGCAGAGAGAGAGAGACCGTTAATCGATGATTTTTTCGCATTTTTCCTTGCTCCGCGACTCATTTAATTTCTCCATATTATTCCGGCCATCAACGTTCTTTTGTTTTCTCACCTCTTAAATTATTCATGATGGCAATCTCTCCCCACTTATCAGTGCCTCTCTTAGCCTCCATCCGGTTTTTTCCGTGAAACTCATTTCGCCTAAGAACCTTCTACTCATTTCATCGTTACCCCGAGCCATTTCGCTAGAAACAATTGCAAAATTTAATCAAATTTTTCCTTTCGTAATATGAAAAATCCATCCCCCTCCTCCACTAAGAGTGGCACCTGCCCGTGTCTTCTTTCTGTCTCGCTTTCCGTTTCCTTCCCCGGCTCATCTCCGATGTGATAATTACCGAGTCATTAATCAGAGAATGTGGGATAACCCGGTTAAATAGTGACGCATTCCCATCCGACGGAATTTCCCCACTCCGAGAGGATGGAATAATAGAATTGAGTTTTCTGAATAAAACGATACCACCATTAAAATTATTAGTGTTCCTTATCCAGCTACTTTTTCATTCTCTGTTGATACTTTATTCTGTTTTGACGCAGAGTTAGCCATTCAACGAAGAAATTAAGCTAAAACTCATTTATATTGAATTTCTGAAAGATAATTAGTAGCATGAATAAAGTGTTTCAAGTTCAAAGTCTGAAGTGAGGTCGAATATAAGCCATCATATCAGATCTTTAGGCGGAAAATGTTGGTGTGACGGAAATATATTTTTAAATACGTTAGAAGCTTCAATAACTTTTTCAACCGGTGCTACTTTTAAGAGGTGTAGCATTGCCAAAGGAATAGCCTTTTTATTAATTTCCCTATGGAACAATCCTTTAATTAGAAAAGTTTTCAGTTTAGTATTTTGAGGAGTATTTAAATTAAGTTAAACAGCATTTTTTCTAAAGAATATAATAATCAATAACTTATATTTCATAAAACAAAATTATGTTAAACTGATGCTATTTTGACTAGCTGAACCCTTGCTTCAATTCTATACATATTCAAACCCTTTGATCTACTGTTAGACTCTTCTGTGAGAGTGATAAAATGCGAGATAAATTTAACATATTTATCTTAGTATTATTCATCAGAAAAAAACAATTTATATATCAATTAATATATATAATCTAAAATAATCTAAAAAAATATGGAAATAAATGAATTATTATATGCCTTTCCATAATTTTGAAAACGATCACTTGACCATATGTTTAAATGTAAAACACAGAAATGCATTTGAAATTAAAAATAAACAATATTTGGTGGTTGTTGCAGCCATTAAATGAAATTTATCTTATTCGATCTTCAGAATATATTATGAATGGTCATGGCAGATAAATCGAATTTTCATCATTTAAATTTCAAGAAAGAATCATTCATAACTGTAACGTTCCATTTTATCGACTTAATAACTTCAGCTGGGTTACGGCCCTGAAATTTAATTGCCAATTGAATATTATTTTTGTTACTATTTTTGGTGATAGGGACCAATGAATATCATGCGGCTCAAATTGGAGCTACCTTTACACCAAAATATTTTCATTATATTCATCTCATTTTTCAGTAATTGTCTAGACAGATTTCCAAAAATTTCCCATTTTGAGTCATAAAATATACATGGTAATCAATTTGCATAAGTGATTTATTTATAAATTCCGATCATAAAAATTGTATCTCAATCTTTAGCATCGTACCTGCTTTAACCCCATGAAAAATGACCCTCATAATCACACCATTCCTGTTAAAGTAAATTCATCTCGCTCCACGAATGGGATATTGGATTCTTGGCGAGGGCCCCAAATGCGTTTAATCTCCGAGCGCCTCTTGCGTCCAATTAACGCACAGCTCCATTGTATCTCATCCCAAATATACAGAACGGCACGAGGTATTGATAAAAATAAAACGAGCCACATATTTTCGAGGAATGCGAATTATAAACGAGAGATAGCAAAACAATTAAATTCCTCTTTAAATTTAGTTATATATTTGAATTCGCGAAAAACTTTCCGTTCCGCAACTCTGAGAAAAAGGGACTAGCGAAAATTTCGGAGGAGGAAGTCCCATTCATAAAATTAGAAATACGTTGATAAATGTGCAGCCAAAGAGCGAGGCGGAGAGATATTAGCATGAGGCGAAATGAGGGGACATGCCGATGCGTTCGCCTCACTGAGTTTCGTAATCATCTTCTCTCCCTCGGGCTCCATTTTGAGAACCCACCCTCTTAAGGCATAAATGGAAAAGGCTTATTAGTCCCAAGCCTTCTTTCTTTGCTCAAGGCCCTAATCCCCCTTGAATGCCTTCTCCTCAGAGTGCCGCTCTATTAGCTGTGACCAACGTCCACGAGTACCTAGATGAGACATCGATTCGGAGGAAGATACTCCCCAAGACCAAGCAGGTGTACGACAGGAACTCGAACGACTTGAAGATCGTGCTTAACGCTCTGAGCTGCGTGGAAAGAACTCTGGACCGATTAGACCGGTCTCTCATCATCGACGAGGTCCTTCCGATGCTCTGGGATGTACGGCTTCAGGATCCGGATGTCATTATAAGGGTTGTGAGTGAGTATCGCCTCTTCGGATCTATGTTCCCGTCAGTGAATTCTTTTTATGTATATTTGTGTAAATAACTATTATAAAAATATGAGTATGTAGACAGTACATAAGTAGAAAAGAATTATTATATGATTTATCGTTGTATATTTATTTAAGTATTCTCATAATTATCAGTATATACAGCTGTATATAATGTAAAATTCTAGGTAATATATAAATAGAAGAGAATAGTAATATGAATTCTCTTTGTATATTTATTTACGTATTCTACGTATTAAAATAAAATATTATAATCATATAAATATATGTAAAAAAACTATCATTCATGAATGAATATAATACATAAATATACTTCATTATGTGCAACAAGAATGTTTTTTATCTAATCCTTACATACTAAAATTTAGATCTTTTCTCGAATAAAACGTCAAATATAAATAGAAAATGAAGATCTTAACTTCAGTTTATAACCAGTCCTATTGAAAGACTGTTATATATCTACTGATAATAACATATTTATTAATAACTGGTGATGCCATATCTGTTGCACAACGAGAGGCTATTTTAAAATTATCTTTTTATTTATTTACAGAAATTTCGCGTCTCATCACAAGTTATTTCTTTCAACTGTAAACATATGTCATAGCCATCATTCATTGGATATTTTAACAGATACGAGAAATCACCTAATCTGTTTCATGAAGCCCATATATCATAGATTTTATGTTTCTAACTATTTTTGTAATTACTTTACAGATATTTATAGAATAATGCTGAGTGATAAGAAGTATGGTCTATCCGTCAACTTGATGGCAACCAGGGTGATGCCCTCTCTCATCCAACAGACTGTAAATCCTTCTCTAAATTTGGAGCAGTTTACTATTCTTGTTGAAGTTCTTCAAGAGATGTTAGAGCATATAGATAGGTAAGGATCGAATTCTAAGAAATGAATTCATTATTTAGATGGTTATATTCTAATGTCATATTGGTCTATCGATTTACCCGTAATTGTAGTAAATTTTCACTTTAGAGGAAAAACCCTGATATAAATATTATACTACTTGTTTTGATGCTTGAATTTCGTTTAAATGGGATTTTCTATAATGGTGTTTTTACGTAAGGTTTTCTTTAAACAGTATCTCGTTAGCTTGAAAAACATTGATTCCTTTTTTTTTATTTTATCTGCCATAGAAGACCACAATGTTACTCCCGATTGTTTAATTCATTAGAGATACATTTTAAACGTTGTAAGTTATGTTAATTATGTAAATTATTTAATGTCTACACATAAAATATATTGACATAATTTTGATTGATTATTATGGATAATGCACGATTGGTTTGCTTAATTTTTAATTTTAAGTCGATGCGCTACTGAAGCAAATCATCCAGTAAATACTAAGCGTGACAAAATCTGTAAATGGGTAAATTTTGCTTACAATATGAAACAATATAAATAGCCGAATACTCTCTATTTGATTGGGTATGTCATAATCCATCCACCAAGAGTCTACCACTCTAATTCTCATGGAACTTACAAAGTGTATATGCTAGGTGTTAATGCCCAATTATACTCACTTTCTGTTATCTTTCTCAGAGAAAGCGAGGTGCAATCCCATTCTCTTCAAATAACCCTTTTACCGCCCCATTTAGCCATCTTTTCCACGTGCACTCCAAATGGAACGTCTTATAGAGTCTGTCATGAGTATAATAGACTCTCCGCCGCGGATGTGTAAACATAAGTTCTCCGTTCCGTTTAACACCACTCTAAAGAAGCAACAGGCTTATCTCAACGTGGGATCGATTCAGGCCTTTTCGAGGGGATTCATCTCTTAATGAACCGTTAACGTTCGCACCGATTTAGCGCTGAATAAATCAACACCAGCTTATGTCATCTCTGTTATGCCTAATGAGAGGGAACCTGATAAGAAAAAACCGAAGTTGATTTGAAGGGTACAGTTTCCGTAAGTGAGAAAGGAGTTCACTAAGTCCTGGAATCAAGATTAATCCGCGTATCAAACGACAATGAAACCGAGGTATGGAACTGAGGATTAATCATTTAGAGAAATGAAAGAAAGTGTATGGGGTTCAGAGAATTGAATTAAACATTCTTAATGAGAAGGAGTTCAGATGTATTCGCTAAATATTGCCTAAAATTAAGCCAGTGAAAGTGCATCTAAAATTGAGGGTTAGAAATCTAAAGGTAGACGGCAGAAAAAAGTCAAAACTAGAAAAATGAATAATAGAGTGAAATGCAGTATTTTTTGATAATCTTAAAATCAATCTTAAAATCAATTAATTGATTATTTTTTATTCCATGCAGTATTAATTTTTATTAGCGTAAACCATGGCATATTGCGTTTATTTTTGCAAATGTATTCTGATTCTTCAAATCTTATTTATTCTGTAGTTCCATTATCCGGATACCCTGTATTGTTACAGTAAACAGCCTTTACTACGAGTACGATGGTGAGAAATGACAATAGCTTTCTGTGAAATACAATGAATGTTTCCCTGGACTACTATGAACGCCTTAAGAACATCTGTCGTTAAGGCTTATGCTTATTATGCTTATTCCTGCTAAAGCCGGTGTTAATGTGTGTCACTGTGTTTTTGTTGAAATTTCTCAAATTTCGCTCATCCACTTCAAATCTAAATGCCATCTACACCAATTCTCCTTATCAATAGTTGTAAATGTTTCAATTAGATCGTCCTATCCTTTATCTTCAATAAGGTTTTCACCGTAACCTCTCGCTACAATAAATTATCATAACACGCGTTCATTCTTTTTAGTATTCCTAAAGCTTCATTCCGTAATATTTGAATCGTCAATCTTCAATCTTAAGTCCAGCTTAATTTAGTCATCCTCTCGTAGTAATTATCTCAAATGCCGCGAGATGTCTCCTATTTTTAATACATCCGTTTACGTTTCACTATCATACATCAACACACTCCCCACAAAGTCCTAAATCAACTATCTCCTCGGAGCTATTTATAGAGTTAGTCTCCTCTCATTCAAAAGCTAAGTCTCAAAAGTAATGCTTGAAGGAGATAACTCCCTCTTTCTCTCGCATACCTCCCATCATAAGTTAGTTTGCTTCTTAAGGAGCAAGATTAGTCCGTTTATCTTTCTAAAATTCACCATGTACATTTTCTAAACGTGGAATAAGAGGGTGAGAAGCTATATACTTCGTCTTGAATCAGATATTAGAGAAAACCTTTTGAGTATATATGTGCCTTTTAACTTTTTATAGTAAATATTACATCTTGATCTAAAATTACCTACGAGAAATTACGTACTCTGAGAAGAGAAAACATTATCTGTAAGATAAGGTTATACTGACAGTTGCCTGTGATACATTTTTCTATTTAAAAATAATATTACTGTTGATATAAAATCAATTATAATGTAAAATTCAGCTTGAAAAAATATAAAATTTAAAACATACCTTTATCCGACGTTAGTTCAGAAGTATTCAGTTACAGAATCATTCTCATTCTTCTCCTAATTATATTTCGCCATCTTAGCCGAATCACAACCACCATGAAACTCAAAATATAAAAATATTCATGTAGACGTCCACCCACGCACTTAGACATTTTCGCGTAAACTTCGGTCCATATCAAGTTTCTTTTTCGAAAATGACGTGCATCGAGAGATAATTGGGAATTAAATATGCCAGCAGAATTTAAGGATATCCCGTCGCGAGTTAAACTGCTGGGAACACGAAAGTTAGGCCAGATATATTTATAACATTTCGAAATCGTTCAGCCGTCTCTTTGTATGCGGTTGAATCATGTTCAACGAGATCTTTCCTGCGATGAATGTAGCGAAAATATCCACTCACAGAGCGCTATTTGTGCATATTAAAAGCCTTGATTATCTCGCGCACGCAATCTGGGGGCGCTCATCTCTTAACGTGTCACGGGGATTTTCATGCTGTGTGATGGGCGTGGCTCTCAGATGTTATGGACGACGCATAATCGCCTTAAAACAAAATCTAATGGGCGCGTAAATCAGTGCGGGTAATTAAGTAGTCCATAAAAAGATGAGAACAATCGCTTCCGGGTAAAACATTCTCGTATCCATCTCGTCTTACCTCCCAACCTGAGCTTATATGTGACAGGACATATTCTTGAAAAATCGTTGTTCATAAAGTTAATTTTCTAACACTAAATTTTGTGAGACACTTTAAGCAGTGGCGTTACTCAATTCAGGGCGCGGGATGTGAATCTTTAGTCGATAGAAGATTAGCACTAAGGATCTATTTACTCAATTAGTTCAGAATAAAGTACATCCTCGGAGAATTTTACTGATATGATACTACCTCCCAGCTATATTGGCCGTTCTGACACTGCGAGGAAGATAAGGGAAATAGATGCTAGAACGAATCGTTTCATGAATTCATTTTTTCCGCGAACGATACAAGAAAGAAATTGATTAGAAAAATACAGTCATGGTGCTTGCAACTTCTGCCACACGCGGAAAGACTGCTTGTGGGTACCCTGCATAGGAATTGACAAATACAAAAACAAAATAATACTATACGAGACTTGCTAATTTTTTATCTCTAAGTGTACGGATGGATTCAAAGAAATGTTTCAGGTCATCTAAAAATTAATTATTCCACATATAGAATCATTCCTGCTATAATTATCCTTTTTTTATTGATAAATATTTCGTTTATAACTTATTCCAACATCTATCCAAACATGTTAAATATCGATGATTATATACAAGTATCGAGAAATATTAATTTCATGATTATGCTTTCCTTTATTGATAAACATTTCTTTAATCTCTAATTCCATAATTTAATCTACGCATAAATAGATGCAATGGGATACAATTGAATACTTGCTAACTGCTTTTTTAATTTAACAGTTATATTTAATTTCTGGGAGATGTATCTGGGACAACGTATTTACAGTAGAGGTAAATGAACAACGTTGTTCAAGCGAGATATCGCTCACTTGAGCGTCGGTAGAGCGTTGGTCATTCGAGGTAGACCCATTCTCGAAAGAATCGATATCCTTCCAGCGTTGATGAGAGAATTTGGACGAGTTTTTCAATACCTTTTTCTCGGTGCTTTAAGAGGTTTACGCTCGTCGGTTGCCCGTAACGTATATCATTTTCGCCTCAAAAGCGGAGCGATGTAAAGTTTAAGAATTCGTCATAACAAGGCTTTTTCGCGAGGTTTTGAGCGCACGGCGAGAATTAATGAGAGCTCGGAGGCCTCGAGCATTAAGGTGCGTGCTGAAATGAGCTTTCATTAGCGAGTCTCAGGCACACTCGTGGTATTAACTCCATTATGAAGTTTCCGTGAAGCCGCCTCAAAACTTGTTGCAGAAATATTATCTCCGTTCGCATTTGTGCCGTTCCGCCATGCGTTGCGATGAGCATTATGGGTATGGAGATGATGCGCTTAAAAGAATTTCGGGGTGGAAAAATGGATTTTTTATCGTGTCTTGCTTGATATGTGCTCTTTTCTCGCAGTATTAGGTTGTTACCGAGCAAAAGAATGGTTATGATATGCAAGTGGTAACTCAAGAAAAAGTTCCCAAACATGCTAATCTCTTTAAAAGTTCAGTCGTTTGACTGAGTTACCGAGTTTAAGTTATTCCTTGCCATGAATTTGTTGAGGGCGTCTTTATTGGTTTGAAATAATAAATTTTATTATTTATTTTAATGTTGCAGATGGTCTAATATAATCATGCGAAAACATGATAAAATAGTAGTTTACATTACACATCCAGTTACTAGTTATACAACCACTCTACCCACAGATAAAATACTGCATACTATACTAATAACTATAATGCTACGTTATTGACTATTATAAAAGAAATTTTACATAGTTAAAACTATTCAATTATTACAATGTATTTTTCACCTAGCTATAAAATTTCACTTTTACAATTATCTTCAAGCTAAAACTATTAATTATTTCTATACAGCTCTTACCTAACTACAACAATATGCTAATTTATAAATTATAATTTCTAATGCCGATTTTTTTTCGTAACGAGTAAGATTCCTTTGATTCTAATTTTGAAATTTATTTTCACCTTAAACGGTAATTAGTATTGCCCGCCTTTAATTAATACTTTATTATATTTATCTTTTCTCTTCTATAGAAGAATTCCTACCTAGTCCGAGTGAGTCGAGAATTTCCGCGAATTTACCGTTTTTTTGTGTTTTGATTGGTTTCACGCCAACTCAAATTAAGTAAGAGAATGATATTGATTCTCAATGTACATTATTTTAAAGGCAAAAAATTGTTCTTTAGAATGATGTGTAACATTTTCTTTTGTAACCGCAGGTAATGCCTCAAAGTCCAGATCTATACTATTTGTGGTCTGACAATAAGCATTATCTATCCACGTGATCTATTATTATTAATCTATCTTACCCCTATTTTTCTTTCCAAAAGTGGAAAATAAGCATCGGTAAATGTGAAGAAATAAAAAAGCAAAGAAACTCTCGCAAAATTTTATAAGAAAACTAACGTATGTAGACAATTTTCGTACGTAATGTAAACTCGGCACCCGGTCTGTTTGTATTCCCTATTTTTATCGATTCATAGTTTCACGATTCGGACGATCGTAGCTCTATCTACGTTTCGTAACCTACTGTTTGCTCTCTCTAGGAACCAACGAAATAAGCTTAAATTGGACAACCTCTCGTTGCCCAGCCCCGAGCGTCATCGCCCGTTACGTCACCAGTACTCATCGGACAACATGCACGCCCCGGCGTTCAACATTCCAAACTTACGCATTGAGCAAAGGAAGACATCGAGTGCCGAGGATATGATGGCCAGGAAGAACTCCGCAGGTTTGTTGGGTAAATTACATTGATACATACACGTACGTATATTTTTCTACTCTCGCATCCTCGTTTTCAAACATCTGAATGTTCAATTTTTAGCTGTTTTAAGGATACATTTTCCGGAAAAAATTTCCTTTTCCGCCCTTCCAAATCCTATCTTATCTTATATATAAATCCTCTTATCTTTCTCCTGTACTCCTTCAACTTCCTTTTCCTCTTACCTTCACTATACTTTACATTTCTCTCTTCGTAGCATTCTCTCTTTCTATCCGGCTCGCTTCGTCGATAGCTACTCTCTGCTCTCTGTGATAAATTACTGTGTCTTGCGCGAAAGGCTTCGCTAAAATCGTTCCCTCACCGCGTCGAAATCTCAAATATCAATTACATTTAACGCGCCGTTATACTGGAAGCTCGCCAAACCACATACGTTTTAGGAAAATACGTTTTTGAAACCAGCTACATATACAAACTTCGGAAGATTAGACGAGGCAGATGTTTGCCCGTGGAAAAAGATTCGTAAAATCATATTCAAACCTCATTTCCTTCGAGCCAAGAAGGAAATTATCTCGCTGTGACGGTGGCATGATGGAACTTTCGCCGATTAGAGTCGAAAGAAATGAAAACGGTGAAATGTGTTTGTATCATGACTTCTTTTAGATTATTTGGATGTAGTCACGTTTAGTGTTGATCATGGGAGGTATGAAAAACGCCTTCATTAAAGAAGAATACAAATAAATCGTTTTAGACAAATATGGGTATTAAAAAAAAAGGTTTTCAACGGCTGTAATGGTATAGAAAACACATATAACAATACATCAAGATGTACCTTTTTTATTACAAAATATTACTATTATTAATTATAAAAATAAAATCATACTTTCAAGTTGCTCCGAAACCATTTCTGAATCAATTTGCTATTAATAATGAATGTAACTAATGAGGAAAAATTACTAAGTGATCATTCGGGCTGATTTCAGCAATCTACGACTTCCATCTGGATAAACTGAATTAAGAAAATGAGGTAAAAAGTAATTGAAATATGCGATATACGGTGTTGGACGCAAACTAATATAAATCACGAACTAATTTACGACAACAAAAATCGGCTTCCTACGCATCGAAGCAAAATCGCAATCACGTCAAAATCTCAAACAAAAAGTACTTCAATCACTACTCCAGCAGTTCTCTGAATGAAAATTGACATGCAGCGCTTAAGTAGAGCGTGTGGCTTGGTGTGGCATCTTAACTTTCCGCAGTTTTTCAACCATCGTATCGCTGTTTATCTTTCTCTTCTACCCTCATTCTGATATCCCCTTCCTCGCAACCATACTCTTTTCAACAAACAGATCGCACGGTTGCTTTTCAGACTCAGGTATTCTGGGAGGATGGTGGTTCGGCGGTAACTCGCCGGACAGCAATTTCCTAAGAGTTCACAATGCCTTTCCCAACCGAAGACTGTCCGACAATGCCCTTATGATGCCGCCTAAGATTCGCATAGCGCCGTCGTGCGCCTCGTCTCCGGGGGGCACTCCAGTGGGTTCTGGCCTCCCCATAAGACGCCACTCCAGCATCGGGCCGCAGGAAAGGCGCGGATCCACAATCAATCTCTCTCCTCCTACTGTGAGTACCGCCAATTATTTCATCTGCTAATGTAAGAAAGCCTTAAATTTAAGATAATGTTTTGTACATATTTCAGCCATGAACAGTGCTTCGTTAATGGTTTTGCCGCAAAATGTCTGTGTTTGCGGAAAGGTGAATGACCTGCATCAAGATTGAGCAGTTGCAAAAGGAGTGAAATACACTTAGTAATTTCCACTGTTTATATTTGAAAATTAGCGAATTGTTTTGTCAACTGACATCAGACCTGACCTCTCGTCTGACATTTTCAGGCCAGGAATTTATTAAGAGTGTTTCACTCCTTTACTATGGCTCCCTTCCACATAGTTGAGCTCGGACACATCTGAGATGATGCATAGCTTTAAAAGAGTGACTATGATACATCAAATGTGTAAATGAAAATTTACTTTCAGATGATAAAAGAATTATGCGATACTGATTCATCAAAGTCATTGGAACATAGGGACAGTCGCTGAGGATTTGCTAATACATCAACGATTTAGGAATATCTCTATACTTAATACAATATTCTCTTTAACTTCATAGCATTTGAAATGTAAATAGTAACGAAATACGTAAAGTAAATACCTGGTGGCACATCAGTGCATTGTTATTGCATTATTAACAACACGGTTTATTGATCGAGAGCTTAGGTGTTGACCTTATCTATTTATAAATAATTTAATGATTTTTAACGTACCCATGCAATATTTTGTCAATCTCAGAGATATCTCTTCAGAAATGCATGGTTAATCTTTATATTAACTGAATGAGAAACCTAGGAATGAAAGCACATGATAGCACACAGCCATGTGAAAAGAAATGCATATTCAAAATGACGGATTTAATGATTAGGTACGGATTTCATTCATTAATATTCACAACCGCTAGCTAAGATTTTATTTCCTTTAGAGAAATCGAACTCGAACTACCTAAATTTTATGGAAATGGAGCGCTTGTTCAATGATATGTATGTTTACATTTATTACGCTTTGAGTAAATAAGTGATGAACTGCTATGCATTAAGTTGATTTAAGGATGATTTTAAAGATATGCGGTTGAAGTTGTATCCCACTACAAGTATCATATTTCAGACCTCATATACTTCAATTGTATGCTGTTAGCTGACGGGCGGCTAATAGAAGAAGGAAATAAAATCAAAGGATAAATCTACTGATTTAGTTCTGTATATTGGTTCCCAGATGTAGTCATAAATAGGTAAACCGGCGACAAATTCAAAATTGATCTTTTAGCTAGTTTTTACTAATTCCATGGATAAATTTATTCCGAGAGATGAGTTAACATAATATAAATTCCCGATACTGTAGTTTCCTATTCATTTTAGTGCTTTCTCCTGACTTTTTGGTATTATAAAATACAGTTACTAGAGGAAATTTTGAATCGGGTATATAAGGAAGAATTCCTTAAAGTATGACGAATTGATATTAGTGTAATACCAAAACCTTTATCTCCAACCATCTAACTTGATACACAGCCAGCGACCTGAAAAATTAATTTGAAAGCAGTTCCAAATTCGTAAGAATGTTTTTTTATCGATTAATTGCCTCCGCGATGAAAACATAATGATAATCATTCCTTTCCAGAATTTAACGGACGGATACAGAGAATATGAAAGAATATTTGGAGAAGATGAATTTTTCAACATATCTCGCTTAATACGTGTCGTTTGCTTAGTGTATTAGAAAGCAACCGAGCTAAAGAATGATTGGCAGGATATGCATACAGAATGCCAAAGAAATGTGCACGACAATGCCTAAGCTGTTTAAACAGTTTAATTTTGATCTCATTTAACGCCGTGCGCATGTTTACAGCGTGTATTTATTGTTTACTAAATTATGCTTTAATTCATGCCGATTTATTTTGCGAACAGTAGGCTTACAATGATTTAATTTTCGGCTTTAGTTTGGTCTCGTTTTCGGCTATAACGTTGGTTCATTTATACCCTAGTATGCCCAGCCTTTATTTAGTATTGAAGTCCCTTATCAGCTTCAGCTTTCCCCTCTCTTCTAGTTAGAAGTATCCTCAGTCCCCTCTGCTTCAATTTATTTATTGATTTCCTCTCTTTCGCCCTAAAACGGAAAGAATGGTATCAGTAAATCAAAAGCTCGGTTGAGTTATACATTCCTTTTTGAATCATTCTTCTTGGCATTTGTTTGAGGTAAGAGTACTCACAAGGATGGTATTGAAATTTTAACGAAAATTAATGTACTCACAATTTTACTGATAGTTTAATGCTTTCTTTTGCATCAATATTTTATTCTATTCCGATATCCAAGTGGAAAGATATTCTTAAATGATAACCTTTTATCCGATTAATGAGATTATCTTTAGGCTTAAGGATTGATTTATTATCTTCTGGATTCTTCGAGACGCTGACTTGTACACATGAGAGAATAAGCTCTAATAGTGAGAGTAGTTGATGGATAATAATTAATTATGAATGGTAAATAAAGCAATGGAAAGAATGCGTCAATGTATACGTTCCTCTGTCTTTTTTGTGAAGTGTTTTTTTATAGAAAACCAGAACAGCATAAGAGAACATTTCTTTGAAAATTTCGTTTTCAGCCTTTCGTCAGACAGTATTAGGAGAGGATTAATCAGTATAATAATAATAAAGGACCTTATTTAGGGCAAGATTGAGACTATAAAGTCCCTTCTTACACCTAACCCTTCGTCATATAAATTTAAAGAAAGAGATAGCTTGAAAAAAGTACACAGAAGAAGACTACTTCGTGGATTTAAAAATCTAAATTAAGAGCTTAGGAAAAAATTTCCACTGCAACAAACCACCCTTAAGAAGGGGGTGTATGAAACTTGCAAAAACTACGGATAGGAAACTTAGTGATAAAATGAGATTAAATTAAATATAAAGACACAAAGACTTAGTATCAGTAGTATCTGCTAGGATTCAAAGCTTCCAAAGTTCATACTATCATTCCTAAATTATACCGGATTACAACGTCTTTGTATTTAGTTAGTTCTTTCACTTTATTTGCGTTCTTGTTCACTTCATCTGACGCTGAGAACTCAATAGAAGACTTGGTAGGAGTGTTAGGTTCGGTCACCACCGATTTATTTTCATTTACATTATACGTAGCATAAGTTCTTACGCGAAATCTTCACGAAGCCCTGCCAAGGAGGCCTCACATAGAAAAATTCCCTCAACTAGTGTCTCATTATAGACCTTCTAAGCATAGGATCGTTTTTCGTTTCGTTGTTGCTTTACCCATACCTTCTCTCATTTGGGTATCTTCTTGATAAGGATCGCCCCCCAATCGACCTTAATAAATCCCCATCCTTATTTAGGCCCATCCCTGCCTCCCTTCCACCGTTTGCTTTGGAATCTTAATTCATTCCTATCGCCATATTCCCTCGGGAATGGAGATTAAGAAGGATGGCCGAGGTTATTAGAATCGCTGCCGCCGCTAACGTCGGGGATAACGCTCCTTATACCCACAATTTATTCTCATTCCTCCCAGTTGTCCTTTCTTTTCCCGCGGGAGAAGTTTTCATCTTGCCAGTTCTTTTTCGTGTAAATGCTGGTTGTGTAAGCTTCGTCCGAAATGCGCGTCCAGGCTGCTGTTGACCGACGAAACGTTTGACCAGATTTCATTTTCCCGTTTGCCGAGGCGTGTAATGCGCCCTTTGAATGCACGCAACCAACAAAACATTAGTGTGTTGCGAGTGAATGCTAATCAGGATACTCGAGTGGATTCTTATTCTCCACTACAGTTCAGAATTGATATTATCCCGTTCGGTTAAAATTTCGGTTGAGCTCCTGTTCTTCTCAGGCAGCCACCGTCAAAACAGTTTATTCGCTCTAAACAGACAGTTTGTATAATTCATCGGAATGGTTTTAATGCGATGGTGAACAATGACATTAATTCAATATGATGGTCGTACGGTATGAAAGATATTAGATAACACATATTTCAAAGAAATAAATTCTGATTTTTAATTTCAGTGTTGTTGAAATAGAATAGGAAAAATAATGGTAGAACTATATTAGCATTCTATTCATAGATATTGCAAAGGATTCTTACAGACGCACCCAGCAACTGATCGGCCTTGCAATACTTTTTTAAGTACCCAACAAATTAGTCGAGCGCCCACGCATATAGAAAATATGCAATCCTTTGCATTAACTTTCACAAATTCATTAATGATATAGCATATTATGAATAATATAGTGGAAACACAAGTTTCCATTCTTCATCTAAATGAAGGAAATCAGAACTTTTGCAACGTAAAACTCCCCTTGGCTACAGTGACGCAGCTTCGTAAACTACGCGCCCGCAGTGAATATCTTGCTGGCCAAAGATGGAAAAATTAGAGGGAAATATTTTCTAGCGTAAATTTGCATGTTACTGCAATGAATATCAGCGAAAATAATTTTAGATGTCATTTAATCACAAACCCGTTTTACGATTTAAATAATATTTATAATTTGAGGAAAATCGATATATTAAATGGATATGATGAAGTGTTGTTAAATGTAAACTGAGCACCATTGTGCGCCTTTATTGCTTGAAAAAGAAAAGATACATTTTCTCAACAGCTGTCATAATATCTTTCACGTTTATCTTTATTGACATAAAAAATAGTGAGGAAGATACTAGGCTCTAACATACGGATAGACATCCATTAAAATGAAAGGGGTGATTAAAGTTGGTAGGGTGAAAGCTTTAATTCAAGAATTTTACAAAGTGAAGAAAAGTGGAATTGCAGGAATGAGTATATATGGCTCAATCTTCAAATTACCTTCCCATAACTATGAAACGATAGAAAGTGAGTAAGAAGTATAAAAAGAATTAAGTTAGAAGTCGACAGAAAATGACTGACGTCTGTTTAGAAAATGCTCGACTTCAGATGGCAGACAAGACAAAACTTGAATCAGAAAACTCCGAATTCAACATACTTCTATTGCTGATTGCATATTGGCTATTTCTTTCAAGGAATTAGTTAATTGAAAATAAAATTATCTCTTTTGAATTTACCTATTTACCCAACACCAAAACGGGCTTCGAAACATCACGGTATGGATTTGGTAAGTAATTGTGAGTTATATCTTAAGACGGAGACATATTGGTGGTTCTTGGTGTAAACTACTTTTAATCAGGGATTATAAACTGTCTCAAGTAAGAAATATTTGTGTCACATTTAGAATATAATGAAGTACATTTATGTTTAACTTGAAGTTGTCACTCTGATATTCAACATTCAAGCTATAAATTTCAGTCGGATATTTGAATCACATACTTGACTTTGAAAGTTCGATCACTTTCAGCTCCCTATGAAACAATATTGCATTTTTTTCGTAAACTGCCATTGATTTCTCACACAGGGTACACTACAGTATGGATCCGCGTCACGAGAAGGCTCTAGTTTATCCGTCCCTACGACGTATGTAAGTTCAGAACCAGGTGTAATCCAAACCTTCTACCTCTCACTTCGTCATCAGCTCCTGCTTTCTTTCTTCTCACGAAATCTAATGAAATTCACTTTCCTAACAATATGTGTTACCATGTCAATGTCATGTCAATTCATTGTGCTCTACCCGTGCTGACATATGTCTGTTGCTTTTATTATCTTTTGTTGTTCCCAATGAATTTCATGTCAGAGGAGGTGATTGTCTCCGACCTTACAAAAACACACTCTTGTTAAACTGTCGTATTTTTCATAGTTACAGAAATGAATTTCCTCGAAGAAATAATCTTAAAAGTCTCCGACGTTTAAGTTTAAGGATTTTGTCTGGGTGTATTCACGATTACTCCGATAATGCAATTTCAGGATTTTTTCTTTCAACTTCCGTTTTCTTGTAGTCAAATGGGGTATTTGTTTCTATGCAATCACGCACAATTGGTTCCAATATTTTTTAATATTAAAAATGTAATTAGATTTTTTCTGAGATTTCTTTCTTGAAAGGAAAGTTCCGTAAGCTGCACAAGGTATTTTAAAGTATATTTCAATTTCTTATGGTTTTCTCAATAATTGATGCTTTACTTCATTATACGGTATATATGTAAAAATATTCCATTCAATCAAAGAAAAAGTAATAGGAAAACGTATGCTTATAAAAAGTCACATCTTTTAACTTTATAAAGGGCAGTTAAATTTGACTGTTACTAAATAGTTCAAAATTAGAATAATAGTTGAAAAAAATAAATGTTCCCTTTATATTTTTAAAACACGAGATACCTAGTTATGCTAAACTTATTTCTTTAATATCCATGAAGTATTCTTAAGTACTTTAACCCTCTTTGCATGAATTCTATCCTGTGAAAAAGCACCCACTTAAGAAACTATCGTTAAATCCCTTTAACACCTTTTTATTTTATTTAAGAGAAGTATTACGGTATAATTGTAATAATAAATATTTAGATTGCAGTTAAAAGAATTAACATGAATAGTCTATAAAAATTATGAGAAATTCATAAGCAGAAGATCTTAAATGAGTCATTGGAATTCATGCTGTTCATAAAAATACATAACCAATTAATTGTTACTATCAGTAAATGTATATGAATGGGTTTATTACCTTTTTTTAAATTATAAGTCTTTATTGCAAAAGTTTTTTCCTTAAGTCTTTCCATAGATTCATACATATGACAACTAAATAGTGGAAATTAATTTGTTTTGGCATCATGGAAGAGAAACATTTGGGATTATAACTTCGGGGCATCAGGAAATTAATTGTAGTCTAGATATTGATTTTAGATAATCGGCTGTTATGATTAAGTATAGTATTTTAAGTATTAGCATTTTTTTAAGTAAAACTTACCTTATTTCGTTATAAATAAATCGCTGTAGCCGTTATGTATATAGCTTGTTATTAAATCTCTCATTAATTTATAGTAAAATATATTTATTTTCGCACAGGACCGCAAAAAAGATTCTTGGTTGTGTTTATAATAATGTCAACTCCTAATCCAACCTCCTCCTTCCTCTGTTTCAGCTCCTTATTTGTACGAAGCAAACAAATATCTGTATTACATTGTATTTTACATGTACATACATATACTCCTCTGTAGGTTGAATCAGGGAGAGCTTAATATTTGTTTGGTAACTGATGAAAAATTCCTTCTCGTAAATGTTTTGTTCTGAAAAAAAAGAAATAATTCATGGAAAACTTCTCACTTATGATAATACTGTTTTGGATAAATACTAATCGTTTAAAATAGTTGAGATTTTTAACTATTTTGCTGTACTTATGTAATAAACACTTGAACTAAGTTTCGTTGGTAAAGATGAGTTTTAAAAATATTTACGTTAAAAAAGCAAAGCTCAGAAACTTGAAGCTAACATAAACGGATTAACAGAAAGTATTTTGTAAAAATTCTAGACTGAAAACTTTTCAGGAGGCTTAACTGATTCAACCATTTTCTTGTCTTTTCTGTGTTTTATCCTGTCATTGGCCAAATACATGCTTAAACACCGCTCCTTGTCAGCTCATTTGTCTGCAGTCTGCCTGTCAATCTGTGCGTACATCTGTCTCATTGCCTGCGTTCCTGGCCGCCATCCAAATAACTGTTGATATGTGTGTGTTTCAGCAACATCTCATATACGTACTGCATCTTTTCTGTGCCTAAGGTGTTCTTGTTTTGTCTACGCTCTTATACCTTCATTTGTTACACTTCGTTAACTTGATGGTGTTTTATTTTCATTGTGATGTCTGAGTGTTTAAAAGAAGTAACGGAAAAATAATAACTTTGAGTTAAATGATAAAAAATCTACTCAAGTTTGAAAAATGCATGCAATTGTGAATTCTAGCGGATCGTTTCGCATTTTTCAAATGTAAACAGTATCCTGTAAAATGAAAGCCTTTCCTAATTCCCTTTAAAAACATAAAAAATAACAGTTTCATTCAAAAATCTGAAGAGAAATTAAATTGCAGAAAAACAGTCAAAATTCCTAACTTTTTCACGACTTCCAAATTGTATTCCGGCCATTAATTACGCTGTCTTTTTCTCTCAAAATCTAGCTTGCAAGGAGCATGATTGTAAGTATGAAAATCATTTTATTCATCCTTATTTCTTGATTGAAATGTGATTTAAATACTTGTCCCTGAGGGAGGGGGCGGGAAACCCAAACTCCAATGAATTGTTGTTACCCTCGGATGTAATGGTTTCACTTCAATGTGCGCGTTTTGAAGGCATTTAACTCTTTCCTCGTTCTATTATCCCCACGATTTATAGTCGGATGTTGGTTATTAACACATTCGCAAGGAACTTCGAAAACACCAAAATCGAGAACATGGTCGAGAGGAGGGACAATGAGATACGAGGGTGTCAAAGAAGCAGGCGGCTTTTCGCAGAACTCGGCGTGCGGTAATTAAAAAGGTTACGACGAACCAGGTGTGTCAGTGGACTTTTTCGGCATGAACGAGAGACGCCAATGCGTTGCGGGAATCAATTATTTATTCTGCGGACGCGGGCTGATGGTTAACACTAATTGGAAGTCTGGTGCTGAGGGAGACAACTGAAAAGAGCAGCGATGGGGGCAGAGGGTTAACTCCGAATATGTCGAAAGCTTCTTGAGCTAAACGATGCGCAGACACGCACCTCCAAAGCACCGCCGGAATCATTAAATCGATGAGAAGGTACAATCTCCTATTCCGCCTATAAAACAGCTGAGGTCGAGACGGAAAATTTAGTTAGCGCCGTAGATGCACGACGAAGTTGCGGCGTCGTTTTGATGCGGCGAGGTTTACTCACTCATCCGATGATAGGGCCGCAGGTTGAAGCCGAGCTCTTGAGAGATTAATTTAAACGAAAGGAACTTGATTTATAAAAAAGAATGTCGGTTTTTTTAGTGTTTCACTTCGCACCCTCACGGTCTTGATCTCAGTGATGAAATGGCCACAATCTTTCTTGTGATTAAATTGAAAATATAAATTTTTTCCTGTCGATTTCTCTTAAAGAGAAACGACACTTTGAGATTTGGAAGTATATAGAAGACTAGGGTTAGGAAAGACTTCATGGATGAAAATTCAGCTCAGCGAAAGTTGTCTCACCTGTCTCACCAATATCGAATAATGGTATTGTTAAGGCTTTCGCTGAGGGAACATTTCCGAATGTGAACTGATTCATCAATCTTCAGATGTTGTTCTTCGTTAGAAACTGTTAGAAAATAGAACAAAGTAGCAATTATGTACGTTCACACAATGCTTGATATGATATGATTTACTAATCATAGCAATATTCAACTTTAATTTCATATTTTCAAATCATTGACTTGTTCCCTGATTTTTTGCCCCCAGGATTATGATTAGGCAATATTTATGGAATAATTCATCGGTCATAAATACTTTACAAGAAACTTAATATGACTGTTAAAAATGAAACAAGGAAGTTTTAGCTTAGTAGTGGTCAGGTAAGATAAATGGATTCATAGAAGACAAATTGTAGAGTAAGAGAGCCATGAGTAATAAAGAATTTCATATGATAGGACACTTAAAATTAGCAAAGAAATATGGCAAGCCCTGTTAAAAAGAAAGGAAAATGTTGTTGATAGCTTGCTCAAATTTAGTATCTACTTCTCCAACACTTTGTTCAAATCTTCTTTCTCTGTATTTATAAAAATCTACTGAAATACTTTTTATGTAGCTTTTAATATTTCATGAAACTACAATCACTCCTTATAATATAATCACTTGTAATATGGTCTTGCTCACACTAACCTTCTCAATTTCTTATAATATCTATCTTCATATACTTTCACATATTTCTAAGTATATCTAATGCTCAAAACTATGGTTACATTTTCAGAATTTTCCTTCAAATCTTTTTAAAAGTTTAATTTGATTGACTTACTGCACAAAATCAATGATGCAAATATTAGCATTTCGCTAACATCTTCCTCAGCCTTTGTTACACTCAGCTCATTGACATCAACTTTAACATTTTTACATTCAGAAGTAATTTCAAGAATCATAACTTTCTTGAAATTAAAGTTTCCTGAAAACAATTTATTTCTAGAAGTCTCTTTAAAATTATAAATGAGTCTTTAAATCACCGAGATTCTGAGAATAATTTCTCATCCAGTATTTTCTATTTCTTAGTTCAACTAAAAATGTCGATTTATTTCTGCAATGACCTATCACAAAATATTGAGATTCGTTGCTGAAAGCATATGCACACTTCTAGGAATTCTTATTTTCTTTTCAATCATTCTAATTGAATTTTTGCATGACATTTTATCAGAAAATATTGATGAAATACAAAATCTGAGTTTCCTTCCTCTACTATCTTTTTCATCATCATCATCATCATCATTTTTTAACATTACTTTTACTTCTTCTCGTACACATGTATTTTTATAGCTTCTATTTCAAAGAAACATGCTATGGCATGTACAGTTTTAAAATTGTGACTATCAAGTTATTATTATTATTAATCCTTTATCAAGTGTTTCCTTGTGATTCTTGTTGTTCTCATTATGGTGTGCTTATTTCTTTTCTATTAGTCATATAATAATTTTTGGTGAACCCCTAAAAATCAATTTTTTTTATATTTGGGAAAGGGCTCATAGGCCCATGATTCCTAGTGGTTTGTTGCTGTCAGTTTTATATGGTACCACTCTTTGCACTTCTTAAGAAACTTCAGACTTGTCCTTAATATAATCCATCATTGACGCATAATGAACATTTATCTTCCTGAGTCATTCAAAAACATTTCTGTTTTATCTCAGAAAGCAACAATTCAAACATAGTGTGTCCATCAAATTCCTGTAAATACCACTCTTAAAATCACTCTCATCATTGAAGTGTAAATTGTGCTACCAATGTAAGAGTGTAAATTCACAAAGGACTTCATGAATTGTAATCCATGTAATTATACATCATATAAAAATCCCCTAACTTACAGTGTCTAATACAATTTTTTGTACGATTCATTAGTCAGGAAGCATGCCGAATACGAGCAGCAGTGTGCCCTTCTTACTCTCTTCAAGTATGAGCAGCATTAAGTCCAGACGTCCATCAGCCTGTTTAACAGGCTCACAAGGCTCTGGACTACTTCAGCAGCTGGGTTCAGGCATGGTAAGAAAATTGTCTCAAAGATCTTCAATATCATATCAATACAAATGGGATTAGCAAATTCGTATTTCTTTGATCAGTGGCTCATGTACATACATTAATGATTACCATGTGAAATTCACAACTTTGCAGAAAATATTTTAACTAAAATGTGGCTTTTATATCTCATTGATGAAAGAGTATTACATAAAGAAAGATCAACTTGTTGAATTTGTTATGTTTTCAGATTGACTATAGTGACTATAACTAATATTTGATTCTCTGATTGTGCAAATTTCTTCACTGTCTACTCTTTTAAAAACTTTACTTAAGCTTCTAGACCTGTTTATCATTAACATTCTAAGGAATGCTCTGGTATCATCTCAGAATGTACCTTCTTAAACTTATGTGTTGTTCATAAATTTCCTCTCTTGTGAGTCTGATCTATGTGCCTTTTCTCTACTGAATGAACTTCATATTCTTACCTTCATGCTGTGGAAATTAGAGTAAAAATTACACTCTTTTCTTCTCTGTCGACTAGCATATAAAGAAGTTGAAGTAATTCATGCTCAATTTTTATTGCCAAAAGATATGAAAAATATATATCATATAAACTCTGACTAGGGTCAAAGTACAATGTATATTATACTTCTGTTAATGCAAAGGCTAGAACTTTACTAAAATACTGCTGTAATTTAGCTGAAAAATGGAATTCAATAATTTTATATTCAAATATATAAGATGTAATTCTATACAGCCAGTCATACCTGGAAACTTTTCTGTCCAATGCTTTCTATAATGTATCTTGCCAAAACTTTCTGTAAAGATGTATCATTATTTTTCAAAAGCATTAAAAATAAATGAGGAACATATAGAAGCTGGGAAATATAGGAAAATTTTTATGATTATCAGGTATTTTGAATTATAGTTGTAAAGCCATTAAAAAATCTTGTACTCTTGTGAATACTTAATTCAAAGAAGAACAAAGGAAAATATAAACTGCATATGCAATATTGAATCAATCATAAGAAATTATTTAAGAGTCTCTTTGGTTTATTTTATATTTGGTTTGGTTCACTCTTCAAAGGTTGATTGCACAAAACGTTTTCCTGAAATGGAATTTTTTCTTGGACAATTTTTTTCAAAACATTATAAATTTGAGAAATAAGCTGTGTGATCTTCTATTCTTGTTATAATGATAGTCGTAATTACCATAAGTGGATTCCAATTACTGTGATGTTTAAAGTTTTCACATTGCATAAAAGTTTTAGTAAAATTCATACAACTAAATGATAAAAGACCAATGGTTCATTGGTTAAATCCAGTTAGGAAAGGATCAATTACTGCATACAATTATTGCAATGCAACAACATCAGTTGCAAAATAACTTTTAGTTAAGGAAGGTGCAAGTAGTAATAATGTTTGCATGTATAGTAATGGCCATAATTTTCATTTTCAATTCTAGATCAAAAGTAGAGCCTTTCTTAGAGTGCTATACATCATTCCTTTGATCTAATTAATGCAAATATCTTTAGAGTTGCAGGCTAAATTTACTACAAGAGATATCTTTACAATAAGGAATTAATTAAAATATAACCAAGATATAAAATACGTTACAAATGACTGTAATCATAAGTCAAATAAAGAAAAGAATGATACAGAATATTGAACTATAAACATAGAGGTATCAGCTTGAAAAAATATGGAATATTTTAATGAAAATATGAAAACTTATATGTGGCATATTTCATCCTTGAAATTAAATTCAATGAATCCAAGCAAATAATTCTCTGATCTGCTATTGATGAAGCCAATTATGAAGTCGTAGGTGAACCAAGGATAATAAAACAATCAGAAATACAGAAAATGAATTTTCATAGAAATTAGAAATTCATATCAGCTAAAATGAGTTGTCGAGAAAGTAAAACTCACTTAGTAGATTTCACAAAAAGACTCTCCCATCGTGTAACATGTCAATCCATCATGTTCAAAATGAGTTGAATTTTTCTGTAAAGAAAAACAACTATTTTCACCCTCATGTAAGTTGCATATATGCAAAAAAAATTTTCTGTTTTTTATGTTAATGACCAGCATTGTAATTAAGAAAGAGGAAGAATTGGAAGAAATTATGTAAATAGTTCAGCATGTAGTCCTTTCTTAAGGCCTAAAATCTATGGATATGTTTATCTGTAAATTAACCAAGTATTGCAGAATGATATTGAACATTTAGCAAATTTCCCCTCTCATGTTACATTAACGTAAATTATAAATCCATCATTAACATGAGTATAATGTCTAAATTAAAGTAAACTTTTGAAAGAAGAATATGATAAAGAAATCCTCTATGCAAACTCTTGGTTCCTCTACAAAAATTCCACAGTCTAAATCCCTTATATTGGATTAAATTTATCAAAGGCATATTCATCAGTCATCCATAGCATTCCTCTTTTCATATTCATACTTACATCCTTACTCAATAGAGGCCTTCATCAATCATTATCATAAAGTGTATTGCTAGGCATCAAAATAATTAAACCTATCACTTAAAAATTTAGTGTAAATTTTAAGAGTTTTATAATTCTACTAATACAGGGCTGCTATGTGCCTTATTTCTTCTGCGGTGGAAATAAGATATCTTTCAAAGAAAATAATTTCATAATATTTGGGAATATTGGAAGTATGGATTTTATAAAGGAGTTTACTCATAATGAATTACAATCAATTTTTGCTTGTATTCATTCAACCTTGATTAATTAGGCAAACTCAAAATATTTAGTTCTTCAGAGCAAACAATGCTCTATTAGATGTAGTACGACTATGGATAAACAAGAGTCATCTTTGATTGGATGTTTATGCTGAAGGGGATAGGATATTATCATTTGTGTTTACATAGATATTGCTGAATAGTATGAAAAATTACTATTATATTGATAAAGATACTAAACATTAAATTAAGCAGGTTCTCTAGAAATCCTAGCTGAATATAATCATACGAATGTTTTAGAATGCAAAGGAGAATAAGTGCAGTGAAAAGGCATAATTTATTGAATATGAAGTTTGGTGATGAATATTGAATGACAACTAACTCTGAGAGGATTATGTTGACAGTAAAAACGAATCTCTTCTCTGATACTCAAACGTGTTATGTTATGCCCTTAGGATGTTTAAAATGGATTAAGGTTATATTTAAGATGAAGAGAGTGTTTTTGTTCAAGATATGCAGTAGTTCTGCATGAAAAAATGTAAAATCATAATCCCACGCTCAACAAATACTGAAATATCAATACATGGCATTATTATTATTAATCATGATCAGCCATTTAATGAACTCTGGGATACATTATATTATATTGAAAAGACTGAATTTTTAATCACAAAATTTAGAAATATGCTAGTCAAATAAAGAAAAGAATGATACAGAATATTGGATTATAAACATAGAGATATTAGCTTGAAAAAACAGTAGATTTTAATGAAAATATGAAAACTTGTACCATTAACTTTTTTTCCAGTGTTTCCTATAATATTCTCCCATCTGTTATCATTATCATCATAATTTGCATTAAAGCACAGAAATTTCCCCTTATGGTTTTGTTTATTCAGATAAAAAGCCTGGATGAAGAAGAAGTTTCAATAAAACAATTGAAAAAAATCATTTTAATAATGATTACATGTATTCAATGTAAGCACACAGCATTTAAGATTTGTATCTTAAATGAGGTCTGCATACATGGTTAGAAACATTGTAAGTACTTTTTATAGGTAATTCATAAAGTCCCATTAGTTCCTTATAGATACAATAAGGTTTAAAGTTAAAAAATATATGTAATAACTTAAATGAAAGTTGATTCATTCAATTAACAGATTGAATGCATCATGAGAAATTATATTCTTATATCACTGTAGATTAACCGTAAGTTATTTCATCCACATTTCAGTATCAGCTATTTTCGGGGAAATCCTAGATTGCTGGAAGAAATCAAGGACTCCTACATCACATGGTTCTAAACTTCAGTGCTGTGTTAGTAAACTGCAATTAGTATGTGCTCCTTTAGATAATTTTAATACAATTTTTGATGCATAAGAAATCAAGATAGAATGGATTGACAGTAAATGACATTTGGAGAAAGGTGAAATGAGAATGAATGTATTGTACAGCATGCTAAGGCAATGATATCAATCATGTTCCAGTATAGACAATCACTTCAATTTCTATGAAGTAAAAATATGCGCTTATCAATTTAAGGAGCAATATTAATGAAATTATTGAGAATTTTTGAAAACATTAAACCATGTTTTATTGGTAAAAATAATTCATATGAAAATATAAATTTTCCTCTGAAGTTACTAGATTGAAAGCATTGTTTTATTAAAGGTAATCATTTCATCCTAAATATCAATCAAGAAGGTAGATTTTGTTTCTTTCTTGTTTAAAGACACAGGCTGAAAATTTCAGCAAAAGCTTTATGGAGGTAAAATGATTGCCAACCAATTAGGATTTGATGTTGAACACAAAGAGGTTAATTCACAATTGATAATCATGGGCACAATAATTACTGAAATAAAGTTAAGAGAATTTCCCAACCCATAAATGGCTAGTCACATTATGACCAAAAATTCAGGTATATCTGAAGTCAGGTCCACCTTTTTACTGTCTCAGTTAGATTTGAGGTATACAGGGGAAACATTGGCAATAAACAAGTTGGCATCATTGGTACACAATAATTCCTTTGTTTCGATTGGTAAGTAAATTTTCAGAGACAATTTTTATAGTTGCTTTTCATTTTCAAATGGAAAGAAAGTATGAATTAACTGCGAATGTCATAAATGAACATGAACTATTCAATTCATACAAGTGATAGCAAGTGCTGTTTAACCAAAACACAATTATCACAGCCATCTTTTATTTATAAATATAATGTGATGACTACCTGCAAAAAATCAACCAACTTATTTTTACATTACATTTCATAAATGTACCATTTGAGAAATGTATTTTAATGATGTGACTGAAATAATTATTGAAATTTATACGTGTTGAGGAAAATCAACTTGTTTTAATATACTGCTATAAAGTTAAATAGCTCTCAAGATCAACTAATTTCATGATTGAAAGGATTCTAAATTTAAAAATGAATGAATTTATGATTTTTTGGTGAATACTTTTGTCTATTGCTCAAAATGTTTGCCCTAAACAAGCATGATAATGTAAGGAAAGAGAAAGGACTTTTGCAGTTATAATTGAGTCTTACAATAATTCATATTGTTCAAATTCATACAAAGCAATTTAGTTTTGCTAACATGAGCATTAAATTTTGATAAAAGCAATAAGGGTATTGCAATCAGGAATTTCATCCCTGATTAAAAAATAGAGAAAGTTAGCAAAGCTAATAAAAGCATAGAATTTATTGATTTCTGTAAAATGGTTGAAATCTTAAAAGTATTAAGAGCCATATAAAGTAATGCATGAAAATTGTTTTGACTTAAGGGAACTGCCCTTTGTTATGAATCCAAAGTTCATGGTATCCCTCATTCTTAGCTATCCCTTTCTTCTCTTTCATCATTTTACTCTGAAAGACAACGTAATAGTCTAATTTACTTGAAATTAACTATTAACTCCCCAAATGAATGGCCGTAAATTAGAGTAATCGAGTATAGTTTGAGTATTTAAAATAATTTTCATCCAATACTGAGCAATATATTTTACATGAGTTGATTAATATGAAATGGTAAAGGTTAAAACATTGGCTTGGAACATTTTCTTATCTGTAGACATCTCCCAGTGTGTATACCATTCTTTGAAAGTAAAAGCCAATTAGTCAGAGATTCTTACTATAGGCCACATTTAACTATTGTCTGCTAATTTAAGTTTACTAATTGATGTAATGTAAGGAAAACACTATAATGGAGTAAATGTACTATAACTGAAGATATCTATTTTATTCTATCTTAGACTTCACAGTCATATTTGTATCTATTATAGTTCTGAGGTTCTAATCTTGAGAGCATTGGTGCTATTGATTTGTGAGATAAAAATGGCTCTGAGAAGCTGTAATAATGTTTCTCAATGGTTTGAAGTCAACAAAAGCTCTTTATATAGCTGTTATGATATTCCTCCATCTAGTTAAAAACTGTAATTTTTCTTAAACATATAGTAGATGGTAGCTATTCTCACACATTAACACTTTGATGACACTATAAGAATAAGATCATTATTGTAGAAATTACTTTCCACTAGTGTTTTCTCTTGTATTTAACATCAACATACATCTTTTAGTAGCAGGGTGTTTATGTATGAAGTACTATTTCTGTTTTGTGAAACTTTAACTCAATGATTTGGAAATTATAAATGATTGATTCTAATGATTTGATTAAATTTGTTTCACCTGACATAAAATTTTTCTGCATAAAAATTATCCTCTCAATCTTTCCAGGATTTTCTTCTAAATGAATAACTTATAAACATACCAAAACCCATATGACACGTCTGTAATATGTTTATTTAGATAGTGCGTCTCAATTAAGCCAACCAAATATCAAAATCTTGAAATATCTTTATCTTTCCTAATTGCACTCTTTACTTTCACATTGTTAGACATCTGGACACAATCTTGATCTACTCTTGAACTGCCTTGTAGAATAGTAGCAATTTTCTACCTTACTAAGATGCTGTGATCTTCCACATTTCTTAATAACCCTCCAATGGTTGTGCTATTTGCTCAAAGTAGTTAGATGTGTTTTGTCTGGAAAGTAATAATAAAATATATCTAAGGCTATTCTTTCTTGAAGTACAAAGATAAATTTGCAAAATATGTGGCAACTGATAATGAGACAATCTTTAACTATCAATAAAATTATCATATCATATCTTCTAAAGCCATTGGGATGACATTTTTTGGATTTCTAACCTTTAAGTTGTTATCTTTTTTAGATAAGGAAATCTTACCATACAACAGGCACCTGATATAAACGATGACAAGTTGGCAGTTCCATATTCCAAATAAGACATCCATCCTTATATGGATTATATTACCTTTAAAACGAATTTGCAAAGTTTAACTCTTGGAAAATTTATTTTATAAATCATAATTAAAATGTATCTTCATACTTCTATTATGTTTCAAAGTCATGAGGAACAAATATATTTTAGTGTATGAAGAATACAGCATGCACTCTTTTACTATTGTTAATGTAAATAACTGAGAATACCATGAAGATTTCTTTTAGGTGAATGTCATATGTACATATGAAAATGTATTTGTAATGTATGTCTATAAGGAACAGGACAAACCTAAAATAAATGTGATGTCTATATATTGTAATTAGTTTATTTTTGCTGCCTAGATAGTAGAACCTAGCTTCACTTAGCTAGTCTCCAGCACAATGAATAAGGTTTAATATGTATCTGAAAATAATTTTCATAAAAATTTAACTTTAGGTGAGATCTTCAGAAATTTCATTACCGTATTCCCACTTCAATGTTCATACTAGTATATGAGTCAAAGTATTTTTGTGGATTTTCTTTTCCATTTATTTTCTTTCCCACATATTTTGATTCCATTAAATATAAATTATATTTAATTGCTGTAAAATACTTATAATTCAATCAAAGAACATGATAGCCATTATTTTTATTACTAAGCACAAAACTTGAGTTGTTTTTAAAACGTTTATTCTTGCGTGTGGCCTGTTGAAATAAGGGGGTGCCTATTACATACCTTACATTACATAAATTACATTGTGCCTTATATGCTATCAAATATAGTATATTGATTTGGAAGAGTCAATGTTGAAATCATCAACTCCTGAGTTGAAGAAAGACTGAAAATACATATTGAAAAGTATGAAATACAAAAAGTACAGTTCAATTAGAAATGGTGATATGCTGGGTTGTGTAAAAGTAACTAACAGTACTTATAAAGGTCATTGATGAAATATCATTCCTTTTGCATTTTCCTTGAGGCTTGAATTGAAATAGTATCCACAGACTGAATGTCTTACAAATGGTAAAACATTTTCAATGATTACTATTCATTTTCTTTAGGTGTTCATTACTTGAAGTCTTTCAATTCTGCCTAATGCTTTGTTTATATATTTCATCTAAAATTTCTTAAATTTAAGCATTCATTGGAGCAGGTTTTTGGGCACAGTTAAAAAAATATTAATCCAAATATCCAGTATAAAATACCTTTTTCTTTTCATGCCATTCATCCTTAGACTTATGATAATGATCGAGGTTAACATTATGCTCCTTTTGATGCAATGGAAATGTTTTAGAATTCCTCATTATTATTATACTTCTTAATCAACCTGTTGTGCCATTGAGATAGAAATATTCAAAACATAGATTTAATGAAAGATTTATTCTGTCTTTTAGTATATCAACATTCTATGTTTTAACAAATATGATTTTAGATTTATTCAAGTCCATTTCTTTCACATTAACCTTACCTATATTTCATTGAACTCACATAGAGAACTGTAACTGATGATTTGATTTTGAAATTTATGGGATGTGCTGCAAAAGAGAACTTACTTCATCTAGAATGGTATGATATATCATTATCCTATGATTCTGTTTATTTAAATTTACTGAATAGTTTGAACTGCTTGGATCCCTGCTAAATTTTGAGTTTTGAAGTTATTATTAGCAGTTGGTTAGTAAGGAATCTTACAAAGTAATTGAGAGCTCCTGTTAGCCTAGCCATATAGCACCTGTCTGTATTGAGCTAAAGATTTGATGATTGATTTTTTACATGGGTTTCTATGGTTTTAAGAAAACCTAGCAACTAGATTTTTGAAGAGAAAATGATTGTCCTTAAAAATCTGTGAACTGTAGAGTTTCCATTTGGCTTCTATTATAATTGATGGCTTCTACTCAAGCAATCAAGGGAATTCATTGTTTTATTTTTTTAAATTGAATTAATTTAGTTATTATCATGAATGATTCCATTTTATTTATTTAGAAAATGGAAAAATATTCATGATTTAGGATCTTTCAAGAATTAAAACCAAATTGCATTGTTGCAAAAGAAAGAAGATGCTGGAGATAAGACAGTTTTTGAAAATCGATCATAAGTCACATGATGATGGTTTGTTGTTTTTCAAGAGCTTGATTTACAGGAATACTTCAAGTTATATATAATCTGGCTTGCTGAAAATCTCAGTTTCCATGCTTAATGAATGCTAGTGGAAAATGTGAAATCATAACGTAGAATGGAAAAAATAGTTTGCTTTGTCTAGTTAAGGTCAATGATTGATATAATTCTATCTTGATTAAGAGGTTTTCATAGTTGAAAATCTGACTAAGATCTCCTATTACAGACCATGTATCATAAGAGACAGGTTTTGATTCTAAGGTATTAAGACAACAGTGGTTTACCGCAAGAAACTCAAACTGATTAGATGAATTTGACATTTTTCATATTCATTCTCATATTCATAGCATTTGCCTTCACAACTCTCATCATTCTCACAAGCTGCATTTTTAGTGATAAATGTAATCCAATTTCTTGTTTGACATTTTAATTGTAGAGTAATCATGCATCAGTATCTTTTTGATTTTATTTTCTTAACAAGGAACATGACTTTTGAAGAACAGTTCTATCTTTCTTTCTTTGAAGATTTGAAAAATAAATTTGTACATTTTATAAACTTCATTTAATGCATATTTATGATTTTGTCTAAAAAGGTCTCACCCACAAAATTCCTAGTTTACGACATTTCTAAACTTCACTAATATTTATTCTACATTCCCAACTCCAAGATACTTTCCAACTTATCATTCCAAGGGTTCAAATGAAAAAATTCTATGAAGTATGAAAAATTTTGAGTGTTTGAAATGGTAGATCTTTATAATACAGATGCCTGGTAGGTCATAAATATCATGGCAATAGTACCAAAGCATAATAACAAAGTAGTGCTCATGGTGAAGAGTTAACTATTCTCATCATGCAAGAAGATGAAGAAAGTCCCATATTTTACTGGAGTACTTCTGGTCCTCTTTTCATACTTCACTAATATAATGAATACATTCTTTTTTATTTGTCTTTTGGTACAGGATTTATAAAAAACATTTTTCATTTGTGTTTTGTCTCAGTCTTATCCATGGTTGTGATAGCATGAAATAAGGAAGATATAATCGATTTTACAAAATCTCCATCATTTTGGTCACACCTATCACATATGTCACTATGCATATGCAATGGAGAAATGACTCTTACTATACCTATGAGGACTTATTCCATTTATATTATTTTGACTTGAGGATGTCAGCTATAAAACCCCTTATTTTGCATAATGGGTCTTATTCCCACTTCAAATTTTTGACAGCCTCTAGGAGAGGGGTTGAGGTTACAACCTTTAGACTAATGACTTAACAGGCATCTGCATAGTTTCCTTTGCTTCATTTTTATCTAGCAAAAATATTCTATAAGTTGGAGATGTTTTGAAATCTTTGTCAAGGCTCATCTTTGAAAAGGTGGGTGTATTGTAAAAGGTACTTAGTCCTCATTGATTGTATTCAATAACATGTGGAGAAGAAAATTTTCCTTCGGTCAGTAACCAGGCTCCAAGGAGTCAACCTCTTTTGCTGAGGTTTGATTGTGGTACATATTCCATGCAGTATTTCCATCATGAAGCAGGAGATAAGTTTCATCTGGAGCAGTCTATAGAATTATGCGTACACTAACTTTCCAAGTGATCGTACCAGGTATGTTCATTGCACTAAAGGGACTAATATGCTCCACTAAAAATCTCTAATATTGAGTAAGTATTCTTCAAAAATTTTCTAACCAACCCCTGTAGCTAAATTGTCAGCTGTTATCAAAATCTGTGATAGAGTCAACCATGGAAATATACATAATTGTATATTCTAACAATTTAAGATATTCTTAAATTTGATAACCAGAATGTCCTTAGATCAGTGCCCTGCATTTATTTAATATAAACAAGTATTCTAAAAATCATAATTAATACTTATGTTTCCTTAAAGTCTAGGGCGGTTAGTGAATCTCACTATAATCATCTTCAAGCAAACAGCCTGACTATGATTGATTTAAATCGGTTAATATATGCTTAGTTTTGAATTTGTATTTAATTTTTTAACACTCACTGAAATCTAAATCATAATTATAACTTTGAGAATTAAAGAAAGGAGAGTTGAAAAACACAGCAACAGAAATAAATGATTGTGAAGAGTTGTCTTGAAGATCACATTTGAATTAAAATTCTTTAGCAAATCACAGGTTTAATTTTTTCCTGATTTAGTTTGTTATGATAACTTCTGAATAGGGAGTATATTTATATATATTTATATGCCTCATGGGCAATAATTCCAAATATGTGTGTTCATTTCCATTTTCCCTTCTTTAGAGCAGAAAATCTTTTAGAAGATTCATTATGATTTAAATCAAGAAGTAATTGTAAATAGCTTTCTAGCTCCATATTACTGTCAATGTATCATTAATACCTATCTATTGCTCTTACCAGAAATTTGTGACAGTCTGAAACTATGTATATATTTATTTTTCTGATGAAATTAGGAGAGTCTTACATCCATTTAATATATACGTCTATACAAAGGTAATTGAAATTCAACAAAATGTCATAAATCACACATATACAGCAAAGAAAAAAAGACCACATATATACAAAAAAGATAATCATGGGCTGCAGATGAAAAATTTAGGAAAATGAAGGAAATTTTTGTAAATTGCAAAGAATATTCATTTTAACATAAAAGCTAGAACATATAATTCATGGTATATTAAATATTTTACAAAACCAAGTTTCTTCTAACCCGCTCAATTTGGATGCCTTGAATTCAAGGCATGGGTCATGTAACGTTTGCTGTCCAATTGCAGAGCCAAGCATCGTGGGATGGATTCTCTCTTTTTCTCAGGCTCTTAGTACCCTTCTTATCAGCAGTGAATGTGGTTCGTTTGTGGTTTTTGCATTTTTACTTTTTTTGCATGCATAAGCATTTCATTGCTTATGGTCCTGAATTATGATTGACTGTTTTCTGGAATTAATCACGATCAATTTATTTTTTTTTAATTGATTCTCTTCTTATGTTTTCTTAGATAGCTAATCTTCCTTTACTACTGTATAGTACAAAAAACATCAATGTAGTGTGGGGTTGCATAACTAAATTCCCTCCAGACGCTGAAGCCTTGAATTCAAGGCATGACTAAAACTTGGTATAAAAACTTTATTTTTCCTTTAAATAAATCAAAAATTGTTTTAAAATGTTAAAATAACTGAAAATTATAAATTAACTTAAAAAAAGATTCCCCATCCAGCATCGATTTGCTGAATTTACATTAGCATTGAGTGAGTTAATTTGCTGTTGAATGAAAGCTTGCTCATTACTCATTTTTACAATAATAATAATACATTAACTCATTTTTACAAGAATTTATATGTGACCACCAACTTTCACTCTCAAATTTTTAATAATAACCAATTTATATTAATAAATACAACTTTCAAATCAAATTGGGGGTAACTATGAAAACCCTAGTTGGCCAAATGAGGTTTACAGGTTTTATTTTGTGGGAGCTTGCCATGTATGAAACAAATAATAGGTTTCACATTAAGATCATAGAATTGCATATTAGATACCTTTTCCATTAGGGAGATTAATTCACTCCTAGACAGTAATATTGTGAAACATATTGGTATGTCTTGCAAAGAATGCAGGAACAAAATTGCTACTGAAAAAGGTTTTCCTCAACAAGTATAGAGTTTGAAGATTCATAGCTCGTAAAGAGAATGGTGTGGTACATTTATTGGTGAGACGGGGTCTAAAATATAAAGTCACTAGAAAGAATTGGAGAGAATAAGAAACATATGGGAATGTTATGGAGTACAAATGCCATGTGGGTAACCCATCATTTGAAAAGAGAATGTCCCCAGAAGAGATTGCAAAGAATTTGATTGTGTTTGGACATGTTTTAACTAATACATGAGCTTAAAAACCAAAAGTTTGTGTTTTACAGATCTAAAGAGGGAAGTAAGAAATAGGAAATAATGCAAGTATCTGCAAGTCATGCAGTCACATAAATCTTCCATAGAAAAGACCAAATATAAATGGTGATGGTAATAAGCTTTTATTGATCAAAAGATTCAATACATCCAAATAAGCCAAAAATGTTAATATTGATATAAAAAACATGAAATAGACAAGTATCATTGATATCACTGCATCATTAGATACACAAGACAGATATATGCATGAAAAACTATGCCAAGTAGATACAACACTACTGAGGATAATATCTCATAGTTTTAGTGAATATACGAGACTTAGTTATGTTTACTACAGCTGATGCATTTTTCTTTCCTTTTATTTTCACAAAATGATCAAGTTGTTCTACATGAGAGATTACTGCAACCATTTGTTTATACTGTCTTACATTCTAATTTTAAAATGATTGAATTAATTTAAAATGACAGATTTAAAAGGAAATTACTCTTCACCAGCTGATACATCTAAATATCACAGTTCAAGGATAAAATTTATTAGAGATATTGTAAATTCAAATTATGAGGAACGCTTAGCAAGGACACATAAACTAATTACAACATTCAACACCTACCATATAATTCAGTTGTTGGATGAACATTTAGCTTAATAATGTGTAGATGGTGAAATAAATAGAATTTCATCATGGTAAAAGATTTTGCAACTTGAAACCTAAATTTTAACCCAAATTATATTCCTGAAATGCTGTCTGTGAGAAACAATGCTCTGTCTAAACTCTCTATGAGTAAGAGATATCAGCAGATGAAATACCTCCTATTAAAGTGTATACACCTCTGACGACTCCAAAGCGAAAGTCATTTGCATAATAAAATCAAAATGAATATTAATGACAAATTATTTCCATGATTCCAATATATTTATTTCAATTATCACAGCATATTGATTTATTAATATTTAACTGTAGAAAAAAGATAGTTCAGAGTTCTGCTGAATACAGAAAATATTAACGTAAATAGTCTCAGATTTCTCCAAAGACAATTTTTACGTAAAATTGGATAAAATTTTAACTAGCAAATTTTGAAAAATCGCCAAAAAATACAGCAATGTGGAAAAATTTGCCAATGTCGCATTATCTTCCACTGCTTTCTTTCAGAGACGTAAAAGCATGAGATTTGCAAAACTGGATCGAAAATATAAAGTCCATAGTATTTGGCATCATTAAATTTTCAAGTCAATTCTTATAAATTAATAATCTATTTTCATAGTTGAAGAATGTAATTAAATGTTTTTATCTCCCACTAAGTCAAATTCTCCAATTATACGCCACATATTTTGACACGAGAATCTATACAAGATAGTAATGTGTCCGTCCGTCCGTCCTCAAAAAAGGGATGTAACACTTTATCAAAATCTCTAAAACTAGACGTCGCACAATGTTCAAACTTTTAACATCATTAAATGTCTTCCCCCGGATGATCAAGTGGTACTTACAATTTGCCTAAAAACCACGGTTCGAACCCAGACGAGTAAAACAGTTTGCATAAGAAATACACGCAAAGTTCATTTTTTTCGTTGCATGATTCGTTTCTTTTGCAAAACTAAATTAGAAAGAACAGTGGTAGGAAGTCGAAACTAGCATCAAAAGAAGGGAAATAGAATAAAGATTCTTATTTTGGTCGTGAAATATCGTTTGCGACTCGAAATTGCGAGAATTTTGATTTTAAAAAATGAAAATTTTGTCTAAATTTCCATGTAGTAAACAACTCATTCCCTTGACGATCAAGGCGATTGTTGATTCCGAGCTCAAGCGTAATTCCATAAGAAGACGCAGAAAATTTTTAAAATTTCAAATTTTGTTAACGAGTCTGTAGCAACCAAGTTTTATTTATAGCAACATAATTGTTTACCGTCTTTTTCGTAAAATAAATGAGTTTTATATTTGTGGTTAACCAAAAATTGATTTTTCTTGAACAATTCAACGAGCTGCGTATAAATATCCTGTTAAGTTGAGGACGTATTGAATATATATTCTTCTGAATTAAGTATTGAATCTAATCTATTTGCAATAATGTATATTTAGCGATTTAAGGATATGGAGTTAGCGAAGAACGTAAAGATTTCCCAGATTTGGTGTTTGTAATCTTTGAAGAGTTGAACAGCGAGTTGTAAGTTGTAACGAGATGGGGTGTCGGCCGAAAAACCGCATAACGCGTGAGATTTTTCGCGTTAGATTTTTTGAAAAATAATTTCTGAAAAAAAAGAATTTCCAGCCGGGGATCGAACCAGGGACTCTAGCGTGGTAGGCAACCGTCTTAACAATTCACCCACTGAGCCACTTGATATAGGCGTTGCAGAGAGACTTGTAACCCCGCGTGGAATCCCTCTCCAACGTGTTTATGCTTTAATATGCAAAAAATATTAGTTGAGATTGCAAAATGCAAAGGCTGGATTTTGAAATTGAAAATTATTAATCGATCAAGTTTTGTCATTTTCGTGGATGAAAAACTGGTTAAAAATAGGGAGAATTCTTATATCAGATTTCGTTCGGGATATTAGGCATTTTTTGAAAAATGGGCTGAAGACAAGCGATTTGAACCACTATCAACATCCAATGTGAACATTTTTTTGGGTTATTTTGTATCCCAAAATGACACTTTTCTGACAAGCATCAATGGCCAAAGAAGTATAACTTCCACCGTCTGGTTCGACGCAGACCCAACTTTTTTTTGGTTGAGTTTAGAGGTGCAAAACGGGCAAAAAACTGAAAAAAATCGGGAAAATGAGGGCAGTGGGAGACGTTTCCTTTTGGGATAACGAATGCCGCTTACCTATCGCTTGCGCATCATTTAACATAGTTAAGTCTTTATCAGTTGATCTCACTGCTGAGGGTGAGGTCCCGACTTTGCGGTCTCTGACATTATCTACTTTTTCGGAATCTTTGACGAAGGCCTCGAATACCTTCCGATGCTGCCCCATCAAACGTAAGGGAACTAACCTGACTGCGGAGCAGGCAGTAGGCAACTGCTAGTAAGAAAGTTTAAGTTACTTATTTACGCCTTAATAATTTCTCATTTCATGAATTCGATCACTTATCAACCCTGAGCAAGCAAAAAATTACGACACACATTTTGAACGGCACACATTCAGATCATTTTATTTCACCAAGATGGCGCTAACAGTCGCTCCAACTAGAAGCGACCTACAGCATCATTGCTTGTATTTTTTGGTGAATACATGCCGTGTGATTCGTCTGGAGTCGGGTAATGTGGTTGCAGGAATTGGTATTGGGATAGTTTATGAAGGATGATCTGGAGTCAATTCCTCAACGAAAATCATTGATCGGATTCCTTTAGATGTTGAGCAGGCAAGGTAATTTTCAACGGATTGGAAAATCGTGCGACTACATCCTAATAAATCTTTGATACAAATACTGTAATTCTAATACACTACTGATACTGTGAGAATGAATCGAAAACCACTCGGCTGTTTTAGTTCTGAGGTTTGCATGCATGATCTCTCGTCAATGGATACAATCAATTTTTCTTGGTATTATATGTTTAAAGTGAGACTGCTAGCGTATTGTCACTTTGGTAATTCTATCCCATGGCGCATTAGATTTTCATGCGCAGTTTTTGATCATTGGTTAAGAAATATGAAGGATTTCTCTTGGACGCTAATTAGAAAATTGACTTTCCGTTTTGATGAGCTTCTAAATGTTCTATTTCCAATCTATTATCGGGTTATCATATGTTAATGTGTTCCATGGCTTAAAGAAGTAATTATGTTTAGAAATTTTCTTCTGCTGTCATTTATCGTTCCCTTCAAGTCTGGCTGTGATAATTTTTTAATCATGTATTCAATTGTATCTAATGCTATGTGTTTCTAATGTCTATTCATTTGATAATCTACAGGAATAATATGAAATTCTGGATGTTTTAACTTCGTTTTTAATGATGTTCCATTAAAGTTTACTTGTTTTGTTACGGATCGGAATGCAAGGCTCTTAAACTTATAGGAAACTCAAATCTCTGGACTGCATTTAAATTTACTTTTCTTTAAAAGTCAATTTTCTTATAATACTCTTACATATGTATTCAATGAAGTTACAGCTTTTCAGGAAGAAATATAAGATTACTGGGAGCGTGTCGGTAGAGAATGGCGGTAAAGAAGACCTTGCTTTTTTTTGAAAATATTTCAATAAAATGTACATTTATAACGGTGATCAATAAAGGGATTTCTGGCTGAGCCTCATCAAATTTCATTGTAAACCTGTCCAACTCCTCACCTTTACTAATTATTTGTGTAACAAGGTCCAAATTTTGGGCCCCAACCTCGATTTTGTTCCTTTTCTTCGTTTTGGACCGCAGTATAACCGGGATTATATCTACCTTCCGACCTTCTACTGTTAAAGATCAATGTTACGTAAGTGGTTGTATTCAGTATATTTTTTTACTCCGAATGCAAAATTGAACACTATCAGCTGAGAGTACAAGTACAAAGAGCAAATAGGTGAAGTCTGAAAATGAAATTAAATAGAGATTAGAAATAGGAAGACGTAACTTAAAAATAAAATTTAATAGCCTCTGGCTTACTTAGCCTAAGTTTTCAAAGAGTAAAATTATGTAGATTGAAAAGATTCTTCCAGGAATATTTAAGATTAACCACAAGAATAAAATTCATCAACTGTCAAAAATAGAACAACCTTAAGACTGTACTACGTATTTTCAAAAAATTCCGTTCAACAAGACCGATTTATCATATTTAGGTTAACTACATTCAGAACTAAGAGATTTTATGCTTGTGCTCAGTTTATATGTTACGGAAAGAAGGGAGGGATCGTTTGTATCGTTATATCGTTTGTTAAGTTTGGGATTAAGTCTAACAGTAATTTCTCCACAGATTTATTTTTTGTTTTGTATGATAGATATGAGTCAATAATTTAAAGAATGCCTATGGAGACCCTTAGAGTAGTTACAGAATGGGGCAACCAGAACACGCCATCTTGGATCACGTGACTTCCGGTCAAATGACGTCACTTCCGGCCGCCATCTTGGATTTTGACGTCACTTCCGGCCGCCATCTTGGATTTTGGCGTCATTTTTCCGCCACCATCTTGAAAAAAACAGGAAGTGACGTCACAATGCAAGATGGCGACTGTAAAATCCAAGATGGCGACCGGAAGTGACGTCATGGTTTCTGGAAGTCGCCGTCATGTCCAATCCAAGATGGCGGCCACCATAGAATCCAAGATGGCGGATCCAATATGGCGTGTTCTGGAAAATCCAAGATGGCATCGCCCGAAACAAATGACGAGCAGAGTGCGTACGCAAAACAGCAGAGGAACGAAAAGAGCAACAATAAAGATGACGTAGTAAAAGAAGAGCGAAACAGTTGAAGATCGAAGAAAACAGAAGACAATCAAAATGTTTTCTCCCACCCATCGATATACTCATATGGGAAAACACCCTTATGAGTCAGGAGATCCAAATCGTCCGGAAAAACATGTGATATCTGATAAAATTTATCTCGAGGTAATGCATTGACAATTTTAGACAGTGATGAACTTATAAATCTGAAACTATCAATATATCTTATTGAAAACTGACTATCTATATATTTTGAAAATAAAATGTACTTATCTTCATTATTAGGTATGCATTTAATTTTATTTTCATCATAACCTAAATAGGGAACAATGAAATGGGCAAGATAATTCGATAAATTATGAATAACTACTGGCAAAAATGAGGGATTTTGAAAGTTTATGTTACAACTTGCATGTGCTGCCCCCCTATAATCACCTGTGATGTGATTATGATCTCTAACGCGATCATCCCCCAAATCACCGTCACATATGTAGCATGTGGTAGCATCAATGATACTGAGATTTTCTTCTTCGGTAAGAGGTTTCATTGGTTTATTTTCCTTAAATATTCCTTGCACATATTTTGCTATATCCCTCATTTTCATAAGGAAAACAGACATCACATCTTTTCCTCTGTAGACTATGGGCTCAAACTTTTCCCCATTGCTAGCAACCATCAGGATTGCAAAAGACATTGGAATGTGTCTTTGCCTTTGAACTGAAAAGGAATGATTATCACATGGATCGCAAGAGCTTACACGAGGGAGCATTGTTTCAAAATCCGCATATACTATAAATGGAATCCGTTGCATATGAGAATAATTCTTAAAATGAAGCCACTTCTCATTATTGTTTGGCAACCAAATATTGGTAGGAGTTTCTAGTTGGCAATTACGTTTATGATTGGTTAAACTTTCTTCACAAATGAAATTTAGCATGCACCTTTTACAAATGTGAGGCGTCTCTTTGTGAGCGGTTATCTGTTTTCTAACCAATCAATTAAAATCTTTTATCCAGCAATAATGAGAGGTTACATCATTTTTTAAATAAAGCAAATTACGGTGGTTCTCCAATTCCTCAGATACAATTTTCATAGGATACACCAAACACTCATTGTCAACACCAAACACATTAATGGATATATTATTTTTCGCTCAAATTTTGATATATCTTTCAGATTGACAGGATAATTTATACATGTCCAATTATATCCATTAATGAAGGTAGCGTCATTATCATAACTTGAAATCCTTTAAGGGTTGTGTGCAATGTTTTTTGCCCAAATAGCATATTTGAAACAAAAATCATCACCATTCCCAATATTAATTACAGATTTATAATGCCTCAATTTTAAAGGTAACTCTATGTATGATGCTCCTGGTGATGGGGTAAATTTATTCATTCTCAATTCCAAACCCATCACCTGAATCAAGGACCACCCTGATCCCCTTGCCATATGCTCGGATTTCTCTCTAACAAGGAGACTACACAGTGTCGGCGCCGATTTTTTTGATGAAAATCGGTCAGTTGATAGATCTCGAGTTAAGTATAAATAATTACCCCACATGTAGGCGTTTATGAGTGATAGTTTCCCTGAAAATAGACTTTGAAAATTCAGCTAAGGTTACATTATTATCATAAACTTAAAGATAACCCCAATTGATAGCGTGGAGTTCGGTGTAGCAGTACCGTGTTCGAATTGCAGTATTTTGGCCCGGGTTCGATCCCGACTTTGAGAAAATATTTTTTTCATTTTTTCTCTGCTAATTTTCATACTTATATCCATCCATCCCTCTTTTTTTCTATTTGTGACTTTTTTACGCTTTTTCCAAAACTTTGGGAATTTTGATGTAAGCTATTTTTCTCCCCTGCGAGGCTCTTGTTTCATCAATTATGTGCAGATACTTCAGTCCTATGATTGTGGGCACTAAATTCATAACGTCTGAAATTTGAAAAATTACAATACAAGCAAGAAAACGTGCCGAAGACATTTCCACATCCGGTAAATTCTACGGTCTAACGGTAGTTTGCAGGCAAATTTTATGGCACTACCTGCTATCACCAATAGCTGCTGCTGCAGATGCTTTCTCCTCGATGGCTCGGTAAGGAAAAGAAGGCCTGAGGGATCTCGTTTTAAAAAAATATTTAAAAGAAAATTAATTTTACATCTTTCAATTCATTATTAAGTTTTTTTATTTTTCACACTCCTTTGGATGGTAAACGTCTACAAAACATCGAAAACAATAATATTTTCTACACCAAGAGCACATCGCAAAGGATATTTCACTACATTTACAAATTGTTTTAATAATCTCATCAGGGAAAATTATTTGCTTTACGTTCAAGAAGACTTCTCGTTCACTTGTTAGTTTCGAAGCATACCATGCATATTTCCGCATCGGTTTGAAAATTGGAGCCGATAGCTGATGCTGTATTAATGAATGCATTTTAATTATTTCCATCCTACTCGTAAAGTCTTGTTTGTTTCGCAATAGAAATGATGCATTTTGAATTTGCGAAAGAAAAATCTTCACTTGCCTATAGAAATAAACGTCGCAAGGTTGACACATTGACGTACATTTCGGTGGTATTACTTTTACCATGCAAGTCGGTTCCTTTTCTTCATTTATGAAACGTTCATCATACAGTGCCGGATTCGTCTGTCCACTCCAAGAATCGATGAGAAGCAAAAATTTATTATTTTTTACGAATGGTCGTAAAACTTCTTCAAGGTACTTCTCATAGGTGTTCGTTAGAAGCTTTCCAGATTTCGTGCACGTCACAATTATATTTTTATACTGACTCGTCGCTTCCTCTACATCCCGAGACACTCGGGGCCCAAACACACCTGACACTTCTTGAAGGCAAAGGAAAACCTTTGGCAATAACTCACCCGAGTAGGTCATGCTATACTGCGCGGTGTAAGAATGCATCAATTTGTTCATTTGTCGTATGCCCACCTCCGTTAATTTTTCACCGCGATGAGTAAGAGTACGTTTTACATTCACTCTATACTGACAACCGGTTTGGTCCGTATTTATAACATGTAATGGATCGAATTGAAGAATCAGTTTCCTACACTGCTCCTGGAACATAATCGCTGATTTTAAAATATCTTCAGCTTGAACCCGATCACTTTTACTGATATATCTATTCACTTTCCTTTGCCTAATCTTAAACTTGCTCTTGAATTTATTAGCCCACGACACTGATGCTTCAAATTTAAAACTGTCATCGAGAAACTGAAATGATCCAGCCATCGCCCACTTCTGAAGCATTCTGGTGGTAACAAACTCTCTGTTAGCTCTTGCCTTGCAGAAACGGTCATATGTCCATCTTTCGATCATTTCCCATTTGTCCTTCTTTGTTCCGCCAGCTTCAATATCCTTCTGCCATACAGCAATATTTGAAAGCTTTTTTATCCGTCGCGTTACACAGGCATGGAGTGATTTCACGGACCAGGTTGGATGAATTTTTGCCATTGTAACGGCTTTAATTTTAATGTCGATAGGAATCCTTGCTCTCTTCACCGGTGAAGGATTATAGCCTACCCCACTGGAACTTGAAGTCTTGCCGCAGGAATCGTCTTCCTTTGTTGTAGAGGATGCTTCCGAATATGATCCTTCCGTCGCATCCAACTCGTTCTCTCCAATAAGGTCATCATCAGCGTCCAAAAACATTTCGTCCATCATTGTCAAGATTCTTTCGAAAATTTCCCGTCCGACGGCAACAGCATTTTCAGAGATTACTACACTTACTCCCTCCGATATATGACCGCTTTCTTGTAGAAGCTTGCCACAGAGATGAAATGCATCTGCGAACAACTGTTTTTTTGCCATAATATCGCCATCAGGCAAAGAGGGCCTTTCCGCAGACGTTCCCGGACGAGAATCCATTCCAGTAGACTGAAATTCACCATGTATATCCATTAATTAATTAAATTTCAATGAATATCCATTATATCCTAGCATAATTAGCAGCATTAAATATAGATTAGATGTATTCAGATACTTACTTCTTTTGCAATTGATTGAACGCCGGATTCTCAAACTGAAGACTTAAGAAGAGCAGTTATAAGCAGTTATAGTAGAATAGCTCCGATACTTCCGAAAGATGGCGAACGACTAATCTACGGCGACTTCAGCTCCTCCACTGCTTTCGAAGAGGGAATAGCTATTGGTGATAGCAGGTAGTGCCATAAAATTTGCCTGCAAACTACCGTTAGACCGTAGAATTTACCGGATGTGGAAATGTCTTCAGCACGTTTTCTTGTTTGTATTGTAATTTTTCAAATTTCAGACGTTATGAATTTAGTGCCCACAATCATAGGACTGAAGTATCTGCACATAATTGATGAAACAAGAGCCTCGCAGGGGAGAAAAATAGCTTACATCAAAATTCCCAAAGTTTTGGAAAAAGCGTAAAAAAGTCACAAATAGAAAAAAAGAGGGATGGATGAATATAAGTATGAAAATTAGCAGAGAAAAAATGAAAAAAATATTTTCTCAAAGTCGGGATCAAACCCAGGCCAAAATACTGCGATTCGAACACGGTACCGCTACACCGAACTCCACGCTATCAATTGGGGTTATCTTTAAGTTTATGATAATAATGTAACCTTAGCTGAATTTTCAAAGTCTATTTTCAGGGAAACTATCACTCATAAACGCCTACATGTGGGGTAATTATTTATTCTTAACTCGAGATCTATCAACTGACTGATTTTCATCAAAAAAATCGGCGCCGACACTGTGTAGTCTCCTTGTAAGTAACTTTGCAAATTTTTCCTCCACTTTAGCATTCACATCATCAACCTCGAGAAACATTATGTTTGTGGTTTTAAACCATCTATCGGATTTTTCATCAGTTACATTATTTTTAAATTGAGTTTTTACTACCAAATTAATTTTCATGGGCTTTTTCCTCAACTCATCTTGAATTATATTCACTGCAGGATTTCTGATCACTTCCAAAAATATTACTAAATCTGTGTGCACTCTTTGTGTACTCACCCAATATGTCTTTCACCTGCATTTCACACCCGTTTCAATTTCAATTATTTCGACAGGAGCACCAGATCTCTGCATACCTCTGCTTAGACCTGTTGGAACAACCTTATCATTTCTCCTCACAGTTTTTGCTGCATAGCTGTGATTACCAATTCTATGCACTGTTCTACTTAACCCTGATGTACCAACCCTATCTTCTCCCCTCACGGTTTTTGCTGCATAGTTGTGATCATCAATTCCTCTACTTAGCCCTGATGGACCAGCCCTATTTTCTTCCCTAACGGTTCTTGTGACATAATTATGATCACCGATTCTATGCACTCTTCTACTTAACCCTGATGAAACAGTCCTATTGGTTCTCATTGCATAGTTATGCTCACCAAATCTCTGCACCTCTCTATTTACCCCTGATGGACCAGCCCTATCTTTGCCCACCACGGATCTTCTTACATAGTTATGTTCATCAGGTATCATCGGCATGTCTTCCCTTGTGAGATTAGTAACATAGTCATGATCAATAAGACTTTCAGCTGTTGCAAGTTGTTGTGCCATTTCATCATCATCTCCTTCCACTCTGACACTATAATTATGCTCTCTGACTGGATGTGACATCACTCATATAAATGAATAGATAAAATGATGAATATTACCTTGAATACTCCTATATATAATCTCCAAGAAGGTTTTGAGGAACAACGATAGTTTCTTTGATGAATCACACTTTAGGTTGAAACACTAAAAACTCCTTAATAAGCGAGATGAAGTTGAAACAGTAACTTCTTATAGAGGTAGAGCTTTATATATAGACTTATCTCGAGGAGGATGGAGATAGCAGCTGAGGATCAAAGTACAAACTAAGAGATAGCAGCTGAGGGTTGAAGGAGAGATAAAAGGTTAAAGGATGCTGATGGGGGAGGAAAATGTTGATAGGATGAAAGGTTATAGGGGTGAGGATGGAAGGAGAAGGAAGCTATTGATAGGAATGACTAAGCATTTCGATTGTCTTCTATTTATGCATAAATTTGAATGACTGGCAGATAAAAGGTTAAAGGGTAAGGATGGGGAGGGAAGGTATTGATACGAATGACAAAGGATTTCGATTGTCTTCTGTTTTATATCGATCTTCAACTGTTTCTTTCAATCGTCGACAAAACATTTCGATTGTCTTCTGTTTTTCTTCAATCTTCAACTGTTTCGCTCTTCTTTCACTACGTCATCTTTATCATCGCTCTTTTTGTTCCTCTGCTGTTTTGCGTATGCACTCTGCTCGTCATCTGTTACGGGCGACGCCATCTTGGATTTTCCAGAACACGCCATCTTGGATCCGCCATCTTGGATTCTATGGTGGCCGCCATCTTGGATTGGACATGACGGCGACTTCCGGAAACCATGACGTCACTTCCGGCCGCCATCTTGGATTTTACAGTCGCCATCCTTCATTGTGACGTCACTTCCGGTTTTTTCAAGATGGCGGCGGAAAAATGACGTCAAAATCCTAGATGGCGGTCGAAAATCCAAGATGGCGGCCGGAAGTGACGTCAAAATCCAAGATGGCGGCCGGAAGTGACGTCAAAATCCAAGATGGCGGCCGGAAGTGACGTCATTTGACCGGAAGTCACGTGATCCAAGATGGCGAAACCAAGATGGCGTGTTCTGGTTGCCCTATTTTTTAACTACTCCATAGTCAACAGAAAAAATCATTTTCTTTTTAAAAGACTATATAAAAGGTGTTGGAAAATTGATTGCAAATTCAATGATTCAGCTGATCTAAACTACACAAAAATCTGGATACACAAAACTGGAGGCAACCCTGTGGATTCACGTCACCCGTCCGATTTCTGAAGAAAACTTCTGAAATGGTATTTACAAGAAATGCATAGGGCATTGAAAAGAGATAAAAATTTGTCTAACTTTACGTAAAAAGCATTTGTATTTTTACCTGCAAACCTGCCCTCTGATGGGTCCTTTTCGTAAATACTCAGTAAACATCAAGTATTTGACTTACCAAGATTTCATTGCATTGGAAAGTTATGGATATCTTCCCGCCCATTGAAAGTAAGTACTTCACTTTTAATCTTAAACATTGAATTCATATTTGAACGATTGGATACTGCTATCAAAATGAAATTATAAATGTGTGAAACTTGTAGTAAAAGTAGTAGTAAAATTTAATTAACTACATATTCAGCAATTTCTGTACATTTTCTTAGTGTTTACTGGAGCTGTCAGTGCTAAGGGTTTTCATATTTTAAATAACTATGTATTAATTAAGTTGCAAAAAGCAAAGGATAAAGGGATGAATCATTCTGACCCTGAATCAGTCTGAGAGGGCCCCGCTTGCCATTTCTTATATATATTGGACCCGATTCTATAATCATCCATACAAAAGACATCCAGACAAAATACTGATTTTAAGGTTATGGCGACTTTAATGTTTGCATGTTTATAGTGACTGACAGAGTACAATACCTTTAGGTTCTCTCAGACAGACAGTAAGATGACGAAATATAATTGTAGCAGTAAATTTTTTTTTTTTTTTTTTTTTATGAAAAAATGGCGGATCGTGAAACTTGTCGTGCGTGTTACAAGCAAGTTAATGCAAAGTTTGCGCACATTATGTGCAGCAACTGTGATGCAATTTTTCATAAAAAGTGTTCAAAGGTTAAAGATAGTTTATTTAACATTCTAACTTCGAATGAAGAAATTGAATGGTTCTGCACTAACTGTAACCCCAAAACGTGCAAGTCTAGTGATGGTGTGAACATTACTCTCATTAATGAGCTTAAGTCCATTGTGCAGGACCTTAAGCATGAGATTGATTTGCTGAAAAAGCAAATTCAGGATCGATCCCCTCCAGCTACTAACGAATGTGAAGTGATGGAATCTATCATTAGCGAAATTAACGATCGTACAACCCGGTCCAAGAACGTAATTCTACATGGCCTGTGTTATTCGGAGAGTGGTGGAGTGAATCTCGCACTTAGAGATAAGAATGTGGTTCTTGATATTATCAAAGTTATGCCAAATGTAGTGGAAGCCCCTGTTCATGTCGTCAGAATTGGGCGTCCACAGAACCCTGACAAGAGGCCACTGAAAATTATATTTGCAAGTGAACAAAATGCCAAAGCTTTTCTTTCTGGTTTCCTTACGATTAAAAATTCAGACCCATTGGTGAAAGAGCTCACTATCTCAAGGGATCGGACTTTGAAGGAGCGTGAGTATTATAAGAAGATTAAGGACGATCTTCGAGTGAGAATGGGTAATGGTGAAAGTGACTTGGTTATTAAATATATCAACAATGTGCCTAAGATTACTGTGCGTACTAGTCCAAAAAACGACCTATGATCAACGACCTTTCCGTGTACTACCAAAATGTCCGAGGCCTTAACACGAAACTTATTAAGTTAAGACATGCTATTTCCTCATCTGTGCATGATGTTATAATTTTAACTGAAACGTGGTTAACATCTGACGTTCTTCTGGGTGAAGTGATCTGGCCTGGATATATTACATATCGGAAAGATCGTAATGAATTAACTTCAGGTAAAAAAAGAGGAGGTGGAGTATTAATTGCAATTAAAGATAATCTCAATTCTTGTGAATTGAAAATTCCTATTGATAATATTGAACATATTTTTGTCTCGATTAATGGTAAATCATCGCGTGTTCTCCTTGGAGCAGTATATATACCTCCTCAGTCACCTCTGGATAGCTATGAATCCCACTGTAATACTGTTGAAAATATCATCTCTACTGCTGATTTTACTAATGTTCTTGTGTTTGGCGATTATAATCTTCCCTCAGTATGTTGGTCTGATCTTTTTCTTCCAGATGAACATTCATCACATTCAGTAATCCTCTCACCACAAGCTAGAACTGTTCTCAATAGCTTTTCCTATCTTGGTCTAACTCAAGTCAATAATATATTGAATACTTATGGCTCGCAATTGGATTTAGCTTTCTCAGATTCTCTTCAAATCACCTCTTCTATCTCATCTGACTCTTTATTGGAATGTGATTCATACCATCCTGCCCTGAATTTAAAAATGAAACTATCTAAAGATATGGATGTTGTCACATACTGTATGCCAATTTACGATTACAAAAATTGTGATTATTGGTCACTGTCACAATATCTCATGGATATCAATTGGGCCCTGATTCTTTGTAACTGTGATTGTAATTTTGCTTATGAAACTTTCTCTTATGTTCTGAGAGAAGCTATAGAACTCTTTACTCCTATAATGTATGTCAAGAGTAGTAGTTATCCAAAATGGTTCTCTACTGAATTGAAACACTGCCTACAACAGAAAAAATTGTACCATGTACTCTATAAAACCACTGGTAATCCAGATGATTACTCAAATTTCTCCAGACTTCGAGTCAAGTGTAAGAGTCTTACTAAGTTGTGCTATCATAATTACCTTAACTTGATTCAAAAAAATATTCTTGTTAACTCAAAGCAATTTTGGTCTTATGTTAATAATCTGCGTGGATCTAACAAAGTTCCCAATGTAATGCATCACAATGGTATTAATTATAATAATAGACAGGATATATGTAATCAGTTTGCTGATTTCTTTGCTAAAGTTTACACAAACTATACCCTAGATGATATACCTCAACATAACTTTAAATCTAGTATTGATATTAACAATATAAGAATCACAACAAATGAGATTATGAATAAATTAAATTCTCTCGATGTTCACAAAAGTCCAGGTCCTGACAATATATCTCCTTTACTGTTATTGAAGTGTGGTGAAGCATTGTTGTATCCTTTATTCATACTGTTTAATAAATCCCTTGAAAGTGCTGTCTTTCCAGACAGCTTTAAGACTGCATATGTCATACCTATCTTTAAGAGTGGTGATAGACATAATATATGTAATTATAGGCCAATTGTTATTCAGCCAGTTCTGGCTAAAGTTTTTGAGAGTATTCTTCTTGATAAACTTTCTCCTGCTCTTAACAGGATCCTAATCAGTGAGCAACATGGCTTTACCAATGGCAAATCTACAAGCACTAATCTTTTATTATTTCATAATTTTATATCTCATGCTCTGGAACATCATAGGCAGGTTGATACAGTATATACAGACTTTTCTAAAGCTTTTGACAAAGTCAGTCATCAGTTACTATTGTCTAAATTGCAAGCCTGTGGTGTATTTGGGAATGCTTTGGCTCTAATTAACAGTTACCTAGCTAACAGAAAATTGTTAGTTAAGCTTGACAACTATATTTCCTATACCTTCACTGCCACTTCCGGGGTACCTCAGGGGTCTCACTTAGGTCCTCTCTTGTTTCTAATCTTTATCAATGATATTGGTGAACATCTAAGTCCCATTAATTACTTGTTGTATGCAGATGACTTAAAGATTTTTCATCCTATTGACAACCTTAATAACAGTGCTGAATTACAGAATTGTTTAGATAGACTAGGTAGCTGGTGTAAATTGAACTTCATTCAACTGAATCTTGATAAATGTAGCACAATAACGTTCCAAAAAATGAGAACTCCCATCCATTATGATTACCGTCTTTGTGATAGTACTCTAAAGCGAGTTCAATCTATCTCTGATTTAGGGGTTATTTTTGATGTAAAATTAGGATTTCAATTACATATACAGACTATTGCCACTAAGGCATTCAAGATGCTTGGATTCATTACTCGAGTGACCAAAGACTTCTATGATATCAATTGTCTTAAGTTATTATATATATCACTTGTTAGATCTATTTTGGAATATGGCTCGGTAATTTGGAATCCATATTACACAAAGTATGAGTTACAGCTTGAAAAGATTCAAAGAAAATTCCTTAGGATTGTTGCACATAAATTTAATTTTAATAGAGAAAGTGGTGAATATGAGGAACTAATGTGTCAACTACATATACCACTTCTCTCTACTAGGAGGAAGCAGCTCGGTCTACTATTTTTGCATAATATTTTAAATGGCTCTATTAAATGTTCTGAACTGCTCTCACTTATTAATTTTAATTGCCCGATAGTCATTACCAGAAACCCTGTTCTTTTTAATGTTCCACACTTACATAGAAATTACATGTTTTATTTACCATTCTATCGCATCTTGAGGGAAGCCAATAAATACTGTAATAGAATTGACTTTTTTAATGTCTCAAACTGTACTTTCAGGAGTTTTGTTATGTCTAATGTAGTTTAGTTTCTGAAATAATTTTAACTTTGTTGTATTTGTGATTTGCTTTCTTCCTTTTAATTGGGTATACAAATGTTTATACTTTTATTTTTCATATTTTTCATATATTTCTTTTTATTTTTTGTGAATATATTGTATTGTTTAATGTTCAAAGATTATCAAATTTATTTGTAACCATGATGTGTAATAGGGCTCTGCCCGTACATAAATAAATAATAATAATAATAATAATAATAATAATAATAATAATAATAATAATAACAGGTACTTGTTCATTGCTGCTAATAAATGCAGGCTGTTAAAATTTCATTTTGATTCATGCTTTCCATAAAAGACTAAAATCAGTAACATTAGCATATGTTTCCTGAGAATATTTTATAATTTATGATCAGAATTCTGGAGAGCAAACTAATATAACTTCAACAACATAATAAAAGCTTGACTTAAAACAAGTTTGAAACCATTTATTCCACATATTTTTGCAGTGATAACAAATTCTTCTTCTCTTTGTTGACAGCCAATCCTGAAATTCTTGCTACTGGATGGCAGCCACAGTTGGTGGAGATGGTTCAAGAGGAGTCTGCAGCAGAAGGAAAGAAATTAACTTCAATTTATTCTGGAGATTGTTGGTTAGTGCCATTACTTTTCATACAATATATTAACAACCATTATCTTTAAGTTACTAAGAGTAAGCCTTTATTAAATTGGGTACATGGCATTTTCTCATCAAGGACTATTCACGACCGACAATTATGTTACAGAGTATTTTTCCTTAATCATATATATGCTGCCTAAGTTTTCAAAGCAACTCTGCTCATTTCATATTTCTTACACGTTAAATTTTTACAATAGTTTTCTCAGTAGAACTTTTGTTTTCGGAGAATTTTTAATACAGTCTACTTATTATTTTTCTCCTGTTATTCTTGCTATTCACCTATTTGTTATGGAAACATTTACCTCACAATCATTGCTATACAGTATTTACGTAAATGTAGTATACAATAATTTATCGCGGTAGCTTATGTTACAGAGGTTTTCTGAGTATTACCTTTTACTGCTTTTTTGGCAAAAGATATTTATTACAGTAGTATTTGTTATAAATGTTTTCGATAATTTATTATTTACTGTGAATCTCTATTTATCATAAAATAATTAAATATCACGCGTAAAAAGCCTTATTGAACGTTGTAAGAGCCTAATTAATATTATAATAAAGAAAATATAGCTAAACCCGCTTACGGTGCACTGATAAAACCCATTTACGGTTCACTGATGAAACATGAAATAGATCAGATCATATATATACAACTCGTAGATTTCCCCGTCAACTATGACTGATTGTGAGATCAATTTAACACTTTAAGGTCATATATCTATCATTGTATGCACATGGTCCTTCTGGCAATAGGCGTGAATAGTAAGTCTATGATAATTAAATATTTTTATTATACCATAGATAAGATAACATGTAGCTTTGCATGATAACTGATAAATTTTGATAAAAATTGCACTGCTTGTCGGCCAAACTAGCGATTGATGTTAAATGCTACAGCGAAAATGACCGATCATCGTAAATTCGGGTAATGAAATTTCAACGCTTATTCGCAAATTGGAAACATCAAGATCTTTGGGAGAAGAGATAGAAAGCAGTTTCAGCAAAAATGAATTAACTAACTTCTAATATTAATTTCTTAAATTGATATTATTCGACTGAAAAAAAGGAAATAGTTTATAATGGGGATTGGTACGAAGAAATTTATACATGAAGGCAAAGTGATGGGTTCCAAATCACTCGCAATTTTGTGCAGAGAACCGATATAGAATACGTAACGTAATGAACGTTTAAATATCAATTATGACTATTTTTTTCATGGATCAATTACCAAATTACCGCATCTAATGCTAAACGTCGCACTTTGTCAAATTTTATAATGACAATTTACGTAAGATTCATTTGAGATTTATTCCTTTAGCATAAAATAATTCTTTTTTTCAAATCTGAAATTTGTACTCAATTTTTAAAGTTTTTCAGGAAGAAATTATCGTAGATTTACCAGAGAATGGGAGGCGGAGATTCCCCCTCCTCCCAGGGGGGGGATAGGATTTGCTGCAAAGAAGAGGACCAGCAACTGGATTTAGAAATATTTGTACAAAGGGTACATTTATTACAAGAATAAAGGCATTTCTAGCTAAACCTTGTCAATCTTCATTGCCAACACCTTCAGCCGGGGTCCATCTCGAAGATTTTTGTACTTCTGCAGTACCAAGGGGAACACCAGGGGTGCACAAAACGGATTCCGTTGAGACTTTTAGGGCATGTTCCCTGTTCAAATTTAATGAACAAGAGTCCAAAACTTGATGCCACTGGGCCTTTGATGAAGATCGGAGATAGGCAACAATGTCACATACGTGCAATACCACGTAGTTCGAGATAAGTTCTCAGCCTAAACCACAAGCCTCATTGACTTGGCCTTTTCATATAATGCTGACCCAACAGTAAACTGTCACAAAGTGTGAGGTATAGATTCGAACTAGAAGGAATTGAAGAAAATCGAGCATCTAGAAATTGTTCGTAGAAGAGCTTCTGTAACGTAAACTGCAAAGATTCCTTCCAATAAGCGTTTCAGCTCGACGCCGGATCGATACAAAGTTATCCCACGATATTATATATATTATAATATTTACGATATGCTAGATATTTATAATTTATTATGACGGTTTAGTATTTTGCTTACTTATATTTGCACACTAAATTTGTTACAAATAAACTTATTTGCTATAAATATTCTTGCATAATAATGCATAGGAAACTAGTAAGAAACAATGCTACACGTTTTCAATCAATTTTATCAGAATATTCATTTAAGCATTCAGAATGATGGCGAGGGTTATTTAGATGACATCGCTAGAGAAACTTAACGTTCCATTTAGTTCAACAGTCACCAGCCTTATTTTACCTATTGCCCACCTACATCAACTGTAAAAACTTTGCATAATTTCCCTACCACTCAACCATTGCCAATTAAAATAATACAGTACTCATTTAAACAAAGAAAGTATTTCTGATGATAATAATAATCGATATAAAGCATATACATAATAGGCATACATGTTATCGCAATTCGGCATTCTTATGCAAGAATATTTATAGCGACCTGGAATTGAAACAAGTTCATTTATGAAAAATTCAATGGACATGCAAGTAAGCAAAACACTAAACCGTCGAAACAAGTTATAAATATCTATCATAGCGACAATACTTAAAAATATTTCTTTTAAATAACCCGGAATAAACTTCTCGTTGGATAAACTTTGCGTCGAACTGAGACCCTTATCGGAAGGAATCTTTGCAGTTTACGATACAGATGCTCATCTGCGAACAATTTTTAAATGCTCAATATTCTTCCATTCCTTCTAGGAACGAAACTTTGCCAGTTCGGATCCATACCTCACACTTTATGATAGCTTACTGTTGGGGTCAGCATGATATGTAAAGGCCAAGTCAATAAGGCTTGTGGTTTAGGCTGAGAAGTTATCCCTAACTATGTATTGCACGTATGGTATTGCATGTATGGTATTGCACGTATGTGACATTATCGCCTATCTCCGATTTTCAGTTACAAATTTTAATTAGTCTAAGGCCTAGTGGCATCAAGTTTTGGACTCTTTTTCATTAAAATTTAACAGAAAACATGCCTCGAAAGTAATGTTATTCAAAGGCTGTATTCAGAATAATTGAACCGAAATCATTCTGGATACAGCCATTGCGAACATTGACAACTGAGAATACAAGTAAAAACCACACCGTCGACGTCTGAAAATAAAATAAATGTTAATTAGAAAAATAATTTTAATTAAATGACCAAGGCATCTTTGACCTTTACTTTAAAAAATATTCCAAGTTTTTTTAAGATTTCTATCTATTTACCATAATGTTCTAGAACCTTTTCTTTTCTCATACTAATAAAAGATAAGGCTTTTAAATATCAGTGCATGTCACAATGACTTGGGTAATTATATTTTCTGAATTTCGTAGAAAACCTATCAATAAATTGGGAACGAATGACTTAATTACTAGAATGAGACATTGGGGAAACGTAATTGATTTAACAACTTGAAGTAGGCACATGATCCTATGTTATGGCTCCTATTTCAACTACAAATGCGCGTTACAGGACGCTTAAAATTACACAACGTTAAAAAGTACTTACATTAGGTACTTGAATGACTGAATTAGAAGATCATCTGCAAACTCAACAATGGAAGAACTGATGATGCAAATACGTTAAGAACATGAACTTTTTGCTCAGATCGATAAAACTCATTATATAGTGTCATTATTCTAAAATAATATCAATGTGTACTATATGATGTAGAGAAATGTTATATTTGCAAGGAGCCGCAAAAACTTCAAGAGGCAATGCTAACTGTTATGTAAAAGCTACTGAAAATTATGAGAGGAGCTACTGATAGCAATAGTTAAAGCATAAAAATTTAGAAATGTAACGTGTTCTACCAAGAAATGATGCATTCGCTTGCACACTGCACGACATTAATATTATTTATCACTGTTGGCATATTGCTGTAAAACGAGAGATGATGACGAACTTCCTCAAAAGTAGAACCAAACTAATAGTCACAATGTAATCCGAAAATGGCTAAGCATCACCATCGGGTATCGAGTGAAAAAATACTCGTTGTTCAAGGACTAATTCCGGAAAACTTCTGAGAGGTCATAAATAAGAAGCAATTCTTTCCGAGGAAATAAAAGACATTATTTAATGCACACCTAATATAAAAAACTAATTATCTCGAAATCTCAAAACCCGCCTACCTATGAGAAACACGTTATTGTCAAGATGAAAACATTAGCTTATGGCAGAGAAACAAAAAATTTGGAGAATAAAAAAATCCAGGATCCAGAAAATTCGCTATATATTCATTTTCGTTACAGTTACCGATTCGCTAAAGTTATTCGATATTTCTATACATACGTCAATGTCTCATTGCATTAAAAAAACTCAAAGGCGTCTGATGCAATAACTTTTGATCGCTAAATATTCCTTGAAAATGTACCGCAAAAACGTTCCCAAACAATTTTATAAGCCTGGATGAACGACTTCATAAAATTATGGCATATCGGTAACGAGTGGAAGCAAATAAAACCCTGGTGGAAGCCCCTTACTATAAGATCACTGAAGGATCGAGTTCAGTGACATTGAGTACTTAGTAATACATTAGATTCATAAAGCCAGAACTGTAGATGTTTGAGTTTCATACCACATTTTTTTATAAAAATACTTAAAATCAAAATTATCTTTTATTTTCATAAACCAGTAGAGTGAAGAAATTTCACCTTTAATTTTTGCACCTAGATTCAGTAATATTACATATTATGTACAATTCAAAGAAATCTCCTTGGCTGGATTTAAGATACATACATTGTTAAACGGAATAATTCTAAGAATGATGATGGGAGTGGGATATCTGAACTGGATAATGTAATCATTTAAATCTCGCTCGGTTTATATACATTTTATCGATAGCTTGCTAAAGAAACAAGAGAAACAAAAATATCTGTATGGCTCTTGGATTGATATTAAAATAATCTAAACATGCATAAATGGGAGAAGAATCTGGAATGTTAAAAAACACGTCTAAAATTGAATTTATCGCCAGAAATAAATATTGTTATGAAACAGTGCTTGAAGAAGCTAAGGAGGATAAAATGAGTAAATTAATTGATTTATCACGTTTACTTCGCGACCCATCGACTATATTAATCACCATCGTCATAAAGTTTATTTATCAGTAACTCCAGTAACGAATATATTGAGGAACTAATTCAAACACATTTACTGCGTTTTACTATAGGATACAACAATGAAATTATGGAACTCATAAGGGTACCTATATGAATATGGAATTTCACCATAATTTTACAATTGTAAAATATTTAGTATTCAATGTTCGACTCTAGGAGGAACGATGGAAAAATTATTTTCAGTATTTATTTTGTGGAATTGAATTAAAAATATATTATAAATATTTCCAATTTATCGTGATAAATACTAAATCAAAAACATAGAAACTTTTCAAAAAAGTATAAATTAAATTCCGAGATAATTGTTGCGGGAGTACAATAAATCTTAAATAACCTAATACAATATTTATGGGGAAACTTTGCCAGTAGCAAATCAAGGCACAACATAAAAAACAGAACGACAACAGTGTCTCTGGATAAATCCTATACCTTATGTAATGTATTAGTAATTCGATTGGAAAATTATCCATTACCCATAAATCCTCGTAGAAATTACATTGCATTCATAATATGAATAAGATACACATTGAATTTTTACATGTTTGCAGTTAACGCATTCTAGCTCAAAAGGGTAAAATGTGTGTCAAATAAATTATTAATTTTAAAATAAGTAAGGTAAAGTTCAGTTATCCTTGACGAAGGGAGAAAACTAGATATTTCTGGAAAACCTTTATCGTTTACAGCTGTTCGAACGTCTACTATATCGGTTTGAAGGACAAAACAGCGACGATAACCGTGTTAAAAAATTCATCATGAAATTCCGATGTTAATTGCTAGAATAAACGTACCAATTATAAATATTCTTAGTAATTATGCGGCCTGACTTATTTCACTGAATAAATCACTTACGTTATAAAGGAGAACGCTAGATGCCTAGAACTTCTGGCTTTCCTTCTTGAATTCCCTCCTCTAGGAATAGCCTTGGTCGAACCAGCACTTTATACTGCCTTTATTCGACAGGCTGGCGCAGTGGTCAAGGCACCTAGGTGCGACGCTGACTGTCTCGGGTTCGAATCCGGTCGGGAGCTCTTCCGGGTAGTGGGCCGCCAAACCCCCCCGAAGTCCATCCTAATTTCTATTTTTCGTCTGAACTGGATTCGAACCCGTACATTTAGTGTTGCGGGAGCCTCAGACCCGCGTCAGCCCTTGAACCCGCTTGGCGGGCGGTCCAATCATTTATTTCCTTCATTTTCCTCGAATTATTTTTTTTGCTGAAAAAATTTCAATTTCGACACAATTCACTTTGCCACTTTCAAAAAACTGCCCTGCTGGTCTCAAAGTTGAGCGAAAAATAATTTAAAATCCAGGCAACCCACTTACATTGACTGTGAATGGGTTGCCTGTATTTTGAAAATAATTTCCGCTCCTTGCGCCCAGCAGTGCAACGTTCTGAAAGAAAATATGCAAAAATGTATTATTCAGACATATGCCGAGGCGTTCTTAATCATCCCTACAGCAACTATGAGGCAAATTATAAAATGCGCAAAATATGATATTTACGATCTATAAAAAAGCGTGACCTATTTTTCGCATACATTACGTGCCTCAGCAAAATTTAAATTATCGGCAGGAAAAATACCAATTTTCGAGTTATCCTGGTTTAGCAGTAAAGAAAATACGAAGAACATCAAAAGAAAAAATCTATAAAATACATTTTCATACGCCTTACTCAATATACCTTAATATTTTTACATACGCCCTGCAGTGCAACGTTAATAAGGAAAATTTGCTCTGTGAAAATATCCCGACATACATTATGACGGAATTGATAAATTATTTATCCCACGAAAACAGCGAGGCAAATTATGTTATTTTCGATCTATGAGAAAGACTATGAAATAAATCTTCATACGCCTATACAATATACCTAAATATTTTTCCATACGCCCAGCAGTCCAACGTTATGAGGCAAATCATAGAAATGCGTGACCTAGTTTTCGCATACATTATCTGCCTCAGCATAATTTAGATTAACGGCAGTACGATACTTTTACGATTTTAAATTTATGCGAAAAGGGAAGCAACGTTGAAAATCAAAAGAAAAATCTAGACACTACATATGCAAAGAAATTTGATTATGAATAATGTTTCAAGTAAATACGCTTTCAACCAGGAAGATTTTACTATCCGAGAATCGGAAGCCCTTGTATTTAATCCAAAATTTCTATACAAGGGTTCGGGGTAAAGCGCTTCTCAATTATCAATGTAGCAGCGCAACAACAAGCTGTTTTATTTTAGAGTAGCAATTTTGATTAATTAGATTCTTTCATTTTACGCTTTTGTAAGTTTTTCGAATTCGTCAAGTCTCAATTAAACCTCCCTTAATCTCACTGATGACATAAGTAAAATGTTGAATGATAACTTAGAAGCTCCTTTCATATTAAATGGATAATTATTTAAAATATAAAAATTGTGAGCAATGGAAGCCTCATGATCACTGAGATAATATGCAGAAATATATGTGTATGGAATATATAATAACAACTGTTCAACTCTATCATTTATTTTGCTTAGATTAATCTAAAATAAAATAAACACATCAAGATCAACTACAGGATATAATAAGCAAAAAACCAAACATCGCCCAATACTGGTCAAAAGAAAACATATTTGGGACGATTTTCGGGATGATATGGCAGATAGGAAGAGACCTTCTTCCATAAAAGAAAGAGCAAGTTATATTCATATAATGTAGTTAACTTTAACATGAAGTAGTCCCCGCGTAAAAAAGTGCCTAGTTACTTACAATGCTTACAATAAACACTCGTCACAATCATACCAAATGTATGTATGAAATGTATGTACGATGATGAATGCATGAATGTTGACAATAACAGTATGACAGACTGCGGAACCGAGCTGTGACAGGAAGGAGTTTATGTTATTGGAATATACATTTTCACTAAACGCTCTACTCTGTTTATGAACAACGCTTCCTAGAACTTAAATCTACCAATTGTGATTCAACAATGTTCTACCATTTCCTGAGAACAACAAAGCTTTTGGAAAAACTGTAATACTGATACATTTTATTTGTTTGGTGTGCTTACAAATGCAAAATTAGGAAACAATAGTAAATATACGAGTATGATATTAAAAACACTGCTACTTACAAGGAGGATCGTAATTGAACACAGCTTTTTTCCGAGATTGTCCGATCAAACCGACATACCAGCGTACGGTCATTCCCTGAGGAAAAAAAAGAATAACCTTGGTTTAAAAGAAGTTATCAAGAATTTTACGCACTCAGATCTTCATTGGGATGGCAGAATTCATCCCAATAGTTCAATTACGCATTGCGTTTTTAAGATTAAAAGTGAAATACTTACAAGATATCCGTTTTGAGATATCCAGAACATTCCAAGGCAAGGAAATCTCTCGCGGTCAAATAGCCGATCTTAGCTGTTTAGTTACATAGTGACACATCAGAAGGCAGGTAAAAATACCAGTGCATTTTGCCTTTTCTTTTAGAGATAGACAAATCTTATCTCTTTTTGCTGCTCCTTGCATTGCTCGTGAAATTCCACTTCGAAAGTTATTCTTGAGAAATCGGTCAAGCGATGTGAGTCAAGATGAGTGAGTCGCTTTTGGCCTTGGCTTTCCACATTTCAGGTTAGTTCAGACGAGACGAATCACTGTCTTTTCTCATCCCTTAGCCTAGAAAGAAATAAATAGCCATACTATTATTGCAAGTTATTTTCCCATCTTATTGAATGTATATTCGCACCGAAAATGAAAAATCAGATACGTGATAGAATGTTTAAAATGAGTCATAGCTTAAGACATTTATGCAATTTCAGCCTTTCAGCTGTTTTTGAGCCAAATTGTTCTCCTCATTATATTTTTTTCCTCAAACAAAATAAATTTAGGTCTTCTTTCACTCTTGACATGAAACACGCAAAACCTATCATACACATGAAACTGAAATTTTAGTTTTAAGAATAAAAAATTTTCAATTTATGATTTCATTTTAAAATATAAATGTTTGTACATTGTTTCAATTTTAAAATTTTTCCAATGATTTCAGAAGCATCGCCAAGGCTTCGAATTTGTTTTTACTGTTTAGAAAAATGTATGTAAGCGATGTCGCGTCAAAATAATTGATTCGGCATATACTCTTGTGCTACTAACATAAGATGATTTGCAATTAAATATTTCATAAATGCTCGTTATATTATTAAAAAAATTCCCCAATTTTCTGTGTAGTTAAGCGGTTAAGGTATTAGTAGATTTATTCCCATTTTAGAAGGATTATAGTATAAACAAATCTCAGAAGGCAAGCAAACTGCAGTACGTAATGTAAATAACTAATGGTTTTAGCTTGAAATCACATCATGCAAAACTATTTTAACCTCTTTTCACATGAAAGTTAGATAATGAATAATATCATCAATTTATATTTTCACTACAAAGCATAAAAAGTTATAATCTAGATATGATAGAGATATTATTCATGTATCTTCTCCTATATTTCTTTGAACGTTGTCATTTACGCCATCATTCACAAAGCAATATCCTCGATGTCAGATATTGTCGAGTTTTCTGAAAGGTGAGTCTTTGTTAACTGTTCCCATCAGATTCCATCTGGTTGCTCAAATCCTAATGTTAACGGAGAGAGGAATTATTAAGGAAAATAATGACCACCTATGAGCGCGTTAGAGAAAAATTACAAAATAATCCTCGATTTAAATCACAGTCTACTGTATTCTCCTGAAAATTTAAAGGTATGTCAATCAAAAAAATTGAAATTAACGACAAAGTTCGGCAAATTTGAAATATGATGCCGAGAAATCTTTGGAATATTGGAATGTAATCACAGCATGATTTAAGAACAGTTGATATCACGCGAATTCACCTTGACATTAACGGCGTAGTAATACAGGAAACCTGGATCATAAACATCAATCATTGAATACCGTATATCTATTTGAAACATTTTAATGTTTACTTTATCAAATTTAGGGCAGCAGAATTTCCATTGACGGGGGAAATAGAAAACGCAGTACTAATGTATTTAATAATTCTGAAGAGGAATTTTGGAATCATTTATGGTAGTAGATTGCAGCTGGATCCAACCACACTTTTATTTCTATTTTTAAATCATAGAAGAAGGAAGTTCATGCAATTAAAGTACACGATAATAGAAAGAAATCCATTCTCTATGGAAAGCAAGCTTATCTCGCTGCTATTACTAGGTCGGAGGTATCAAAAGAATTGCTCCAATGGACTCTTCGAAGTTATGAAGTTCCATTTCTCGGAAGAAGGACTTTTCGATGGAGCTAATAACGATATACTTCGTTCAGGATTTGCGGGAGGATTTCGGTGAGAGAAGTCCCTCAGTAATTGGGGAGAGAGGCAACGTAGCCAGATTGAGGGTATCGGCCAAGAACATTGACGCTTTCCCGGAGGTCGCTCCTGCTTTTACTCTCAAAAAATTCGTTTGATTAGAGGAAAGGAATTTTAGCAGCACTCATCTTTTTTCGCTCCATTTATAATTGAAATGCATTTGAAATAAATTTTATTTAAGAAAAAGAATTGAGGGCATCGTGACAGTTATGTCACCTTCAATTTTGAAAGAGTACATTTTTGTCACGTTTTATTCATTCTCTTGAATGGAAGGGAAAAGTCCTGATTTTCCAGGAGGATGGAGTTCTTAAAGCATGCATATAAATTCATTCTACTTCATCTTCGGGACAGAGTAATGAAAAATGAGTTTTAGGATAATACACGGTCTGTCATGATTAATTACAAATACAAAAATAATATATATTTGAAAACAATGTAATAAAAAGTAATACCGAATGATCATTTCTTAATAATTTAAGACGAAACGCAATTACTGATGTAATTATGTAGTGTTATTATTATGAAGTAAGTATGTACATATGAATTTGTATTAACGTTGTCACCAGACAGTTGTCCATTTGTAACGCAAAAATCTAACGATAATGAATAATATTGGGTTAGACCTAACCTATTTACGACTATTTTAGTTTTTATTGAACAAATTTAAATTATAAGTCTACTTGAAAAATATTTTGTCAAATTAGATAATTACAACCTAAAGACAAGAGATTATGAGTCAAAGATCTGAAAATGTTCAGTCCATAAATCGAACGGATTTCTGTACTATCAATACTGCATCGATCAAATGAGCGTCTTCAATGCATTCAAATTCCAGTGATATAGGTCTTTCCCAATACATTTACCAAAGAATATTCAAAGCAATTTTTCAGGGAATTACACTTCATATCTTAAAGGTCAGAGGCAACAGGAATTGTTTCGTTGAATTCGTAAATGATAATAATTTAAATAAGTTTCAGCAACCTCTCTCTATCATTGCGAATGGTGCCAAAAAGTTTCCGTATAAAAGCTCCAGTAGCATTATCAAAGCATTGATTAATACCTAACTCTAATCTAACAAGTTATTGTCCACTGTGGGACAAGCTGATGTAGCGGAGGGGTTCGTGGCCAGAAATTCCTTTCGGGGAAAGAGGGATCATCAAGCCCTTTTGGCAGGGTTGAAAGAACTGAAGCCATACTTTCTCCATTGTCAGCACTCCCTTGTAAATTCTTCTTTGGGGTCGGATTCCAAAAACCGTCCTCTACGGCAATAAGTCGTGCTATCTCTTGCATAGCAACCTCCGAATAGGTTCTCTGCTTAAATTTGCTTCCGACGTAATTTATATTTCTTTGGGTAATTGAAAATAGATTTTAATATCCTTGCACGTGTGTACTATTTTAGGAAATAATTGAGAGAAATCAAAGAAACTAGTAAAATTTTACATGAAGTCAAAAATGTGACTCTCATTCTGCGCCTTTATTTGACGAATAGAGAATTCGAAAAGCAGGACTTAGTTAAAATTTACTTTTAGAAATTATGTCGTTCTTTCAATTATTAATTTAATAAACGATTTGCTACACGGCTATGTCGATAAAATGGGTTAGATGGAAGAAGAGACTTTTACTTCTCAATCTCACCCAAATAAATACGATTTATTATTATTATTATACAATTGTGATAGATAAAGTATTTTCTCTGTTTGAGTTAATTAACTCACGATTTCTACCAGGAAACTGTGGGAATTTAAATGAGAAACATGAAGACCGCAGTTAACAAAAAAATCTACTCAACGGTCTCCGTTGAAAAATCGATATTTTCCCTTGTTTAGCAAGTATTTTTAACAGACTCCAAGGAAGAAAATTTGGAAGATTGAAAATCATATAATTCTATCTTCTGTATAATAAACCTTTTATAATTACTTTAAAGTGAGCCATTGTCCTTCTCGCTACCACTCTCACTAGAACCCACGCATTTGCAAATTAAATAAGAAACCCATATCGACATGACATTCATCTGCCACCTTCGCATTAGCCTCGTGGATTGAAATGTAATGCAAACGTATATGTATGGAAATAATGAATCGATATGTATTTATGTGAGGCCTTCAACTGTAACATGTGTCCAAGATGAAAGTATGAAAAAGACTTCCGATTAGTAAAAGTCCATTTTAAAGTAAAAGGGAGCATTCTTATGATCCTCATCCTTGACACTGTCAACTGAGTTGACAGTCAAACTGAATGATAATTTCAATTAAAGCACGCACGGCATCACGATTAAATATTCAGGAGCACATACCCAAGCCCTATCTAAGCGACGACGTTCACTTTCACTGAATATTTAATAGGTGAAAGCACCGTAAGCAACTGATGTACGCCGTCGTTTGCTTTTACCTTGCTTGTACTTCTTACGCGAGTTAAATTAGCTTACGATACTCACATGGCTGTTTTAAACCATCAGTTTTCCTTATTGAATCTCGATGACCCTGGCGTTTACCTTTTTCCTATTCCTAAGTTTCGACGTAAGCATTCTCACGTTATATCTTTTCCCGAAATGTGAAATTTCTGGGTTAATTTAAAATTCATACACCCCGTCGGAAATATTTTGGTAGCGTGGAAACAACACGTACTTCATCGCGGTCAAGACATAAACCTCCGAGACTTTCTTCTTACACCCTGAAAGTTGATCTTTTTATGAGTTGGATGTCACGAAGTCATCGGAGCCCAATCAGCTAACAAGCTTCTTATGTGAGAGCCTTCGTTTGCATTTGCACAGTTTTTACGTGTTTACAGCAAGCTGAGCAATTTCTGCCATTCCTCCACTAAAATAAAGTCTATTTCTCCGTTAAAAAAGGAGCGTCAAGCATATCTCACAGCAAGGTCTGCACCGAACTGCACCGATTCAACTCTGTTACATTACATGACTTTTACTTCATCTTATACTTTGAGAATGTTTACGAACATTTTCCATTAAACTTTACAATAAAAAAGACGGTTATTTCGGAAAGGTATACTGAAACTTACATCAATTAATAAAAATGCGACGTCAATTAAAATAAAGAAAAACAAATAAAATACCTTTCTTACATATTATGTAAAAAATCTATAATATCGGAAATTTTGAATAATAATTTAGGTACAATATTACTATTAGTAGTATTAATATTATTTAAAATGTGAAGGCATTTCACTATGTGAACGCAGATAGAGTATTAGCTTATAAAAATTCAAACCTCAGCACAGAGAAGGTATTAGATAATCCTTAACCTGATAGCTTGGTAATTGTAAACGCGCGATATTTTAAAAGAACAAAATAAACAATAAAACAACACCTCTAGCCCCATCTGAGCAATTTTTACTTTCTCTCTATACGTACGAAGTATAGAGAAAGTATTGTATTCGCAAAAAAATTCGACCTCCAGATTTCAACGGAAATAGACGTTTTGGGGCCCATATTTTCGCTATTTTCCCGAACATGTCTGAGTGTGTGTGTGTCTGTCTGTTGTAAAAAAGGTTTGTGGGGAAAAAAGTAATTATCGGATCATTTCCAAAATTCATATTTAGTATTTTCCTAACAATGCCAAGAGTTGATTAGTTTTTGATGAATACCGCTTAACCGGAAGTTGCGGTTTATCCGGAACAAAATGTTTTTTCTTAAATATCTCTGTCAGAATGCAATGTAGGTATATACAATTATCTGCAAAAGTTATAGATAATGTATTTTACTACAACTTTTGTTTGAAACATTTTTCTGCAACACTCATTGTTTTGGAGATATTTATATATTACCGGCATAGGCTTCTGTTTTTAATAAATATAGAGAAAGTCATGTGTTGGCCACATCAGATTTTTTTAGTGCGACTATTCGAGAAAGAGTTATTAACACAGTGCCTGAACTGCCTCTTCACTGCTCTATTTTCCTTTCCACTAGGTAAGATATCCTTTTGAAGCTTTCAAGAGAGGGAAAATGCCCTTTTAGACTTCCTCCACGATAATAAGAGAATTGTACGACAAATAGGGGGAGACGTGACCAACAAAAGGTTGTTTATCACAGACGCAAATAAATCAACCAAATAGAAGTATAATAGTTCCATCAGACTCCAGAAATCGAGTACGCAGAATGTAAGGAAACCATTAGATCCACTCACGCTTGGGTTGCTCAAGGTTAACAGAAGCTATTTATTTTATCTTGACCTACGATCATGTTTATGGAATCGCTTCCTTTTCGACAACACGGACGACATATTGGCATCTGTCTCGAAAGAGAAAAGGTTTGCTTGTGAAAGGCTTCCGCCGTATTTTCCTCGAAACAACTTTTCTCTATTTGGGGTTTGAAGCACCGAAAGTGATTCTTTTATACGTGACATCGTTTCACAGCGATTGGGGAAGTGGATAGGTCCGCCTTCGTACGAATGACGTACGTTCACTTTGGAAGTGACATTTTACACCTACGTATGAATAAAGTGAAGAGGAACACTGTTTTCGTATGCCCTCAGCAAAACATTTGACATGTACAAAAAATTGAGTGTTACAAAAGAATTTCCCCTCTAAAAGCTACACATGAAATGCAAAAGTGATGGATTTTAAAAGGCAAAAAATATTGTAATTTTTATTCGAAAGAGAGGCAAGTGTTATTGAAACACAGCGATATTCCACAGAGCAGATGTAAAGTGGGAATTGGGATTCAAATAATATACTCTATGATTATACAGCAATTATATCTTAACCGTTAGTAGTCAGTTAGTTAGTCAGTAGCCTATCAAAAACAAATTTATTTTCTTCATCACGACTCATACTTTCAATCACTAAATCCACTGACAGGAAATCTCCGTCCAAACTAATCTGCAAAGCCTTGTAGCGTTGGCAGAAATTTCTGCAGTTATTATAATGATGTAAACATCAGCGATGAAGGAAAAAAATATCACAGAAAGCTGATAAATCTTTCACATGATTTCTTCACACATGACTTCTCTTGCATTCTAACACTAAAATATATCAAGGGAAAATGTTACATCATGGACTCGAAGGAACAGTGTACGCGGCTAGGGAATGGTAAGAACTCTTACCTAGGTATCTTAGATCGATGGGTTGATTTCCTCCGAGGAAATGTGAGGAAAAGGTAGGAAGAATGTTTGCGAATGGAATGTCAAACAGGAGGATAAGGAAAAAGAGGCATCGTCTAATGAAATCCTTCCCACAGTTGAAAGATAGGAAAACAGAGCAATGGCATCAATAGCATTGTCTTAGTGAACAGAGAGAGCCCGGAGATGTGGTTGGAAGGGAAAATCTCTATCTAAACGAGTAAAATTAATGCGAGCATACATATTAACAGAAAAGCCACTCAACTATTTTCGAGCGTGTTTGACTGGAATTCAGTTAACTGAGAGAACATCAAAAGAGTTTTCTTTGAGGGGAAAAACTGTTTTCCACCAAGAATAATGCACTCGTAAAAATCTACGGTAAAATTTAACTATAGATAACTAATATTGCAAGATGAAATGTATTTACTATTAAACAATAATTCAATTAACATGGGCAGTCGTATATAAATTTAATATGTGGACAGAATAAAGGGTTAGTTAAGGGAAAGAGAACCAAAGCTGGCAGAATAATATAAGTATGAGATGCCTACATGAAAGAGCGGTAATAAGCCGAAAGAAGTTTACAAAATGGAATAAAATTGAAAAAAAAACTCACATGGCAAAAAGTTTGCAAATGTAGGAAGGCATAAGGAGAAGATAAGAGGATATATGACTATATTTTACGCATTTAATAGAAGAAAGGTAATCAGTAAAGCTTTTTATAAATAATGCTGAAAGTGCTCATTGAATCATAGATATTGATTAATCTTTATTGAAGTAGTGTAAAAATTAGTGATTTGAAATATATAAATAGGAGACATAACATAAGATGAAAAACGTGAATGAAAATGAAATGGTGGAATAGAAACGGGTTTTGAATGAAAGAAGAGAGATAGGGAACCTGGGTGACCCATAAAACAGGATGTATTGTTAAAGAGTTATTGCGGTGGTATTCGGGGGAAATGATGAAGAAATTACTAGCAGGTATAAGAAGAAGGGTTGATGGACAGGATGGGTTACCAGAAGGTAAAGCAAAGCATTAAGTTGGGAGATGAAACTATGAACTCACCAGCAGTAAGATATCAAATTTACAATTATGTCCAATGATTTGAATTCCATGAATTAAGGAAAATCGAAAATACAAAAGAGACAAGTAATAAATTATGCAGAGCCTAATGGAAACCCCAGTCAATAAATATAATGTGGTAATCCCTTTACTATACAGAAAACCAAAAATAATAGTTACTCCTCTTCTATCATATTAATAAAAATACTTGAATGAAATTTGGAACTAATAAGCAAAAAGGAAAAATTGCCCCAAGGTAGAAAAATTTCTTGAACATCATCTAAATGCTTTTAATGATAGTAGTTTCTGAATGAGTAAGAAGTCAAAATACAAGATCAAAACATGAAAAAGTAGAAGCAAATTATAGAGATCATATAACAACATTTATGGGTCAAGAAGAGGGTATTTGATAATAAATAATATGAATTAACTGAATTTAATTGCATTGAATTTCAAGAGGTGCATAATAAATTAGATCTTCACAGAATCAGGCGAGGTGTTGTGGTAATCCATATTGGAAAGAATATAAGATAGGATCGTACATTTACCACAAATTTAATTTTTAATAAAATAATTACATGACCAGTTTCAAATGATTTATCGTCGTCTTCTGGTCCAGGGAATGATAATTGATAATTCAAAACCGGTTGTGAAACTGTTTAATTAAAAATAAAATTTGTGGTAAAAGTACAAATCACTCTTAGATTATTTCCATAAATTAAATCATTTATTCTCTAATTCTTCACAAATATGAAAAAGATGATTAGGGAAAAGATAAATATTTTGCATGTGTTTGCATGCACAATAAAACTCAAATATAAGCATATGCAAAAAATATCAAAGTGTGGAACTCAAACCCAGGTCCACCCACTATCCAGACTTGTTCTAGCTCCTTCATTATTTATGTATACAGCATGATTTTCCTAATTACTTAGTAAACTGGGTGCCTACGTGAAGATCTCTGATAGGGATTAATGTCATTATGTGTAGTGCATATTGCAAACAGTATGGAATTGAATCAGTGCAGTAGTTATAAAATTACAGTATTTATAGCATACAATTTACTGTATTGTAGCCATAAGAATTTATGTGGAGAAAGTGGAAATCTTTTTTTAGATATGGTGAGGATGATATAATTCATTTTGTGTATCTTTAGAAAATAATTTCTATTCTTAGGAAAAATTAAGGAATATTACTAGATTCACCTTAAAATCAAATATTATTTTTTAAAATTCAAATAATTAAACAAATGAGAAGAATGGCAATACAACAGCATACAAACAGAACTCATAGCGACAGGTATGAAAAATATTTTTACTAAGGCATCTATCAATAAAAGTGGTATCTAAATTAACTTTGATGATAAAAGTTATAATTCACTCCACACTGAGCATTGGCAATCATTATGTTCACAGCAGTAGATAACACTCAGATTAGTTGATATGCAGATTAGACAAGATTGTATAATACCGAGCCTCAGCGTCAAATACAGTTAAAAATGATACAAGGTGGGATAAACTGATGAAAAGGAAGGGATAATAGAAACATATCGTTAAGTTCTTTTCAATAGGAGAAAGATGAATATTTTTTATAATAATTTATGTATGAAGTAGAAAATCAGTACAAAATAGATCATATTGGCAAATGATTTTCAACTCCTAACTATGGAGAAGCATAAATTACTCATGAATGTATAAATTTGATATCATATTTTGATATTCTCCTAATTTTAATGCTGCTGAAGAAGAATCTAAATCTAAGCTACAATTCAATGTTGTGCATGGAGTACTAATTCATGAGAAAGCTACTTCCTTTGTGCATATTTGTTAAAGTAATTAGAAATTTACTATGTCTCATACGTTCTTTAGAATTGTGTCTGAAAGATTAAAAATTGAAAAAATTAAATATAAAATTATAGTGATAATATAAATTGCAGCAGTCATAATGCATAAAATTCTGTTAAGGCTGAAAGATTACATTTTGGAGAAATTGTAAGATTTTTATTTATGACTCTTTTTTATCTATGAATATAACAAACTTTCCAATCAAAGTATCTTTTCCCCATTTCAAGTATAACTAATTTTTTCATACATCTCTAGAGCATTTGCAAATGTAACAACTGAATTCCAATTTTTTTCACACAAACTGATTAGCGGTTAGAATTTTTTTTTTGCTGTGATAGTAAAAAATTAATTCATTAAATTCCATTGAAAGAGAGAAAGTAATTTTTCCAACCCTATCTGCATATGATTTAATTTGGGATCTACAATTCTTGGATTCTTGGACAATAATTGGATTTTATAATTCCTTTCTACAGATTAGGGATGCAATTCATTCATCCCTCAATTGTTGATTACCACATTCCTATTCAGATCAATATTAAAAATGTTCTTTATAAATACGTGGGATTATTAAAATTATCAGAAAAAGTCACTGAATAAACCAAAAAAACAAATTTATCAATTAGAATATGTAAAGAAAAAGCTCAAATCTATCTTTAAATATCTACTCTTACTGCAAAGAGGGAAAAAAATTAGAGATATTATGAAATATTTAAATATTAATTCATGTCAAAATATAGCATCTACTTAGGAGCCATTGTCTGAGAAACTAAAAACAGAATATAAAACGAGCTAAACATAAAAATCAAACTATTAATCACATTACATCATGGATTTATTTAAATCCCTTCAATAGTAAATGCGGTAATAATTTTCAAGTAAAATATTTTATCTTTAGGCCTTGGAATTGCATTTTCATTCGAATTTTTTGTTTATGAAGTTAATTTAGTCAGCTGAATATTCTTTTCAACTGATTATAAAGAAATATCAAGATTTTTTGCCAGCCTCAAATGTTATGAATACTCATGAATTAGTATATAAAATTCATGAATGAATTAGTTGAATCATTCGTTTTAAGTTTTAGTGTGAATTGTGTATAATGTGCTTCTTGTGTAGTAACAGTTATCTTTGAGGAAATAATCAATTAAATGCTGCTGAATCAATGCTTTTCTTTCCAAAATAAGGCAGTGCTCATTAAAATGCTGTCCCTGCCATGGGGTAAATAGAAAATAACAATTTTCATCAGGTCAGTTACAAAATGTATTCTCCTTGAAAATTAATAGATATCAAGCTTCACAAAAGGAGCCTCAAAAAATAATCCTATGTTAAATATCAATTACATGTTTGTCTACGTGAATAAAAACTTCAAATATACAACAAGATGATCATTCTAAGAACCTGAAAGAGTATTAAGTGCATTTTTTGCTGTGTTTTAGTCCATCATGGAAATAGCTGATAATTACTGAAATTTGAAAATAAAACTTGAAAATTTTGAATAATGATTCCTATTTATTTTGATAATCTTTAGAATTGATTTACATGAAGTCTTATGGCAATGAATTATTACAGAAAATCAATAAAAATTATATTCTGTCTTCGACTAGGGATATTTTGAGTTTAGTAATACATTTACCATATTATAAATTCCATAACTTAACAACAGAATTTTTTCAATTATTTACAGTAAAATTGCCATGATTTTTATACAAAAGAGGAAATCATACTAATTATTTCAAACAAAAGCAAGTACAGGAAAGATCCTGAGTAAGCCTAACATCTAATTTTAAACTACTGGAACAGCAGAAACATAAAATAATTTCTTTGAATTGCAAGAAGATATTCTAATGTGTCACGAGGATTTGCTTTGCAAATTTTCTTTCCTAAATTTTAACTTTTTAGCTAATGGTAATAATTGGTAGTTATTGTTAAATTAATAATTCCTGAACTTTTAAATCAATAATTAGAGAAAAGGACTCTGAATGATTTTCATTGATTGAGCTCTGCTACATTTTTCATAAGATTGTTTCAGATAACAAATAATTACTTTCAACTGCATGTTGATTTTTCTAAAGTTGGTATTCACCAATATCTCTTGCCCTGAAACAGCCTAAGCCAGGGTTGGCAAACCTTTTGCGGCAAGAATGCCATAGTTGATGAATATAAAGGTCTAGCATGGCAATGCGGTGCCGAACCATACAATGAAATGATGATTTTATTCATTTTATTGAATCAACTACGCGATTAAGATCTTGTATAAGACTTAAATGATCACTACTAATAAACAGAATCCACATTTATTTACTGTGGAGCTTCATTTATTAAGTGAATAATGCAAAAAAAAGATATGTATAAGAATATATATGATATAAAACTGTCGAGTGCCGAAATAATCCTCTCGTGTGCCTCTTTGGGCATGCATGCCATAGGTTTGCCACCCCTGGCCTAAGCCAATTTGAAATTTGTTTAATTTATTAATCATAGTAGCAATTCCTTATGAGAGATTCGATCTAGATACCCAATTAGGGATGAGATACATAATGGTGAATTTGGATTTAAGGTGCAAATATAATCCTACTCCATATTGTTTACCAAACTCACCTCAATTTAATAGTAATAAGCCGCAAAGATATATTAAATATGTAAAGGCTTTAACTTATAAACTTGACTAAGCCATATAAAGATAACTCTATCAAAACAGGTCGTCAAATTATGTCTACTGTTGCAATGCAGGAAAAGATTTTATTTTGTTCACCAGAAATATCTTACAGATTTCTCATAACATTCTTATTTCTTGAGTTTATAGACTTGAAAGTCTTGATTATAGATTAAATCATTGAATATCCCTTTTCTAGTCATAATGTTAACAATGATTAAAACACTCAGTAAAGTTACAGTTGGACCTTGTTAAATTGAATTCAAAAGGACCTGAAAAATAATTTGACTTGTGGATTTTTCGAGTAAGGGAAAATGGCTTAATAGGCATGGTTAACCAAAGAAAATTTTTATTCAGCTTAATAAAAGTAATTGTAAACCATATTGTCATATTTTGTAAATATATGAAGAAGATATGAATAAGATATAACAGGATATTTTTCAAGGGCATAAGTTGGGATAAATGGTGATGATAGTATTAATGTAAGACTCGAAGAAGATTATGAAGAAAACTTCCTTTTATTCTTTTCCTAGATATATTTATTTTTGGCTTAAAAGGTGTACCATATATAGTTATTATTAAAGGTATAAAGAGGGATATTCGGAAGTGGTTATAATTCAATTAAAACTATAAATTTCATTTACAAACCTCTAAGATTATGTTTTATGAGATTCTTAGCGATGCCCAGACAAGATTAAAAAATAAAGGTGACATCTCAGATTAAATGCCATGTAGCAAAGCTTTTTTCAGCAAATGGAACTTTTGTTGACTTGAAACTTAGTAAGGCTTCACAGCTTCCTCCAAAACAGTGAAAATGATTTTGATTTATTATGAAGATGTAGGGAGTGAAAAGAAAAATTTGTTTCATTAGTTTGAATACTGGAGTTATGGTAAAAACATAGAATTCATCCACAAAATAAATTTGTATACGAAATGAAAATTTAGAGCAAAATAATTAATTAGTGAGTGAATCATATTTAGCTGAGACGTGATTTATGAGAATTTTATATCAATTATGATAATTGGTAGGTATCTTCAATCAAACTTATTGAGTTAGTGACAATGTTTTGAGCAAGATCTTGTGTTTAAGAATGCTTGAAAACTTGAAAAAATCCAGCCATTCTCATGGTTAGTATTCAAATACTGATAGGGTACTTAAAAGTTAGCAATTTACTGCTAAACAATAAAAATATCACACATGATTCATATATGGACATAAAAAATGTATCAAGTTACAATGAGAAAATAATATCCAATATCTAAGCTTGACTTTGTTAAATAATGGGCACTTTCAGCAGTGAGGGAAGATGCAAGAAATAATAATGAGAGATCCTAAAATAAAAATACATAAGATTTTTCTTAACAGAAATATAATGGCACTAATAATTCCTCAAAATATTTTTGGACATTCACAAATGAATTTCTTTGTTAAAGATGATCACTGAACACAATTCTTTAAAATCACATCCAAATTAGTCAATTTCACAAAAGTAAACCTACTTAACACATAAACATAAAGAAAACAGATTTTCTTTGAATAAGGGTGTCGTAGGATAGCACCTAAGTTCTACACAAAAATTTTAACAGATGCATATATGCAGGAATCTATAGATACACAATTAAATAAAATTTGCTTCTTCGCTGACACAGTTTTTCAATATCACAAGAATGAGGATTCATAAATATCAAGGCTATCTAGCACAACCTCAAGTAAGGGCCATAATGAAATGGATGAAATTACAATTTTCCTTTTAAGTGTTTAATTCATCATGTCATATTCATCTTTTGCACAATCAACTACTGAGGATTAAGAGTGCATGGCACATTGGATCGGAAATGCCAAATAAAAATCTTAATATAATACTGACTATAAATGAGAATTAATTTGGAATCTTTGCCTTCAATTAATTGAAGTACCTAAAATGTTTGAAGATGTAAATAATATCAAGATGGTACTCTGAGTTTATCATATGAATTAATTACTGACCCAAATCGTGTAAAAGCTTCTAAAAAATCTTGCTCAGGAACATTGTATTTCGTATATTGATGTACATAAGCACGGTATGAAAATAATTTTCTTGCTTTATCAAAGACAGTTTTAAAAGGCCAATATACATCAGAGCAGTTGGATACCCAAGTTAGGTACTTATCAAAATATAAAAATTTTCGATCTTCGTGATAAGTATTGAACTGATACCCATCTGGCACCCACGGGGGAAAACTCAACATCGTTTTGAAATGATTAACAATGGAATCCACCTCAATGGTGCGCGGGCCTCTTGAAATAATTACATTTGATACACTAGCTACTTTGTTATCTTTGAACTCAGTCGATCTTCTTGTTTTCATGCTTCTTATGGCATCTTTAACTAAACTATCCCAGCCTATTACACCCTCGTATTTTAAAGAACCAAGAGGTATCTTCGGAGATGAATCTAATGTTAAACACTTATAGCCTGGGTGTGGTGTTAGCCCTGTTAATAATTCGCTAACATCGTGTTTTCCTTGAAAAATGGAAGCCAATTGTTGTACTCCAAAGGAATTGAGATCTGAAAGATTAGCGTTTTGGACATTTAACTGGAAAGTACAAGCATGATAAAGATAATCGTTTCGCAGCACAAGTATGGCATCAGAGACACTGAGTAAACTCGATAACGTGAATAATGTATTGTAACTTTGGATAGCGATCTCACCTTTGGAAAATGGCAAAACCACCACATTGGCTAGCGTTTGTCTAGGATACTCGTCTCTGATGGCTTCGGCAAGAAAACTTCCTAAACCCGATCCAGTGCCACCGGCAGAGCTGAGGAGTCCAAGTAACAAAGAAATGTGATCACAGTCTTCTATCTCTTTTCTTAATAAGTCCATGAACGTTTCTACTACTTCAGGGCCTTTCGAATAATGACCGAATGCCCAATTATTTGCAGACCCTCCATGTCCTTTCACAACATTATTTCTGTCATAACACCATCCTTTTTCAGCATCACCGCACAAAATGTTTTCTAGCACCTTATTCTCGGTATCCATCAGAAGAGAGCGAGCTGTTAATTTATTTTGGTCTTTGCTTGAGGTTCGGAAAACCTTGTCAATGCTCTCACTAACATACTCCTTATTCTTTTTCACTCCAACGCCATGGTTTGTTACTTGTAAGTCCTTGTAAATAAGGGATAACAAATCAAATCCCAACTGATTTCCACACTGACCAAACTGAAGAGTAACTACGGCCATCAGAGAGCTTCACAAGAAGAGGATCGTCAAGAGCTAACTTTTACTCCAATAATGAGAATATTTACAAACAACGAAAAGCAAAATATTGCCATCACAGATAACGTAAACAAAATTTCTTCACTCTCTCCGACAATGATTTACTGTCGCTCTTCTGTCATTCCGAAATCTCGCAAGGAAGCCGCTCTTAATTCGATAGTTTCGATACATCGTTTTAGGAGTACCAACATGAAATGCTCAAGTTCATGGGATAAGGTTGAACAAAATATATTGAAATCTTTTTCAATATTTTTATCAAGTTTGCTGAGAGCCAAGTGGATGATCAAATTATCCATGTATTATTACAAAAATTTCTCAACTAAAAATTCATATTTATGAATTAAATTTAGGAACCAAGACGAGTATTTTCTGAAAAGTAACATAAAATGAGCTTTTGCGACCAAACTAGATATTCGTATTCAAATTCTTTTGAAAATTATGCAAATACAAATGTTAATTTAAAAAATAGGACCAGCAACTCACGAGTAAATTCTTGAAATATATTCAATGATAAGAGATGATATATTATGATGAAATCAACATGAGATATGAAGTTACGGAACAAAAAATTTCCTTGCAACGAGAGAACTGTAATAAATTCATTTTTCCTCCATTTCATTTATACACAGATATTATTTATTTTCCTATTTGTTGCTAAGTTAATTTATGAGACGCTCGCGATACCAATAAAGCAAAAAAACGAAAACTAATACTTCTTAAAATTTTCTAATAAAAGTAAGTATATTTTGTAGTGTATGTACTTTTTTACGTAATTCTTTATCCAACTTATCTACAACTCAAGGTGGTCTTTCAAGTAAGGAAATAATATTAAAACTTTTTATATAGGTAAGGCGATAGAGAGTATAGTGATTTCTGATACATACATAAATCAGTGTTCTACCTTTCGGTAGGCTCGTGTGCATGCGAAAATCTCTATTCAGTGCCATCTCCTTCACTTCCTTGTGGCTTACCCCATTCCTTATGCCATCTAAACTCTTTTTACGTAATGTTTCCCTCTATTTTTTCCCTTGAATTCTACCCTCAATTACATTCTTGAGCAGCCCCTCCCCTCACAATATTTGACCCGCCCATTTCCTCTGTCGATGCTTTATCATTTCAATCAAAGCTTTCTCCCCCTTAACCATCTTCAGCACCTCCATGTTTGTTTTCCTATCAACCCAACTTACTTTTTTCATTGTACGCCAAACCCACATCTTGAAAGCCTCTAAACGTTTGACTTCTTCCTTTCTTAATGTCCACGTTTCGCACCCATAAAGTAAAACGCTCCACGCCAAGGATTTTACAAATCTTTTCCTGTTTCCTTTATCAAGATCTTCGGTCATCAATTCCCTTTCGCTTCAAGATTGCTTCTTTGGCCAAGGCTATCAGAGGTTTGGGTAAGACCAAGGATATACTTTGCTGAATTCTCAACATTCACATTGAGTTTACCTACAGCACAGCTTTCAACAAGCATACTTCAATTTTGTGAAGTTACAATTTAACTGTCACAACTGCGTAACTCTGACTGAACATGATAAATAAAAAAATCTGATGTGGCCAGCACATGACTTTCTCCATATATATAAGATGTAAATATTTATCTACCGCAGTAATGTCGAACTCTATATTCCATTTAAACTTGGAATATGAGTGATTAATATTATAAATTATCTTTGACGCCAAAAACATGATAAATAATGTTTTCCGGGACGTAATCGATGAAAAACCCATAGAGCCCAGAGCGCCCACAAAGTACATAATCAGCAACTTCTGGTTATTCAGTATTTCATGAATAACTCCTACACAATCAGTGATACAAAAATATGTTTCAATCAAAAGTTATAGTAAATTACATTTTCTAAAACTTTTATAAATAATAGTATATACCTAAATATCATATTTATGGAGATATTTTGAAAACCGGAAATGAGCTTTGAAGAATGAAGCTCGACTTCCGGTTGACCGATTTTCTCCAAAATCTAATCACCTTTAAAGACACAATTCAAAATACTATACATGAAATTTGGTGTTGATTTGACAAACACTTTTTATGTTAGAGCGCCCACAAAGTACATAATCAGCTACTTCCGGTTGATCAGTATTTCACGAATAACTCCTAATCAACCGGTGATACAAAAATATGTTAAATACAAAAGTTATAGTAAAACACATTATCTAAAACTTTTATAAGGAATACAATATACCTATATATCATATTTATGGAGATATTTTGAAAACCGGAAATGAGCTTTGATGAATGAAGCTCGACTTCCGGTTTACCGATTTACTTGAAAAACTAATCAACTCTGACAGCACACACTACAGTACTATATATGAATTTTGGTATTGATACGACTAATAGTTTTCACGTTAGAGCGCCCACTGTCACACACACACATACACACACACACACACACACACACACACACACACACACACACACACATACACACAGACATCATTCCGAAAATGGTCAAAACGTGTTCTAGGGACCCCAAAACATGCATTTCCGTTGAAATCTCGAAGTCGATTTTTTTCATGAAAACAATACTTTCTCTATACTTCGTATATGGAGAAAGTAAAAATAATAAAAACCATCCCTGAATAATGCCCCTTCCTAATACCCTCCTCTGAGGGTATTAAAAAATGAAGACTTTTTCCAAAAATTTTTACATTGTCTATCAACTTTAAGTGTGGGGACCCATGTATTGCATCACTTTATTGTATGAAAAAATGCACGGTATACGCAAATATTTAAAACAAAGGAGACATATACGACATAGATTGCCATATACTCAATTCAACACTCCTGTGCTTTGAACGTAAAAGATTAAAATATTACATTTTTTAAAATCTAGAGAGGAATTATCATACATTTTTTTCTCTATAAAAGAAAATAAAACCTTAACACCTCGTTGGAAATATTTATTTAGGTTTTTGGAATAATCTATGACAAAAAGTAGAAAAGTTCGTATTAGACTGAGATCTTCTATCAACATACAGAGTGTTTTTCAACACTTACTATTGAAAATTAATCCTCTCTCATCGCTATTTTTATCACAGACCAAAAACCTCACATAAGTGTGTTATGTTTAGTATAGAAAAAGATCTTAAAATTTTATTTGCTCAATATAGCTGAGACACTGCGTGCATTTATTTCGTGAGAAAGATATCTCGCTCCTTAAAAGTAGCCCTTGGTCGCTTCAGAATATCGTTAATTGGAGAAGGAAACGGTAAATTCGTAATCTGCTTGAAAGAGTGCTAAGAGGAATTCCATTTATTAACGAAATTCTATCCTCTGTAGAAAAGGAAATTGCGTTTGGTTGTCAGAACTCCAGAGGACTGTAAAATGAAAGTGAAACGTTAAAGGAAATGGCCAGCCGCTGGAACTTCGCCTAACCAACTAAAGAAAGGGAATCTCATGAATACAAACGTATGCTTGGTCTTCGCAAGTACTATCATGTCTGCTAAAAGAGATACCATCAAGTAATAAAGGCTGAATCAACGTTGGGCCCTTTCACTTTGCAGCAAAGAAACACTATTAGTAGTAAGTGTAACTTATAGTATTTCTTGGCTAAGTGTAACTTAGGATTTCGAAAAACTACTGCTGCTTATCATCTTCAGAGATAACATTCGAACCAAAGAAAGAGAGAGACAACTAATATTCCGAACTGTGTGCTGGCTGACGGTTGAAAAACTCGAATTCACACAGCGTATAGCGCATCGTTAGAATGGATAAGACCGAAAACGTTCGTAAAATTGCATTGCTTCAGTATGATCTCATCTGGGGTACGCGTGCAGCATGCAGAATCTTTCAGTAATACATTTATGAATTTAAAAAGGTCGAATCTTGTGCTATACCATCCATTTGCAATAATATAAATAAATACATAAATTGGTAAGCTTGTATGCATAGGATGAGAATGATTAGAAGATTAAAACCTATACTGATATTGATTCATTATACTAGAGAAAAAGTGTAAATGGATGATGCAATTGAAATTTACTTCAACCACTATGGAGATTGGGCAGCGCAACAAAATCAAGAAATCCTATGCTTTGACTTGCCTTTACAAAACTTTTTTTTCGCGAACAATACGGAGTAATGACAGAGAAAAAAGAGCGATGAATGAACACTGCAATACACCGAGAGGCGGCAAACAGTTATGATGTGGATGAAGTTCCTTTGATAACACAATTCTTGCAGCAATATACATACTCTTAAATACGTGCGTTGCTGAATTTGAGTATCGACATAATGTATCGGCACTAGAGAAGGTCTTTAGATTGGGTCTATTGGATCGGGTCTGAAGGCAAAGTACGAGCCTTCAAACCAGAGTGGAAGCCTATGGCGGAGGGTAAAAGTCCTTTTATCCCAGGGGTAGACGAGAGATGGAAAATTTCTCCTCAAAGCGATGTATGGGCCTAATTGAAACATAGGCGTTGGTAGCAACTAGTATTCCACAACCCGCATTCAGTCTCGTAATACCTTTGCTACGATTCATGTGACGTTTCATGCTCGGTAGCGGCAATAAATAAATTTGTTAATGGTTATTTTTCGGAGGGAGGACACAAGAAAAGAAATTAATAAACTCAAGGCGATGTTAGGCCCAAGTTAGGGTCTCTTCCACCAAACCTCAATTGTGAATATGTATTTGAAATTAATGATAAAAATAGAAGAAAGTAAAACAAGAGCTACACTTAAAAGATTTCGTTTAGTGGGAAAAAATCTTCTCAACTGAAGGTTGAAGAAGACAAAAACCTACTTTGGGAAAACACCCAAAAGAAAGGGGGTAAAAAAAACAGATAAAGTAGCGAAGAAAAAGTTTGTCAGATTAATATATTTCAAATCGAAATTCTAGATAAAGGTTACGGATTTGAAAGGGAAGCGTGAAGAAGTAAGATATATCGTTAGATAAATGAAGGTGGTAGAAGTTTATTTACTCAAATAACATCAACATGAACATGGTCACTTGCATAAAGTTATTGGAAGGTCACCTCCTAAAAAAATTAACCGTAATTAATAAAAATTAGCACTAATAAATACGTATGCACGTATTATTTTCAGTAGTTTAAAATATATATTCTTTTTATTCCACTTAAACTAGGATGAAAGATTACGAATATAATTTAATGCTGACAAACATAATCTATACCTTCCATGAATACAAATTAAAAAGCATATATGAACGAAAGTGTCGTTCTATTGAAAAATAACACGGCCAATTACAGCTTTAAATAAAGAAAGGAGATTTGTAGACCTTGAGAGAGGGATTCATTTAGAAATTGGGAAAGTGTGTCTTTTGAAAGTTTCATCTCCGTTTCAAAACAGCGTAAATACCTGAAGAGTACTTCAAGAAAAAAGCAGGAGGCGCTACAAAGAAACACGTTGCCACTTTAAGTACTTATGAATTAAAGGAAGTGCATCTTCTTTAGGTAGCTCTCTAACTCCGAAGAAACGCGCTAGAGATGCACTTATTACACAAGGGAATTTGTTACTGATGCAAGGAGGGGAATACTTGATTTGGTCCGGCACGACCTGAAACTATGTTCTTAAGGAATCCCTAGCGTATTGCGGCGAATTTGAACTCAATTTCCTACAGGAAATTTTATCTCGCTTCCTTGCAATATTGAATGGAAACCAACTTCCGAGAAGAATGCAATCAGATATCAAGTAGACAAGGTAGAAAATAATAAACAATATCTCCATGGATTTTCTCTGTTATCACACAGCACTCAATGACATTTAAAGCTGGCCTGCAGGCAACCTTAAAAATAAAATCCATGAGTAACTTTGAAAGAATATCTGGTAGTAGATTTTAAGAGGAAAACTGGGAAAAAATAATTATAATGATTCATAGGGAAAGTTTATAGTCAGCTTACTTCACGATCAGTACTTATTTATACTCAGCTATTTATGCTGTTCAATACTTCACTGGCCTAATCGTGAGCGTGTAATACTCGTTTCATATCACCATAAATGAAAATAAATGTTCATGAATAAAAATAAATGTCCATGAAATTGTTTTTAAAGCAATAGTTTTTTTAATTCTTGTGTACTTTAAGTCAAGAGTTTAAATTCTTCTGGGTTGGCAATTATCTTTAAATAGTACGATGATACTCGTAATGGCTAAAATTCTCGAAAAGGTAATTTACTTCTTCATGAAGTCGGAGGACATTAAGCATATCACTAGTGTAAGAATTCCGAGAACATACGAAACTAAATCGTTCGAAAAACCCTTCTTTCTAGTTGAAATTAACATAATATTTACTTTTATGAGTCCGAATGCCGTGCTTTTCAGCAATACGCTCTTGAGATATCTTTGCCTACGTGAAAGTTCGGACTTAGAGAATGTGAGTTACTTTTGAAGTGCATTTGCAAAGTAGTTCTGGGATTCCCCAAAGTTCGTTCAGGAATAGAACAACTTTATCTTTGGAACCACGGAGTTTGCAGACATTTACACGAACTTACACGAAACACAGGAGGGATGTGTTGTAGAAACCACGTCAGTTATATTTTCCGGATAGCACTTTCCGCCGTATTAAACATTTGAACTAGAAGTTTAGATACGCACGGAAATTAATTTTAGGCTCTGAGAACATAATGATAACGAGCACGTGCAGAAGAGAGGGTCACTTTAATTTTCATAACCTTATCAATATTAAATCAATGATTTTATCTTCTAAATGTACTGCCGACAATGTATCTTTCCGATAGATAAACATTACTTGAGATTACGTATCGAAAGAAGTCAAGGAGTTCTATTTCCGCCGAAGAGAAAAAACATAGTTAAATCAAAATCTCTTTTCTTCAGTTATCTACATCTACATCCATACCCTGCGAGCAGTCTTTCGGTGTGTAGCAGGGGTTTATACGGCCTTCATGGTCTCTTCTTTTTGGTTGGCAAACATTACTTTTGATTATACTTCAAAAGAAGTCAAGGATCCCAATTTCTGTCAAAGTGAAAAACTATGAATAAATTTGCATTTTCTTTCAAGTGTGATCTACGAATGAATTATGGCATTTAATGATTTAAGATTTTATAGGTCGTTGTAATAAACATCTTCATGACAAGAGAATGAAAACCTCGATGCAGTCAATATCATGAATACACAATAGATACAATTAAAAAAACAGATATAACATCGGTAGAATAAATAAAACTATCTGACAGTGAGCATAATGTATCATATTATTACAATTCATAGAAACAAATCACCATTTATTATAGTCAGATTTGTATTTTATTCTACTGATCTTGGATAAGTTCCACCTAATATCTCCACAAGTGATTGATTATAAGGATACAATAAATAGGATATTTTACAACGATTCTTACAATTATGATTATTCATAATGACTGCTGTTGGAACTGATTACGCAAGTGATACGATTGTGAGACACAGGAGAGAAACAATCATTAATGACTTGGTGAGAATGGGATGTATTCTATAAGATAGACTGCGTGACCAGTGTTAAAGAAGTGTTTTGGGCTGGTTTGGGCTTATGGAAAGGATGAGTGGAGGAAGAACGACAAAGATGGTGTATGTGAATGGTATGTACTTAAGTGAGGAAGAGCGAGATAAGCCGGTTGAATAGCGTGTATCAGAACCTGTAGAAAAGAAACTTAGGTGACTTAAAGAATAAAAGGAACGTATAAAAAGATGTTTGGATACGGCTGAAGCGAAAGTTATCCAAGGATGGGAAAGAATAAAAGAAGCTGTGTGAACATGGATAAACGAGGTAGATGAGGGACTTATATCATAAGGTATTTGAGTTAGTGATACGTATGTATGCAAGCACACTTAAAATCTGTGTTTGTGTATGGAAATTTCTAGCGTCAAAATACGTAAATAACTGCAAATGTGACAGATTGAAAGGTGTAAAACACAGTTAGTAAAATCTACGGAAAATATTTGAAAAAGACGCCTGATTGTAGACGAATCTAGTCACTTTTTTCGAATATATTTTATGGAAATCATTGTTTTTACTCCTTTAATATGACTCCCTTGCCGAGCTTGGGGACATCAGATTTAGTGACGGATCTGTTTAAAGAGAGACCAAGTAGGGGTAATGGAAAGTACATATTTGATTGAGTGACTATAGTTAACAACGTAGAGACTTTGAAGGTGGACACAAAGTCAAAAAATAAAAAAATGTAAAAGTGCATTTGTATGGGAGTGTACAAAAACCCTGAAATTTTCACTCGCTCTTACAGACTAAATCAGCAATAGTCATTTTACTCATGATATTTCCTCTTTTTTGTAATAATTCATGATGACAAATTTTTACCAAAAATTATGAATGAAAATTAACCTGCCAAAAAGTATCTCGAGAAAATTCAATTCGACGAAACTCAAATAATGTAATAATTTTAAAGGGAACACTAATGAATAATAGCTTGCAAGAGTACCAGGGAACATTGTGAAAAGTAAGACATATACTCGTCCATTCTCATAGAAATAATATCAAAGTTTCCCCTGTTCGGTAAATTTCTAGAAGTGAAAAGAAAATTCCATCAATAAGAGGAAAGATCGTGATACCTGGAAGGCGGAGTATCGCAGGGGCCGTTACAATGGACGTTCCATCGAAGATTATCGAGGGAAAGCGGCTTTCAATATTAACTCATCAGAAAGTAAGAGTTCGTGAAAAGAGAGGGAGAAGCTTTTGGAAGGATATTTTCGGAATATTTAATATGCCTCATGTTTGTACGAGGGGAAAATTATATTAGGCGACTTCCAGGTACGAGAATTTAAGCACATACGAAGAATAAAGCAGAAAAATTATATCAGAGCGGGGATGCGTAGGAGAGGAAGCACAAAGAAAAACGCGAGGGAATAACTGCACCGAGAGAGGTTTACTGACCGAGGAAATGTGATATGGTTCAAAGAGAATTGCGAGATGGATATGACATTGAATCGTCAAAGAAAGGAAAATATTTGGGACACTTTAATGAAAAAGGTTAATGAGAGAGCCTTAGCCAATAAACAGAAACAAGATTTAAAGAATCAATAAACTGTACAGTTCTTATCGGCGTCTTTGTGCAAAAGCTCATAGGGCATATCCATTTGATTTAAAATTTCCTCTCTTAGCAGGAAAATCCCTGTGATATTGCATCTGTTTTCTCTTCCTTCACCTACAGTACGAGATTTTATGGAATACTCAAATTTTTCGCAAAAACAAGTTTGAGATTACAATCTATTTGTGCAAAATCCCTTGAGCATATCCAGTTGCATTGGAATTTCCTCTCTCTTCTGGATGGTCCCCGCAGAATTGCGTTTGTTTCCTTTCCCTTAATTTCCTGTAGGATAATTTTGGAACATTCAAATTTTTCGCTGAAATAAGATTGAGAGAAATAACGTTGTAGCGTAATTTATGTCCATCCGATTTCACGGAAAGAACTTCTATTCGGTTCAGTCCACGTTTTACTCTATCTACAAACGTCAAACAAATTCAAAGCGTGTATTCGCCAATGCCCATTTGAAAGTTATTTTACGTGAATTTACTTCGAATGTAACTTTTTTCAATCAAATGAAATTTTTATATTTTGAAATTATTTAATAAAGTAATGATCTAAATATTGGATCAGATATAAAAGTCAAGCATTCATTCCTTAATTTTCAAGTTACCAATAGTTAATGAAGCTTCCTCCGCTTAAACTCGTGTAAAATGTTCTATTATTTGGGAAAATGAAATTCTGATTACAATAATAGACAGCTATTTTTCCTTATTTTTCCGTTCCTGTTTTTACTTCGGCGTAGCTGTTTTTTTCTAGTATCGGTGTTCAGTTTGGTTCAAAATTGATGCTATGATTCAAAGTAACCTATGAACATCAGGATAGTTGGAATTAGTTGGTTCAGTTCGTGGTAAGCCAATCAGGGAAATAATGTAAGGCTTATCAAGCTCGTGGATATTTATTTCGTCCGAAAACAAACCGTAATCGCTATCGTAGACTATATCTCAGGTTAGAATGGCGAGAGAATGGGTAATTCAGTGCAGCCGAGCGGTAAAATATTTTACCATAAATGCCGTCTATATGTTCACGATTTTTGCTAAAAGACCTACTCCATATTTTGTACAAGTATGTTATCGACGTTATTATAGTAGTAATATTTCTGCGGCGAAGTCCTTGATTTTATCGTGCTTTCGGCTTTCTGAAGTTCTGCTCTTTACGACCTTCATCCATTCCTTCACTCTTCAACTTGTCCGAAGCAGTAATATCTAGCATCTGCTCTTAAGGCGTACATCACCCCTTTACTGCTCATAAAAATAAGGAATTTCCCGCGATTTCCCCATCCATTCCATTCAGTCAACGTCATTTGCGGCTAAATTGACACCGCATCTCATTTAAAAGTTTCGGGGAACTTTATTTCGGAATAAACGCTGATTATCTTTGAAAGATTGCATTTCATTTTATATTACATCGCGGTCTATGTATCGCTCGGGACGATAGAAATTTGAGTCAGTGTAGAAGCAATTTAAAATTTTAATTACTTCCTCATGAATGAGGTAATTTTTACGGGTTGCATCGAATAAAATTCTTAAAAATCATTGCAGATTTTTGGTCGTGCAGCAAAGAAGAGATGGAGCACAGTAAATCACGATCGTGTCACAATTTCAAAGGCAGACACGATCAAAGAGTGAGTCCAAACTTATGAATTTAAAAGACAAACCGTGAGTTTTCTTCAATATTTATTCTCTAGTAATTAATATTCGCTGATTACAAAACTTTATGGGGAATGGCAACGCCAGGAAAACATAATTTTAATAACTAATTTGCAGGGGCCATTAATATAAGGGCTATGCAAACCCAACTACGTTTGGTTTGGCCCTTATATGCTTTGAAAACTGAAGTAAAAGTCTCGCTTCAAAATATTAATATTAATATAACGCTGCAATTTCAAAGTACGCCATGGTAGCCATAAAATACTCAAATATATTCCGGAAATTGAATAGAGAGCTACTCAGCGAGGTATGGCTTCCATTTGCAAAAAATAAATTCTTCGGAATCCTATTTAGACAAAATTCTTGGAAATTAATTGCCACGCGATGGGTTCAAACTTTCCAGGTGACTTCTTCATCACGGAATACCAATAAGAAGCCTTCTTCCATTTACTTTTAGAATCTTCTCGTTTAGTAGATTGGTATACTCAGCTCGCAGATGTAGAAAGTGCAAACTTTTTCAAGTAATTTCATTAAATTTCCTAATCAATTCTCATTATCATTAAATTTCCTAATCGAGTCTCTTAAAAACTGCTTTCATCTCAAGCATACCTAAATAATGAAGTATAATTGTCAACAGTCAAATCTGTGCAGCAACTCGTGACGAATAGCGAAATTATGGATTATCTCACAGATTATCGTAAATTATAATTATTCTCTCAGTATCACTATCTTATGTTCATGTATTGGCATAGAATGCCAATTTAATCTTTTCTGAGTAGAGCAAAATTAAGGAACTATCGATGATTCAGAAACATTTTGTGGGTCCAATACCAAACCAATAATCCAATACTCGTGCTGAATTGGTATACCAATACCAGTAACAGATTTGAATTATATTGAAGTATAACTAAAATTACAGAATTGATGGTTTGCTCAATTCTAATCCATTAACTTGCTTATACTGCGACAAATAGTAATATCACAGTCGCAAAATATCAAAATATTGATATTATGAGAGGATACTTTAAAAAGCTGCGGCCTTCTGATTAAAATTTGGAAGTATCCGATGTCAACAATCTATTTTATTTGACTTACGATATGTACCTGTATTATCCTGGAGTGTTTAAAATAAATGCTTGTGTTTGGTAAAACCACTAAAAATCAAATTGGATACCTTAGCAAGAGAGGCTCAGTGTAACATACAATCGGGGTTAAATAAATTATTTATGAGAATAGAAACGATAAAAAAATACTTCTGATAGAATAAATCAATGGACGCATAATTTACATTTTTATAACAATGCAAGATTCGCAAACCACTGTAATAGGTTAGAAATTTGACGTCCAACCTGCATAAATCTCGCTTCAATTCCACTCCTCATTTGAAATGCTAACGTTTTGCTGCAAACATTTCCATATGGGTCAAAGTTTTCCTAAGTATGGACGTTTTTGTTTGTTCAATGGCCTATCATTAAATTAATATGCACATTTCGAAGAATAGAGGTAAATATGTGACCGGAAGAGGAATATAGAACAGATAGGCCCGTATGAGGTACTCAAAATTTAAAAGTTTCATGTGAGCGACTTCTTATCAATTAGGTTTAGTTAATTTCATTTCATCATCAATTTACCATTGCATATGTACTAAAGATATAATATCACGATGTCATATTCTATATATATATACATATATATATATATTATCATATCATACTATCAATTTAAGTTCACGTGAAATATTTCACAGTATAATATTATTCATAATTATTAATTATTCACAATTCTAGTTCCAATTTATGAAGTATTTATTTATTATTTATGTATTAATAATCTTTTCTTTTTTATTCTAACTGCAGTACTTTATCCATGCGGAGGAAGATGCGGACTGTATTAACGCCGGGTAAATTATTCAGAAGAATTAGAATTTCAAATGGTAAAACTCTATACATGTAGACTGTAGATAATACCTTGATTACAATAAGACGTCAACTCTACGATAAGTCAGAGAGTAATAAAATTTGGAGGAAAAAATCTCTGCACTAATAAAAACGAACGCTGGAATCTGTACTGGGGGACGACCACAGCTAGAAGTTGTGAACGCATAAATCCAAACCACCGTTCAAGAAAAGGGCAGCGACAATTCGAATTGAAAACGAACACCCTATTAACTTTACAAGCGCTTTGATGGGTAAAACCATCTCGTCTGCGCGTAGCGTGGTCTCGCTAGCCGGGAGAATCCTCCCGGGTTATTACGCGCGGGGCTTCATCGCCGAATTATTTAACACTTCCCCACTCGAATCCATCCTCGGCCGTTCATTTATTTCGAATTAACGCGCTCTCCATCCAGATTAATCATTTTGAATAATTCCGCCCGGATTATTCCGGGAAAAAATCCCCCGGCGAAAGTCGAGGGCGAGCCCTTTTCCCGCCTAATTACAACCGTAAATATCCTCATCTCCATTGTTCGGGAAGGAGCGAGGTAAGAGGGTTCCTCCGTCATCGACAGACGTCGTCCGACAACTCAAGAAATGCCCTGTATTTTCTATTTACCTTCCCGACATCCCGCCAGATCGCACCACTTCAGCTCCCTGCGATTTTTTTCTCTTATTTGATTTTGGACATTTAATTATCCCCGAAATATATCATTCTCCCACTCCTTTCCTCGACTTATTCCCTCCGGTCCTTCATACATCCCTTCGCCCTCTTTAACGAAACTCCCCCAATCTCATTCCGTTTTCCTCTCCTTTATTTCTCTTTTCCGCCTCTCCTGCCGTCGAGCCCTCTTTACGGTCTCATTCTCCGATCCCTTATCAAACCCTCTGCCCAACCTTTATTTCTCCCAATCTGCATCCCTCCACTCTCTCAACCCTTATCCCTCACGTATCACCTGTCCTTTGCCTCCAACTATCTCCAATCCCTCTTCGTCCGAACTCTCTTTCTCGTATTCATCCCGCTTCTCGTATCCATCCCGCTTCTCGTCTCCCCAAAAAATCTCCCCGGACTCCTTTCTCTACGGTAGCCAACTTCTTAAAGGTTGATTCTGGGGGTTTTCCATCTCAAGAGTAGAGAATGACGGGATGTTAAGTTTAAATATACAATAGTAATACAACTACCTTATAATGTTTATTGCTCATTGATAAATACCAGAATTATGCAATTTAATTGAATATTGTCATTAATTATAATGAGAAAGCGAACCTCGTATTTATTAAATTGCGTTCCACCAAGTATGGTCAAGTAATATCGAATATTATTATCATTATTTATATAAGATATCCTTGCAGATAGGCCACAAGCCTGGTGGAAAGGTCATTACAGGTGACATACACGAAAAGAAAATATCCATACAAAGTGAAATACATATATAAGAAACACACAACATACATGACAGATATATAGGAAACACAACACAACATATAAAACACAAAAAAATTAAAATACTTTACAATAGTAACGTTTGTGTCAGAGCCATCCTACTATCCTTTGTCGAAACGTTACAGTTTATTTACACTACATTAAATACATTTACAGTTATTATTTGATCACAATTGAACTAGGTCTACCCATAAATATAGCTTCAGGTGGCTCAAGAAAACTTTATCAACAGAATCATTGAAATCCTAGAAAGTTCTAAAACATTTCCAAACATCTTGGTATTAGAACCGGGTATAATTAACGATACAATCAGGAGGATTGCTGACGTAATAGTATATGGGAAAACAAGTACATATAAATGATACCCATAAAGTTTATCATTTTCATATCGAAAACAAATTAAAACTAAAATAGAAGCTATCTATTGCTTCAGACAATTTAGAATATTGAAATATTATCAAATATCGTTGAGTTCACATCCATAAGTGGCACAATATAATATCTTTACAAATACTGCTATCCTTAGAAACAGCGACGGGTAAGCGGCGTCATTACCTTACTTTACTTGTATATATATTACAGATGGACTACTAGTCTGGTAGTTACATCACGATTACAATCATATATATATATATATATATATATATATATATATATATATATATATATGTACTATCCAACTAAGGTTGATGTACAACATTCTTGAAATCAATACAACAATATTCGATTTTATAGAAAATGTAACGACTTGTCACAAAAATACACTTTTACAATACAAATATCCCTTAGGTAAAACAGTTATAGTTATATATTAGAGAGAAATATTATAATACAGATACAATTAACACATTTTACTTGAATTTTACACATCTAATACACTTTACATACATTTTTACACATCTAATACATTTTCTCATGGCAAAAATGCATTCTGTTCTATTTACATCTGCCGCTAAATGATCCTCACTTAATATGCTATCAAAATGTTAGGATTACTGTTCTGACGAAACTGCTACGTTAAGTCTCGTCGAGTTACAACGAGAGGAAAAACCCTCATTTCGGTAGGCGGGAGATTTCGAAAATTATTTCCCGAATCCGGTAGTCTCCCGGCAAAAACGGTAGAGTTGGTAACCCTACCTTTCTCCCCACTTTTATCCTCTCTCCCTCTTCCCTTGGTAACGTCGCATCTATTTTTCTCTCCCTCATTCTTCGTCCTCGCTCCGTCCCCTTTTCCGAAAACTTTCACTGTCGCTCTCGAATATATTTCTCCCCATCATTTTTATATTCCCCCTTCTTCCCGTCCTTTGTTCTTCTCCGCAAACTTTCCCGGAGTGGTCTTATAAGATTGCCAGCCTGTCCCTTCATGAGGGTCCGCCGCAGTTTGAAAATCGCAAATGGTTTATTTCTCCCAACTTTTGGCGTCGCGAGTTTCGTTTTTTTTTTGGGGTGCGAAAACTTGAGGTTCGGGGTTCCGCTCCGCGGGAGTCCCGGGACCGATGTCGAGGAGCGAGTTGTCCTCATTTGAATGCGTTGAGAATATCTAACGGTTCCGCGCGGGGCATGTTCGAAATTGAATTAGAAGTAATGGGCCCGGGATCCTCGTGTTATCAGGTGGCAGAGGAAAGGCTGGGAAGAGGAAGTTGGGGCGAGGGCTGGGGATTTTGTTTAAAGGACGGCACGTGTGCTATTTAATTCAACCTACTTCCTCAAAGAGACGTATCGCTAACTAGAAATGAGGGGGTCATACTCATCTACAGCGTCTATTCGGAAATTGACCGCTTTTGATAAAGTACAATAATTTTGTTTATACCTTGGTTGAGATGGATTTATTCAAAAAGTGAATTTAACCAAATTGCAGATATCGATGAATATATAAATAAACAAAACCACGTCATCTTCTCTAGCTTCTATCATGAAGAATGACCATCTAGTAAAACACTACAATATTTAGAATATTTCACCAAATTTACAACCTATAAAGTCAATTTCCATCGCACAAATTCATGTCAAACCAAGGAATAAACCAAAATGAATGGATGGCTGCTCTTAAACAATAACTTCTCCACCGAATGGTTAATTGTTTACTCCTAAATCTATTTCCTTATTCAAATCAATGTACACACATATACAGATTTTTAATAGGGCGAAATAGGGATCTTGAATTTGTTTATTTACTTATAATTTGCCGAAGCTGTACAGAAATCTGGCGTAAGAGTTCTTTTATTAATGTAAAAAATCACAATAATAGCGATAACGTATTTGCAACATAAAATAGATAAGAATAGCTAGAGAAGAAGTAATTTAACAATGAAAATAGAATGAATAAATCAATATATTAGACACTGAATTATATATTGGCATCTTTATAAATAGAACATACATGGTAAAGCGTGCAAGATATTTCAGGGTTCCAGATCAAAATCTTGTAATAAGATAAGCCCATAATTAAATTATGTAGAGAATAAAAATAGACCGTTTATTGGAAAAGAAACTGTATTATCGCCAAATAACAGACAAATATTTTGAGTATAGGAAAACAACTACTAGCCAAGGGAGGTTGCAAAAAATCTACGAAGAGTAAAATAGAACAGAACAGACTTTATTTAGGATGGTATTGAGACTATAGAGCCTCTTTTTACGACTAGCCTTCATAAGGTATAAAAAAATAAACGAAGGAGGAGATAAACAGCAATATTTCAATGTATAACGAGATCCGAGCGTGCCTTGAGATAGGGTCTTGAGATTTTTAAGGTGTGATATTTACATACTTTCCCCACTTAAATAATGGAATTTTTAGAGTTTTTCAGAAAGGTAAAGGAGATTCTGAATAAATAACAGAGCTGCAACATTTCTTTATAATAGCGCAGAGCACTCCAGGAGCGGTATGTAATACTCAGCTTCAGCTTGTGGTTTCGAACGTTTTCGAACGAATTTTTTATTTACTATTTGAGGGAAGCAATTTTACTATTTGAGGAATTTCGATTGAAATTGAGTAGGTTACTTTTTTTCTAGGATCACGAAGCATTCCATTGCGGACAGTTCTGTCCTTGTTTTACAATTAGTACTCGTTTTAATCCGTCGTGGGAAAAAAGTCTTTGCGTGGAAACCATTCCTCCTTTTGGTCTTGAATTTTGCGTTCAAACGGATCGATGGAGTATCAAATTTAGCAACTAGAGAGCTGATTGGAAAAGGAAGGGTCTACTGAAAAACTACGCCTCAAAGGAAGGAATGGAAACTGTATGCCACCAAAGACGTTAAAGCTCAGCGATAAAATGTCCGTTTAAGGAGGAGAAAAATTTGGATAACCGATTTTAGATTTTGGCACTGTGTTCTCGGCAGTGAGTGAACGCTTTTGGAGCAAAAATGTTGAGTTGACGTCGATTCTGAATAGCTCGACCTATTCTGCGTTGGATTTAAATTTATGTCGACATGTGAATTCTGTGACGCAGATCTCATAAATTCGTGATCAACGATATCTTAAGTTTACGAAATCCATAAGAAATTTATTTTTAGTATGATACGGCTTGATATTTAGTTAAATAATTCTCTAAAATGCTCATTCATGGATTCACCCTTTTATGTTGCGTTGAGTGTATAAAACTCAATTGTAAAAGGGATTGATAATACGGCTGAATCATAGAGCAGTAAATACCAAAGGAAGAATATAAGAAATTGTCTGAAAATGTGCAATGTGTAGAGAAAGCTGCACTGGCAGTTTCGAGCAACGGTTAATCGAGAAAGAGAGGTTTTAATTCGTTGTACGATGAGGTGATCCTCAATGGCAACAAAAATGTCATAAAAGTCGCTATTTGCTAATCCTGTGCCATAGGAGAGAAGAAAGGTAAAATTGAGCATTAAATTTGGCGTGGAAAACGTAGAGAAGAATGTTCTGCCAACCACGAAGGCTCTGCCGAAAAAATGGAAGCTGACGCCATCAAAGAAATGTTTCAGAAGTCGAGAGGTCTTTATGGAGTTTGATATAGAGCTTACATCGTGCGTGGTGATAGAAAAATCTATAAAGGAGTTATAGACTCGAGGCCATATGGAGATGATCTAATAGTTGAAAAAAAGAGCAGTGCATGAATCATTAAAAAAAAACGAATGGGCTCGCGTCTTTGCAACGGAAGAGAAGTAAATTTTCACCGCGGTTGTTTACGTTGCTTACCAAAAGGGTGCATAAAGAATTCTTTTCATTCTCACAAAGGAAATATTGCTTCCATTTTACTGTAATTCAGTCTTCTTGTAGGAATTTATATTGACTGTGAATTTTATTCGCGAAAACGTTTGGAGACTTTTAAACGCTCTAAGAGTGCAGGATGACTTTCGTTTCAATTTCGCTCAGAATTTCACCTAGCGTAGGATTCGAATTTCTTATGTTCGGAGGAACATTTCCTACATCACAACGCAGCAAATTTTTCTTCCCTTCCCATCAATCTTCCTTACCGCTTCGCTTTAAGACGCAACCTCTTCCTCCACTTCGCCTCCCTTTTACTTCGGTTAACTAACAGTCTGACGTCCCTCCTCTACCGCCTCCTTTCCTAACAGCTTTTCTCTTCTTTTCCCTCAATCTTTAATCCGCTCTTAATTTCTTTCCCTTTCCTTTGCGTATTCTTTCCGATTCCCCCCTACCTTTTCGCTCCCATTTTGTCTCCGCCCACACTCAACTTCTATTGTCATTTCCTTTATTTTCCTCTCATTTCACATTCGCCGATTCTCTTTAAATCACCCTTCCCCTGTTTCCGTCATGTCTCTTTCTCCCTCGCTTTTTATTTCTCTCCAAACTTCGCCTTCCACCTCCGTTTCCTTTCTAGGCCTTTCTTCTGTCTCCTCCCCGACTTTTCTTCCCTGAGGGCTTTCTTCTTCTACCCCTTCACACTCGGAATTCTTCACTCCTTCTTGTTCACCCCTTGTTTTGTCCTCTTTCACATTTCTGCTCACCATTCTGTGTTTATTCCCTCCAGACCTAGCCCTTCCCATCTCTTCCCTGTCCCCCGACGCTCCTTCCCCATCCCCTTATCCCACTCTCTGCATTCATATATATTTATGCGCTTTCTTCCCCTTTTTTACATCGCAACCTCCCATTTCTCTTCTGTTTTGTGCGGTCCCGTTGAAACTCAGAGTACAATTCAGAGTGCGAAAACTCATCAGACCCGACAACTGACCGTCTGACAACTCACCAGGCGATTCATTATTTTTAAATATACAGGGTGTCCGGGTTAAACATAAAATAATACAAAATTTAATAACTTGAAAAGTAATTGAGATATTAATTAGCGGTTTGCTTCTACAATTATGGTAACTCAATATCATTGCTATGCTTGCTTGATGATGGTGCACCGTTCGATTAAGCAGTCATTGTGAAGGATTTCTTGGATAATGAGTTCCCAGATCGCTGGATTGGGAGAGGCGGTCCATCGATTGCTTGGCCCCCTAGAAACCCAAATGAAACCCAACCTATGAGGCTACTTGATTATTTTCTGTGGGTATTTATCAAGAATCAAGTGTTCCAGACACCAGTTCGTTATCTACCAGAACTGCGCCGTCGAATTCATGCAGTTATTGCAAATGTTACGCCTGCGATGCTGCAAAATACTTGGAGAGAGTAAAATAGAGATTAGATGTATTTCTGCTACTATACACATATCAACATACTGCTACTGTACACATATCGAGGTGTTTTAACTGTGTAAAAGACATTTTGAGTTACCATACATCTAGAAACAAACCGCCAATAAATATCTTAATTAAATAATTAAATATCTCAAGTTATCACAATTTGTATTATTATACGTTCAACCCGGACAACCAGTATTATTAATAATTTCTTAGCTAGTTTAATCAGTAATCGGTAAAAAGATCACCACTCAATTTTTTTAACCTTCAAAATTTGATATTACTTCCATTGTCGTAACGATCTGTTGATCGCGCCATGAGCTGTATCCCAGTCAGTTGTCGCACGGTGAGTTCTCGGGTCCGATGAGTTGTCGTACCCTAAATTGTTGCACTCTGAGTTGTCGGATCACGGCTTTTAGCATTCCTCTCGTCCCAAATCCTCTTTCCATCCGCGCGGTGCATTAATTCATCCTTTTTTACTCTCTATGACACTCCCTTGGAGGACCTGGACCATCCTCGGATAAAATTATCTCTCTCTCCCTTCCAAAATCTTCACTCAATTCGCTCTCCACCTTTCCCTCTTCTTCCTCGCCGGCCTTTCCGTACCCTACTTTAATCACTTCTTCCTAATCACCTCTCTCGGCCGCTTTCTTGGGTCACTTCCTCTTCGCACGTCTTCCTCTTCGCAACATCTGCTCCATTCGGATCCTCCCGCTTTCCTATCAAGCGCCCTCACGTTTTATTTGCCCTCTCTCCGCCTTATTCCTCTTCTCCCTCGTTCTATTTTATTTCCTTCTTTCTCCTTTTCGTTTACGACTCCTTCTCCGCGTCTCTTTACGCCTCCCGTCTCACCGCCCCCGGACTCCATCCCATATCTCGCCATTCCCTTAACACCCTTATCCACCCATTCCTCGTGTCATTTTATCTCCTCCTCGCTTCTCTTATTGCCTGAATTTTTCCCTTCTCCCGTGTACTGCCGCCCTTCCATCCCACCGGTTCCTCCCACCTTTCGCCGCGCCCAGCTTCCATCTCTCCCTCCATCTCTCCCCGGCCTCTCCCTCCCACACCATTCCGTCACTCCTTTTTTAGTCCCCCGATCCCCTTGTCTTTCCTCCCTCGCTAATTCCCTCAACCGTCATCTTGCCTCCCGTATCATCCCTCCCTCCCTGTCATCTCTACCTCTCCACTCCCCTTCCTTCCTCCCAATTAGCCCTCTTAGCTTCACTCTCTCTCCCAAAAACCTCTCTGCTCTCCACGGATCCTATCTTTTTTCCTCCTCGCTTCTATCTCGCAATCTCTCCACTCTTCCTTCCTCTCCTATCTCTCCATTTCTCGTTACACCGCCTCTTCTCCTTAGCGAAATCCCCGTTTTTATCTCTCTCTATCTGAATCTCTCTCTGCCTTTCTCTCCCACTCAATCTCGGTCTCGTTTTCACTCCTCTTTTGACTCTCTCTCTCACCAGTCCTTTCAATATCTACTTCTGTTCCTCTTTTCCCAGATTTTTCCTCTGCGCGCTTCCCCTGTAACCTCTCCTCCTTCACGGTGCACACCCATACCCTTATAACCCACCCATTCCCCCACAATACACCCATTCCCCTACAGCACCCCCATTGCTCTAGAACCAACCCTACAACCCACACATTCCCCTATAACCCTACCCACCCATTCTACGATAACACAACCATTCCCTACAATGTACCTATTCCACTACAACCAACCGAACCTCGTATAACCAACCCACTCCCTATAACCTCATATACCTCCCTAACCCTCTCTTCCCCTATCCCAACTGATCTCTCCTACATTTCCCTCTCTCCCACACCCATCTTCTCCCTCCCACCCTCTCCCACACCCATCTTTCCCCCCACCCACTTCCACAACCTTATCTCCCCTATCCTCCATTCCATACTCTCAGTCCCTTCTCCATCCATCCTCCGCGCTCCCCCACCGTCATCTCTTACCTTCGCTCCCGTTCCCTTTCTCCCAGTTCATTTCGCCATCCCCTCCTCCACCGCTCTCTCCCAGTCTCCCTCCGCACCCTCTTTCCTCCTCCCCTCTCACTCCTTCTCTCTCCCTTCCGCTCCCCGGCTTCCCTGCGCCGCCGCCCTCTTCCATCTGTGCACTGCCGAGCAGCGCGTTCGTTCGGCATGTGTCGAATAGACGGGCCGAGACGAGTCAGAGCTCTGGGGATCTCACCGGTGTAAAGCGAGTGTCGAGGCGCGGGAGCAGTGCGGGACTAGTGCCGGCGGAGTGTCGTAGAGATAGCGGAGTGGAGGGGATTGTGATACATTCCGAGTGCGCTGTTTCATTTTTCGGGTAAAGGCGACAGGAAAAGCGGCGGAGAGCCTCTTCGCCCCCGAGCATCCGCGCCGCCGCCGGTGGGAAAACTTTTGCCGCGAAGAATGTGCCTCCGCCATCGGTAAATTCTTCGTGGTTTTTACCGTACGTCCCCCAGGGGGAAGTGTTCTTTCCGACTCGCGGATTTTTCCCGCCTAACGTGCTGGAGCCGGAGCGTGACGTCTCTCGGGCGCATCGTGAATACTCCTCCGCCGTGAGTTCTGATCGCCCGCACCCGCTTCCTCCCTCGTGCACCCCCCGCAAATTTCAATCTCTTAACCCAATTCGTCTCTCAGCATCCCCCTCTTTCCCGTATCTCCCCCCTGCGACACTTTCACGCACTTCATCTCGTCCGGATCCCTCCTCTCACATCCCGCCTTCTCATCATAAAAATAATAAGAAAGAGTCCCCTCCCTCGTGGAGGAAGTAACCGAGATCAGAGACAAGGCCCGCCTCAATCGTCCCCAAACCTCCGGGTATCTTTCCTCCCACTGACTTGCCCACGCCTCGTGGAGGACGAAGAAATAATAACCCTCCTCCTTGTATCCTCTTCTACCCCACAACCCAAAAAAAACCCCGCCCCCCGCACCCACCACCACCCGTCTCCCGCCGCCCCCGCCCACTGCAAGCATTTCATCTTCGATCGAACCCGCTCTGAAAGCTCTCGTCCCGAGCATCCACATTACCCATCCCCGGACAGCGGGAAATCCCTTAAAACCTCAACGAAGTCCATTTCCACTCCTTCTCGCACCCCCTTTCGCCATCCCAACCCACGGCACCTTAAAAAGGGTCCCTCCCACGAAGCAGCCTTCCCCGCCCGTCTCTCCCGAGCACGACGCATACGAATTGAACTCAATCACCGCTCCCTCCATCCGCGGACGTACTTAACATCTGTCGGCCGCCGAGTCCTTCCTTTTTCCCCGCGCCGGACCATTTATCATCTCATTTTATTGCACCGCTGGACTCGTCATCAAAGCCCCCGACGTCCCACTCTTCCTTTCCGCTCGGCTCTCTCGACCGCGGAAGTGGCCATATCCTCCCTTTTCGGATCCCTGTCACCCACTCCAATTTTTCCCTCTTCCAGGGAGAAGAAAAACATAATTTTCCGCCGTGCTATATTTAATCGCCCCCGTTATCGTCCTAACCCCTCGGGGGAGCATAATTCTTTTCGGAACTTAGGTGACAAAGCGGTCCGGGTTCCTCTATTTGCCATCTCCTTCTCCGAAAGTTTTCCCTCACTTCTCATTCTCTTCCCTAATTACATCTCCCCCATTCGCTCCCGTTTCCCCCTGTTGCTGCTGCTACCTCCAGGACTGTCCTCCTAAACTGCTCTGTAAACACACATTTGGAGATCCGAGGGCCGGGGTGAGAGGCGAGGTGTTTCCGCTTTGTCGAACCCTCGTCCCTGCTCGCTCCGAGTATATTCGGAAATTTAATAGCGAGATGTCCCAGTGACGTGCATCGGACGTTTACTTCCGGACCCTGTCGAGTGGTGCAGATAAGTTTTACGGACCGTGTTTACCCACCGCTCGAGAGTCTCCCGCGACATCCACGCGCGGAACGAAAGCCGCTTTATTACAATCCGCTACCGGGCGGAGTATTACTCCTGCGGAACTGTCCCCCGAGATGAATATCTCTTTTACCGAGGATAACGAGATATCTTCCGCCGCGAAATAACTCTCTCACGAGGGAACCCTATTTCCTAGGAAAATAATAACTTCTCCCTACGCCGCACCGGACTTTAATTTTCGCCTAGCACGTCCGCAGATAAATTTCCTAATTCTCTTACGCCTTCCGAGCCGGGTGAAAAATGAGAACCACGTGATCGGGCGACCTTTCTCCCCTTAATGGTGACCGAATGAGGTCGCGAAATTAATCTTACCCATAAGCTTCGAGGAGTATCATTACCTCTTCGGATTTTCCACCTCCGCCCACCTTCTTTCCCTCATTATCCGACTCCCTCATCCTTCCTCGACGCCATTAATCTCTGGACCCCTCCCTGCCCGTCTTCATCCCGCCGCTACTCCGTTCCCCGTATCGCCATGGAAATTCTCCCCGAAAACAATTCCCCAACAGTGGAAGCCTCTTTTTTGTCTACGAATCGTTTCTTGCCCCCGTTATGCAATCGCTCGAACAGGTGTGCCCGCCCAATTACTCAGAAACGATGCTCTAATCGCGGCAGTCGCTCTTTCTCCGAAACGTTATAAGGGTTCGGAATGATCCGTCACGTGTGACGGCGTGTGTGGCAAGAGAGACCTCCCGACCGACTTACGTACAGCTCAATCCGCGCACAAACAAATCACCGTGGTAGGATGTATCCGTCATTCACAGCCGCGCTAGCGAAGCGACAAATCAGATGAATGGCGCACCGAACGCCGATCCATGAAGCTAGTTTATTTACCGCTGGGAGTGTTAATGCAGCGACTTCGCCATTACTCCTTTGAATGACTGAAAAAATGAGGCTCTCGTCCGTCATCCGTCGCCGATGAGGGAAATGACGGTCATATACGACAAATACTTCGTGCGTAGGACGAGGATTCGCGTCGTTCCCGCGTTTAAAGGGGGATATCCCACCGAGAGGTCGTGAGTTTAACCAGAAGGGGAATATCCCACCGTGGTAGTGAGTTTGACCATTCTGCACGGTCCTCTTTGTAGCGATCCCCCTGCCATGTCGCGCGTGCTCGCTTGAGAGACGAACCAAAGAGAGAGAGATATGAATCCCCGCTCGCTGTCCATCATCCTCGTTGCCTGCCTCTCCTACGCGCTCCGCTCTGCAAACCCACTCCCTGCCCAAGCGAACCTCTCGATCCCAGCGCCCACCCACACGCCCGCTCCCAGACTCTCCCAGAGGCCCTCCTCGGTGGCCACGAGGCAGCCCCTGCTGCAGCCGGAGTACGGGGAGGCGGCGGAGGCGGAGGGGGCGTCGTCGCACCTCCGCCACCGCAAGTGGAGGCTGCACTCCCGCTGGCGTAAGATGGCCAGGCGGGGAGCGGTGGGCGGCGGGGAAACGGCCGAGGGGAAGGCGGGAGGGGGGAGGGTGCCGCACCGGACGGTGGCCTCCGAACCGCACGCCTCCCCTCGGTGGACCTCCGCCCCCCCTTCGGCCACCGCCGCCTCCCCAGTGCCCCCGCGGGAGAGTGACGGACCGGGATCGACTGAACCGCCTTCCGAAGAGGTGGTGGGGGCGGACTCGGCGGCGATAACCGCAGGGGAGGACTATGGGGACGTGGGGGAAGAGGAGGAGAGGAAGCCAGCTCATGGACTTTCGCACACGGTGGGGGACGAGATTGACGGGGAGGATGAAGCCTTCGGGGAGGAGGAGGAAGAGGAGGAAAGCGCGGGTGGAAGGGTGAGAGAGGCGCCCGGAGGTAGGAAGGACGACATAGTGAGCCGCTTCCTCAGGATCGTGGAATCCCAGCAGCAACATGCCCTGGGAGGAAACTGCACGGCCGGGACGGAACTCTCTCTTGGGGATGGAGTCGTCGACAGGTATGCTGGGAATGCCTCGGCGGAAGACCTCCGCGCGAGGAATTATCTCCCAATGCCCCCCCTAAAGGATGCTTTTGTTTTCGGAGTCAATTAGACGGTCATCCGAAAGAGGTCGTCCACTCCACGTTCCCACTCGGTCTGTCTCCCTCCAGACATTTAAATGCCATCCCATTGAACGGTGGCTCTCCGAGTCGGATTCAAATACCCTTGGGATCCGTCGCTCTCGGTGGTGAAGCGATTGGTTTCCGCCTCTGCGGTTTACAGGTACTAATGCCTGCTGTAGACGGGATTTTGCTTACAAAAGATACCAATGGGGAGATTTATACGGCATAAAATTACTGACCAATAGAGTGCAATTATTTTAAGACATTTTCATGGATTGAAGGAATCTAATTTTCCTCTATCGCTTTAAAATTAATCAAAAGAAAATGTATGATACGCAATATGACACTCTTGAAAAGCATAACTCCTACTACACAAAATGAGAATTAAATAAAAGAAATAAAATGTCATTATAAATTGCTTAAGTTTTGGTAATAAACTTGAAAAGTAAACCTTTACAAATGAAATTCAATTACTATAATAGATGCTCACAACAACAGTTATGGAAGCTTTATTTTGCTTTGGAATATGTAGTCAAGGATTTTTTTAGCTAAAGATCTCTTCAGATATATGGATTTTATTTCATTAATAGTTCTTTTTTACTCAAAGAAGTTGTAAATAAAAATATATATAAATTAAGTCTAAATTTTGGCCAAAATTGAGATTTTCAAGTTTCCCTTTAAATTTAACCCATCGTATATTAAAAATTCATCAAAGGAGTAAATAATAGTAGATGCTTATATATATTAAGATGTTGGGAAAAACTTAAGTTGTGAATTTATCTTTCTTTTACGAAAGCTTAAATTTATTGTAAAAAAACTTTGTAAAAAAATTACAAATATGTAGTACAATCTAGTCCTACTGAGTCTGCTTTAACTCATCAGGTGTATTATTATACAGCAAATAAGAATTCGTTTATAGGAAATCAATAAAATTGATTGAACAGTTAAATTACTGCATATTTGAATATATTGAATAAAATTCTTCGATAGAATAATAATTGGATTTAAACATGTACGTGAAGTCAGGAAAAATTATCCTCAACAGTATGACAGCAACGTTTCGTATCCGGACATTACACACTAAAATATGTGTAAACACTAATTACGAATGCATCTCACCTATTCATTCTGTTGGTCTCTCTAATGAGTTGGTAATTAAAGTCTCAGAAAGTTTTATTCAAGCTAATTTACGCCTAACATCGTACTTAATTAATTCCTTATGTTCTCACCTTGGTTTCATATCCTTTCTCCAAAAATAACTTGTTGATATTTCCTTAAATTAATTTCTTGAAGTGAAGCCCTTCGCTTGATGAGTGTCACCGTTGCTGCCGCGAAATTCATGGATAATCTAGGAAATCTTCAAGTTTAATAAAACAGCTTCATCCTCAACGAGCGACGGAAGGATTTAAGAAATTCATTAAGTAGTAGGGTCACGTGATTTCATGAGAGATTTGTTTGTAATCCTTCCTATCTCTTGTTGAGCCTTCCGGGATTTCGGAGACCGCTTTAGGGCCCACATCTCCACGCATAGCAAAATTTAAACCCAATTTGTCCTCAGCCAGTTCCAAAGATTCAGCCTAATCTAAAGGGAAGTTTCAATACATTTTGCTCATGTCGTTAATCTTTTGGCATCAAAGATGTAATAATATGTTCACTATGAGAAATTAATCCATATTTCGAGGTCCAGAAATCATGGATGGATTTCTCTTAGTAATGCATACATTAAATGAAATATATTTCTATACACAATAAAAAACATAATCCTCCTTCACTACACCCAATTACATTGTAATGTCGACCGTGATTCATGGGATCAAAAGGAATGTTATTTAATTCACGGTGTATAATTTAAAGAAGAAATCAGAACTAAAATAAGTAACAAATAAAAATAAATAGGATACCAATTAAAGAAAAGATAAAATATTTTCGGTAACGATCACTATGATAATAAATTTTTGTATGAAGAAAGGGAGATATTTAAATCTAGTCCAATGTATGTAGTGTTTGTATGGAATTAATCAGTTCTATTTGGGGAGGGAATTCGGAAGAACTACCTTCTTACTCTACTCGAACATTAAACAATTAAGGAACATGTTTGCTGTTAATTTATGAGTAACAAATTTCCATGAAGAATAATATAAATATGATAGAAACATGATGGAAATAGAATATGAATTCTTACAGTTAATATACTGATTTTGTGTTCAAAACGTGTTTCTTGCAGTTAATTTACTGAATTTTGTGTTATGTGAGCAAAACTCTCTACGCCATGACTTCTATTGAAAGCAAGAAATTGATTCTACATTTGAATATATTCCCGGAGAAAGTCATAATCTACGGAGGATGACCGGGATTTATTATTTGAATTTAAACCGAGATATTAGTATTTAAAAATTGAGTTGCGTTATATATGAGTGGGAGATTGCTTCAGATTACCATAAACTCGTTTAAATTTAATTAATGCTCTCTACGAATGAATGAACGTTACCAGATATAAATTATTTTTAAGAAGATGTATCCACATATAGCAATATCGTTCTGGACTAGTTAATTAATAAAGATACATTCTTTAATTTTATGAAAGAAAAACCCCTCGTTATTAAGTTTTAAAATTAAAACATTGGAAATTATTTTAAATTTACAAATGATGTTTACGGAACTAAAAGTATTTAAGCGGCAAACGAAGATCTAAATATCTAAATAAAAAATGTCATCGGTTCATGGATAAGCTTAACAGAGCGTACGTTTATCCTGTATCTTATGCACCTCGGAGTACAAATATCAATTGGGATCATCCTTCTTTTTGGAGTGGAAAGTCTTTAAATAAGGTAATATTCTATAGGTATCAGAAGAATGTATTTAACATTCATGCTGCAAAGGAAATTTTAGAGAATATCTGCTGAAAAATAATCCCTTAGACTAATCCTGTAACTGATCATGTCCCTCTTAACTCTTCCACTGCTAAGGAACGTCTCTGAAATGATGTATTAAAATATTTAGGTGGGTTATTACGTGGACCAATCTAAATACGTAGATATCAGTTTTGCTAAATAATTCCTTTCCTAAAATTTACTTATTGAAAATAAAAATCGGCGAAAAACTGAATTTACTCAGATAAATATTGAGAAAGCTTTTATATGCATGAAAATGTACTAGGAGAGAATTTAAAGAATGTTATTAGAAATGGTAAGAATTAATATGAAAGGGAATATTGTGAGATTTTCAGCGCTTTTAGAATACCATTCGGATAAGAAACATCACTCTCATTAGTAATCACTGGTGCGACGTGGCTTACTCAACATTATGCTGCACATTAGTCTCCCTACCGTAGGCTTGGTATGTTCCTTTTCCCCGAAAAATTTTAGGAGAAAAATCAACATATTTTATATTATCAACTCTATCAACAGATAATTTTTAGGCAATAAAGCGTTTTAATAAACGGGAGAGGGATATCGTGTGATAAAATCATAAAATATGCAGGAAGTCCCTTATACACATTAAATATTAAAATGAAATATCAGCTCGTATGTTTAACGATACACTGACCTGAATAAGGGAAAACTGATTTCTGTTAACTTTGAACAACTTTGCATGCTATCAAAATATGAGGATAAGGAAAGATAATCATAATTACTATCCTCTTATTAAAAATCAAAATATTCATCGATTCATAACTCTATTATTGAGAGCTAAAAACATTCGTCAATGACTTCAAAGTTATCTGATTCGAAATCGACTTATTAAAAGGATTTCTTGATGAAGGCCAAGTGTGGTGATTTTGTTAATATTTTGTGAATCTTGGGCAATATATACATGCGTCGAACCGTATTTAACTTCGTTCCATTTTAGTTTTTTTCATTTCAATCAAATATAACGTTCAAATGTCAATCAAGTAACGGGTTCTCCTCAGCAAACCGTCGCACAGTGTGATATTTTCGTAATCTAGAGGGACAAAAGTCAATTTTCTTACTTGTCAAATCGGGTCAAATTTTTGTATAGTTAGGAAGAGAACAAACCATACTAACTGGATCTAAGGTTTATATTTCATAAAAACCGCGCCAGCCAATAGAAAAAAGGGTCGAACTCGCTGACAATCTGAACTCAGCATGTCAAGTGTTCTAAGCGATAGCGTCATTTGTATAAGTTTACTTTAAGAATACACAGTGTTTCTGTGTGATAGTAGCCGTTGGTTTTTGCTATTATTATAATACAAGTACCAAAGTTAGTTTACATAATATTTTACTTTAATATGTGCTTTAATATAATCACGAGCATCATTAGAATTGATCGCCGTTTTTTTCCGTAAGAGAAAAACGTATGAGTCAGTTTGAACTTGAGTTTTAGTTTATTATATCGCATTATACCAATGTGAAATGGTATTTTCCTGAAAGAATGACTTTTTAAGTATATGAAATACTTAAATTTGCTTGCGCATATTTGCGAATTTGAATATACTTTTCTTAAACATTAATTAGTCGCGTCAGGGGTAAATATGACCCCAAAATTATCTGAATTTTTAAAAACGCTTTCAACGATAAATCAACTGATTCAATTTATAAAAGTTCATAAATGATTCTTTAAAAAGGTGAATGTAGCTTTTTTAGCGAAATATTATTTTCCATTTATTATTAATTAAATAAAATGTGTAAATGTGTACCGAAATTGCAGTAACTTACATAATTGATATGTTTTCCTATTAAGAATCAACCTCACAGTTTGATACTTTTGGAATATGTAGTAGAGGATTTATTATTTTGATTTTATTTAGCAAAATTACACTATGTTTTAAATGCCATCTATCGGAAAATAATAAAAATTAATTTCACTCCTTTCGGAAAAAAGTCAAAATATTGGAGGAATTTTCGATTTTTTTTATGACACTTTCAATTTAGAGGTTTTCGATAGTGACAAAACAGTTAGTAATACTTTCAAATCGTAAAATCAATCCTTATCAGCGCTACCAACCAAAAAAAGTGTTATCTAAAAATGTTTTTTATCAGGCTAAATTTGAGGAACATTGTATTTCATCAAGCTCACATTAATTAACATTTCCATACTTATATCCAGCCAAATAAGTTCACATAGCAGGGGTATCAACTTAAAATATTATTCAAATGTTTTCATTGCGTGGCTCTTTGTTACTATCAATTATATATAGATGCTTCTCCGGATTCATTCATGTATATAGATAGATAGATAGAGAGAATACTCATTCACAGGCTAAATCACAAGCGTCATTGACTTGAAACTTGAAATTTTTACGACGTATTGGCCATAACGTGTAACCGCCAGAAAAATGCTCAGACCATGTTTGATGCGAATCTGTCAACACATCAACACAATGTAATCCGACAACAAACTAACAAATTATATAAGAACATGTATCCAGCATATTATAATATTAAAGCAGCAAAACAGCTGTGCTATCCGAGTGACGTCAATGCTACAGAAACCTTCGCAGAAATAAAATTACAATCTTTAATGGACCACACCATGAGGCGATTGTTCAAAGCGCAAGAAGAGGCCCATAGGAGAATTGAAAACTCTTGACATAATTGTGAAGTGGGGTTGTGATGGGGCAGAACAAAGTAGATACAAAAAGAGATTTTCTTGTGAAAATCGCTCAGACGAAAGTTTATTTAGTGTATCGATGGTGCCTATTCAGATATTCTCAGTGACTGACCAAAAAATTAAAAATATTCTTTGGCAAAACCCTTCCCCATCCTCCACAAGATATTGTCGTCCCATAAAGTTCGTGTTTGCCAATGAAACTGCGAATGCCATTAAGACAGAGGTAGAACAAAGATTTAATGAATAGATTACTCTTGACTTCAGACCCATTTATAGCAAGCATAGGATCACTTCCTAAAACCAAACGAGGCAAAATCAGTAGGGAGGTATGTGACCTCTTAGAGATGAGAGCTCCAATGGATCAGGACGGAACCCTATCAGGTTTTTCTGATTCCGAATAATCAGAAAGTGATATCGAAGAATCTGATGTTGATTCCGAATAATCCTCTAATGCATATTATATGTTGTATAAAATTAATTCCTTATTTTTCCTTTCAATTTGTTTTGTGATTACAAATTATTACTTAACAATTTTATGTTTTACTGTACCTATTTTATTGCACATTGATCATCGATCATATTAAATTGTTATTATTTATAATAAAAATATGTTAAAATATATCTTAACACTTTCCTTCCTGAGATTTAAATAACCTCATATCCCTCTCCTTGCTAACTCGGCCGTTAGCGGCCGTCACCGTTTGCGCTTAATCTCATTGGGCCTGTGTGTCTTCTTTGCGTGTGTTTATGCTTCATGTAAACATTTCTCTCGCATTCCAAGACTCAATTCCAGTTAATAACTCAAGAAATTAATATATTTTCCCAACCGCGCTTGATCCGCGTAGACAAGTAAGAAAATTGACTTTTGTCCCTCTAGATTACGAAAATATCACACTGTGCGTCGAGTCAATGCGGACACCGGAACATTAAAGCCGGAAATTTCCGCTCCAAGAATTAAGTATCTAACGATAGGGGAGACCGGGCTGGTTGGCCATAGGGGCTGATCGGCCCAGTCGAGTTTTTTAATACAATAAACAGTTGTAGCGATTAATTGTTTTTGTGAGTGCTTCAGTAAAATTCTACTCGTAGTTAAATGTGTTTTATTTAACTTTTGCTTACATTAAGCGCAACAGGTGAATAGTATAATTAAAGGTCATAGTTTAAGGATTATTTCTATATGGCATACATTCGAAATAGCTGCATTAGTTTTTGTCACTAATAGAATTTATTGTAAACATGGCGATGGGGCAGGTTGGCCCAGAAACGACAGGGCATGATGGCCACCCGGGCCAACCTGCCCCGTCCTATATATTTTTTAAAACTCGATGAAAGGTTAATTTTAATGATAATAATATGTAGGTATAATTTGTCCAGTTTATTCAATTTTTAATATAGTTTTCGAAGTTAAACATATTTTGATACGCTACAGAGGTCAAAAGATCGTCATAATTATGAGATAAAAATCATTTCAAAAGAAAAAACGAAACTATAAAATTTGTTATAATCTTAAATAATAATAATAATAATAATTTTTATTTATCCAACGACATACATATGCATGTATTAGACATGTCAATAATTTACAATCATTCAGATCAACACAACACAGTCAAACTTTACATTATAACATACATTAGAGTAATGATACAGCAAAAAAAATGTTCTTAACCGTTTTCGATAGGTCGAGGTTGCATCAAAGTCATAATCGATCGACAATCGACCTAAACTGCCAACCATCAACGAAGGGCAGTCTTCCACGGTTACTTGCTTTGAGTTATTGTTAAATTATTTCCTTTCTGACGCAATATATTAATTTCCATATTTTACTATTTTTTTACTACATAGCTTGTTGTTTATAGACACACACTGATATCTGCCTCTCAATTAATTTTCTAAGAGTCGCAAAGAAGTAGTCCTTATGCCATAGGAGTATAATTTTGAAAGAAGTTTTTTATGGGATACACTGTCGAATGCGTTACACAAGTCACTGAAGGAAAGAGTTAGAGTAGTTTCATTGCTTTCAAAGGAACAATGTATATCACTGATCATTGACATGATACATTCTATGGCACCTCTGCCTTTCAGGAAACCAAATTGCGTGGGACTTATTAGATTGTTCTTTTAAAGTAATTACATATTCTTGAAAATAATGCTTTCTCTATTATTTTAGAAAAGACAGGAATTATTGATATGGGCATGTAGCTTGAAGGGTCATTTTTCTCACCTTTTTTGTGTATTGGGATAACTTTTGTGATTCTTAATTGTTCTAGATAATTACCAGATTCAAATATCTGATTAATAACTTTGGTTAGAAGATATGCTATAGCATGTGCTATGCCTTTTAACAGCTTTGAATCCATGCCATATATATCACAGCAGTTACTGGTTTTTAACGAGGCAGTTATATTGAATATTTCTTTTTCAGTTACAGGTGCTAAGTAAAATGATTTTGAGTTGGATTAATTAAACTATTAGATATATTTTACTAATATACATTGTGCTGTTTTATGTTAGAGCCTTCAATTATCTTTTCAATTACATTGTTGAAGTAATCATTAAAGACATCAGGTGACATATTTGTTAAGCAGCTTTCAGACTTAAGTTGAGTCTCAGCCTTGATTACTTTCCATAAAGCTTTTGATTTATTATTAGATGTGGCAATGCGTTTATTGTTTGCTTCCACTTTTGCTTGCCTAATCCTGTAGCCTTTTACGGTCTTTACTGATAACCATTAGTTTTATTTTGATTTCCTAAAGTTATACTAGTTTAACTTATCAAAAGATTGTATGGGTCAACGTGCTCCAGCCTCTGGACCAACCTACCCCGATGTAGGGGCTGATTGGCCCACTCGACATACATCCAGTAATTATTATATTTTGTAATTTTTAACTAAAATTTTCAAGCTTAATAATTTCCATCCAGATTCAGTAAGAATGCATCTAAAATTTAGCAATAATTTCATAAGTTTAAATATGTACACAAAAATAATATAAAATGAATAAAAAAAACCGGGCCAACCAGCCCCGGTCTCCCCTATATCTTAAAAACAACATCTTCACAGAATGTAATTTGATTGAATTTTAGAATTAAATTCGTGGTGTCAAATTATTATTAAAAGCATGAGTTCAGTTGTTGAAGTAAAAATGACAAACAAGTAATTTTTAAAGATGATTAGTAAATATAACTACAATTAGAGCTTCAAAAGCTAAAATCGGACCAGATCGTTATAGGTTTCTGTTTTTTTTTATGTATAATATATATATAATATGGTCGAGGTTTAAGAATTTTAATTTTAGTTAGGGCTTTGTTATTTCTCTTTACATATAACTTTATTTTTAAAGTTTGATCTTTCGTCTGGGTTCTGGTTTCTTGACTTGGAAACATCCTAAGATAATAATGACCGTATATGATCGAGTAATAGAAATTATTTACTTAAAATAAACCGCAAAAAATAGCACAGCTGTATGATTGTATGCTGTTGATGTTTAGTACGTATTAATAATACACACCATACTTTCATTTAAGATTATTACTGTATAGAGACCGAAGCCATTCACCCTGTTACTGTAAATATCCGAAATGGTGCTCGTAATTCTAGGATTTCGAAGAGGACAGTAGAACTTAATGTGATTGCGCGAATCGATATTAACTTAGGACTCATACCAAGTTTTACTATGCAAAGGAGCGCGCCGTAACAAAGTCGAAACTGATTAAAGTCGGACCTCTCTTTTCAGCATTCTCCCCACGAACCACATTTTGAATAAAAAGAAAAATATTAACGGCGGCGGTTTTATAACCAATCCGTATCAAGGATTTTCGGAATCGCCTCACATCGCCTTTTTAACGCAATATTCTATATTTTTTGGGGTTGAGGAACGGCGAGAATGCCTTGAGAAGCATCCTCGGGCACTCATCTCCGATAATATACTTTTTTTTACGGCCGGGATGAAAGGGGAGTACAGTGGGACTTTATCCTCTTTATTTGTATCGGAAAAATAATCCGCGTTTTAAATTTCAGCGAAAGGTTTCGTGGATGAGAGGATCGTAAAATACCAAAACCGAGATACGTACCCTTTAGGTGAAGTGTGAAAGCCCGAGGGGGTTCAGACCCGTGTAGATCGATCTTAGGATAAGATACGGCTCCCTTTTGTTCTGCATGTTGCCTCAAGGGTGCTAGGAATGAGCGCAAGTCAGCGAAAAAATTAATCTATCTATAATGCGAGCATAAAAGGAAGATACGCACTATGTTTTCGGCACCGAAACGCACTCGGAAGAGCATAAATTACGTCGTATTCCATTTACGAATTCCGGTGCCAAAAGAGGTTGAAATATGCTCCTACGGTGTTACGTGTATTAAATACGCGGTTCTCTAAATGCATTGTTTTCTTTTGATATTCGGGAATTAATGGGATGCATTGCACAATCAATAAACATGCAGAGCCTTGTTTTATCATTCCAACAATAGAACAATCACGCTGTGTAATGGCGTTCCGTACCAAACCGAACATAATACGATGGGGTTCGCATCATTTATTCGCTTAATATTGCGATGCGTGTGCTCTTATTGTGTATTCCTTTTCACAGAGAGACCCAATAAATAACTGCAATGATGGAAATCCACTGAATTTGCATTTCCATTTCTCATATCTTTCTAAAGATATCAAATTAATGGATTTCGTTTTAAAAGGAGTTCAGAGTTTTCTTGAGGGTCATAAACATACATAAAAGGTGCTCCTTAACTTTGCATGTCATTCTGAATCTGCCCCTAAAATAAAATAAAAAATGAAATCATACTGAATATTTTTTGTATCAATTAATTAAATCGCATGATGGAAATTAATAACATACACATTTGAAAATACCCGACTGACATACAATCAACACTTAATGCCCATAAATAGTAATTAACGGTAAATACAAATGGTAATTATGAAGACTTAATAGTTGCACAGGTTAGAGAATAATTACCTAACCATTCCTCTCATTAGTAGGATAGCACATTAAATCTAACGTCGAGGCACTGTACAGCACTTAATTTAGCATAAATCGCGTTAGGCTTGCTCCAAATGACAATGAACTAGCACTGAAGCTGTGGCTTCATACCGGAGGATCTCACGAATTGGAATAGAATGGCTTGGTTGTGACTATGTATTTTATTCTTCAAAAGAGTTTCTCTTTATTTTTGTAGAGCATGATCCGCTCCTCAGAAAGTCTCTTTAATTCAAGGAGAAACGGACATGGAAAAAAGTCCACCAAGGCCGGGAATCGAACCCGGGATCTTCCTCTTGCCGGGAGAATGCTTTTCCTCTTGCCGGGAGAAAGCATTCTCCCGGCAAGAGGAAGATCCCGGGTTCGATTCCCGGCCTTGGTGGACTTTTTTCCATGTCCGTTTCTCCTTCGGTTTTTCCTGGGTGCACTTCCTTATGTGCAATTTTCACCCTTCCTCTTCCTTGTCTCTTTAATTCGCCATATGTACAACAGTAGATACCAAATTCAGTTTATGTTCATGCTTAATGGAGTCAATAGTTAATTATCGAGCATTATTTACCTTTGCTGGATATAAGGAGGAGTTAGTTTCACTACGGAGATGCGCCCTTGAAATTTCTTATAAGTATTTGCTATAGGTTGATTTTTTAACTTGATACATTTTTCAAGTAACTTATTCATTAGTTCTCCGTCACATATTTATTTCTTTTAAAAATTATCTTTTAATGTTAACAACATGAAATCCTAAATTTTTGCCTAATTCAAACTGTTTGTTTCCCTTAGAATTTCAAATAATCATATTTTTGGCTTAAATATTCGTTTTTTGCTTGATTTGTATCACATATTCATCATAGATATATTTGCCTTAAAAGTTCATATTCCGTATCTCCTATCTGCTTCATAATTGCTTAACGCTTTTATTACATATTACTTCATGGATTCCTATGTGATATTAAAACAACGTCCATTCGACATAAGAACCAACTCAAGCCAACCCGATTCAAATAAGATGAGAATCTATCTATTAAACCAGTCTTCCGAATCACAGGAAGATATATCAAGTGAATTGTACGTCATTGCTTTGGAATTTTTTTATATTGGAAAGTTACAGAAAGAGCAGGGTAATATAGAAATTACTTTTGATGAGTTATTACGAATTTCGATAGAGACACAATCGTATCAAAAGTAACGCAATGAAATACAATAAAAATTTACGAATCAAATCTACTGTAGAGAGCCTTCTGGATTCCTTTTGGAGGAAGAGGGTAAGACAAAACACCATAAGAGGTAGAAGAGACTACACCTACTCTATTTGCAGTGAACAATATTTACTCTCGTCTTACCTTGTATTTACCTTTGAACTACATCAATTACAATTTGAACCAATCAAAAAATGTATCAATACTTATCTCGTCGAAGAAATTGACAATCAATACTTGACGTGGAACATTAGAGAAGCTATTTTTTTATATAAGTATTTCAGTCATTCTGCATATGTTCTATCCCGGGATTCGAGCCCGGGACCACTTTCATCAAAATCGAGCTAACTTCCTACTTCCAGGAACCATGTTATAGAAGTTAATAGGAATAGATTACGTGATATTGGTGTTTTAATATCCTCTGTCCCGCATACCATTGGCGGCTTGCATGATCATCATGTAAATGTAAAATGAAATATCTCTCATATTAGTGCCGGAAAATTCACTATTTCGCGTAAACTTCATCTCCAATTCTTCAATGAAAATCACAAAAGTACGGAACCCTCAGAGAGATGATGCACCGCACGATGAGCTCTCTATCGACACGTGCACGGCATCCCACCGTCCCGTCCGAAATGGGGCACGATGAATTCGAAAACTCCATTCCGACACGATTTTTCCCCCTCCGGGTCGGAGCATCTTGTTTCACGGTGATTACCCCGCTCACTAATCGCCACGATGAGAATCGTCCTCATTTCCGCTTAAAACGAATGAAAAATCGACGCAACTGTGTCAGTTTACCTTTTTCCACACCCTCTCCGCGCCCCGCCCCTTTTTTCGCCGCTAATAACTTCTTTCTCCCTCTATGATTCGGCTCCGGAGGCGTTCCAATCACTCATCCCGAAATTTCATTTCAAACGAATCGCTTCCGCCCGAGTTATGCCGCCGATATCCAGTAATAACGTCCAGATCTGGCGAGCGAGTGGCGGAGATACGGCGCACCGTAGATTTCGGAGCGTGGGCGTCGGAACGCTCCGATTCTTTCTCGATCGAGCGAACCCTTGACGAGATCCGATCGCCCGTGCGAAATTTCGTTTCGATCGCGGACATTTCGACTCGGATTATGCCCGTCCGACGCGCCGGTGTCATAACCAAGGGACGCCCCCGTTCCATCATTTTTTGTCTTATCCTCCGACGGCCTCTGATTCATTCCAAGTTAAAACAGAGAGCACAGCCCCGGGGGGGCAGTCCCGCCGCGATAATTGAAATTCCTGCGTTCCAGTATCTCTCCTCTCTTTCCAGTTTGATTTGCGTGCGGAATTGTGATTATATTTCATAAGTCCTGCCGCGGAAGGGGTTGGGCCCAATAACGGAGGACGACGCGGATATTTACGTTATTCATCTGTTCTGCCCCGCAGGACTTTAAAGGGTTCTCGTCGAGGCGATGATGCGAAATAAAAAAGTGCTCGAAAATGCGATGTGGGACTGTGGGAGTTGGGGTCTTCTTCCTATAAAAAGGGAAACGTGGTTCCGGAGGGTGAAAATGCCGAGATTACATTTTGCATTCCGACGAATGAGAAAGTGTTTGGTTTAAAGTATAAGTCTTTCGTTTCGACCTCTCGGGGAATTCGGTAGGGCGTATTAAATACAGTTTGCGGCATTATGCATTGAAATGCTTATGACTTTAGTATGAGATTGGCTTGAACATGAAATAACCATTGCTGAAAGGTGCCGTAAAGGAATTTCCGTTGTATTTGTACTGAAGATGCTGTATGTGCTGTATTGCTGTACATGCTAAATTTCTGCATGTACTGTATGCGCAGTTATGCATTAAAATGCCTATGATTTAAGTTTGAGAGAGCTGATTGTTGCTGAAAGGTGACGTAAAGCAACAAGAGATATAACTGTTGCATTTTTACAGAATACGCTCAGGATATGTAAGAATAAAATTAAATTTATGATTTTCACATATGCATTTAAAATAATGCCGGTTTCGGCTCAGAAAGGCCATCAGTAAATGAGGAAATTACGAACAAGAAGACATATGTAGGGAAAGGTGGGTTTGGTTGAATATAAGGTAACAAAGAAGGAAGGATTGAGGGACAGGAGGATGGTGACTGGAACGGTTAGGGCTTGGTTCTGAAGGTGTGCGATCTTTTTATTCGCTACTAGTTTCGTCTACAGTTACTAAACCCAAAATTTTTAGTTTCACTAAAATTTATCTTGAAAGTAGAAGCAGCAGGTGTCTAGTTTTTGACAAATACGAGCAAGTATAAGAGACTTGACAAAATTCACAGTTTCCGTCTAAACATGGAATATGTCTGTAAAGTATTCTACCGGAAGACAGGTTGGTACCTCACTCCCTCTAACATCAGCTACTAAGAGCTCGTGGGATGGAATGAGGCTTACTAGTGAGGATGAGGAGTGATGTAATTTTCCCTTGCTTTCTTCGTCAAGCCAGAATGCCAAAGGCCAAACAGGCCAACGAAAGCGAAGCACAATGATTATACGTGTAAAACGTTATTAGGAAATCCATAAGGAAAGCCCTTAATTATTGCCATTATTCAGCGTCACTCATTCCTCAGCAGCATTCATATCATCACGATCATGAGCAAGGCAGTGCGATTTTTTCCATCCTGCGTCGAAAGAGAAGCGAAAAATAATCCATTAATCAGGATATGTTAGCAGAAACTTATCCATAACATTTAAATAATATATTTTTTAAATTATTTAGTAACATTTTTATATGCTTTCTAAAATTGATACCAGTTGTATCTTTTAGATCAACGTGAAACAAAACGAGTTAATGTTTCAATAGATACCTTTAGATTTGAGGAATAGAATGTGGTAAAAGGAGCGAAGTCTGGTTAGCTCTTCATAATGAAAGAGGAATACATATTAATAAACCAGAAGATGACGCCATGCGTTGAAACCTAGGTCGTCCGAAATAAAATAAAACTGAGGCAACGCGTGAGAGAGTTGCCACGCCTTGCTTTTATTCCTCTTTCATTATGCATTACTTTCTACGGAAGTACAAAGATTGTTCCTCCTGTAGCACCATCATAAAATTTATTAAAAAATCATATCGTATTTCACTAATTCTAAGCTTACATATAAAATGGAGCTTTTTCACTTTAGTCACTCATAATAAAAGAGATGTCGCAGCAAATACAATCCCATTTCCGCAGAAATGTACACCTCAATAATATCACACGTTTTAACCGCTAATAATTAAGACCGACACATATTCTAATAACACGCGATTATAAAAAACATCTCTCCATTTGAATTAATTCCACAATATTTGCCAATACCAATATATTTCAACTTATCGGTAAATTTAATACCCCTTCGATTAATTGCAGTCCAATACAGCTCGATGATTGACGTGTTTTATCCTTCACGAACACTTTCCCCGAAATTGGGCTCCCTGAACTCCTTTCACATCGACCCGCTTTTATCTCAACCTCTTAGCGCGTGATATCTTTACGATATATCCCATGCAAATCAGATATCGGCGCCCAGTATTTTACAACTTAATCCACCCCCGCCTCCCCATTTTCCCCCCGAGTCGAAATCCCGACCTTTTTTCGATGGCCTAGTATCCACCTTTTTTCGCATAACGAACGCCTCACTCTCCCTAGAGAGAGAGAGAGAGTGAGAGAGAGAATCGGGTTCTCGTCATTTTCTCTCAGCGTCATTTTTTTCGTCCCAACTCCTTTTGCACATTGGTTATTGTTTTTCGATTGTCGAAAATGCCTCCACATCGATCCACGTCGTGTTTAATACGCAGACTCCCGTCCTTCCCCCAACGTTTCGTATTTTTTACGTTTCGGCAAAGCAGCGGGATTTGTTTTACATTATACGAGGTGTGCCAAAAAAATAACGGGAATTTTATAATTTCGCGTGCTCCATTAGCCGGTATTTTCGCTGTTGTGTTGCTAAACTTGTCTAGAAAGTTTCTGTACTCTGTAAGCCATAATGGATTTTAGTCTATTGCCAGCTGTCAAAAAGGCCACGTGTTTTGAGTCGAGGTCGTGGGTGTTGAAAATGGATCTGAGTACTTGTATCGAATATTGCTATAAAAACGAAAGAAAGTGCATCAAAGCTTTAGAATTTTACTTCAAATATTCCTTTGGGTGAGTCTACTAAGAGTAAAACAAGTGTTTTGGGGGAATAAAATTATTTCTAAGAAGGCTGTGAAGAAGTTGAGAATGAAGAGCGCCCTGGACGTTTCAACGTATTAAAAAACGGTGAAAACGTAGAAAAATGACGGAAAACCTGAAAAACATTATTACGAATGGTCAAAAAATAGTAGTACTAATTACAAGTTCAATGCCGATTGCGTGAAGCGATATGAAAAAACACCCAAATATGAGGAGAAACAATTCGTGGCTTTTGCATCACGACAATGAATCTGCTCACACATCATTGATTTTTCGTTATGTTTTGGCCAAAAAGAAGACTGCAATGAAGCCCCAGCTTCCATATTCACCAGAATAGGCCCAGTGTGACATATTTCGTTCCGGAAAATAAATAGAACCTTAAAGGGACGTCCTTTTGAAGGCATATATGAGATTAGAAGCGAACCGCTTAGAGAACTAAAAGCTACCGCAAAGAACGAGTTCCAGAAGTGTTTCGGGGATTAGAAAAAGCGCTGGGAATATTTTATCGCTTTTTTTCTGAACAAAATGTAATGCCCGGCAAAAGATGCCCACTCACATGGAAATTACAGATATGAATTCTTTCGAAATAAAAATATATATTCTGTGATAATTTTTGCCCCGAAGTTCCGAAATTTCGACGAAAACAGCAAAATTGTCATTTTTTTAGGTTAAAAAGACCATATTTTTTGCGTAAAAAGATGCCACTTGCAATAGGCACTGATAATCAAGCCTCAATATGCCTCCTATGGGACCAGAGAAAGGGGCAAATTCAATTAAAATTAAGCTGTTTTGTAGCAACTTCCGTCCTCGTCAATTCCTTCGTACGGAGGCTCGTAGACTCAGCAAAGCATTGCTGTTAAGCACTCATTTATTGCATTTAATATCTTATTTGTTGTATTAAAGGTGATGAGATTGATATTCTTGGTAGGAAGGGAGGAATGCCAATACTGGTTGGAAGGATGATCTCCTTTGAATATTCGAGGAATTAACTAGAAAACCTATGAAATAGGTATTAAATTTCGATCAGATAAAAGCGCAAAACGCTCCTCCCTATCGTAGACGAATAAATATAATTCTCTCCCAAACTACGAAAATTCCCTTTATTTTTTTAAAGCACCTCGTATGCACGAAACAGTAATCCGAGATCGACACCGATATTTCGGCGTTTCCCGCCCCGTTTACCCTTTCTTCCTCTAAACCCCGCTCGTGGCAAATCTCTCCTTCCGATCCCTGCCGTTATCCACCCTTTTTTCTATCTCCGTCCCTCCTCAGCCGTTCCGGCATCCTGCTGGGCCTTACGAAACGGCCCCTCCTCCTTCCCATGGGATCCATTCATTTTCTTGCTGGGACTTCCTACCACCACTCGGGCCCTTTTCACTCCATCTTCATTTCCGCACGCCTCCTTTGGCAACCTTATCTGCTCTTATACTTCGCGCGTGTCCGAACCGTCATTATATCCCCTGCTCCATCCATATAAACTCTCGCCTTCAACCGCTCGCTCATCTCCGGGACCTTTCTCGTTACCTCCGCGCTTTTTTGTTTCGCTCCTTGAAGGACTACTCAGGAACGAGATGGTTTCCGTCTCTGCCACTGGGTTTTTCCCCCGAGATTTTCCGCGTCGTTGGGATCGCCCCTATATTTCTCTCGCGCCATATGTTAACCGTTTTATGACCATCGTTTTTTTTGTGTTTTTCTCCCCTGGCCGGCCCTTAAAAGTTACGTAAGGTCGCTCCATTTCTGCGCCCTTGGTTCCAATGGCGCGGCGGAGATTTTTTGTTTTATTTTTTTTTAACGCCCCGTTGATTTCCCCGTGAATGTTAGGGGCTGACCAGATTTAATTGGAGTGTCTGCATTACCATGCAGTAGTAGCAATATCAGTATGCAACCTATTCCACTCTAGGAGAAACTAGACTCACGTCTTAATCCGCCCTATGAGAGCTTCTGAATCAATGTGCTATGATGGCACTATCGTTGGAAGTGCGCGAAGGCATTAGCATTCTCTCCCTGATAAGCTAATGCGTGAATGTTTTCGTACGTGACTATCGAGTAATAATATCGCTCAAGGTATATTATAGCAGCGTTCTTCAACCTTATAGCACCTGCGGATCGATGAGAATTGGGTAAATATTTTGTGGACTGGTCAAGATATAAATAAAAACCCATATAGATGGTATTTAATTATTTCATAGTATTCTATTTATTATATAGATGTACGTTATATTATTATATAGCATATCCCTATATAATAACTAACGACTAAAAAGGTGCTATGTACTTATAAAAAACTCTGCATCTACATGATTCTGTCGAAAGTTTTCGCGGACCAGTAATAGAGAATTGTTTAACCTTCATAGGTAATAACTGATAATGATTGTTATTACGATAATGTATGAAATACAGTCAAGAAAGCAGAAAAGCAAAAGAATCATAAAAATATGTAACCATTCTTTCGTAAATGATTCATTCGTATTTGCATGAATATAATCTATCGATGATTTTTGTGGAAAAGTATATATCTGTGTTCAGTATTCACGTATTTGCATGTTTGCGTGATTATCTTTATTCAGATTATTTATGAAAAATATAGTATATAATAATATAGAGTACGTAGAGTCTACGTAATGTACGTAATGTTTTAACGATACATCTACGTCGTAGATGTATCCTTAATTCATTACGCTCAAGCATAGAAAGGAAAACTACAGGGCGCGGTAACATAACTTCCTTTTTTCACATTAAAAAGCATTTAAAACAAGAAAGTTATGTTGCCGCACCCTGTAGTTGTCCTTTCTATGCTCGCATAGTAGGCATAAATTCTATCATATTCAACCAGAGGTGAGGAAAGACAAAATTGGGCAATTTCCACCAATTATTTTGTTAAATTTAACCATCTTGTGGAAATTAATAAGTTTCTCAACTATTTTAAACTTCAATGAGATGGTGTTAAAGTATCTATCTATTTCGCCAATAAGTAAAACTTCTGAACTGACAATTAATTTACCAAGTTTTAAGCCTACTCTCTATTATAAATTTACTGCTTAGGAAGTCTCGCGGGTCTGATTTCATAACCTTTAGCGGGCTGCAGTATGGCACGAGGTCAGTATGTTGAACTTACCCGTTGTACAGCCTTGACATAATTAGGGCGACCTATGGAGCATCTGTCTCTTGCAATCAACCCGTGACAAACACAAATAGAAAGATACATGTCCGCACCAGAGTGTGAACCCTTGGACAAAGGCTATGCTGTCCAATTCGTCACCGAGGTCCACAAATAGCAGTAATATACATAACAGCATTTTACATTTTTATAACCATTTTTTCTTCCATGTATTTAAAGGTATTCATTCCTATTCTCTGTTGAAGGATTCAAAATTAATGATTATTCCATTATTTTGCCATTACTCTAACTCGTGGTCTCTGTTCGAGTCCCGGCGAATTAGATTTTTCCATGGCATTTAATGATATTTTATGTTTACTCTGAAAAACTTTTAGTTACTAAAATGTATACACAGAATGATATAATAATATTAAAAATTTTGTGCAAGACTATAATTATCTGTTATTATATAATTTCGTCGAAGAGTTTTAGTTTTTATTATTTATTATCATTATTTAACCCTTTATAAGGCGAGGTTAGGCCCGAGTGGACGTCTTTTCCACCAACTTTATATGTAAATTTTATATATATATTTATATTATAAACTAAATTACCAGGACTAGAATAGAGAAAAAATACAAAAGGAATAGATTGGTTTGCGGGGAAAAACTCTCTTAAAAAATTACTTGCTTTTGAAATTGAATTCCAGAAAAAATAGCCTCAACTCGCTAAGTCCATCCAAATTTTTCTAGTAAGGGAACGGTTGCAAGAGTTAGTCAATAATGATGATTATTAACGGATTGGGGTCTTGCTGTTCCCATTAGACAATTTAATAGGATTACTCCATCGTTATTAGCCGCGGGGAAACCCTTGGGGCGCCCAATAAATCTAATGAATCCATAACACACAATAATACGCCTGATTGAATCTAATGCACTTCATCACGCATTTAAATTCATTTCGTTTCAATTTTTAATGAGAGCCCGCAATGACAGCAACAAAAAATGTCACGCTCCTCCTTTAATAACGCGAAGTCACATTTACAATGCACACGTACATGTATATGTCCCTTGGAGAGTCTGACTCGATGCAGAGGAACACCATTATGAAAAATGGGTTAAGAGGAGCCGGACTTAACGAATGAAACAAGGAAAATCGCATTACGGCGGTTAAGCGTCGGAAGAATTGTCGCCGAGTCGTTCGCAATTGTTTGTTCCCATTATTTCCTCGTTACGCTTGCGTCTCCCCCCGAAAGTGCTTTGCTATAAAGGGTGAGGAAAGAACCTTGGAGCCCCGGCCTTTTTTCAGTTCGGATTCGAATCATAATTTCAACCGCGGCATTTTTACTTAATTAGCGAAGCCTTATCCTTTTTCCCCTCCCGCAAACAATGGGGATTGTTACGGCAATGATTTAACGGGAGCAATTAGGGAATCCAGACAAGAAAAAACTGGGATGATCCCTTCTTCGGCTCACCTTAGAGCCAAACTTTTACATAAATTCCCCTTCCTTTGTTCCTTTTATCTCCATATAAATGAAGCGCGACTCCTCCCCAGTTCATTTAACACACAAATGAGTGGTGAGGGAAAAACCTAAAAAAATCACTTCCGAGTCTTCATTAAGGTAATCACACTCGCATTAATAGCGAAAAAAAGTTTTGCGTTTCTTTTCTTCGTAACTTCGTCGTGGGTCGAATCAAGGATCTGCGCATTGTGAATGTTAAAGTGATGCTAACTATTAAACCAAAGTGCATTCATGCGGCGTTTGGAGGATTTTTAAACAATTGAACGTAATGAAAGGAAAAGATAAAAATTTTTTCCTTGTGCCACTAAAGTATTTTATTTTGCAATAGGTTTCCAATCGGCGTACCATGTGTTGCGGGTGCCTATCTCTCAGGCGCAGGTTGGAAATCCTTGAAAGACAGGAGATTAGAAGCTATGCTGCAATTGATTAATAGATTCAGGGAAAGTATATTTGAGCAAGATACAGGTGGTATCATTCAGCCCCCCTGCCATTTCTGCCAATCCGATATAGAACGTAATCAAGGGAAATAGATGCAAAAGCAAGTCGTTTTACAAATCCATTGTTTCCGCGAACGTACGCGATAATAGCAGAGTAAATACGTAGTTAAATTAACTGATGTTTACACCTAATGCCACCTGCCAAAAGGCGACTTGTGCTTTTTTAATGTAGATGTATATCTAGAAAATAAAATATTTTAGTGATACTGGAAGAAGTTTTTATCTTTTCATTTCTACTCATAATGTAGTCCTACCACAAAGTCGCTGCTTAAAAAACTGATAAAACAATTGATCTTTCATACTCCAATCACTTGATCACTAAATAGTACTCTTTAATGAGGTGGTTCTCAACTAGTGTGCCGCGGCACAAGAGTGTGCCCTAAGCGAGTTCTTGGCATGCCACAAAATATACTAATGCAAATAGAATTCGAATGTCGTATTATAAATGAGCATTTTTTTTCGAGATAAATCCTCCTTTACTAGGAATTTTTAGTACTGTATCATGTCATTTAAAAATTACTTCTCTTAGAAACTAGATAAACACAGAAAAATGTGGGATTTTATATGTATATTCAGAAACTTTTGTGCTCGTTGAAAGCTACTCACAGTAAATAATAAAAAAAAACTTGTAAGCTTATTTTGAGAGATTTATAGTCCAGTAGCACTACTGTAGAGCACAGATTCACACAGTAATAAACCACCAAGACGTTTAGGTAATTTATAAGCTGGCTTATTTGTCCACAAGCTGTTTTCTTGTGTCTAAATTCAAATAGACGAAAATAATACACGTAAGCCCTTAGCGAATCGTGAAGTTTAATAGTACGCGCGTGTAGAGGTAGACGAAGGTTAGAATTACCACTTTAGTATGTTGCTTTATTCTCAGACGTGGGCCTTTAGTAAAGGAGACTTTTGTTGCTTCCTGAGTTTCTGTAGTTCATTTGAAAATATTAACCTCATTTTACTTGTTCGCCGTAAAAGGTATTATCCTGACCTTTGAGTGTTGCACGAATAGTGATCTTCTGCTAGTGAGAGAACTCTCAATTAATGCAATCTCCTTTTTCAAACAGATCCTCCCTTGATTATAAATCTAAAACATACACAAACATACTTCTTCTACGATAAGGGCACCTATAATCAAAGGATTAATTCCTTGAGAGCGAATCTATGAATTGATCGGATTCCAGGGAGCATATCGCGTACCCGTGCTGGAAAATCGATAAATAACCTATTGAAGAAAACGATAACGTGTGTAAGTTATCACACAGCCCTCTGCTATCACGGCCAAGACTGTTACAGTTCCTCGGTTTTCCAATATCGCTGTCTAGCACGGCCTAGAAAGCGAGGGAGATTCTTAATAATGACCTCAGCATGAGCGGGGAATAGACGCGCCCTAATTCTGCTAGTGACCTTTCCCCAGGTAATGGAATTTAGGTGCCCCCTTATTTCCCCCTTAATGTTGCCCCCGGCCCCCTGAGGACTCGGTACATACCTTCCGCTTTGGTTTGACATCCCGAGGAAATAATAACCGCCTCCGATATCCATCCATTGCGGACGCGAAGTTTTTACAGAGGAATTTCTTTCTTCTCCCAAACCCATTATTATTCTTTCCATCCCTCCCTCCTTTATCACCCCTTCCTCCACATATTTTCGGTCTGACTTAACTACGCTATTCTCCGGCAGTTTCCACGTATTTTTACGCTCTCTTTCCTTATATGTTGGCGATATAACTTCTCTCTTTCCGAGAGTTCCCTCTACCATTCTTTACCCAACCCCGCCTCGGCCCTTATAAAAATATCACTAGGGTTGCTCGTTTATTTCAATTATAATCAAAGATTGCTGTGGTGAGGATTCAATACTCTGCTCTGACTTCATCCCTCTTGTTCTTATCAACGGGATTATTTAAGGTAGGCATTTTGTTGGTGAAATCATAAATCTTTGTTGCCAAACAGCTAAGAGGATGTCCAGAACCGGGTTGGATTTTTTTATGAAAAATAGAAATTTTTATCTATTACATGAATATGGAAAAATATTGGCAAATATGGGGTTTATGTTAACTGTTAAAGAAAAATAAATAATAATAATTTGTCCACAAAAATGCCGATATACAACTAAGGAAGTTCACTTCTGTTGAATATTAAAAATCATCGAGCGTTTCTTATTAGAAAATAATGTAGAGAAAAATAATGAGGGAACACTCAGAAATTAATCGTTCTCCAAAACCGTAATATATGAGGCATGAAAAGATTATTGGAATATATGTATCAATATTTGCAAGAATAAAATCAAACATATCTAAAAAATGAAAATTTAGTGGTAACGGTCACAATGAAAACTTAATGAGTAAGGCATCCCGCGATTTCATTAATTTTTCTCGAACTAATTTCCTCTGAAAAACAATAAGAGATAATTTTTCATATTACGTGTAAAATCATTAGCTTTAGGTAATAAATTACTTGCAAAGTAATTATGTTATGAATTGATTTATCGTGAACACTGCGGTAGTAATTTCTCAATCTATAATAATAAGCAATCATAGGCTCTGCTATGAAAATGCGATAATTTTTCTCAATCGCTGTTCTAAAAAGCAGAAATTGGTGCTGAAATATCAAAGATTCCTGCCGATAGATTTTTTCTAATATAGTTCCTTAAATTTGTGCCATTATAATTAAAATGAAAACAGCCTAATAACGCAATTTTGATATAATAAATTTGTGTTATTTAGAAAGAAAATTTGGAACACGGCTGTTAATGAATTTGAGAATTTAAACCTTTAAATTTGCGTTAGTCTTCTACAATTTTTTCACAATTAACTTGTGTTACAACTTTAAATTTAGTACCTCAAGTTTATTGATCGCAATTTATTGAGTTGATTAGGGATTGTTTTTTAAGAAAATGATCTGGTGATTTTATGTAGAGTTAATTTTTGAAAATATACTGTTTATACTTCGTTTCATTGCTCTGAAAATAAAGTCCAGCGAATGTTTCCGAACTGAATTTCAACCTCTGTAGGAGAAAGATAATATTTTTTCGCAAGAGGAAAGCGTAATTTTCCTCTCTGACTCATATCTTCATTGCTTTACTTTGGAGTACAATTTCCGAAACGAAGTAATCTCTCCACAGATAATTGAGGTATTTATTAGTTTCCTCGGCAAAAGTTCTTCGGGAAGCGAAATAATTTCCCGAGGAACACCTGTACGTTAACCGTTGCTAGGCGATAACCATGTTTATCCGGCAAATTTATCGACGTCATTTCCACTCGATGAAATCCTTTTTCTTGATTGTCTACGCTGTAATGAAATTCCTTGCGAAACGATATCCCAATATTTATTTTCACGGCTTTTTTCCTTTCGGACTCCTCGCTCGAGGCCGCCTTTTCCGGCGAAACTATTTCATTTTATATTTTACGACGCTGGAAAGAGATACGATCACGTCCCGACTTAAAAATGCCTTCATTCGCACGAAATGCCTTCCATTTATTCCCAGCGTACGGAACCCGAGGTAACGCTCACCGACGGGGAGTATCTCAGCTCAGTATCAAAGAATTTTGTATCTCACGGTTGTCCCGACTCGATTTCGAGGATTAGCACACCATAAAGCACTTACTCTGCCCATAAAGTATTCAGCCCGTAGGCTGGTTGGTATATCACTCCCTCTTGCATTAGCTAACAAGAGATAGTAGAGGAGGATGAGGTTTACTAGGCAGGATGAGGAGTGAGGTAGTTTGCCCTTGCTTTCAAGTGAAGCACAATGACTCTACGAGTAAGACTTTACTTGACATTTCATACGGAGAGACCTTACTCAGTCCCACTGTTCAGCGTACTCGTACCTAAGTTGTTTTTATCACAGTCATGTAATAGACTGACTAAAGTATGTCTATGTCTATGTAAGAACCCTGCAAGCCGCCTTTCGGCGTGTGGCAGGGGGTGCAAGCACCTTGACTCTATTTTCCTAAACGGTTGCTTTCGCGTATACTTCGCGGAAAAAATGAATTTTTGAAACGATTCGTTCTAGCATCTATTTCCCTAATCTTTCTGGCAGTATCAGAACGGCCCATATAACAGGAGGGGTCGCATTATATCGGTTATATCATCTAATATCTCATATCTCATTTCTCTGAACTTATTTAATAAATTTATTCTTTGAATATTTCTTCTATCTTCTAATGATTCCCATCCCGCGTCCTGTAACATCTGAGTGACACTCGCTGTTTTATCGTAGCAATTCTTTACAAATCGTAACGCCTTTCGTTGTACTTTTTCTAAATCCCGAATATGACATTTCTCGGCGGGATCCCATACACTACATGCACACTCAAGGTGAGGCCTAACTAACGCTAAGTAACATCGCTCGCGAACTTTTGAAAGTAAATGTCAAAGAAATAACTTATTTTTCTCTTGGGTAAAAAGCTCTCTGGTTATCATCCAGGTGAATTCAGAATTGACTGGTGATTGAATTGAATTCACCTGGATGATAACCCGAGAGCTATTCACCCAAGCTATCCACCAGGAAAGTCTCAAGTCATTATTTTCCTCTTATTCGACCTAGCCTCGAATACTGCCACGCGATTAATGATCCACTCCAAGTAGGTTTATTCTCAGATTTAGAGATGGTCCAACGTAGAGAAGCATGTTTCGTAAGTGGAAATTCAGGTTCGATAGTAGCTAATTATAAATCTAAAGAAGTATTCTATCAAAAGGTTATGACAGAATCCTTCGCTTTGGATCCAACCCAGATGAAATCTGGATACCGACGGAAGCTTTATGAATAATTCTTCAGTTCAGAACTTTTAAACTAATTGATTGAAATTTTAGTTCCAGTAGAGAATAAACCGGATCTTCGAGAAGCATCGACGTAAAGTTACAAGGAAGTAATCGCAAAAGCAGATAATTACTTACTACTTAACACTAATAATATTAAAACTAATTAGTTGCTTAATTACTATTGATTGTTCTTTACTCAGTCTATTAGAGCAGCTAATAGGTTAGATTAGGAAGAGATGATGGTTTTGCTACATCCCCTGGTGTACACCACTGGCGGCTTGCGGGATATAGGATATCTTAATCCAGAAAATCTAAATTAAAGATACATTTTCCTCTATCCTATACTAAATGACAGACATTTCATTCTTCAGTACATGGTAGTAGGAACGAGCACTTCCTCCAGGTAATAAATAAAAGAGCATGCCCGGTCCTTTATTCCTCGTGATTATTTTCAAAAACGCGAGTTTCGGAAATATCCCGGGGAGCAAAAACATTTCCAAGCGATGCGGGTCGTATTCCTCTCGAGATTGAAGTGCATTGCTCGTATATTTCCCTTAATATTTTATCGTTCGCCGGGAGAAGGGAACGATCGGTTGCACTTGAAGCAGAAGGACTCCCGCTGCAGCTACTACGAAGTATTTGCGATTGCGCCACTGTTATCTCTCCATGACATAGGTGAGCCCCGTGACTTGGGAATTGAACCTCTAACCGATAACTTCCTAAATTTGAGTTGCCCCGTTCCGAGTACATTGCTCGCAGTGGAGATATTTCCCTATTTACACATACGGAATGGAGTCATGCCGTTTCCCGGAGTCTGTACTGCTTATCGCGTTTGAGATTATGAGTTTACTTAATGAACGCCGAGCTTCGCGCTGGTTATCCCACCCTTTCATTGATCGAAATGTCTTAATCGAAGGAGGATCAAATGAAAGCTAGGCCAGAGAACGCAGTAGCTGAGCTGTTAACGTGATTGCTTGGTTTTATGAAGCATTGATTCTCGCTCTTATCTATCCACAATTACTAATATCGCACTACGATGGAGATGATTGTTTCTTCGTTAAACTTAATTTAATTAATGACAGTATATTCTAAAAACAAGCACAAGGACTCTATTTTAGTATTATGCTTGTATTCGTATAAGTTACTGTATGATGCTCTTTCAAGTTTAACATCAAAAGTTGGTTCTTCTGTTAATTTTAACATTTGAAATTCAATGCTAATAATTAGAGGGGTTTGTTTTTCGCAATAAGCGATAAAACCAACAAATAACGCGAATTTTGGCCGATTTAGCGAAATAACACTAATTTCGACATATTTAATAAGCAGCACGGATTTTGGTGATTTTCGCTTCATTCATCATTTGTAAGAGAGGGAAATGTAATTTTGATGTGATTTAAATAAATTTACAACATATAATTGTATGATTTACGCATTTTTTGTCATATGTTTGATCACTCATGATACCTTTGTTTACGCGAATTCAGCTTTGATATTTTGCAATAAATTCACAAAGCTTTCTTTCCATTATGGATTATGACTGTATGCCTGCCAAACTTTCAATGTAAGTAGGGTTTCCCATATATGGTGAAAACCAACTAAACTTTTATGCATAGTAACCTCTCTCTGATTTAGGGGAATCTTTGCATACAAAGCGACTGGTGGCCACACTTAACTGCAGTAAAACCAAGCATCGTCCTCACAGTGGTTCCCAATCAACACAGAGGTGATGCCTGATTGACTTATTGTTAGAGTATTCCCGCAGAAAGTGGAGAATCTGGGTTAGAGTACCAGTCACGTACGATTTTTATTCGCTTCCGTTCATACCAAAGGGTAACCAACTCAAAGGGATGGAGAAATCCGAAGAATAGAGAGAAGCTGCGGAACGTTCGATACAGGATGTGGAAACTTTCAGAGGGAAGGCGAAAAAGCATCAAGAGTTTCCAGAAGGAAGAAAGAAAAGACGTACTGATGAATGGGAGGAAAAGTCTTAAGTGGAAGATTGAGAGAGCGGGGAAAAACTAAGGAGGCAATGTAGGAAAAGAAAAGGAAACTACTGCAGTTGGCCGTTTCAAGTTCTCCTTAGGTAACGTATTCGAGAATAAATTGTCTTTTAATAAAAGTTTCTCAAAATGTTTAGATAACCTTAGCTTGGGAAATGCATTGTTAGAATGAAATGTACTGTAGTTCGTTCCAGTTTTTCTAGTCGGTAATTATGGATTATATGGGAATAGAATCCTACGAATGTTTCTCCGTGCTGCAAGAATAGCTTCACCCCAGTTGGTCTTTATGTGGTGCTTCTGGATCTGACCTCTGAAATGAGAATTTATATCTTGCATATAAAGTTTAACTACAGTTTTCAGCTATTAACTGGCTAAAAACCTGGAACTCAGTAGAGTAACATTTTATTTCATGGCAACTTCTTGATGGTACTTGAAAAATATTAAAAATCAGAAGAAAAATAAAGAAGGAACTAACCTCAACGGCAGAATTTTTGGCCATTAGAAGACATAATAAATGTACATAACATATCAGCTTGCATCTATGAAAGGCCGTAATGAGTAATTATCCAAATAAGACATTATGAAAATGAATATGAACCACCGTCATGATCTTAATTAAACTTTTATGAGCATTCTTCTATGAAGGATAGTTCTCCTTTAATGTTTTCCCATCAACTCTACGTCTTCTCTCTTATTCAAGTACTAGAGGAGTGTACGTAATTCATACCATCGCATCATTCAGAACTCCATATTTTAAAGATAATTTTTTCCCCTCTTTAAGATAATTTTCTTCGTCGAACTAAACTTATTGATTCATATTGTTCATTCCTGAAACATTTCTTACTTATCTTTGTTACTTTCTCCCTATACGTAGTATAGAGAAAGTATTGTATTCGCAAAAAAAATCGACCTCCAGATTTTGACGGAAATAGATGTTTTGGGACCCATAGAGCTCATTTTCGCTATTTTCCCGAACATGTCTGTCTGTGTGTCTGTCTGTGGTAAAAAAGTTTGTGTGCGCTCTATCTTAAAAAGTAATAATCCGATCATTTCCAAACCTCATATTTAGTATTTTCCTAACAATGCCAAAAGTTGATTAGTTTTTTTATGAATATCGCTTAACCGGAAGTTCCGGTTAAACCGAAACAATTTTTTTTCTTTAATATCTCCGTCAGAATGCAATGTCGGTGTATACAATTACACACAAAAGTTATAGATAATGTAATTGACTACCACTTTTGTATTAAACATGTTTACGTAACACTGATTGTTTAGGAGTTATTCTTCAATAATGATTAACCGGAAGTTGTTGTTTATCCAGAAATTGAAGTTTTTCATACATATCTCTGTCAGAATGCAATGTACGTATATACAATTACGTACCAAAGTTATAGATAATGTATTTTAACACGACTTTTGTATGAAAAATTGTCCTCTAACACTCATTGTTTTGCAATTATTTATATATTACCGGCATAGGCTCCTGTTTTCAATAAATATGGAGAAAGTCATGTGTTGGCCACATCAGATTTTTTTTCGTTATTTTTACGCCCCCTTTTTGCGTGAGGGCATTCCCGAAGCATGGGCAGTTTTCTTAAAGCTTAGTCGAGGTTTTTTCTCCAGCACTTATTCCTTAAAAGAAAATTTTAAGTATTTTCATTATTAGTAGAGGTGTTTGAAAATTTTTTAATTTTTTTCTGAAATTAGTTTATTTGAAAACCAAATTGTGGTGCTTTGTGTTTTTAATTTGTTTCCTAAATTTTGTGTTACTAATTTTCACAGTCTCATTTAAGCAAAGGAATAATATTAGGCACACTTTAGCATAAACATTAAAAGCATTAAAAATATTATTAACTGTATATTATACAAAATATTAAATTAAATTTATTTAAAACTGTGCTAAGGAAAATACTTTCACAGCTGCAGATCAACAAAACATGATATTTTCATTAAAAACATATTGACACGATAGAAGTTAGGAAAAACAAAACATATTTCTTCGTGGAATTAGGCGAGATTTTGTCATCAGGCCGTACTTGAACAGTATGTTGCAGATTCGAGTAATTTTCAGTAACACTGAAAATAAACTATGTAAAACGATGTAGAAAAATCCAATTTTTATTAGTATTTACCTTATTATATAAGATTCCGCGATAATTGGTGGAATTTCATATTAAAAAATTCTTCCCTGTAAAACTTGTGCAAAAACCACAATGTAACACAATTTGTATCGTGGCTTTAGTACATGTTTTGCACTGAAAATCATTTCTTTTGAATTTAACTTATAAAACATGTCTGGATAGCCAAATTATTAAAATATTGCCATTGTTTAAGTAAATTAAATACGAATCTCTCCGAACAGACCGCAGTTATACCCACCTCTTGATATGTTAATTGAACGAAAAGTTGAGAATCTTGATTTGAGTCCCAGTCACGTATATTTTGGGTTTAAATCTCCTCATAAGAGGTGAAAGCCATACATAAATATTTCTTAAAAGTAAAGTCTTAAAAATTTACTCAAGATTTTAGATTTACCGTTAGTGAGGGGGTCGAAAGAGCGAATGCTCCTCCTTGATAAAGTTATAGTACTAGTAATTTTCCTAGGATGTGTCGAGATGCTTGCATGATGATGATTTTTTACGATTACTATGGGTCTGCCACATTCTTCAAATTGTATAAATTACTGGAAGTATGTCTGTAAGCGACGATATACATGAGCCCGGAAAGCTCAGTCGGTACAGCATTAGACTTAATCTAAGGGTCCAGGTTTCAAGACCCTGTTCGGGCGAATACTTTTTACTCGGTAGCTTCTGTGAATCACTTAAATTGCCTCTTTACACAACTCAGAACTGTATATGTCCAGGGCACCATTTGAATTCTACAATTCAATTAAACGCAAATACTGAATATCGTTTGAAGATATTCCCGATAACCGATTAGAAATTTTAGAAACGGTCAGATTATCCCAAAGCAAATGTCACTTGTATGCCGAATCGATTTGTACATCAGGGGATTTGGGTTCCTATATTCTGTATTTTCAAATCGAATAGAACTATGCAAAGTACATTACTTTAAACATATGCTTGCAGTATGCGGGCTACTTTTACTCGTATATGTATATAGGTATTCAATTATCAAGTGGGTGTTGTGTAAAAGTATGTATGTAAGTATTTATTCATTACGTGTGCATTTATTTATATTTATTTTTATATTTTGCAATTTATTTATGCATATTACGCATTTAGGTATAAGAATGCAACCATATCACAGCTAAATTATAATGATAATACTAGTAATTAAAATATTTATGCATATTTGGAGTAGTGCTAAATAAACAAACATAAAGTAAGTAAATGGTACCCCATTACCCTTAGCCCTTAACAAGGTTGCCCTATGGACAGTTTTCTAGATCCACCCATGGTGTGGATACCATTAGTTAACAAAATGAATCGAGGCCGAAAATTACAGGAAACTTTTATACACGGGATTACGTAACATGTGCGAAAAGCCAATCCGGAGATTTGCACAATCCTAATCCCGACATCCGAGGATTGAAAATAACCTCTGCGTCGTAATCCCTTACTGTGACCCCTTTAGGCCCATTTTTGGGGCCCTCGGATGGCGGCGATTTTCAGCACAAACTACCTCCACCGCAGTTAGCGTAAACGTCATACATAACGCCCGCACTAACGATCGGGGATAAACGCGCTCGTACGAACCGGAGCGAAACTAAGTTGCACTATGTGACTATGGCGTTTAGCGCTCATATTACGTTACATCCACCGAAACTCTCCAACGGCTCCGTTATAAAGCCGCTTCTCCCTTTTTCCTCTACCGCTCCCTTTTTATTCGGCGTGAAGAGCCTCGCAATCCTTTGGCGCAGCCGTGGGAACTCGCAGACGTCTTAACAATTGAGTTGGAAAGCGAGGAAGGTGTTGAAGGACTCCGGACCACTTCGCAGTGGAGAGAAAAGGAAGGGGCCCGATGAATACTAAATGAAAATTTCCCTCGATGGATCTCGCGGCGGGAAGAACGTCCTTTTTGGTGGCGGAGAGGCGACCTGGATGCCAAAATGCATGGAAAGAGGGATGGCAGCGCGGGCTGAATATCTTCCCGCGACAGCTTTTTCATCGGGGGCCAGAGTCGCCACGGCACGTACCCGCGAATGAGGATTAGGTGAATAGGAGTGCGGGCAACGTATGAGGAGGAGCGTAACATCGAAGGCGAGTAAAAAACCGTCACCCCGCCAGACCTCGGACGCATAATGCATAAGGCCCCGAAAAAAACAGTTTCGATCCACAATGGAGATGGAGGTCAGCCTGAAAGGAACCGAGCGATGCGAAAGCCCTGTCAAGATCGTTAGTTCCGAGAGCAAAAAGCAATTTGAGCGAGGGAATTAGCGCCGAATTGAATGCGAAGGTCCCGCGAGGAAACATCGATTCCTCGCGGCGGAATCTAATTCGATATTGCGCGGAATTCTTCTCGAACAATGCCTTAATTGTTGACCGAGAGCCACTCGGAAACTGTAATATTCGCGAGAAAAATCGCCCTCGAAGAAAATGCTTTGTGATGAATTCCAAGTGTGATTTTACGGTCCGTCCTAGCGAATATTTACTGGCTCGTTCCCTGAAATAAAGCCACGGGCTCGATAAAAGAAAATTACCAGGTACTCGGGAGGCATTTGGAGCGGCAATTTTCGTGGGAAAGACGTTTCTAGAAAGGACTAGAGCAACATCATGGTTCACGCTCAGAATATCTGATTTAATTTCGACGAAAAAGCTCGATTCGGTGCAAAATGGAGGAGGGTCTAATTATTTATCATCCTCTTCTGGAGGCTGACTCAACTTCCCATTATCGAAATCCTGCCGGTTAATTTGTTTTGAGAATCAGTTTTTACTATTTATTAATTGATTAGAGTGTAATCCAACTGGTCTGAAGCGGCGTTGAGAATGCATTTTGGTTGAATAAATAAATTGCGGGATTTTAACTTTTCGCGTATTTGACCCGAATAAATATCGATTATTTATCCCGATCAGATTCATAGAATAAAGATATCACGTCGGATTGCAAAATATTTTTGGAAATATCAAGTTTAACGTAAATAATTCTGTGTTCGTAAAAACTCGTAAATAGAAATTTCGATTGGAAAATATTGCTAGATTTAAAATGCTGCAAACAAATAAGGACGTTAATAAAACTGAAACGATAATTCGACAAAATATTTGCATAACTGATTTTACTGATAAATTCAAAATCGCAGGTTACAAATTAAATGAGAATCTCGGTTAGCCAAGATAGCAGGACGTTCAGCTTTAATTAAAGCAGCCCCGGGTTCTACTCCCGGTGAGAGCCTGTATGGGAAACGACAAAAGATTTCGAAGCAAAAATGATGGAAATAAAATTTAACTTAGCACAGGAAAGCGTGCAACTTAACCCAGAGTTGCTGGGTGCTTTAAGTAAAACAATAGCGGAATCTAAATTTAGATCTTGTTGCGTTAAAACAAAACATACAGTTCTCATGGAATCAAAGGGATTCTGAAAAGTTAGTTTTTAATAAAGTCACCGTTTTCGTTTGCAACTTCATTTGCGAAATTCGCTGTAATTGAATGAGTTAACAGGTGAAATATTTTTAGCCAGGCTGCACCTTGGCACCTTAAAATAAGCCTTGTTCATGCGAGAGATCGAAAACTGTCTTCAGGGAGAGAGACTACCTTGCATATTAATTTCGAAAGAAAACGTTAGTTTTCCTTCCGGCCCGAAAATGAAAACATTCCGAGCAAAAAGATTCCATATTTACCGTAATTATGAAGGACGCGGCGTACTCGAGGTTCAAAAACCGGAAGAGAAAGCTCCATGGGTGTATTGCGTAATATTTTCCTCGTACACGAAATTTCCATTAAAAACTTTCCTCGAGTATCCCAGCGCTTTCAACCCTTATCTCCCGATCGCAGACACGTGCTATCACGGCCCTTTTCCTTGTTATTTCTCTCCCTCTGCTTTCCGTTGCTTCGCAATACATCTTCCTCCGCAATGAGATAATATAATTCGGGCTCACGGTGCAGCCGAGATAAGTGGAAGCGAAACGGAGTTTTTACTTTTGTTACTGCGTGCCGGAGTTCCTCAACGGATGAGATAATGCAGTGCCGGTGGATTAAGAAATTAATTTGGGCTCAAACATTTTGTTCGCGATTGTTTCAACGCGGGAGAATACAATTAGGGGTTTTGAATAAGAGGAAAAGGGACTTAATTCTTCCAATCTCGCGATATCTCTCTAAGTATAGGTAACAATTTTATGATTACCCTATGACGTCAAATTTAAATCGTAAATAAAAGCGTAAGTGCACGTGTTTTCTTATCTATATTTAGTTAAACTGGAGTTTATTGATTTTGAGGAATTAAACCGATGCCGAAATTTGGTAATGATACTATGATAAGAAATATGTGTTTCACTTAGCTTGTAGAGTGCCAATTATAAAAATATCAAACTAAAACTATTTACTTCGCTAATGGTCATAGATGAAACGATGCATTTTTCAAATATGTTACGTTTTCATAAATGTATTTCCTGTTTTTAATATATAATGCAATTTTGACTTTGTATGACCTTGCCACCAGGCTTGTGGCCTATTTGCAAGAATTTTTATAATAATAATAATAAGATCATACATACTACTGGGCATGAAATATGAACTCCTTGATGAGAATATCGTTCCATATTATAAATATCAGCCTGCTCCTGTTTTAGAGAGGAACAAGATCATCCTCTTTTGGGATAGACCAGTTTTAACTGATAAAACGATCAATTACAACAGACCTGATATATTGCTAATTAATAATGCAATAATCATTGATAAAGCTGTGCCACTGTTTCATAACATACGAAGAACGGAAATGGAAAAGAGGGACAAATACAAAGAGCTTGCGTGGCAAGTAAAGGATATCTGGAAATTAGTAGAGGTCCAGGTTGTCCCATTTATAATATCTGTTGAAGGATTGATGACCAACAATTTTAGTAAATATATGGAGAAAATTGGATTAGAGGAATCGATCAATGCAGCACAGAAAGCAGTATTACTGCAAACATGTCACATTGTGCGCAAGTTCCTCAGTTATTGATGATAAGATCACATGGGTTAGGGTGAATTCTCTCTCCGTGTCGACTGAGCCTAGTCCTAACCATCTATGGACAGGTGAATTTTTTCCAGCAGAAACGCTGAGAAAGTGCAAAAACTCAAATAATAATAATAATAAATGATGCCAAAAGTCGCCATTCACACGCAGGTAACTTTTAAAGGCAATCCTAAAACATTTGTGTATATCGTTTAAGATATAAACGTTGTCGTTGTTATGTTTATTTATTTTAGAGAATCTTTCTCTACCTCAGCAGAATTGATCAAATAATGATCAGCTGTGTGTGTGCTCATTTAGGTGACAAATTAGTTTTGCCTTAGGCGCCTTAATTTATGTGTCCCCATATGTAATAATAAAATTATAATCCCCATTCGTAATGATAACATTATGATCTCAATTTATATTCACACCATTATAGTTATATACACACCGAATACCGCATTAGAGAATATTGAAATATTTTTCAGCAGAACCGTTTTATTTAGAATATGAGAATGATACGAAAACATTTATTTCTAGGGATTTTTATTAGACAGGAAGTAATTTTGTGAAATTGAGTAATATTTTCTTTCTATCTTACTTTGTGACGAAATAAATATCTTAGTTAGAGTTAGTGATGAGTAAATGCATGGGAATAAATTATATGATTCACTTTTGAAAAGAGACTTTTTGATCTAACTCGCAGAGGTTATTCCGTTATATTTGATTACCGCATTAACTCTGTGAAAATGGAATGACAAGTTAAATGAAATTGCTCCTCACTAAATTTCTCTCTCGAAAGCAGAATACAAAGTAGTCCATTTCCTGAATAGAATTCTACCTTAAACGTTTTACCTTTGGATTCTGAATTAAATTTTGGTAACAATTGTTTATCACCGAAAAAATTAGGCTTCAAGGAAAATTATATTACTTCATTTCTTGTATTCTTTAAATAGCTTTTAAAAGCTAAAAAGGATGAAAGATAAAAAAATAATAAATGTATCTCTGATATGAAGCAGTGAAAAGATAATCAAATCAAATAGCAGCCGTATGTTTTATTCAAGGATATTTCGTAATATTTTTCAATTTTTCCATTTTATAGGGAGTGCATTTGAATTTCATCAGCTAATGGGTGACTTGTTATCTAAGCCGCTCCTATAAATACTAATTCAACGGAAATGAGGATTAACGGTTTACACAAAAACTGAGAATAGGTTTTCCAGACGGAAAACTACTTCCATTCGGCATAATTCATTTGTCTTTTGCGATTTTTTTCCCTAAGCCTAAATGACTATTGCGATGTATCATATTTAAATGCCATAGAATGATGATTTGTTGATGCTGAAGGCAGCCAATCCGGTCATACAATGAATTAATCGTTCGTGACTAAAATGGTAAATGATTTAGATTCAGTATCTAGTTATACAAATATGGGTGATGTATAAGAGATTATCCCTGCCTTTTCACGAAGCCAATCAAAAAAAATTTATTGAGCTAATCCAATGGGAACATTTTTAAATCAGCACTACATGTTCTAGGAAGATAAAACAATTTTAAGATAATTATGTTGGTAGTTACGATGAGTAATATTAATTCTTATTTGAATTCATATTATCTCTGATAATTAAATAAATTCAAAAGGATCGCAATAATAAGGAATGGAAAACAAATTATATTTAGAATATGTCCTACTTTGTTTTGATTTAATTTAATTTTTTACTATACTCTATATTTTAAATGACAATACAATCTAATGGATATACTACTCGGTTTATCAATTTTGATTTTAATTTAATTATAAATAAATTATTTATACTAATCAACCATAATATCTACACGGATAAAATAACTAGTTTATACATTAAAATAATTTGGAAAGAATCCGGCAAACTAGGTTTTCTTAGGGAGGTCTTAACTAGGTCTTTTCTGTTTTTTGAATTCTCTACTCTGTTTACCATACACGTGATTATAAAAGATTCTTCGTTTCATTGACAATATACAAAAAGTGATATACTAACAGAGATGTATTTTGTTTAAGACTGTATTATATTGGTATTCATTTTCATTTTGTATCATATTATATAAATTCATATATTTGTATTTTTTTATAGATTTGTATTTTAATTTGTTATATCATATGTATTTTTTATGATATGTTAATTTCTTGGTTAAATGGAATATGGGACATAAAAGTTCTAATTTCGCCAAATAAAGTTCCTTAATTGTAATAGTATTAATAATAATAAAGTTAATGGTTCTGAAAATCTATCGGAACTGCATATTTCACAGGGATTTCATCATTTACCTATTTTATTACGATATTTCCCTCCTAATATTTCGTTTTCTAAATTCCTCAGATGCCTTCACAGCGCTCCTGATTTGTAATTTTACAATAGCTCGCCCTGCCTTCAGCGACATAGTATCACGAGTGACATGAAATTCTATCTTTCATCGCTATGCCAGAGGAAATGCCGGTGAAAAAAATCTTGAATTTGTTATTTCAGACTTTGATCACTGAAGCGTACTGCATATGTATGAGAAGCTTAACTTCGTCCAAACTGAATCAATTGCGAATCGATATGAAGTTCTGCGAACTAATTTTGCAATATGACCAAAATAGTATCTGAGCGACTTCTTCCAAATTTATTTCCTGCAATTTAACTTTAAAATAAAATAAAGGTTGGTGTCCAAAATGTCCGTCAGTCCAAGTGACAAATTCCATCCAATTTTCCAGCTGGTTTCATCATTATGGCAGATCATTTTTCGTATATTTTGTACGCTAATTCCGAATTTGGGTGTGTGGTCGAACAGAGATGAGCCGAAACAATTCTATCGTTAATAGGATAATCAAACTCACTGATCCTTATGGGAATTAGACTACATATGGGACACAATTTTCTGTAATCGACCTCATTCCCAGGTTTGAATAGAATCGACTTCATCGAAATATTTCCCGCAATTATCGTGGCGTAGCAAATGAGCGGCAAATTCGCCCTATCTACCTTTCGTACGAATGAATTCAATACCAAATAAAATTTTTCATCGATGATGGCTTCTAGGTTCCCAGGGCATTTCACCCGAGAGATAGTTCGCCCCGAGGACTTCCTCAATCCTGTTATGTCGAGAAGTTCCATTTTTAAATCTCAAAATATTTTGAGTCATTTACTCCGAATTATTTTTCAAGCAAAATCTTCCAAATTTGTACTACAAGTCATTCATAGAGATCCTATTCATTCCTTTGACGGTCTAGTTACTACGGAAATTTTTTTCAAAAATTGTCCTTAGAATTTGGTTATAAATTAACTTATGATAATGACGGAAATTATAAAATTTACGAAAATATTCTTTCAACATTAATTCTACGCATAAGAAACAGCTCATGGTACCTCATGAACAGAACAGACATTTGATAAAATATATTAAAACTGTACGATAAATAGCTTAAAAAGGACAGTACATGTAATACAGTCCACGCAGTTTATCAGTAAAGGTTGCGCAATTAGAGACAGTATTCGGACTGTATTCCTCAAATGAGGATGGTGTTTATTAAGGAGTTTCAGTTGAAAATTATCACTCTGATTTTAAATAGCATAAATTGATTTATGAATTTTGCAAACATTTTTAACTGATTTTACTTTATTAAATTACCTGAATTTATAGACTTAAACTGAGTTTACATTATTAAATCGCCTAAATTCGTAGATAAAAAGCATTCATTTTACCAATGTAAACTTGTGATGAGAGACGAGTACTCGTATTAATGGAACGCAAAGTGGTTGATTGCATTGGTAAGAAATTTGATTAATGCAAAATATAGGGTAAAATTGGTATTTTTAGACATTGATTAGTTCAGGCGAATTTAAAGCATCTATGATGCAGTATACAGTGAAATAGATAATTGGCGTTTTCTATGTAGGGAAACCAACGCAAGAGTCTTCTCAATGACGAAATTTGAGCCGATATAACCAATGTTAATTGTGCAGTGGATGTTTGAATATTTATCACGGACTAAACTAATGTCATGAAACCACCAATTTACCCCTTTAGGTTGTTCCTCCGTTTACATGACAACTGAGCGCTCGATAATTTAGCACGTCACAACTGAGCGCTACGATAACTGAGCGCTAGTTAGTTAGAGGATTAAAATCTCCAAATAATAGTGCGGAATTCCTTTCTTGCTTTCTCCGACTACTGGAAAGTAAGAGAACTAACGCTGAAAAAAACGGCTTTTGGAGACTATAAACCTCTAATACATTAACAGCCGTGTTTCAATATTTCTTTCTTTATAACTGAGCGCGTCTCGTTTGCAGACGGTGTTAATTTAACCACTTTGAGCAAAGGAATATTAAATTATGAACCAACCCAACGTAATGTTGCTTGGAATAAGATAAGATTGCTGCTCCAAACATTTATTTATAAGAATGCATAGTAAAAAGCAATTATTTATTTTCATATGTAATCTAATTTAATCAGTAATTAGTTCAAAGGCACCCGCTCAATTGTTTCAGCGCTCAAAATTTTATATTAATTTGTGGTAACCGATTCCCACACTGCTACTTGGGGAAAGAACAGAATCTTGGGAGAAAAAGTTCGGACGCAATTTCTCAGGAGAAGGATCCCTGTTTGGGTAAATCTTCTTCGAGTATTTGGGCGAAGTATCTGACTCCGCATTCTAAAACATTATTTCAAGTCCATCAAATCATACCGCGGGTTCCTCCGCCGATCCCTGGACGAAGTGGACATTTAATTACCGCCCCATCACCGCCTCCTCCCGTTCGCCGGTCCGAATTTCCAGTGCGCGAATTGATCTGTCAGATGTGGCCCTGCAGTTGCGAAGGAAATGCCACGCCGAAACGCCGGACGACATTTCGCCAGTCCGCGGTCACGCCACTGCCGTCGCTCGGAATGAAAACACGGCCTTAATAACGCCTGCGAGTGTCCTACATCACGGCGGAAATGATCACGAACTTACTGTTGCCCGTGTCTTTAACGACCCACGGTTTCGCCGTTGTCCCGCAGTTTTATTGTCATTTGTCTCAGCCGCAGATCTGCCCATAAATCCCCCCAGTGCCTAATGCGACCCATTAACAATGTTTGGAACATTAAGTGGTTTTAGTTCCAAGGTCAGCGAGGTGATGCATTCAGGGCCGCACTTGCCAAAGTTTCGTCCCCGTCGCTGTTATCCGGATATGCATTTCGCTTAATCGCAGATCCGGAGTTGATTTAACATTAATGCACTCGTTGAAGATGGCTTTCCGTGAGTTAAGTACGGGTTGGCGTATTTTTGATAAGGTGACCGGATTCTTACTGCGCTGCAGCTGAGCGGCGTTATTTATCTCTCCAGCGGGAACAAGCTGCTCCCATTTCACCCGTTTTAATAATCCGGAGGAGTACGAACATCCGCGCCTTAGCCTGGATTCAAATTTGGACTCATTCGGGGCGACAAACAAACTTGAAAGTTTCCCGGAACGGAATATTAATTTTAAATCTATTTTGGTCCAGTTTCAACGTATTTTTGATTGGTATCTAGAATGAGGAAAGAAGTAGTAAATTATTTTCCACTAACCTCTAGTCATCTTGATTTTATGATATAGCCACGCCACGCACGTTCATTTATCTTTCAAGGAAGATTTAGTCATTGTTCACTTATTACGAAAATGTACGTCTTTGACACTATTTCATTATCGACTCTAGACTAGATTTGCTGTTTTTATCGAGGATCATTTTCACTTAATCGTTAATTGAAGGAGTAGTCCTCTTAATTATGATAGCTTTATAAATAATCCTACCATATTCTATCAAAATATGTGTCGTAATTCCTAGCTTCTTCATAGAAAGATTAACTCACAATATTTTCGCCAGATAGGTCAGTAATAATAGTTATAGAGGATACAAAATTCAATAAATATTTGAAATAACCTCTTCGCTAAAATATTATCTCCTTAGGGATAGGATAAAATATTAAGAATTTCAAATAAGATAACATTTAAAAAAATAAAATATTGTAAGGGTATGAAAATATTGGTTCCAGGTCAACTGAGATTTGACGACGGTATTAATTGAACAACCCCAACTCAACCCACCCACTACTGCCACTCTCCCTTTCAAAATTTAATATTACTTTCTGTATAGTCGTTCAGTTAATACCGTGTGCAAACGAGACACGCTCAGTTGTCGTAGCGGTCAGTTGTCGGGTCACGGAACATAATCTATACATATAATTCACATAGCATATCCTAATTCTGATTCAATAAAATCGCCATGTTAAAACTCAATTCAGGGTTTATGTAGCACAAATGGTTTCAACTAATCGCCAGGAATGGATTAAACTAAACTGGCCCTGAAATACAGTAAAATGATGGAGAAACCATTGAAATGAAAGTGTATTGATCTAAACCAAAATTCCACTCCAAATCAAACATCTACGATGGTCAATTTTTGAGTAACGATATTATATTTTCTATTATGAAACTGCACATAGTTATCGATTCAGTCTTCATCATTATATATACATTTCTCTAAGTGTCGTCAATTTTCCTTATTTTAATATACACCTTTATATTTTTGAAATGTAACCGTTGATTCGGAGTTGAAAAATAAAACGAGTACCGTGTTGAATGGAGATTACATATTGTGTATCAAATTTCTACATCTACAGCTGATAAGCTGCTCCAGAGAATAAATACTTGCATCAATAAATTTATGATACATTTCATCACAAGGCTCATCAATATATATGCAGCAGTTTTTTTTTTAATTCTCTCGGTTGATAATCCATTAAAGGCTCACAACCCAATTAAGTTCCTTACACAAAGGGATACCCGAGCGTCATCCCAAATTTTACTTCACTGAAAAACGTTTCATCTGCTCCGTATATTTCTCCTCAATGGGAGTGCCATTTGTCCTACGTGAGGTATTCGCGAGTAATCAAAATCCCCCAAATATTTGGCTTGGCCGGTTTCCAACCGAACCCTCCCAACTCCGATTCGCAGCCATCGAGGCTTATATTTTTTTCATTTCGGGATCAGCCATCGTTCAATCGAATGGAAATGAAATTATCGAAACGGAGTTGACAGTAACGTTGTTATGGTTTCTTATGATGCCATTAGCGCGGCTGGGGAATCGCGAGGCAACAGCCGTAATACAATCTTATCTCACCAACATAATAAATTTCACTTCAATCTTCTTGATGAGGCAGTAAACTTCCGTGCGGTTATTATCTAAAATTAATGGAATATTCGCCGTAATTATTGACGGGGCTATGAATACCTTGTTGAATCTGGCAAAGCCTCCGTTATCTTCGGGAATTGGAGGGCGGTCTCCCGTGGTAACCGAGCGGGATAGGCAGCCATAAAGGGATTCTGCAAACCAAGCGATCCGAGAGGAATGTGGGAGACAAATTCGGCGAAGATTTTGAAACAATTTGGAAGGAGAGTTTAAATATGGTATTTGTAAGGTGTTCTTAGAGTTTTCCCCCTATAAGAAAGTGCGTTTCCTGCTATCTTTTTATGAGCGGAATATTTTCATTTCTATTATTATCAGGGGAAAGAAGCCAACTTTGGGCCCCCATTTTACTTTTTTGCTACGCAGCCAAGAGATAGTTGGTTAAATACTCCAAATATTTTTTTAATACTTTAATAAGTTCTTCATAAGATTCTGAAGCTTTAATAATTTTTTATAAATAATTAAGTTTCTAAAATTAGTTTGCAAAATGAAGGAGATAATTGGTACTTTTTCCACAAAAGGTTTTTATTTAAAAATCTGAAGATGACGGTCCTCCGTTGAAACTGGTAGTACGATTTTTAAATTAAAACTTTTTGTGGAAAAAGTGCCAATTATCTCCTTCATTTTGCATGATGGATTTCCACCATATCTCGCCCAATTCTGTGAATTTTACTGTGTTTCATAAAATTAGCTTATTTAAAAAAGTCAAATGTCAACTTTTAGAAAAGAGGCTCCTAAATGCCCCCCTAAAATTGTCTATAATATTGAAAACAACTAATTATTGTAGATATGGCAATAATTATTAGCCGTTGATGCATGAGTAGAGGTGTTTGGGGTAAAAAAGGAACTAGTAAAACATAATTAACTGTAATTAAGTAAAACATTAATGGAAACTCACATTAACCTCTAAAAGATAAAGAAAACAAATATCACACAAATTTTGAAAATTTGGATCTGCAAAGCGAAGCACCAAGTAAAGAAATCTATCTTTTATTAACGCCTCATTCTTTTTATGTTATTATTTAACACTTATTAAGAGACTGAAAGAGAAGGTGAAAGGAATTCAAATTGAAGGAAGCATGAATCATGTTGCGGTATATGCAAATGACCTAACGATCTTCACAACAAACCCGAGAGAAGTAGAAGACCTTTCGGAGCTATTTGAAAACTACAGAAGAATCAGTGGCCTGAATGTAAACGGAAGAAAAACACAGATACTGCGACTAGGAGATAAAACACATGCATTAAGGGGGGCCCGGTTTTGGAACCATAAGGAGGCCCGAATTAAGACACCCTGCAGTATAAAATTAAATGCTTGATTAAAGTGAAATTTTTTAGTTAGCTATGTCCTAACCATATAAATAGATTGCTTATTTCATAAGAAATGTTATGATGCATAATAAGAGGTACTCACCAATACATAACCAGCTTCACAAAAAAGTAAACAAAGGCGCTTCCCGAGTACGTTGAATACTGCGTACAGGTTAGGCGGGAGAATAGTGTGCTACAGCTCCAAGCTGTTGAAAGATTTTAAACAAATAGTTTATATAGTAGCCTATTATATAATAGTAATGTAACAGCCAATATATCGGGGGCCCGAGTTTGGTAACTCTCTTCTATTTTTACATAAGTTGCAATTGGGCGTGTAAGGTGGAAAGATTATCATCATCGTATCATTATTCATCGTCATCACGCCGTTATATAAATTGTATGATAAATCTCCAAATTAAAATTACGACAAAATAAATTTCCTGCAAACGCGAATGTCATATATACATGGATACTCATTCTATTTTGGCTAAGGAAAGAGTGACGTAGCATTTATGAGTACGTTAACCTTCTTGTCACTTGTATGATAACAAGATCGCTGGTATAAAATTCATTCACCATATTTATATTTGGTTGTGAACTAATTCACATTTTTCATATAAAAAAATTCAACTGACCTGAAGATGATTCGAGAAAGTCAAAATCGGTCGAGAAGTAGACATTCTTGTGGAAACTACCAAGTAGTTTTATATTAATTTCGTTTCGTAAAATTCATCTGTCCTAAAATTTGAATTCTGAAAAAGGTATCCAGGGAGAGATATTGGTCACTCCTAATTGAATTCTACGCGATATTTTATTCATAATGGCATTGAGCTGCACTTGCGTGGAATTTCCCACTTGTAACGTTACTCACAGTATGGCTCAGTTGGAAAAAGTGAGGATACACTGCCGAACTCCTAATCTCGTCTAATAGGCTTCATTCTCTCTCCAAAGCTAGTGATGGGGTTGAGAATCCAGACAGACTCAGAGCCTATTACTAAATGTAATACAACAGTGAGTACTAAAACAGAATTCTGAAAATGTAGTCGATGAGGGCTCTCAAATGTCCATATGTGGCATGAAGGTTTTTTCACGACACAACAAATCCAAAACTAAAATTTTCAGGAATAAAAATGAATGGAAGTATATTATTCTTATTTAAATACCCACGAAGTATTTCTTTTATCAATAGTATAGGACTCCTATGCGACCTAAATCCGACTTTTATGATTTACTTCCGGTACGTGAAAGCACTGAAAATTATCCCAAGGGCCCAATCTGAAATTCTAACCAAGGAATTCGTCGATAATAATGACGAAATGAATTTCACCATGCTTTTTTCAGAATTTAAAACTGAGAAGAATGATTTTTTTAATAATCAAATGTTTATTATTTCACAACCAAGGGCGAATATGTTGTATGAATTTTATTCCTGCGATACTCTTTTTAAACCGTAAAGTTAAAGTCGTTGTTCTAAATCTTGTGGATCTCTCAAAAGAGATAAATTACCTTAAAGTTGTAGGCCAAATCCTTGAGAGTTACGAAAAGATAGTTGCTGGAGAAAATCTAAAATAACGTAAAAGAGAAATCAGAACTAAATAATGTAATATGAAAAACTCTTGAGCTTTACCGCACCATGTCCGGAATCATACAACACTTACTAGTTGATTACATGCGTAAGACATGACCATTTTAACAAGACATAATCGCCAGCGGAATTATAAAAATGATTCTAAATGCGACTGCCCTTTTGTTAGACATTGTTAGGGAGAAAACGCCCGCAAGAAGGGGAACGCGAAAAAACCCGAGGAATCTACAAACAGTTAATTAAATTTTTAGGAGATTACACGTTTAGGTAGATCTAAAAGGGAATAAACAATGCAGGTATATTTCGCATAGATAAAATAACACAAACAAGTTTTCCCAAAAAAGCAAAAAAAAAGAAATTACGAAATACAAATATTTAATTTACAAGATATTTCAGTGTAAAAATAACAATGAAACTGTTTTGTGAATGATGAAATTTTGAAATAAAAATGAAAAAAAATTTGAAAAAATACTGAAATGACTTGATGTCACATTTTCTCAGGAGCTTTTCACTACTCGCTGTTACACGAAGGTAGCGAAAAGTGATGCATAGCTATGAACTGAAGCTGGATGTGCCATTGTGGACTTCATTCGCAACTGTTTCTCGAAACAAGCCCATTCATCGGATGTATTTGTGTGTCGCAGAGCGACATTTGAACTGAAACGAAAGGGTCGAATAAAATATGGGACAATTATGCCGTCTTTTCGGGAAGAATGGGACAAGGCTCTGAATTAAGGAACATCCTTTAAAAGAGGCGCCTCGAAGCTCTGAATTAACATACCGTAAATGAGTGCATAACGCTTTGGATTTGCATTTCAAATTTACTTAGTCTAATCCTCTAAAACTCTCACTGGAGCCATTGAGTATCTGACGATGTTTTATTTCATTAAAAAGATTTTGATGGCGGCTCGTGATTAATTGTAGTACGCACACTGGAGAAATAGCTGCAGAATCATTCTAAGGAACAATTTCGATTCAAAAAAGAGATATTATAGTTCTGAAGTTACTCTCATGCCTGTTAATTCTTCCCTAAAGTTACATTTTTTTATGGAATGTAGGAATGAAAAAATCACTCTTTTCGTATATCCTCATATACTTTCAAATATCTGATCTAATAATGGCTGGTCCGAGCCGAAACTGGTCTTTCATTTTTTGAATAAAGTTTGTAAATTGTGGAGCGGATTTTCATTCCTACTTTTCCTTGTCATGGATCGCCACTCGGATAAATCTTCCGCAATCAATTTTACCTATTATTGGTCTCAGTTTCTATTGGTATTGCACGTAAGATGTCACCATTGTTTCAGTCTCATTAAATTTTCTTAAAACGCGAGGTACAGTATTTTTCGCCGTATAAGACGCACTATTTCTTCCCCAAAATTGAGGGGGGGGAAGTTGGTGCGTCTTATACGACGAATACACAGTTTGCCTCAGTGATCCGCGATCCGAACAGATCGACCGTGTTCACTGACTTTGCTGACTGTTAATGAGAGTAAATATAGTTCTTTTTATATATTTCTTATACTTCTATATTTTTTTTCTAGATTTTCCTCCTTTAAAATTGGGTGCGTCTTATATCCCGGAGCGTCTTATACGGCGAAAAATACGGTAATAAAGAATTATAGTAATAATGTGTTTAATCAAACATATTATTACTATCATTAAACTAAGCAGTACGCCGGGCGGCAGTCTTATGGATACATGATATTGACACGAGGAATAGATTATACATAGTCGAGAAAAAACGGACTTGAAAAAAGTCTGACGGGGCCGGGAATCTAACCCGGGATCTTCCTCTATCCCGGAGGCGCTTTAACCCACATTCGATTCCCTGCCCCGTCAGACTTTATTCAAGTTTGGTTTTCCTTGGGAATTTTCCCTTATGCGCAAAGTTACTTTAACCCTTTTCCTTAGATTATACTTACGTATTACATATTATATATACATACATTAAAATACAATACCTAGACGATAACTAAATACATACATACATACATATAATGACGATCTTAGTACATCACCATTCAATTTTTAACTGTTCATCATTCTGTTACAACTCTTCTTAAACCACCACTGAAAATTATTTTTACTTTCTCCCTATACGTAGTATAGAGAAAGTATTGTATTCGCAAAAAAATTCGACCTCCAGATTTCGAGGGAAACAGATGTTTTGGGGCCCATAGAGCATGTTTTAGCTATTTTCCCGAACATGTCTGTCTGTGGTTAAAAAGTTTGTGGGCGCTCTATCTTAAAAAGTAATTATCCGATCATTTTCAAAATTCATAATTAAAATTTTACTAACAATGCCAAGAGTTGGTTAATTTTTGGAGAATATCGCTTAACCGGAGGTTACGGTTTATCCGGAACAAAATTTTGTTTCTTAAATATATTTGTAATTATGCAATATAGTTATATACATTTACACATAAAAGTTGTAGATTATGTACTTTACTACAACTTTTGTGCAAAAAATATTTTAATAACACTGATTGTTAAGGAGTTATTCTTCAATAATGGTTAACCGGAAGTATTTGTTTACCCAGAAAAGGAAGTTTTTCATACATATCTCTGTCAACATGCAATTTAGGTATACACATTTACATACAAAAGTTATAGATAATGTATTTTACTACAACTTTTGTATGAAAAATTTTTTCGTTACACTGATTGTTTAGGAGTTATTCTTCAATAATGGTTAACCGGAAGTTGTTGTTTACCCAGAAATTGAAGCTTTTCATACTTATCTCTGTCAGAATGCAATGTAGGTATGTTCAATTAAGTACCAAAGTTATAGATTATGTTTTTTACTACAAAGCTTGAATGAAACATCTTCCTGTATCACTCATTGTTTTGGAGTTAATTATATATTTATATGTTTTCAATAAATACGGAGAAAGTCATGTGTTGACCACATCAGATTTTTACTTTCTCCATATACGAAGTATAGAGAAAGTATTGTTTTCATGAAAAAATTCGACTTCGAGATTTCAACGGAAATACATGTTTTGGGGTCCCTAGAACACGTTTTGACCATTTTTGGAATGATGTCTGTGTGTATGTGTGTGTGTGTGTGTGTGTGTGTGTGTGTGTGTGTATGTGTGTGTGTGATAGTGGGCGCTCTAACGTGAAAACTATTGGTGGTATCAATACCAAACTTCATACATAGTACTGTGGTGTGTACTGTCAGAGTTGATTAGTTTTTGGACTGAATCGGCCAACCGGAAGTCGAGCTTTATTAATTAAAGCTCATTTCCGGTTTTCAAAATATCTCCATAAATATAATATTTACGTATATTGTATTACCTATAAAAGTTTTAGATTATAAAATTTACTATAACTTTTGTATTTAACATATTTTTGTATCACCGGTTGATTAGGAGTTATTCGTGAAATACTGATAAACCGGAAGAAGATGATTATGTACTTTGTGGGCGCTCTAACATGAAAACTATTTGTTGGATCAACACAAAATTTGATATATAGTACTTTTGTTACAGTCGTAAGATTTGATTAGTTTTTGGAGTAAATCGGTCAACCGGAAGTCGAGCTTTATTCTTCAAAGCTCATTTCCGGTTTTCAAAATATCTCCATAAATATGATATTTAGGTATATACTATTATTTATAAAAGTTTTAGAAAATGTAAATTACTATAACTATTGTATGAAACATATTTTTGTATCACTGATTGTTTAGGAGTTATTTATGAAATACTGATAAACCGAAAGTTGCTGATTATGTACTTTGTGGGCGCTCTGGGCTCTATGGGCGAAAGGCCAAATTCATCGTTTTTTATCGAGCATGTCCCGAAAAACATTATTTATAATGTTTGTGACGTAAAAGATAATAATATATAAAATTATCACTCATCTTTCAAGTTTAGATGGAATATAGAGTTCGAAATTACTGTCGTTGATAAATATTTACATCTTATATATGGAGAAAGTCATGTGCTGGCCACATCAGATTTTTACTTTCTCCATATACGAAGTATAGAGAAAGTATTGTTTTCATGAAAAAATTCGACTTCGAGATTTCAACGGAAATACATGTTTTGGGGTCCCTAGAACACGTTTTGACCATTTTCGGAATGATGTCTGTGTGTATGTGTGTGTGTGTGTGTGTGTGTGTGTGTGTGTGTGTGTGTGTGTGTATGTGTGTGTGTGATAGTGGGCGCTCTAACGTGAAAACTATAAGTCGTATCAATACCAAAATTCATATATAGTACTGTCCTGTGTGCTGTCAGAGTTGATTAGTTTTTGGAGTAAATCGGCCAACCGGAAGTCGAGCTTTATTCATTAAAGCTCATTTCCGGTTTTCAATATATCTCCATAAATATGATATATAGGTATATTGTTTACCCTATAAAAGTTTTAGATAATGTAAGTTACTATAACTTTTGTATTTAACATATTTTTGTATCACCGGTTGATTCGGAGTTAGTCGTGAAATACTGATAAACCGGAAGAAGATGATTATGTACTTTGTGGGCGCTCTAACATGAAAACTATTTGTCGGATCAAGACCAAATTTCATATATAGTACTTTAGTTGGTGTCGTTAGAGTTGATTAGTTTTTGGAGTGAATCGGTTAACCGGAAGTTGAGCTTCATTCTTTAAAGCTCATTTCCGGTTTTCAAAATATCTCCATAAATATAATATTTAGGTATATACTGTTATTTATAAATGTTTTAGAAAAGACATTATACTATAACTTTTGTATGAAACATATTTTTGTATCACTGATTGTTTAGGAGTTATTCATGAAATACTGATAAACCGGAAGTTGCTGATTATATACTTTGTGGGCGCTCTGGGCTCTATGGGCGAAAGGCCAAATTCATCGTTTTTCATCGAGCATGCCCCGAAAAACATTATTTATAACGTTTTTGACGTCAAAGATGATAATATATAAATTAATTTTCACATCTTCCAAGTCATGATGCAATATATAGTTCGAAATTACTGTCGTAGATAAATATTAACATCTTATATATGGAGAAAGTCATGTGCTGGCCACATCAGATTTTTTTAAAGTCAATTCAAATCCGCTCGTACGAAAATGCAAGTTTTTCAATTTTCCCTTTTTACCCTGACTGGAAATCTTCCTGTTACAGTTTTGAAGAATTGATCTCTCGTGATAGAAACATAAAATTCAATCTCCGATTCAGTAGACTGCGCAAGTAATGCTGCCAAATATGATACAAATGGAAAATTCATAGATGGGGAATAGGAAACGCTTTGGGAGACACGTTCCACTCGATTTCGCTCTCCACTTCTTTTCCATGCGTCTCAGCACATGCAGACGGCGATAAAGCTGCTCTCGTATTAAGACGCCTGTGCCCCAATTGGTGCCTAGAGACACAGCTGAGAACACTTCTGCCGAATGAAAGGGATCTTGATCGTCTCTACGTGCTTAATCAAGATTCTGATGGATTGCTCATCTGATTGACGTACAAGAGGTTTATGCAAATGGATGTGAAAAAGACTAGTGAAAAATATTACTATGTCGAATTTTTCGTTAGTAATTTTGAATAATTTAAACAAATAAAAATAGATTTATATTTAATAAAATATTAATTTATTAAAATAGTAATCGAAAGAAAATTGATGGAAGAAATATTAGCAACGCAATGGCCTTCTCAATACTTAGGAGCTTTATCACTTGGGAGGAGTATTTATTAATAAGATTATTATTATTAATTGCTACAATTCGACAGGGGTCAGGTGGCAGCCACAACCATTGTTAATGTACCCTTTTACGCTTAAATTATTACATTTATGATTCCTAAATACCATCACTATATCAACAAACAGAATTAGGTCTCGATTTTAACAACAAACTACATTACTTAATTAAGTAATTAATGAAGATTACTCTAATTACTTGAATGTTTACGTATTAAGTAGCAAAACTGCCGATAATGTGAACATATTAAAGCTTTTAGATGAGATTTATAATGTGATAATAGGCCTTTTTAAACTTTTTCAATGTAGAATTTGTGCCTGATATTTTCTTTAGTTTCAAAAATGATTTTAATTCATTACCATAGTTAATCATTTCATGTTCTCCAGAATAATTCCGCTCTAAAAATTTTAAGGATACTTTTAGCACAAGATATAACATGCGTTTTACTTGTGTGCTTTACTTAGTAACAGTAAGTATTTTTGATCGACACAAATAATGAAAATAATGACTCTATAGAGTCATTATTATATAAAGTGGCTCCATAGAGTCATCATCATACATAGTGGCTCTATAGAGTTACTATATATAGTACCTCATTCTACATTACGGTTTTCTTCTTATATAAAAGTAAGTCATAGCTAAGTATTGAAGCATCCCTTTTGGAGAGAAAAGGATTATGTAATAGCATCAACCGTCGAAGGCAATGGAGGATAAAAAAAAACATAGTTGGAAAATCGTAGCTGTATCTTTCCGAGGTAGAGCGAAAATACAAGAAAAAATGAAAAATCGAAAACTGACTTTATTGGCTTTGAGAAGCATTGCGGGCTCTGGATGATTGGTCCACAGTTAGTTGAACGCGAAATGCCGAGTACTTACAATCATTACCTCAGTTTATCCTATTCAGTCAAACTGGAGGACATTATCCTTACTTTATTCATAAAGACATAAAAATCAAACGTATTTACGTTGGTGGCACGCTACACTTATACCTTATTTGATTTCCGCGAAGTATTTACATATTGAATTTGGACAGCTACATTTTGAATTCTATAACGAAATATTCGGCTTTGCAATTTCGATGTTTTCATTGGTCAAATGGATATGTTTGCGTTTTGATTCCAAGGTGGGTATATTTTAATTGAATCTCAGAATCATATTTATATCCATTCATCATACTACAAAGTAGTTACAATCAAAATGTAAATCTCATTTACGAATAGGTTAGGTTCTTTTGTGAACAAACGAAAATCTTTTCCAGCAACAAATTTAATGAATGAATGAAGAGATGGCATTGAGGATAGAAATCAGGCTATTCCTATTTCAAATCCTCTTTGAAATTTCCTTTTACTCAGTTAATTTAAATAAATCTGAAATTCTTATGAAGATTAAATTTCACTCTTGCGAAATTGCAATATAAGTAGACTGCTAAAAATCCGAATTCTATTATTTGCGTCTGGTTGGATTTACATATCTCCTCAAGATTGCAGAATTTTGAGATTGGATGGATATATCTGATTTCAACATAGGTATATTTTTACTGAGAGTCAGAATAATCTGCGAGTTTTTATTCTCTCCATTCATGGATATACTGGGAGGTAGTTCCAGACAAAATGTAAATCACATTTACGAATAGGTTGAGCAGTCCTTCTGTGAGCAAACGAAAATATTTTCCAGCAACAAATTCAATATTCATAGATATGACATTTCAGATGGAAATCAGACTACTCATATTTCAAGATTATTCTCAAATCACCTTTAAAATTTCCTTTTACTCAAGTAATTTAACTAAACCTTAACTGGCGTTGATGGTTTTGGCCTTCAATTGATGGAAGATCATTAAAATGATAAAAATAATAATAGATATAATATTTTAATTTATGCACAACCATTAAATACGTACACACACGACCTTGGTTTCAATGCATAGCATCATCATATTTTTGTATGTGTTTCATTGTTGTGTATAAATTAAAAAAATAGATATATTACTAATTTTATTCTTAAATTTTAACTGCGTATGAGAGTGAAATTTCACTCTTGCGAAATCGATCGTGATACATATAGAATTTTAAAAATACGAATCTTATTATTTCTGTATGGCTGGATTGAAATTTCTACTCAAGATCATAGAGTATTGAGGTCTAGACGGGGATAAGCGAGTCTACGCGTTTAAATGCTCGGAGTGCAGGAGGCGGACAAGGGAAGTGCGGAAGGAAGTTGTTAAAGGTCTGACGCTCGTGACCTTGCTGAAGCAGAAAGGGAGCGATGGACATGTTATTGTACTTCAATGCGACGCTCCTTACCCCACTAAAGCTACACGAATGTGAAGGGCCTTAAATTACCCCATTTAAACAATAAGTAGCGGGAGCTACATCTTTTCTGCTATAATTAACTTCCGAGAACGAATAGAAGCTGGATTTAAAAACGGCCAGCTACATCAGTTCCTGCTACCCAGATGAACGTAATATCTATGGACTTATAGTGCAGGATATTGAGGAATGGGACTTTAGTTCACTTTAAAGTCTCACTGTATTGTGTTTTAGCGAGGAAAGTTATAATTACCTTACCCGATAGTCTCATACGAGACTTCCTCTCAAAGAATTTTGGGTTATGAGAGGAGACATTTATTATGTGTCGCTTTTTAAAAATGTCACACCATAATAAACTACACAATAAAAATCCACGGAATCACGTAATATTTACGTTTCCACAGCAGTGTATAAAAATTATACCGAATGTTTTTTTTTCGAATAATCTGTTGTGATATACTTTAATACAGTGGTTGGAAATGTCTAATTATTCGACGAAGCTAAAAGCTAAATTGCTTATAACTTAATTCAAAATTGTGTATGCTCAGTAAACAATTATTGCAATAAAATGGAGTTCCATATGGTTACTTCTAATCTAGTGATATTTCATTCATTGAACAATTAATTAATGAATTCAACCTCATTTAACGTAGCGCTAATTCAACCAACTGCACAGAATGAAAAGGGATAATGGATCTTAGTGAGCGAGTTTCACCTCGGCGTAATAAATTCCGACGGCTACGCTTTTGGAACAAGAGGTTCTCTTTAAATGAAGATACTCAATGCGTTGACGGAGAGAGCCGCTGTGCAGCATTGTATATGCCATTCTTTTTTTTAACTCACATTCTCCTTCCATCTTTCAGATAAACTGAGTGGACGCGATTTAAGATCGAATGTCTGGGCTGCATTGCTGAAGTTTATTAATCATACCAATTAGGAATTAGTCGAATCTGATAACATAAAAAAATGACCTGGTATTTAAATCAAGAGTAACGCTGGGAATTTGATAGCATGGAATATTTTAGAAAGATAAATTTATTGAAATTTTATTGAACTAATTTTATACTTTCAGAAGCTGATATGAGAGGTCTTTTAATTTTAATTTCCAAGGCCAACCCCAGCGTTTCCTCCTTTACAATATCTCACTGACTTCCTAACCTCAGTTTATTTAGAACATTTTAACGAATTCAACATGGCTTAAAATCACAAAAAATTGAGTTTAATTATATTGAATCATTATTCATCTCCAACCTAAAAACTCGAATAACCATTATGTAGGATAAGTAATATATCAGATGATGGCCGCTTAAGGATCGAAACTGGTCGTACAGTAAATAATTTAATGGAAGTTAGAAAGAAATGTGATTTCATTTCTTTCTACAGACTCATCTTTCTTTTAAAGTATTTCTGATCGAAACTGAGCAAGTATTAATAATGCTAGGATGATCACAAAATGAAATCATTAATAAACGCATCATTTATGGGAGCTATGATATTTGCAGAATCAACCCAAACGCCGAGTTTAACGCACGATCAATTTCCAGACGAAGTAATCCGACATTAACGCAACATTAAAGGTCGACGTTGTACGGGGAAGTACGCGGATACGGCAGATTAAGACCGAAACGCCAACACAACACGCGGAAGCATTTTGTTCGGGATGATGCCGCAACAGAGACGCTGGTTTGGTTTTTGATATCGATTTTATGACAGCAAGCTCTAATGACGCGATGGATGCAGGAACGGCAGTTACGGGCAGGTTGGCCGTGGAACGCTGGTAAACACGACCCTTTTTTCCACTTCGTCCACCCGGAAAAATTCCCCGGCCCAGTTAAAATTATTTATAAAACGGATTTGCTCGACACGTTGCACCGACACTGCCACGCGCAAGGCCTGGGGAGAGAGATATTTCCGGCAAAAATTCCTCGCGAGCGGAGAGCGGAAATGTGTTTGTATGCACTTCTGCCTGTGATCACCAAAACCAGATTTTTTCACTGGATGAAAAATGGAAAACGTTTACGGCGAAACTTAGGCACGCCCGTGATGAATAGCGTGACTCCGTCACTGTTTCTCTCCAGCATAATTTGAATTTCGAACGAAAAACTCCCTTCGGTTTTTCATCCTTTGTGCCCGGAGTCTCCGGTAGCCTTTGCCCCCAGAAAATTGAATCCTATTCACGAGCATTAAAGCATCTCGCAGCAAATTCCGTTATCTTCCGCTCGTGCGCCATAAAAATGTACACACTGCGATACGTTCTGTTCCCCAGCCGCCGTTCTCCCCCGCTATCTTCACGGTCCGCTTATCGGAAATCTCGTTGGGACCATTAAACTCCAACCTTTGAGCGTTTTGATGTAATAAACGGATTCCTTTACCTTGCTGACGTCTCTGAATGTAATCTGCAATGGGAATGTCCGATCCAGCGAGCAAAGGGACGCCACTGAGTAACTGGAAACAAAATTACGCGGCGACGTGCAGTTTCGCGACGTTGACCTACTTGATTCAAAGTATTTCGCGGGTCTAAGCTCCGGCTTTCAAGGTACCGAGGAAGAATCCGGATTTAATTATTTGGGTCGCGTTGAAGAGAAGGACGGAATTAGCGAGGTTCGTCCGGATTCCGGCATATGAGGGCTAATTTTCGACATAAAATAATCGCCGCCCACCATCCTCGCTCTCAAAGGGATGAAGTCCTTACGAACTGAAATATCCCGAGTTGCAATGATACGCTGCGTTAATGCATGCTTTCATGGAAAATTCGTGCTTTCTTTACAGAGCTGTGCTCGGTGTAGTAATGTCGTCGCGCACAAAACTAGCGAAGAGTTTCGTTTTATCGATCGTTGATGACGAACTGTGCTAAAGACTTCCATTTACTACCATTAAGAATAATCTATGGTTATGTCTGCATGGTTAAAACATAAATAAATGTATAGTGAAGTCTCCGTTGCTAATAAAACCATGAAATCTGATTGATTTTTATCACTCTATAGAAATAAATTATACATTATGATATAATTCTATTAATTAATATTAAGGAGAGATTGTGACTGAAAAGCCTCTTCTTCCATCTCACCTTTCGTCAATGATATTATATACAAAAACGTTTTGTGTAGGTGAATAGAAATAGAGAGGAAAACTTTAGAAGGAGTGGATGTAAGAAAAAACCTAAGGTGGTACCTTAGGAAAAAAGATCCACTGCAGGAAATCACCCGCAAAGAAGGGGGGTATGAAAAACCTGCGCAAACCTACTGATAGTACAAGCTAAAAGATGTAAAATAAAGCTGTGAATAACTTGGAAATTACAAAAGGAATAATAAAATAAAATAAGAAACAGGAAAAATTTCAATACTTCACTATGAGAAAATAATGAATATCACAAAAAATGATAAAACATTCAAACGAAATTACAAAATATTACAAATGAAAATCAAAAAGAGGAAATTGCAGGAATACTCTATCAGAAAATTACAAATATCATAAAACAATAAAATATAACATTCAAATAATAAAAATTGTTTTAAAATGAAACCTTCTAAAATGAAATGTGAAAAATTTAACAGTTAATTAAAAATGGGTACACGAGCACACATAAATTGTCGTCGTGTGATCGTAACTTCGTTATAAAATAATGTCTACTATTCTGGCTGCACTTTGCAGCGGGATGTGTTCTCCCTGTTATCTTAGCAGCTCACAAAACCGCAAGGGTAAACAAAAAGCCACGGTCACGGACATGACTACCCTAGAAGCCTGCTGATTCCGTGGAAACATTCTATAAAACAGGGTGTTTCGCGTCTCCCCTTCAGCTAGAAGGAAATTGCTACTCGGGCGAATACTTTGGGAGCGGAGCGTTTCATTTAAATTGCGCTCTAATAGAACACCTAAACTCGATACGAGAAATCGACATTCACGTCGGTCGGAAAGAGTACGAGATACCCTGAAACGTACTTTATCATCATCACGACCCAAATTGGCATCGATTTCACGCCGAAAATGAGGCTCTCTCCGCCGCGGAACATTTTTGTCAGGTGTCGATGTTAGACGCTTACAGGCGCTCGGATGGGAATTACAGGCGTTGCATGGGCAAGTTAACTCCCGCGATAGATGCAGCCACTTTTAATTGGTAAAAATTGGAATTGTGACGACTGGTTGTCGTCGCGTTGACAGTTCTCAAAACAGGGATGGCGAACCCTCGGCAGAGAGTAAAATTTGGTAAAATGATGGGCTGACGTGCCAACGGGCCAACGTTGTGCCCAAACCACCTATTTGATATTCTGTCACGGTATTCGTTATTGGGCAAATTATCGGATTTAGAAGTAATTGCTGACGAAATTAATTCCCGACATCATTAGTAAACAATATTTACTTACGTCAGAGATTAACCATTAATTAATTTAATTTGAGATCTCCATTAATTAACTATAATTATTTAAATTGGATATTAATTGTTAATCAATTAATTTCAGTTTAGATCTATCAAGTAATAGACCTTTAACAATTTTCCACCGCAATATGACACAAAGCCTAGTGGAGGTGTTACAATACAATTGATATAAAATAAATTTAATTATTTAATATATTAATTAAAATATTCTAGAAAGTAAAAACAGCGATTTCAGAACTGATGAATATCATGTACTAATTTTCGCCGTTAGACACAAAGTTTAGTTGCAGCGTTGACGAATATTACATTTAAAAGAATTATGCCAATGATAATAATAATGTTCAATAGTATGTTACAAGAGCTCAGTCAGAGTTGAGCATGCCAAACATTTCTCTTCCTTTAGGATCGCTTACGATCTGTTTGCCACCTCGTTTAAAAGAATTCATTCCCAGCAGCCGATGTACGAAAATTCAATTCCCCAACAATATTCAATACAGCACAGACTGCTTTGTAGCCAGCCTAGGAAGTTCTATCTCACGTGCAGGCTATTTTCAAGTAAAGTACTCATATATATGTAAATAACGGAGATTGCATACCAAGAATTTGCCCCAAGGATCCAGAAATGTAGGACACAAAGAAAGATGGCGTATTTGGTATTTGTGGGTTAAAATGCATCCGTGATCAAAGAGAAAGGATGTAAAATTGTAGGAAACAAAGAGATAAAACATTGGTTTTTGTGCATTTAAAAAGTATGCTACACATTGATCAAAAACAAAGTACTCCTACTGCAAGAAAATTGGGTCCGTATAAATGGGCGATTATAAACCTAGAAGAATAATGCAAAAGAATAAATTAAAGAATAGATGATAAAATACGAATGAAAATAATAAATTTAAACAAAAATTACGTAAGTTTTAAAATTCAATAGACGGCACTGAAAAATAATTAAGTTTTTTTTCAGAATTCGAGGATACATATTCGGTCATCAGCCATCAAGAAACTATGTGAATAATTAGATTGATAAAGTAACAGAATTTAAAAATCGAGTGACTGACGTTTTCACTTTAGAATTCTATTAAAATTTAGAGGATCATTAAATGCAAAGCAACCTAGAAAATAAATGCTTCAGTGTTTACATAACTTCTCATTTTCATTATTGTGAGGCATTTTACCCTGTATTGAATCACTTATAATCCTTGGTCTTGAAATACCAAAGGAAAATCATACTTTTTTCCTCTCATGAGTAAATTAAAACCGTCCAGTCTAAAAATACCGCTACCTAAGAACATTCATTATATCTTGGAAATTTTAATTATTTATTTAATTTTATAATTAGATTGTCCATTGATTATCAGAAATATAATTTTTTTAAATGACGCATCAATTATGGGAAGAAAAATGATAAAACACTGTATGGAGAGTCGGTGATAAATCTTGGCTTGAAGAATAACGTCATTCGTACGAGTAGGGTGTTTTGAATGGGTTTGGCTATGGAGAAGATAAATGAGGGTTGGATAGCAAAGATTACCTATGAAACTTTTTTGCCTATAATATTACGGAGGGGAAGAACGGTAATGGTCCAATATTACAGGTAAAATCTTGAATAGAGGGTACACATGTGAACAGAGGATTAAAAAAATTCACGGAAAAGAAATGTGAATCCATTTGAAGTAGAAATACTGCACAGGCATAGTATTAGGGACTATGAAGGAATATCTTGAGCAAAATAGTTAATTTAGTTAAAATAGAATAACATTAACACAAGAAGGCATAATTACTGCACAATTTTTTAGGCTGTAGGCTGTTTTGTACTCCAACCTTAGCGCCATTTTCTATCATAAGTATTAGAGAGACCACTCTTACTAGGAAAATTAGGTGTGAGGTAGTTTGTATTTGCTTCCTGCATGGATCCAGAATGCTATGGAATGGAAAAAAATCCACGTACGAGGAGTAACACCTTCCATAGCACCGAATAAGAAGTGACCAGAATGTTTTCATTGTTACACAGAAACATAGAAAAGTAGTGAGTGAAATGTCAATGAAGGTTGCATTATGGGCTATCCTTCACCAAAATTCAACTAAAGCTAAAACTCTTAGTTGATTCCTAGCCGCAGAATACAGTACGGCTAGATGTGTACAACCTTGGTTTCGAAACAGAAATGTATTTGGTATTAAAATTTAATGAATAATGCATTAGTAAAAATTAATCCATCCATCAAGATTTGGTAGCAGTAGCTTATTATATTATGTTTATATTAAAACATAACGTATATAAAAATGCCAAAATATTTGCTACCTACGTCAAAATAATTATATGATAATTCCATAACGACGAGATTTTCTTCTGTAAAAAAAACGTATTTTTTTACAGAAGAAAATAGAAAAATGAGATATATTAATATTACGATCATAAAGGTCAAAGTGTAAAAGTTACACACACCTATGATACACGGGAACCTCTTAGTCCCACAAAAAGATTTAACTAAATTCAACGTTTTCTCTCGCCTTCAATAATTCATGAAACCACGGAAAACAAAACAACCTCGCCTCCCGCCTCATAACAAACAGGTCATAATCCGTAAAATTAGCCACCCCGAAAGAAGGGCTGGCGAATGCAGACCCTTTTCTCCCTGGAGCGGAACTCTCCCCTCCAGCGAGTACGATTGATACGTAGTCCAAGCACAGCTCCATACACCACCGCAATCTCGACAAGTTTAAGGCTGTTGCTTCTACGGGTGGCGCCTCCGGAGTAGCGCTTCGCCGCCTCGCAAACAATACACTCTCTTAATGGACTCTACGAATTCATTCCGCAGGTACGCCCAGGAGAGGTTTCGGGTCGAGGCGGAGGTGGCTGTGAACAGAGCCAACATGTTGACTCGCCTCTGGAAATACGCCCCTGCGTCTCTCCTCGCTTCCGAGTACCTGCTCCATGCGTCGCTCTTCTCCATGGTGGAGTTTGACGAGGACATCTTCGCCGCAGGCAACTGTTACGACGCCCACCAATACGGAAACAACCACCTCTACTGTCCCTACGCCTACAGGCAAGTATGCTCACAAATTTCATGTGTGTCGCAGAGCTTGCGTTAGCTCACGCATTGCTTTCCTTGAAAGGATGCAGTTATGATTTGAAATGCTATTAAGCCGTATGACACCATTTACTGACGAAGATATTGCTGATCGTGAAAATTTAATCTATGACGCAAGAGCTTTTGTGGGCGATGAATAGCCATTTGACATTTTTATGGTGTGTAGTGTCATTGTGGCTATCGTATATAGAATCAGCCTTCCTTATTCGCTTCTTAAGACTGTAATGCAGGGCTTTTCAACCGTTCAGCCTCAAGGTCTACATTCGCAATTCACTGAACGCTTAGGAAAATCAGGACCCCTTACCTTAGACTACCATTCTCTCATTCAAGTATTTCGCATTTCAAATACGTTTATTGTGCAATGATTTATCCCGTGAGCAAATGCCAAATTAAATAATTAACACTATGCTCAAGAGAACAGCAACAAGCGATTCAGTATAAAAATTACGTGAATTACGTAACTGAAACAAGTGATATTTAAATAAATTAAAGTGCAAGGTTTTAGAAATGCTTCTCTTATTGTAACTGAAAGATCAAAATTTAGTCTAGCAAACTCTGAGAACATACTCTTATCTGTTAAAACCCCTTCGCAGGCCGTATTCTGTCCCGCGAGCCGTATCCGCTTCCAATTTATTTTTTTATGATGCTAAGCCAAGATAATAGCCTCATCAGTGTCGAACCCAAGATTTGCATCACCAGAGGAGGACACGCAAATCTACTGTGCTAATCTGTAGCACACTGTGGCATAACAGTATAATTCCCAAGATGTATCGCTGGACAACAGACTCTACAATTTAAGATGCTTAAACTTATCATGTCAATCGGTTTGCTGTAGAACACTTTGCCAAAACTGTCCCCATAGTATCTCACCATAAAATTGCTATGATCTTCCGGTGAAGTATAATCCATAAAATGATACGACTAGCAATATAAGATTAGTTTACGTAGCCCATAAAGAGAAAATATTTAAAAGGCAGAGTACGGTAGCGTTTTGTACGATAAGGGTCATTGTACATAAAATCTCCATTTTGGAAATCTCCAATCCAAACTACTAATATTTTTGCTTTGTTTGCTCATTAATATCAAACAATTCCACGGGGTCACTCTCTTTGATGTGAATATTTGCTACGCTTTGTGAAACCGCTTTCCATTCACTTTTATTTTAAATTTGAATAGGGTGTTCACATTTTCTGCGTACTTTATTTTTAATCCATGAAAATTAACGATGCGTTTACTCTAGGGAAAGCAGAGTTACGTTTGCTGAATATTGCGGAACTGCTTTTATCTATATCTGATGTAAAATTTAATAAAATAAATAAATTAAATAAAATTATAACTGTTTCATAAGTTACGGGAGAACAATCAGAATAATTTACTACGAAGAACGATCTTAACATTCGTGAAGATATTGGAAGATTATAGCACAAAAATGTATAGGCTATAGTCGAGTGCTCATGGTGGTGGTTAAGTATGCCATAGTTTAAACGTATAGTAGAGGTGCGGAACAATTCTAAATGTTGAAATTCGCTAGGTTCCAAAGGGTACGATATTTTTGGGAAAAATAACAGTGAGCAAACAACAAGAGTTCTCACTCAAATCCCCTTCCTCTATAAATTATTCATGCGGCATTGTTTATGAACAGCAAATCCCCGAAAATTATACGTAAATTTTACAGACTTTCCGAAATTTAAAGTGCAATTTCCAAAAATGGCTTTAAAGGGAGCGGAGAGGAAAATTGCGTCTAAGCCATTTAAATAAAGGCCGCTAATTCACTGACGCAGTAAGCGGTTTTCGCATTCAAAACTGAAAGTAGCAGTAAAATATTTAATACAGCTACATCAGGAGGAAATGTCCCATATATATTAAAAATTATCACAGAAAAATACCTTCTGTGTGCTAGTTTTCGTTGCTTTAACTCGAAAAAAATATGGAAGAAGTAACCTAATTCTCTTCCGTAGATACGAAACTATAGACAAACTGAGGCGTTACTTCTACATTTTTCGATAGTTCCCTCAAAAATAAAAATATGTGAAATACAGCCGCACTTCAGTGAACGGAGATGACTAGATCTGAATTTGTATTAGTTGTTTATCAGAAATGATGTTTACCATAATCCTAAACTATTCGCAAACTCTGCATTGAAATAATTTTTTCACTAATAAAGAAGAATGAATATTGACAATTCTTCTGATGAAATTATGAATCATTTTGTTTACTCACTAATCCTCGACACGAAGAATACTTTGTATACTACATTGCCAGAGGAGCCAAAATATTTTTCTTTACACAAACATAGCTATGTAATATTCGTTAGCAAAAATTCGTTATTAGGGTCCTTTATTCAAGATATCATCTTAATTATAACTTTTTTTATTTATTAACCTAATCTTCATATTAATCATTCAGTTATTCCATCATATTTTATTTGACTCCCAGAGCTCAATCCTTCTCCATGTCTCAAATCGATTTTCTTAGGTGTCCATTGAACACCTAAGAAAATCGATAAGTACACTGTCCATTCCTCGTAAATATTTACAATATTACGTTTTTCTTTCCTTAAAAGTACGCAATTTTTCTTAAAAACCATGTAGCCAAGCGCTATTCTTGTTCTCTTTGTGATTAGCACGCAATTCATACAAACTCAAACAAGTGTACCCTGTTATTAGAGCAGTATAACGTACTCTCTGATTCTCTCCTTTATTCTGTCATACTTTTTAACATTCTTTCTCTTCATGGAAAGTTTCTTTTTCATGTAAATTTAAGCTCTTATCCGCATTTGATTTTTCCAGCCAACTGCCATCTCTTTAGCTTTGCATTTCCATAATTTTACTTGCTTCAGCTAATCTCCCGTCACCCTGATGTGGGTTTGGTTATCTGCCTCTTTCGTTTCTTTTTGTTCCTCTTTCAAATTCATTTCTCTTTCCATCTGAATTATGGAATTATTTTGAGTTTTCCTATTATCAATTCCTTAACGCAAGGCTTACGTTACACAATATCTGAGGTAAGCCGGAATAACCCTTGTCTTTTGACACTATTGTGCAGTTCTTTTCTCTCACCATACAGAATTACATCTCAGCAAAATATATCTGCCAAAATGAGAAGAAGTCAGAAGTTTACATTAGAAGAGTATTTACGACGATTTAACCTTGGGGCGATCACTTGATCGATCAACGTTCACTTTGCCGGCAGTTTATTTAGAAGAGCTAGTTTAACCGAAATGTATTCAGTTATAAGCATATTTTTAAATATTTAGAGCTTCGTTTTCATTTTACGTTGATTAAAAATAGTTGAATAATCTTTGGTGATGTTTTTTTTTTAATTGCCAGAAACGTTCATTTGTTCAAAATCGGGGAAAATTAATTTCTAATATAGAAATCATGTGAATACAGAAGACAGTACAGGAACTCTCATAGTAACTAAGGTATTATCTGAAGTAGAAGGTTTAGTCACCGCAAGATACTCAGAACTTTACAGCTCTACTGATATCTCTAATATTTCTCACTGTTACGGGGGTACCGGGTATGGGGAAATTCAAACGCCCTATGGGTATAACTGGTCTTAAAAAATCTTTTCCATTTAAAATATTTAATTTTCTTACGATACTTTTTGCTTTTAATAAGTAGTAGAAAAACAAATCGTAAGAATCGAATATTTATAGATATCTATCTTGTAACGTTCCTTCATTAGCATTGTATCAATCATTCAATGTTGATGACATACACTTTTGAGTTACCGATTTTTTCTTAAAATGCGGATAATTCACAATTGTGATTCGTAATTCTTATATTATTCGTATTAGAAACAACCACCTACCGTTGTATACCACAGCATATATTTCACTCGCATATTCTTCATGGCACGGATCGGTTTGATGATTACTCGACGGTTATGTCATCGATTTTGGACTTCGATACTTTCGATATTTCGATTCGATACTTTTTTATAACTTTCTTATATTTGTTTGTATAGACGTATTTTTCTGGATTTAAGTTAATTGCATTCAACCACCAGCTTAGTTATATGTATGCTCAAAGAATAACTGTAAAGATTAAGTGAAGAGATGAAATTTAATAATAATAATCAAGATGGAATTGAAATCTTACCCTGCACGAGAAAGTGTGCGCCCAAAACCCAAGGTTAAACAAGAAGTAAAAAATGGCGACATGACTGGGTCACGAACTTACTGTAGACAAAAAGTTTTTTTCAGAATTGCGGTTAAGCATAATGTTGGAAAACGCGGTAGACCCAAATAAGAACAGCCGAGCTTGGGTACCGGACCAAAACTCTTTGTTCCCAGAAACTACAGCTAAGTCCACTCTCATTATTCCATTGATACACTTTCATCGTCGCTTCTTTCTACTCGTTACTTTCAATGGGCAAGGACGGACACAGACGGAGGCATCCTCAGAGCTATAAAAACCGCATAGTTGTAAATAGCATTATAATGCCCAAACTTTCGCGACATCTGACGCAAAGAACCGTACTGAATACAGACCAAAGAGGTAATTATTTTCGAGGTCACCGAATGACAAAGTTCGCCCGAGGAAGAGTTGCTGAAAAGCACTCGAAACGTTACAGGGGACAATGGGCCGTCTGCCATTCGGTACATGCTCATACATCGGAGTCATAACGCCCGTTCCTCTTCCGGCGTGTAAATACGATAGTGATAGCACCTAAAAGAAACTTTCCGAGTCATTTTTCCGTGGCACTATTCCGGAGGCTTTGGGAGTCGTCGAAACTTTGTCACATCTGTTGATGTCTAGCGCAAATTGGTGGAAGTGTCGTAAAAAGGGGCAGGGTTCGATCCCTCGAAGTTGGGAGTTCGGAAAAACCCTTTTCCAGTGCCGTATGTCGCCTTGATTAAATAAGTTCTACCGCGGGAAAATGAAACTACCACCGAACTTTATATATATCTTGTTCCGAAGCATCACCGAGTGCAGAAATCATCCTCGGGGCGGTTGAAGATGATCTTAGAAACTGGGTTAACGTCCCCGGATGGGCGGATGAGGGGATTTTCAGTAGTTGGGAAGTAATAAAAAGTTGCGGAATTTATTCTGGGCCCTTTACGAGGGATTTCCATCTGTATTTCCATTCTTAAAGCCCGGAAGAATTTTAAGAAGCGGCGAAGTTTGCGATGGAGGGTGTTATTCGAGTGGAAAAATGCCCGCGCGTGATTGTTTGTTTAAAAATGGCGCATGCAAGCGAGTTTTCGGTTGTTATAATCGAAATTTTTCGCGCGGTTGGATAACGACTCGGGTTGCTCTGATTTTCACTATAAATTCAACGGATTCGGGAGTTACTTTTTGGTTTTCCATGACAGTGAAGATAAAGTAGGAATCATTTCTTCAAGGAAACTAGATCCTTTTAATATAAACTAAATAGTTGCAAAGTTAATAAAAACAGGATTTAGTTTCCTTGAAAAAAGTGCAATACAATATTGTACTGAGGTGGTTTTGCAAAGTTCATATTAGACAGCTTATAGTTATCTTGAATAATTGATTTCAGCTTTATTTCTCCCGAATCTTACACGTTTCAAACTAGCAACAAGCAAAAACTATTTGTTATTTGGAGATACTAGTATTTTGTGGTGTTTATCCTATTTTAAAACCCCCTTCATCTTTATTAATCCTAACAGGGGATTGGGTACTTATTCATGTAATCTGAAGGAATTTATTATTTAAAAATGAAAATCCGCAAAATTTCAGGGTTTTCCAAATACAAATTAAAAAGATTTGTCACTCACTTCTTCGAAATACAATTTGGAGAAACGTCGACTTAATGAAATATTCTTTGGATTTAATGTCTCTCGGATAATCTGATTTTGGTGAAACATCTTTGGGTTAAAAATTTTCAGTGTAACATCTCTGGGTTAAAAGTCCCCTGGATAAACACTGTGTGGAAGATCTGTCCTGTGGGGGAAGAATGTTGGGTACAGTGTCAGGAAACAGTGAGCTATACAGTAGAACCCTGGTAATCCGGACACTCGCTAATCCGGAACCATCGGTAATCCGGACGGTCTATTGGGAGTTATGCAAACCCGCAACTTCTTCTTGTGAACATATAAACACGCATATTACATAGTAACAAGAAACGAGAGGTGGACAGACTATTTGAAAAATTTCTCCATTGGCTGCAATGATGTGATGGAGAGCGAAGTATTTCGTTTATTGTGATAGTTTTCTGAGACAGCATTTTTCCATTAGAGGAATGCTTAATATGTGCGAGACTAAACAATTTCTAAAGACAATAAATTTTCAGTTGCAGCAGGGTATCACTTCTCAAAACATCACTTTCATGAAAAAGCTATGAAAGAAGAGGCGTAAAAAACAATCCTTCCCTTTGATAGACGTCCAATGAGGATGACCATGCATGGGCTTGATGTAAAAATAAGAACGGTCGCGCAAAAGAAAATAACTGACTTTTTTGCTCGGTGATAATATCCATTCACTTTATATGTTTTAATATCTTATGTAATATAAACATGCACTATCTGTACAATATAATTTTTGAGAAAAAATGTTTTTTGAGTTATTTTTGAAAACCTCGCTAATCCGGAAACCCCGCTAATCCGGACGCCTATGTGCCTGAATTCGTCCGGATTACCGGGGTTCTACTGTATTAGCATTTCGATATGCCTAGCCATATAGGTAAATTATAAGGAAAGAAATTCGAACAAGACTATTTACGAATTAGAGGTTTAAAACTATCTTAACATTTTCAGGTTTAAATTTTGAAAAAGTAGCAAAAGAAATTAATATTTAAACAGAAAGAACTTTGAAGGTTTGATACACGTGCAGAAAATCTTTAATTCATTAAAAATAAAAACAATGGAGGATCACCTCACTTTTTAAGGGTAATTTAATTAGGTACCCCTGAATATGAAAGCATCGCTGTCGAAATGTGCATTAGGTGTTTTTAAAAGTGCGGTGATTCTTTTTAGTTTACTCCAAATACCGGTGAATGAGACCGGGGATGCCGACAAAGATGTCTATCGGAGATAGTAAACCTCTAAAATTCACAGTCGTTGGCGAAGTCTGGTGGAAATTTATCATGATGAGAAAAGATGAAAGTTGTAATTTTTCCACATTTTTTTATTAAAAAAAAGATTAATAGGACATTTTTCGGCAATTGATCACCATCATCAAGTTATTAAGTTACTGTTTTCATAAAAAAACCTTGGAAAAAGTACTACTTTTATCTTTTCTAATTTAAACCTCTAATTCATTAACAGCCGCGTTCCAAATTTTCTTCAATTGCTATTGAAATGTCATACATCGGGTATTTGTTTGAAGACGACTTTTTGTATTTTTTTCCAAAACCCGTGGCAGGGTAGGTTCGGAACGCCGACAAAGACGGCTTTGGAAGAGTTTCAAAACCTCTAATCTACATTGCGGTCTACTTGTACAGTGCATCGAAGCAGAAAAACGGGTGTGCGGTTCGTGGAACCGACTGGTAACCCTAGACTTCTCCCCAAACGAAATAATCAACCGTCGACTCTCGCAGGGACTTCAAAATGAACATCCGATCGAATCGAACCTATCGCTCCTATTACGTCAATTACAGCTGCTCGCGTCGATTCGTAATTCCTATCGCCTCCCGCATCGTGTCACTTCCCTCGACCACGTCACCATCCATTCCGCCAATTTCTATGCGATCCTCGGACCCACGCAGAAAAATAACCGGCCGTAATAAACTGGCGGAATTATGACTCGAATTCCGAATTCCGCACACGCAATCAGCGTTTTGTAAATATTCATGCAGCGACGAAGAATGCCCGACGCAGCCGCTGATACCGAATCGAGAACAATGACGATTGGCAAACGGCATTTAATTAATTTTGCGGAAAATCCCGACAAAAAAGCGTGCGTCCCGTTCCGAATTATGAAAACAATCCTCCGCGATGAAATTTAACGAAATCCTTTTATGCAAATAGACATCCGTTTGCCGAAGAATGGAATTGGCTTCCCGCCGTGGGTTATTTTATTTGCTTTTATTTTATTTATTTTACAATACCACCGCAGTTCGTCAATAGGACACGCGGTGACGTTGCCTTACACTATATTAAACATCTAACACAAACAATGCTTCAAAGTTCAAATGCTGCAGAACAGTATGTTAGACTAAGTAAATGAAATTTAAGTCCAAGTAAAGAACGAATGCGATCTTTGAGAAGCTTCGGCAAAAAGTTAAAGAAAGTAATCTAAAAGAAAACAGATAATCCTTGTCGTTATTGCCGCAGTCTATTAGAGAAGCTGATAGGGTAGATTACGAAAGGATGTTGGTGTTATCCCCTGCCATACGCCACTTACGGTTTGCGGGGTATGAATCTAATTAATGAATCAAATTAAATATTATTAACCTCGTCCATTAACTACAAAAGGGCACGTTTTTAAATTCATCGATGGATCCATCAAACTGTTTTTTTATTCACCGATGGATCTATGATACTTTCCCCCGATGTGCATGTTTGATCCTTTTATCATGTTTGATGCTCGATGAAGTGCCGATGGTTCTGATGACAGAAGCGGGCCATTCAAATGTTATTTTCCATAGCCTCATAAAAAGTATATAAATGGCAACTTACAATAGAGAATATAATGAATTCATAATGCAACAATCGACGAACACAAACATTAATGCGCTGTTTATGTTTCAACAGAGTTTAAAGAATTATAGAGATGAAACAAGTAGTATATTCAACAGTAGCCATCTTGTCAAAGAGCAAAAACACCAACGGACCGTTCTTATATTTATTAAGAATCGAGAATCCGACGAAGTAATCAGACAAACATCGATGCAATCCATCGCTCATTAGATCGATGAATTTAAAACGTGCCCTTAATTTAGTAAATTCGCTATTTTCCAATTACTAAATAATCTAAATTACTACAAACACCAAGTGCGTTCAGCAATATACTCAACTGATTCCCCAATAACTTACAAACACAGAATCTCGGTACATAATATACAAAAGAACTTTCTTTGAAATTGAATTAACACCATTTGTCGTTATTAAGGTCGCGTAAGATTATTTTGGGTTCCTGATAGGTATTCTGGACCACAGTTGTAGCCGGGACTGGGAAGATTCGTCGCAGGGTACCTTTCTCCACGGCGCGCCGTGACGATTTTTGAACGAATTATAGTCTCGTTCCTAGAATGTTTATAATTTTTTCCTTCAGTACAGAGAAAGGTTAATACCTAACGATACAACCAGAAGATTAATACCTCCTTCAAAACTCAACTCTTAGAACGCAAAGTATGTATAGCGTCCTCACTTCACTATGTTAGTGGAGTTACTCTATGAGGGAAATTTTTTATTTAAATTCCATTATATTTCTATTCAACGATTTCACTTTTAATTATGAAATTTAAAAGGCAACCATAAAAATCAGGAACAGAAGATGAACAATTTCTTTAAAATAAAATATACTTCCGAATATATAAAATGCCTATAACAAAGATATTATCTATCTCCTTTTCTTATCATTGTGTTCTGATGCATCTGCGTAAAACTGCTGATCAATTATTTTAAATTTAGAAGCAAACATTTCAATTACGGATAAATGAAAATGCTTAATATAGTATATAGGCCACATTCGTGTGGGTTGGGATGGATTGGAGAAAGAGGAACAATTATAAAACAATATTCCTAACAGTCAAAAGGCATCTAAAACCATTTGAACTCAATATGAAGCCATATTTATTCGACAACGATACATAATTATCGAATTCAATATGTAACCATACATACAGGGATATTATGTACAATAACCACGGCGAATTGTCCTAAACCCATCTCGGGATTCCCGTCTATTTTAAAACGCAAATTCCGCGTCGGCCACGTTAATTTCTATTCATCGCGGGTGGGAAGAAGACAAATTTTGGCAACCGAACTCGTGCATTATTGATGGTATTCCTAAAGGATGTTTGGATAAGCTGATAATTCCGGAGCTGCTGGAGTGTTGTCGAGGGATTAGGACGAGTTATTTCGGGTACGTATCGAGAGAGAGAGATACATCCAGACGCTCGGATGAATTACTGCAAACTCGCGGTTCATATAAGAGAGAAAACACGGATCGTAATTAGACCGCGGATCCCGCAAACGTATTCACGTTCTTTAATTAGAGTAAAGATTCCGACGAGCGTTTTATGCGTGCTCCACTTAGAATCAGCTCCTATCTGCTTTGATGAGGATTACTACATTACTATTAGCGTAGCTTTGGCTAAAATGGAGAATGGATTATGTGAAGGGTTTTGCATACGTAAATCATATGCAGCGGCTACATTTAAAATTCAGTACTTCTTTCCCTTTTGCAAACAGAAAAATCCACACCAAAATTAATAAGTTTTGGTGATTTTCAATCCTATTCCTACTACTCTAGCCATGAACAAACACCACTGATAACAGATCAACGTTGCGACGAAACTAAACATCACATAAATGGTAATTTCTCAGTTTTCCGTGCCGATTTAATTTCGCTATCCCTGGGAACTTCGCACCAAGTGTCCAAATTCCTACTTTTACCTCCAATTTATGCCAATATTTTAATAGTTTTAATATCCAGGATTTTGAAATTATGTCCGCATCCTAAATTTAGCTTTTTATATGTTTCTGTTGTATTATCAGAGTATTCTCGTCATTCTTTGTCATTTGATACTTGCAAATTACTATTTTGTAATTTACATCGAGCAAGAAACAAATTTACTGAAAAGTGTTCACATAAGCTCGAATCCAACGAAATTAAAATTTCGTTTCCCCATGTTCCCATCCTTGCGAATATTGGATAGGAAACATGGTTTTACTTCTCTTTTCTATGAATTTAGTTAAAATGAAACTTGAGTATGGAAAATTATATATATACGAGTAAAATGTTGCTTGCATTCTGCAAGCATGTTGATATTACAAATTTCAAGTTGACATCATATCGAGAGGGTCCTCAAAAGTAGAAAAAGTGTTGAAAATATTCTTAAAATTCGCTGTATTTATCCGTCCGGCATCAAACCCGGGTCTTCCTGGTGATACTTAGTATACAGCACAACAGAACATCACCGTCTCTAACTATGTGTGAAAATTCAAGCAGAAATATTTGCTGCAACTGCCTCAAACAACGTCCTACTTTTCCCTTATATTCCTTACGTAAGAAATATTAATGTGCTCTGGCATCGAACCCATGGACAGTACGGTCTTATGTAATTTTTTCTTGAACCGATTTAGGTTTAAGAAAATGTATATCTTAATATACATCTTCTAGCAAAGCCAGAACTACCTATCATTTCGATTAGTGCATCAAAAATAATAATGAAAAACTACCTCAATGTATTTTAAATGACAGATGTTTGCATCGTCCTAGAATCGAACCCAGGACGTTCTCAGTAAAAATCATTCATGTTTTCGATAGATCATGACCATATATATAGGCTCCATGAGTTTCGATTCTCTACCTATCCGGGAAGTAATTTTAAAAATTCCCGAAAATCAAAGCAATGCTTTTAAATGGAAAAAAATCGGGACCCTGGGGCCCTCTGGAATCGAACCCATGTTACTGAGGTTCAAAATCGCAATTTTTCTGGCGGTTACACGTTATGGCCAATGCGTCGTAAAAATTTCAAGTCAATGACGCTTGTGGTTTAGTCTGTGAATTAGTATCCTATCTATCTATCTATCTATATAGGTATACGAGTAAAATGTAGCTTGCATACTGCAAGCAGATCGACAACACCAATTTCATATCTGCATCATATCGGGAAAATTCTCAAATAAAAAAAAGAATTCAAAATATTCCTAAAATACGCTGTAATTTAATCGTCTGGCATCGAACCCTGGTCTTTCTGGAAATAGTTTCTATGCAGTACAACGCAAGATTGCCATTTAAACTATGTGTGAAAATTCAAGCAGAAATATTGGCTGCAACTGCCTCAAACGGCGTTCTACTTTTCACGAATGTAATGGCTCTCTGGGTTCGAACCAAGGACGATTTAGGAAATCTAAAACATGTTTTTGAAATGTATTTATGGTCTCTATCTATATGCCGAATTTCAACTTTTAATATTATTGGGAAAGGGTTCAAAATAATTCTAAAAAATCGGACCAGTTACTAATTGTAGAGACGCCTGGTGTCGAAACCAGGACATATTGGCAGCTGAGAATGCACAGTATGACTTGTTAGGACTTGGTCTTATTTCATGCCTAGTTTGAAGTCAGTATCTTGCCGAGAAGTACCTAAAATTTGCTTCCGTTATCTCCGTAAGAAATGCATTGAGGAGTGCAAATGACCCTCTGGGATCGAACCAAGGACCATAACTGAATACGTAAAATTTGATTATGAAATATATTTATGATCTCTAACCACATGCCGAATTTCAAGTTTTCATGCTGTCGGGAAAGGCTCCAAAAGAAATCTTAAAAATCGCAACAATACATTTTAAACGGGCGATTTTTGCCCCGACCTAGCATCGAACCAAGGATAATCATCGATGATATCTTAATGGTTTTCGTTGGATATACACGGCTTCTAGCGATCCCTTGAATTTCAACTCCCTACTTTTCCGAGAAGTGCCTCAAAAAAATTTTCGAAAATCCCCACCATGTATCCATATGGAGAAAATCGGGACTTTGGGGCCTTCTGGAATCGAACCCATGACAATAAGGATCAAAATCGCTTTTTTCCTGGGGGTTTCACGTTATGGCCAATACGTTGTAAAAATTTCAACTCAATCACGCTTGTGGTTTAGGCTGTGAATTTGTATCCTCCCTATCTATCTATCTATCTAGTTACATGAATGAATCCGGAGAAGCATCTATATATAACAGATACATGAGTGATCCGGAGAAGCGTCTACATATAATAGATATTTTAATATCACACTTACAAAGGATAACAAAAGCAAAGTAATATTCTAACAATCCTCTTAGAAATTATGAGTTATCATAAATCACGAGTTACGATTTACGTATTTTTAATCTTTGTCAGTAAGTATTTTTGAGGAGGTAACTCTCCAGAGACAGTGAATGTAAAAATTGTTAGACAGAAGTATGATTTATTTAAATTTGGATGGTATGAATAAATATTTTTAAAGATATATTTTTCTGGACGGAAAACCAGGATGGTATGATTACTAGTATGGCCTTTTACGATCAAGCATCACCTAAATTATAAGAGTTACGAATACAGATTTTTCTTGAAGAATCTCCCTTAATTTTTCCTTTGAGAGAAAGAAAAGTACAGCAAAATACAATAATGAGAGAATCACCGATCTAACAAAGCTAATTTCATATTTAGTTTGAAGTAGTTCTTTTAACTTGGAAAACAAAATCGTGTTGCTCATAATTCATATCATCATATATAGAGGTAAATATGACTTAATGTAATACCGAAAATTAAGGAAAAGTAAAATATTAGGGAGCGTACGAGAAAAAGAAAGAGGTTCGATATTTCTACCAAGAAGTGAAAATCCTTTCCACCAAAACAGCGACGTTAATCCTTTACAGGATTGCAAAAGTGTCACTATCCAGGTGCGATTAACATTGTATTGGGAATCGATTGATTTTCTCCTGCCCACATTTTCTATCAATTACATTTCAAAAAGATGGAATTCATTTCAAATTCATTAAAAAATACAATAAACATGATCAATTCGCTTAAATTTGCCAGTTAAATAGAAATAATGGTGCGCAAATACCATTTTCAACCATTAGTGTATACCAGATGGAACATCTAACACCCCGTAGTTTTTTAAAGAAAGATCAGTGAAAAACATCTAGGGCTGTTTGTTTCTGTATCTCTTTTAATACTTCTGTAATTGGGTTCACGTACATTTATATAGATACAGCCTTATATATATATTTCGAATATAATATTGGCCGCCAAGCCCCTATCTAAGGCCTCTCTGCTAGGAATAAGTTAACGTTCTAGTACTCCAACCCCTAGGTCATGGGGTCAAGTCCAGGCTAATCGGATTTAATCAAAATTAGGGAATGCTTGTGTGATTTCGTGATTAATAATAATTATTATTATTACGGATGCAATTTGGGTGTTCCCTTTTCCATTTAAGAAATTGTTATTACTATTTCATTATTATTATTTTTTCAAGTATGCATATTTATATTTATTATTTTAATATGGAGTGCATTAGATGAATATATTCATTCATCTATGTATATGCAAAGTCAATTTGGTACATAAGACAAAATTGAACAAAAAATTGCACTTGAAGGTATTGGTTTCCCTTTTGGTCCTCCTGAGCCAATAATTGGCTCCTCAGAAGGTGCAAAAATAAACAAATAACCAGAAAATATAAAATACTAAAGAATTACAGAAATATGTCTTACTTATAAATACTTTAATGATTTAATTATTATTACTTTATCATATTCACTCATGGTGTTTTATAGTCTTGTAATAAGTCTTTACTAAGTCCCATACTTTTCGAAATATTAGCTATTTGCTTATTAAAGATGTAAGAAATCTTATTTGTGATTCCTGTACTAAATATTATTATTAATAAAATGATTGTAGATATATTTTAAGGGCTTGCACGAATTATAGAGCTTGGATACCAAATTCATACCTTACCGTCAATGAATAACGTAGTTGCCAAAGACCATCGCTAACCAGATAGTTCAAGAATAATAATTCATCAGTTAACATTACAGTTAAAATGAATTTTGGGTAATTATGCTATGCTATCGCGATGGATGATACACGAATCCTCATGCCTGTAACATACACCCAACTACACTGTTTACTTACCCCAAATATTCGCATGCATTTCAATCTCCGGCAACGAGCCAGTTTCTGCATTTATCGGAGTTCATTACATTCTAATTAATCTTCTCGATAAATACGAATACCTTAAGGGCAGAGAAAATAATTTCCGATCCCGAGAGAGATAAATCAAAAAAATCTGGAGATCGCCATAAACGAAATCTTTTTACTAATGAGACGCATAGATCCGCAAATTAGCGGTGGTGACAGAATGCGGAACCACATTTATTAATCGCATTATTCATGGGGAAATCAAACCAAATTCACGTGCCGAAATCTTTTCGGGTCTCATTTAACGAGGACATGACTCCCGGAAATTTAATTAACGTCTGCCCTTTTAAAATATGCAGCTCGTTGAAAAATTCGGGACCAACCGTCTCGTGATCGATACTCGGTCGACGTGGTTTTTTCCCCGAACCAACAGCGCGAACAAAACCGATTTCAACCGTCAAGGGAGGGATTTAAAATATCCCCACACGCCGCCCGATTTCCATTTTCGTCTTGACAGGTTGAAGGGATACCCGCGCGAGGGGAAGGAAATACTTTAAACAAGACTGCGGACGAATACGCGGATTTCAATCAGGAAATTTGCTTCTGAATGCGTTGCCAGGAATGGAACACATTCTAAGGGTAAAAGGGAAAGAGTCAAGAATCCTGGAGATTTTCGTTTAGAGGCCTAACTCAGGAACCAAAGGAAGACCAAGGAAAAAAAGAAAAATTACACCATTTAAATAATAATTATAATATGATAACACTCACTAAATATAATATTAATATTACTGTAATTTTAATATTCATTTTATTTATATGTTTCTGCGATTTTAATATTTCCGTAATTTTTTATTTCTCTAATTTTAATAATTCAGTAAATCTAATATATCTGTAATTTTAATATTTCTATGATTTTCATATTTCTATAATCTTAACATTTCTGTAATTTTATTATTTCTATAATTTAAATATTTCTTTAGTGCCCTGAATTAGCACATACAAGTAGTTGTAGTTGAGGTCAGGTATAATAGAAGCCCACATGATTCGAACCACTCCGAATAAAAGGCCATATAATAATAGCAATATTATATATAGAATAAATAATCCTAATTATTCAATACCGTAACAAAAATAAACGTTACCTTTGTCAGAATTAAAAACAGAACCCGAACAGAAAAATTGAATTTCCTGAGCTCGAAGTGAAATCATAATCCGTAATCAATTCCGTTCCACTTTTCCGTTCCAATCAAAACGTGTTTTCAACTAAGTAAAATTAGTACTCAAGGAAAATTGGGCATTAAAAATTGTGAAAAGTTCAGAAACGGGATCTTTTAATTTCTTGAACGGTGCTTCAGCTATTTTTAATAATTAGGTATATATCTAATTTCGCCATTCGTATTCTAAAAATGAATATGATCAAACGAAATCGAGAAAGTTACCAGAATAAAATAACCATCTGAAATGGCTAAATACGTTCATAACTGTAGCGAAATATTTTGAGTGTACGTAGTTATCAGAATATATTATTACTTTTCCCGCGTATTATAAAGTTCTATATTTGTAATTTTTGCAACGTTAGTTTTTTTCGATACGCACCTATTTTTATTCAAGGTTGGTTCAGGTCAGATTTACCTCAGTGACAACCAACCTTCCATATTGCTGTTTTTATGAAAAGCAAATAAATCTTTGAAAAATTAGAAAACAATTCGGTGTTGGCAGACGCAGCCAAACCGGAAGTGCGAACCGGAATCCGGTTTCGTCATCGAACCGCGGCGAAAACCGGAGCGCAAGGCATCACATTTTCGATGGTCGAATTTCAATTAGGGTCATTCGTCTCCGAATGCGAGACGAGGGAACAAAACGAGAGAGGAGGTATTTCGTTCGGTGTACTCCGAACGGAGATGAAGCGCCGTGGGACGAGGATATTGGGTTGAAGAGCATCCATCTCATATTTAGTCTCCGACCACGCAGTGCTTTTTTCCCTGCTGCGGATGCATTTCGCTCCAGACTGCTCAAAGAGAAGGGAACGCGACCTTGTCCTCTCTGCACCAACTGTAGTCCGAATGGGGAAGGTTGAAAATGCGGTACTTCCCCCGCGAGGTCTCCCATTGATCCCGAGTTTGGAAAGCGATGTCTTAGGTCTCTGATCTGTTATTCTGTAAAACGGGGGAAATTCATGTGCTTCCGTTGAACCATAAGTATTTCCTGCCTCGAAATTATAAAGGATGCGGCGTAAATGAATATTTTTTAGGATAACATCTATATATATATTTGGAATAAATAATTATGCAAGTATATCTTACAATAATTATCTCTCTATTATTTGCACAGTTTATCTAATGTAAAAACTCGCAATCTTCCAGATGAACGAATTCAAAATACGGGATACCTGTAGAACAATAGCGACACTCATAAGCATAATATAATACGCATATATAAAAATATTGTTTAATAAATAAAATTTAAATTCATATCTCATGAATATTACATATATTTTATATGCAATGAACCATAAATGATAATTTATATTCCACGTAAATACAGACCATACAACTGCGAAATAATAATAATAATTTTCTTCTTAAAATGATGTAATGATGTGTCAACTAATCTCTGATGCAAAGAAAAATTTCATAAAATATATTCAGTTTGCAAATATATACAGTCCACCATCGACGATATTATCAAATACATTCCCGTAGGTGATCGGATTTGGACTATGTTATTTATAGGTAATGGACGGCTAATGAAACCAAGTAAGGAGAGGTACGAAGTTTTGGATTTTCATAATCAATATAAATTTGATAAATTTAAAATATTTCTGGAATGAAATGGACTAACTTATTCCCATATCGGTCCATATCGGTCCTTATCGGCTTGTCAACACAAATATAAAAGTTAGAAATAGTATATTCGGCAAATATTGACTAATAATAACAAACTTTCATTCTATTTGACACTTAACTCACAAAATAAATTAAAGGTTTAGCAAAACTTTCTATCAATTTCTGAATTTAGCGTGTACTTATTCGAAATAAAAATAGAAAAACGAGAAAATTAGATTAATCCATTTTGTATTCGTAATGGGCGTACTTAATTACTAACTCGGATAACATTTCAAAAAGCCGATCTAATGCGGGCTCATAGATTAATATTAAATTTAAATCACGTGGAAGGCGCTGTAATTTAGCCAACTTGTATTCTAAAAAAAACCAATCGCGAGTTTGACCGTGCACGCCCTATAAACGAGCAAATGAATATTTATGCCGATGCGTTTTATACAATCGAGTGAAACGGATTTGCCAACGGGTGCGTGTCTTCGTAATCGATCCAAACACTATCATATCTCTAACAGAGTGCCGCAGTGATGCAGAACTTCACTTTGTGAATGTCAGGGGCACGAAAAAATTACTAACACCCGATCCGTTGCAATATTTCGCGGACTCGAGAAGAAAATAATTTTTATTCGTTTCCGTTAATAAAACCCTACTGAGGACTGCATATATCGGTGCGGAGAAACACGATTGTTCACGATGCGTAACCTAACGAATGAGCAAAAGAGATATGAATTGCTCATTGCTTCTGTTGGCGGCTTTTGATGCGCGATGTTAGAAAATAAAGGTGACGCTCGCGCCGGGATTCCTAGCTTTATTCCACTTCCGCGAAAAATGCAATAACTCGTACACTACTCCGTCAATTTGAGCCTTTCTCCCGTTTGACCTTTCGGGGCTCCAGAGCTGGAAACACTACAGCATTTTCCACAGAGGATACCAATGTGCTTTATGAGTGCGAGTGAAGAATTATGCGGTGTGCATTCACTACTGTCGGATAGATAAGATACGGAGTATTGAGCGAATCACAAACATGCCGCATTGAATGACGTTCCTTGGGAAAACAGTAGCACCTATTTCCACGCGTGTATCTTGTACGCTTCCGAGGTATCGTAAACTGGATGCGGAGTAGCTTCTTTATGAGAGGTTACCGCTGTTATGATATGCATACACAAGGGTATAGATATCCATCACGCTATGAGACCTCGAGTCACAAAGAGTGACCTAGGCCATTAATTATATTGTTCAAAAGCCATCCTTAGTGGTGATATTATTTAATAGTTCCTCCTTTTTAGCTTTCCTATCTGCGAGCTATGACCTTGGTCATCCATTATATTATCACTCGCCATCCTTAGTTGATAATCCATGAATAGTCTCTATGATTTTCCTTCCTTAAGCCTTCCGCTCCTGATACCATTTCTTGATGAATGGGATTTCTTTGTCTTTTGGTGCAGGATAGAGATGTATCTTTCATTCATGTATGCCCATATCACGGCTGTGATGATTTGAAATTTACTTAGGTAAGAGTGATTCTGAATATGCCTTAATATATATGAGCCATGCATTCAATTTGATCAATCCTCGTTGAATGCAATAAAAGCGTTATTCATAGAGCTATTTTAGTGAACCCTGTGGCCAATTTCCACGAATAGCTCACTGCCTCGATGAGGAAAGAAAGTGCAAGCAGCTCTCTTCTAAACTTACTCAGTCGAATCGTTCCCTTTTCAAAACTTTTTATTGCTTTTGTTCTAAAGAATAAAGCTCTAATTATCCTTTAGGCCAATAATATTACGGACGGAAAAATAAACAATACTTCGCTTCTTTTAGATCTTAGCTCATCAAAGGGATAACAAAGTAATTGGGTGGCACTTAGGCGGGCTTTTCCTTTTCACAGCGTTCTGGAAAGTGGAGGAAACAAGAAAAAACTACCTCACAACTCATATAGCTCAGCAAAACTCATATACCGTGAAGGGGTTTTTGAAAGCTAACGGAAAGAAATAGCAGGGGTTGAGGATCTAACTAGCCTTCGGAGAGTCCACCATACTTATAGTATCTTTCCATACCTCTGTTATGCGTGTTAGTGCAATGCATGTACTTGTGGTGGCAATTATGAGCAATGGATAGTTGTCTTGTAGGCTAGTCGATGATAAAGAAATCGTGTTTTGTAAAGAATGGCGAGAGTATCCTTCAGCTCATCCTTGCAACGTTATATAAAAAGGTGAGGTTGTCATTAGCCATAAACCCTAATAATCATTGCCTAAAATAATTATCATGCATATGTTAGAAATGAGTGACGTGACGTCAGGCGTAGGAATATATTTGTGACGTCATAGTTTACTCCACGAGGAGAAATAGTTCCGTAAAGGCGGGAGACTGACCTCCGATGTGACCGCAGATCCGCGTCCTCTCTCTTTGGAGACAGACACGACAATCCGGCCCCTTCGAAACGTCGGTCTTGCCCAGTATTTTATCATCTTTGCTAACACATCTATGGATGCAAAAGATAAATTTTGACGCATTTAAATCCTTCATTTATTTAGTTATTTTCAAAAGTAGTTCGACAGCATAGGTCATGTCGCACGTAGACTCCCACCCTGGACTAAACCCGGGATCGCCTTCACCGATGTAGAAAGCGTCCACATGGCTATCCAGGAGTCCAATTTGTCCTTTATTTTCGTTGTGTTAACCAGTGAGACCGAAAATGTATGGTATGGACAGTTATAACATCACCTTACTCAAGGAAAATATTGAATTTCCATATCACTAAAGTGGTTGATTCTTAATGTATACTTAGACAAGGGCCTTTAATAACATATTTTTTCTCGCATCAGCTCTCCGAACTCTTTCCGTTGGCTATATCCTTTAATTTATTAATTTTAGAATCAGCTTAAATTTGCTGCAAAGCCTCTTGTTTTGCAGGGATTCTCAGATACACTATTAAAAGTAAACATTGATTGGTTCATGCTTCTTCTGGCCTTAGTTAAATTCAAGCGATGTGAGACAATTTTGGCATGAGAGCCTCAAATCAATCATTTAATCCATCGTCAATTTCAATTCATTACAAAATAATAGTAAAACTAATTTAAATCAATGTATAATAGAAAACAATAGTTGTAGCTGTAAATAAACCTAAGTGAAATATAGGGAAAAGCATACCAAATCAATCAAGAGAACATCCGCAAAGGGGAGTGAAAACATTCAGAAACGTACTGAAATAGATAAAAGGAACTGAAAAAGGTGCAAATATCAAACTCTAAGATAATAAACACTTAAAAAGTATAAAAATGAACATCAACAAACGATAAAAACCATAAATGCGATAAAAATAAATAAAAGTAACAATAATTACCCATTGAAATTAAATAAAATATCAATCAATTAACAAAAATAAATTAACTGAATCAAAATAAGAGAGAGAAAGAGAAATAAAAATATATTAAAACTGATTGACATGCAAAAGAGGGTTCGTGGCATGAATTTCATATATTTTCAGGGAAATCATCACAGTAAATATCTCGTAAATCATACATAGCGTAAAAATCAAACTCTTAATACGTAGCGGCATTAAAAATTCGATAAATATTTGGCATCGGGCGGACGAAAATAATTTTACCGTTGTGCACAGAATTGAGCTGTGTCACCTCGGATTTTTGTTGTGGCGAAATTGTAAATATTGAAAAATCACCGAAAGCCAAACGAAAATATCTATTGAATCATTGGCTTATATCCGCATTCAATTTGTTCATCCTTATCGGAGAGAACCTTTTTGAGATTCAAATCGAACATATTTTTAAATCGTGCTGAAAATGATAGCATGTAGATCTCCTTTCCGATATGCTAAGAGCGAAGGTCTTTCTCCAATAGACGTCACTTAGGGACCGTATTAATTTTTATTTATGACAAGCAAAGAAGAATGAACGGATAATTTTCCGTTAATCGCGAAAACATTTTTCGTCGATAAAATCTTCTGACATTCTCACAAAAATTGTTTTAAATGGTCGATGTGTATGAATTCGTGAAGGAATAATTCTTAAACCATTGGTTTTTTAGAGTTAAAGTTAGAGGTTTGGTTTGGTTAGAGCGTTTGCTTGATTTGAAAAGAAAACGGTAGAAAAGTGAATCATTGTAACTTCTTTATGTGTAGGTAACGATTTATGTATGTATAAGATATAAAAACTTCTAAAATATCAATCATAAGCGTTATCGATCATTATCTTTAATTTACAAAAATTGATGTAGGAATTTGAACAGATTTTGCTGTTCATTAAGAGAAATGAATACCGAAAACGATTCAAAAGGAATTACATGAACCAGAAATATTCGTTAAAATAGTACTTATTCTTATATGTATAAAAATGAATAAAAGCTTCATACTAACGCAGAATCCATCTATTTATGCTGATAACGCCGATAGAGTAATCAAATTCAATTTGAGAAAAGGGAACGTAACCTTAATTCTTAAGTTAAATTTTAAGGCCAATTGACTGTTTCTCAACGATCGTTTATTTACTTGTTCCCAGAGATTTATAATGCATAACAAAAAATAAGGGAGTGAGATATTTAACTTACAAGAACGTGTTTATAGCTGGAAATATCTTGGCTATTATCTAAGAAAAGGATTAACCGTTTCTTTAAAGGACATAAATTATTTCATCAGTATTATAAAATAGTATCAGAAATATTTTATATAGGTATTATTTTTTTCTTTTCTACACTTTATTCTAAAATTGATTTACACCATATTATATATTATAATCAGTGATTTTATATTATATTATACCTTAAAATATTATATATTTTAATATATTATTATATATTTTAATCAGTGATTTTATGAAATATTATACCTTTAAATAGAAGGTCAACTCAGCAGTTTTTTCTATAAATAAAGCAATAAAAAATATTTGAGTTTAATGTTTGCATAGAAAGTAATTAAATAAACATTTAGACTCTCATAGTTTACATGAGGTGGAATTCGAATTGAAACGTACATTCATTTCCTTTTCTCTGAATCCAAAGAGAGATACACACGACCGAAACACTAAATCTTTCGGGAGTTTGTTTTGACAAATATTCAGCTCCTAGGAGTTATGAAATATAGACATAAACAAGGGAAATATAGCAGAGAACTCGCCGCCTTGCGCCATATATTTTCCTCTCGGCAATAATTTTTAATTTAAGATTCAACCGCGGAGTCACCAGGAAGCGGCGAAAATGGTTATGCAGCACTTTTCGGATGCGGAAGCTGGATCTTGATGTATGCGCTGTATATTTTCCGAGGAGGAATCTCCACCGAGGTCACTATCTACCGAGTATTTCACTTGGTGGAGGGAAAATTCCCTAAAGAAGGTGTCTCGAGGGAAAGGATGCGATGCAATAGACTGTAATGGATGAAAGAGAGACCTGTCGCTGGATAAGTTATGAGGAACTAACAGTTAAATTTATCAGAGGTTTTTATTCAGTGTTTAGGAAAAGAATGAGGTGATAAGAATACTATATGGACGTACAGATTCAGCACTGTCCTAATTCCATTCCTATTCCATTCAATTCCTAATTCCTGTTTTTAACTGTGAGACTCATTTACTCCCCTTATAAATTTACCATGATATTTACTCAGGAATTTGACGTAATATAAAATTTAAACATATAAATTATTTTCGCAAATAAATAGTTTTATTCTAATAATACTAATATTTTATGCTCATTTTTGAGAATTTTTTAGATCAAATACGGTGACGTGAAAAAATAATATTATTGAAGGACAATTTTCTTATTTTTGGAAATTACTTTCTTCAGAAATTTGAGCAGTAATCTAAGAAGATAGGAGATAAATCTTCTACCAATAGAATTTTACCCTCGACCTTTAGCTACCCAAAGCCATGGAGATGAAATTTGGTTCACTGTGAAAACTAAGGTTGGGATAGTCTGAACTTGCTTATGACAATTTCTGTCAGGTAAAGCCATAATAATAAAGCGGTAATGACTTTCTGTGGGGTGATAATGACCGTCTGTAAAGTCATAATAATATGATGTTAGTGGCTGCCTGTAATGTCATTAACTCGAAAGCTGGTTGGAATATTATTCCTTACATCATTAGCTATCAAAAGCTTTTAGAGAGAATGAGTCTTACAATATGAGAAGTGGATTAGTATGCCCTTTCTTTGATCACTGAGCTAGAACCCTTTAAGTGGTAAAGGTCCACGTTAGTTCTGCAGAATGACTCTAAGAATAACCATTGAAAAAAAAAACTCTATCACAAACATAGAATATCAACATAACACTAGTAATATTTGTGTTAAAAATACTTCAACAGATAAGTTCATTTTGCGCACTGACTCCCACCGAGTATCGAACCCGGGACTGCTTTCATCAAAGCTTAACGCGTTGCCCACTTGGCTATCCGGAAGTCCAAAATAACACTATTGCCAACATATGACACTCACATGACATACAATAAAGGCTTACTAGAATGAATGCCGACATTCAGTATCATTTATAATTCAGAACCGTTCTAAAATCAGCCACGAGGCAGACGGTGACAAAATTCATTGAAAATGCATTTGCATCACTGCCGAAGATACATGGTATATTTTTGTTATTCCCCCGCAAAAATATACATTTTTTCCATTCTAGAACTTTCACTCTCTTCTTTAACATTCGCAATTTCTATTGAAATTATCAGACGTACCTTTTCGTGAGCCGCAAACTTTGTCAACTTACGGAGGAGAAAAGATCGGATGGCACCGCGCTGGAAAATAGAAACTTTTCCAACCGCTGAAATTTATCGAGCTACGCGAAATTCCGCCCACTTAACCGCGACATCTTCCCCCAAGATATATTATTCCATCGTCGCAGGTGAACGGCTCCCAAAAGAATCGCACGGCGCGTCGACAAAAGGCTTGAATAACGCCTTTTTAAGCCATCTCGGGGAAAGAAGTCGTTCGGAACGGGGAGTGAGGGAATTAACGTAATTAATGTGCCGCGAACGTCGGCGTGCGCTGCGAAAAACAATGAGGAGAGAGATGCATCACTCGGAGCTTCGGTAATTCGCGTCGAGGCCTGCCTCAGGTGCGGAAAAATGCCAGTAAATGGGAACTGTTTCGCAGCTTTGCCACGCTTTCGGAGATTAGCGTCGCGGCCTTATAGATGAGCCGAGTTTCGGAGTCATTATGGAGAGAGTGGAGAGCTGTGAAAGGCTAGGGCTTTTAAATGCGCCGAGGACCGCGCGATGAGGGTTTAACGAAGGGGTTATAATAATATTCACCGTAGTGCTTACATTTATATGTTAAATAAAACTCTACGAGAGACCATGAACGTGTTTTTTATAACTCTTGTGGTTTATTTAACGTTTTCTCTGATAGATTTATATGTTGGTAACTGCCACAAAATTAGAACTGATCAGTATCACTTACCTGTCTATTTATCCTGAGTAAATAATCACCACCGTGTATACAAAAATATGTTTATAAAATCTCCATGAGAGACCATGATAGTGTCTATTATCATTTAACCCTTTCCTTATTATTTTTGTGGTTTATTTAACATTTTCTCTCATAGTTTTTTTGTGTTAATCACTGCAGCAAAGTTAGACCTGATTTTGTATCTTTTATTTATATGCCTATTTATCTTGATTAAGAAACGTCGTAACGAGAAATAAACGTAAGACTAATTTTCGTTTCGTTACAGATTTTTTTCTGCGGTAAATTTAATTAGAAGTAATAATAATAAATCGTCTTTATTTGAGCGAGATCGAGATTAAAAGTCTCTTCTTCCATCTAACCCATCGTCATTAATTATAAAATTAGAAGTAGAAACAATTAGAAGAATTGCGGATGTACAAAATTTAAGAGATTCTTAGGAAAAAAATCCACTGCAGGAAAACACAGAAGTAATACTTCTACAAAAAAGGTAATGGATCGTTAAAAAAGAAAATTTAACCTTCTCTTATCGTCATCATGTCTGTGTAATCGTCATCATGTCATTTATGTGCGGATGTGTAATACTAGGTTGCCTACACTCAGATAGTCAATTTTCAATTCATTATTTCAAAGAAACTAAGGCCCATTTACACGAACGCCAGTACACTTTTTAATAACTCCACTTCCTACATAACCACAAAAAGTTTCATCAAAATCCCCGCACAAAGTGAGAGTCTTCCCTAGTTAGACTATGAATACCTGCCCTAAAAGTGGGAAACCTAGGTTCGATTATTAATTATATCCCGATTTTTCACTGTTTATCCTTGGGAAAATACCTCAATGTTGCAATAAATGTAACTTAGCGAGAAGAGAAAACTAAAAGGCTAGGCGAGGGCTATTAGACGAGCCGAGGACCACGCGATGAGTATTTAACGAGTGTCCATTGATTATGTGTGCCGCGGAAGGAGAGATTAACGAATCGCGCGGTGAAGAGCGATGATCGTGACATAATTCGTCCCCTCGCTCGAGTATTGATTTTGGGGGAACCGAATGACCCATTCAAACGCCCGCCTCCCCCAGTCTTATCCCCGCTAACCTGCGAAGTGGAAGGGCTCGCAATAAAACTCGGGAATCGTCCGCCGCGATTTGCATAATAGTCGCCCCTTAACCCTGCCTTATCATTTTCCGCCGAATATTTGACGAGATTTATGGCGTTGTTGCCGAGAGTTGAGAGGCCCTGTAAACGAGGGCCGTTGGACTGCTCGGAGATGCGTCAAAGTCGCCGAGGCGTCGACTGCGAAGTGGGCGAGAGATACACGCCGAGTAATTGCCTGACAAAATAAAAATTTGCTCGGAAAACGGGGCGTTTAATGTAAATAAGGCACCTCGCGCGGTCTTTCATCATCCCAGCCGGAAATATTTCAATCGTGCACAGCTAATTCCGCGATACATACGCGAGATAAGCTCTCTTCGTGCGCCTCCCTCCAGAATGAGTGCCGAAGACGGAGAGCAGTTTCCGTAGTCTGCGAGTAAGACCCCTCCTTAGTGTCTCGTAAATTAATTATGAGATTGATAACGGGTGGCGTAAAAGTCATGTTGTGAGTGGAGTTCAGAGTTCTCTTCCGGAGTGCTCGACGAGTATATGATTTACATTGTAGATTAATCTGTGGGTAAAGTATTCAGCCTGGTGGTACCTCATACCCTCTAGCATTAGCTACAAAGATAGTATAGGGGAATGAGGCTTACTAGAAAGGATGAGGAGTTTGATAGTTTGGTCGTACGCTCTCACCAAGCCAGAATGGTGTATGAGGAACATGTAAACGTAAGTGAGGCAACATAACTTTACGAGTAACACTTTTCATGGCATTACATAAGGAAAACCTTAATTTTTGCCAATATTCAGCGTACTTTTACATAGATAGCTTACATTTCATCATAGCCATGATCAAGACTGTAAAAAGAGTAGATGAAAGATTCATTTCTTTCCATCCCGAAATAAATGGCAAATAAAAAATATGCAGGAACGTTAATTAGCGTACCTACTGGGAATATGATATTGAAGTGGAATACACTCACACATACCTATATATACTGGAATATATCCACAGTGGAATAGTGTAGATAAGAGGTGAGGAACATGCAGCCTTCAGGCCATATGTAGCCTTTTTGGGCGTTCAATGTGGCCTTCCTTACGTCTCATCCTCAAGTCACTTCCTGAAAAAAATATCATTATTTAAATGACATCCTCTTCTAATCCTACCAACGAACAGAAGTGAAATATAAAGTGTCGATATTCTCTTTCGGTTTACACAGTGAATGAATTCATTCTCTCATTTACAGTTGCGAAGTTTAACTCCGAGAATTTAGGCAACACGCAACGCAAGAGTTGTTGGTGGAATCGCCTGCGGCCTTTCTTACGAGACCGAATTCTATTTTTTGCGGCATCCCGAAAGCAAAAGATTCCCCTCCGATGGTGTAAATACTATACCATTCATATACATTAGAGAGACATTACAGTTGGATATACTTTCGTCCGGTGGCAAGATATTGGCAGCATAAATATAAATTTGAAATGTGTTACTACATTATATTACATTACATTATAAATTTGAAATGTGTTACTACACTATATTACCTTTGATACTTTTCCCCGATCAACTCAACTGTAAGTAATAAACCATAAGTAGATAGGGCATGATGAAGTCGAGAGATGGGAGAAATTTCGAAATATATAGCTTGAATACAAAATAGCTGCGACCTGCGGAAACATGGGCCATGTTCTTTACGGCCTGCAAAAAAGTTTAGTCTCTACAGGCCCGAAGTATTGATACTCAGGTTTCCCTTTGAAGTATCGAAAAATACACTATCCCTTTGTAGCGAATATTTTTCAACAGCAGAATATGAAATCTACGGCTCACCTCATAGAAAAACACGTCATGATACTATTCTGTATCATATCTAGGCCGTATATGTAATCCTCTGTCGTAGAATGTAAATTTAGATCTTACAATACACATTATTTACAATTTAGTTATGAATGCTCTTCACGTTGATGCAAAAACTGTAAGAACTTGGCGTGTTAATGGAACATTTACTTAGAAGTGCAAAAGTATAAAGATTAGCATTGAATATTGGACTTGTCCAGGATCAACTAATAGTTATGAAATATTTTAATTAAGAATTATTATTATTAAGAACGATTATTTAAAAAATTATTATGATTACGAAGAAGATTCCAACCAACGAACAAAAAAATTCAGTTTTTCAAATATTTGGTCCACGGTAGAAGTTAATGATGGCAAAACAAGTTTTGATTTGAAACTAAATTGATGCTCAATGAAATATACAAGAAGATGAGAGAATGATTTATTGCTTTGAATTAGGAGACGTAACCTCTTCTTCACAAGAAAAACTATATAAATCAAACTGGATAGTTACAAAATTCCTCAGTTAAAACATTTTTAATATCTGCGACCGGTATTAGACGTTAGTCCATTATCAATAAAAAATGCTTAAACAGTGGAATTTTGTAAAGTCATTTCTCACCCATTTACTGATTTCCCAGCCATTTACTTGATTTTAGAAGCAAATGCTTAAAGGGGATATTTTTTCCTCTAACGATGACATGTTTGTAAAATATACGAATTCCTGAAATTAATACAGAGGGTTGAATTGAATAGAGAGGATATTTTTAAAATTAAAGACGTCTATTCACAAATGGGAAAATATGGATCACGAAATTAGAAAAATCAGTTGTAGTCAGATAATGTTTGCTTTCGATGATAGAATTTGTTTCACTATTCCGATTATGATAGAATGTATACCGAATGTCCTCCATAATTCTAAATATTTATAACACTTTGTCTTTTCTAATAGGTACTTTATCGTAAGTTTCAGGATATTGTTGAAAATATTTCACAGACAATCACTCGGTTCCATGAGTCCACTTCCATGAAAAGCCTCCCAATTGTATTCCATGTCACCTTCCGGCAGGGGATTTAAGTCACTTGAGGCCATCGCGGAATGGATTAGATCCCTTACATATTATGATTAAAACTTTCCGAAGTGCTCCTCAAACCACATACCAAGTGGGGGAGAGGTGATTCATGGTATGGTCGCGGAATATCTGACCGGGCTCAGGAATGGAAGCGCCCGCTGTTTCGCCACGTTGTACTATGACTGTGGCTTTGCGAAGAAGGAACTTGCTTTTAAGAGAATTGGATGCTCCGGAGTAAGTCATGTGACCCCAACTTCCTCGTTAATGAAAGAACACCAGCATAGCGAGCTTAGGCCATGAAATTTAGCCTGGAATCTTGGAAGGCTCCCAGGAATGTAACAGACTTAGTCCAGCGTGTTAGTCTGCATCTGAAAAGAATTGGGGTATCTGCAAACTCGGGGATTTTTTTACTGCATGGACTTAAGCCCCAATTTACGAAACTACCCGTCAGGTAATGTTTCCGTAAAATATACGCATCCCCATGTTTATCTAAAGGGAGGTAATGCGGATGAATCTGGACTGAATCTGCATTAGATCTAGATTAAAGGAGAGGTTGTTAGTGGAGATAGGAAAGAAACTAGATCATCGGATGGCGTTGGTTCAAGTGCACTAGGTCCTCGAACATAAAATTCGAGCTCTATGTATGAGACTATAAAATTCGGAGATTTGTATGAATTCAGACAATTTTCTAGTAATATTTTCTCCACCATTACCATCTCTGTCAGACCATTAAGCCCTCTGTATTCGCATCGCATGAACTTCTACATCCATAAAATCATCCTCTTCTCTCATCATTGTATGTACGAATAAGATACTTCTCCTTCACTCTATATATTCCGTGGAGCCATAACCTTGTTTGGTCTCCTATCATCATTATCATACTCAGCGCAAGAGAAGAGGCACTTACATCGACTGGATATATCTTAATTTTCTCCGAGGAAAGCCAAGATAGTAAGGGTCTATTACATCCTATAGAAGCTTCAAAAGTCATCCCTTCCCATTTGCTATGTAATCTCATCCTTGCATCTAGTTTCATTTTTCGAATGTCTCCTTTCTTTACATAGTGAAGGGGATTCCTAACAATGGCTACTGTTTTATCGCCGCGGTTTTTCACAGAATACTACGCCTTGCACTTAATCTTTACAGCTTCTCTTATCAGTTCATATTCTTTGGGCGTGCAAAATGTGTAGTCTAACTAACGCAAAGTAGCTTTTCCCCCTGGTGTTAACATCACTCTCATGTAGATAGCGCTTGATGTCCTCAAGCACTTCCGAAAATTGTTGTACACGTATACTAGGTTAATTTAGGCATTTTTTGAAGAACAGTCAAGATACATAAAATAGCAAAAAAATTCCAAAATGGCTGCTGCATTAAAACTTGAGGGAATGAAACCGTACTAGATATAAGAGGTGTTATAATATATATTGATAGACACGGAAATTTAAATATCACATATATTATAATAGTCACAGTCAGCAATGTACTATATATAAATTTATTTATCCAAAGTAAATAGTTTCCGTATACATAAACGTACAGTAAAATTGATTAAGGTAAATTCTTAGTTCCTTGTAGATCTTTTTTGTAACAATTGAATAGCAACAATGGTCCTATGAAAACGGGAGGAGCATAGTAAGAGAGAAGATTTAATAAATATTCTTATTGTAATCACATTCTGTTTTTATTTGAAGTCATAATTATGTAGATACAAATATATCGATTGTTATAGAATTTAGTAGAAATTAAGCTTTTTCGCTGAAATTGTGTACATCTTACTGTAAAACGGCGTTTTATTTCATATAAGAACAGGTTTCCTATAGTTCTTTACTATGTATATGCATAAAAATCTAAGTTTATCGCACAAAAAATTGCCTATGTCTATGTAAGAACCCTGCAAGCCGCCTTTCGGAGTGTGATAGCAGGTGCAGGCACCTTGTCTCTATTTTCCTAATCGATTGCTTTCGCGTATTGTTTTCGGAAAAAATGAATTCTTGAAACGATTCGATCTAGCATCTATTTCCCTGACCTTCCTCGCAGTATCAGAACTGCCTATATAATAGGGAAGTCGCAGTAGATTTATCTACAACGAAAGCTCAATTTAGGATTGAACCAGAGATACAATACCATAATCAGAAATTATGCCTATATTATGTATAATTATGTTAAGATTACTATCTTCATCATAATTTTAAATCACCATTTTAATTCATTAAGGCAATCAGTAGAGTAGTATCACATAATTTACCATCCTCACTTATATATTGAGAAAATATAACGAATGCGATAAATTTTCAATTACTTTAAATTAGTTGTTTTATTACCCAGAAGTTTTGCCAAATACTTTGTACTGATCATGAACGAAATATTTAGGGATACAGTTGGAGATATGGCCCTTAAATCCCGCTCTGATAATGTTTTCCGATCGGATAACTGCGAATAGATTCATATCGTTTCCATCTCCTCACGATTAATTGAAATTGGTCATTAATGGGGAGGACAATAAGCAGTGCAGAGGCTTTATAGCATTATCAAACCCAACTTCGGTTTTAAGCAATTAATTTAGGGCCTTTAAAAATAAATCGGAAAAGCCATAATTAAAACCGAGCCGGGGAAACCTTTTTTTTTACCAATAAACGCCTGCTATAAAGTTATTTAATATCCCCTGTCTTTGGATTATTTATTTTATAGGATTCCCTATCGATGATCAGGATCGCTTTATCGGTTTCCAATGAAAACCACTTTTATCAATTTTTGGAGTAATAAACCCCTCTCGAGCGTTCTTCCTTTAGAATGGCTTTGAATCCAACTCCATCACATCAGGATTTTACCCTTTTAAATGAGCGCTCTTATCGAATTTCCCATTCCGGTTAATCAATGGAGCGCAGGTTCATTTTCAACATAAGCCCGAAAGGCGAAGAGAAAAATCAGAAAGGTTTTCGTCCGGGACGATAAATCAAGCATCCTTTACCCCGCGCATTAGCCGCGAATCCAACGAAGGTAAGGGCCTGGAGCGTACAAAAAGAGCGTGCCTCGAAAAACACCTTTTAAGTAGTTATCATGCTTCGGGGCTCGAACTTTAAGAAGCTAGACTTAATTGAACTTCAGCCGGATCATAATCTAGACATAATTTAGACTCCCGCTTTCCCGCGGAGATAAACGGTGGCCCCGTTTCCGCCATATTTGTTAGTTTCCGTTATAGGATCGCGTACCGTGTTCCTCCAATCCCAGCCCGATGTTATTATTATTCAGGCTTCCTTTGAACAAGATCCTACTCGTTTCCTTCCCTTAAAAAGGCCATCCTCATCCCGTACGAGCATCCTTTCAGAATTATGCAGGGGCTGAGTCCTCATATTTTTGCCCCATTTAACCCTTCCTCATTTTACGCTATTCAATTTTTTCCGCGCTCGCGCCCCATTTTACTGCATCCCCGTTTCATCCCCAATTCTCTCCATCCCTCCCTCCCGCTCTTCTTAAATCATCATTCCCCCATTAAACTCTCCTCCTCTTCATTTATCTCTCTCCTTTCCCTTCACCAAGTTTTCTCCTTGCCGTGGTCGTAAATTCCCCCTCGGGAGAAACTTTCTTATCCATTTCCTACGAAATAACTCTTCTTCATTATATTTGCGAATGCACATATCTCTCTCTCTCTCTCTCTCTTTTCTATCTCGTTGTATTATCTGCGGTGCGTCCCGAAAGTTTTCCTTTCGCGGCGTCTTCTGCTCCTCTTCTTAGCCGCCGAGTGTCCCGCAAGGGATTGTTTCCGGTCCCTCCGATCTTCGTCGCAACGCACGATAAAAAGTAAACTTTTACGATGCAATTTGACGGCGTTGCCTCTTCGTTCTCTCGGGGGATCGCTTAGTTATTAAAAAACGCGGCGATTAAAACAGTTTGGTTAGCTTGGGAAAGAAAAACTAGTCGGGTCTCAGCGCCGGACGACTCTTTGTTTCTCCGTTAGATCCCGAAAGCGTTTGTTCTGCCTCCCGGAGAGTTGCGCGGCGGAACTCGTTCACAATGGTCTCCAAGCAAGCGAAGGATTTTGCAAGCTAGAGCTCATTCGGTATCAAGTATTTTAATTTCTGCACAGGTAAGAACGGTAAAAAGTTCGCTTCCGCCTTGAATGGGCGTCTTAATGAGGCGGAGGTTCCATTTTAGAAGCAAACAGCGAAACTAAGCTGCAAAATAAACGTGTTAATGAAACATGCTCTGGGAACCTAAGCAGTTTTTCCGTCCGATGAAAAGTACCCGTGACAGAGTAATCCTTAGCGATGCTCGACGGAATTCCGAAAGGTTTTGGACTAAATGTTTTAGAAATTAACTTACTTCCGACTGTGAGAATCACAACGTTGAGCAAACATGTACAGCAAGAAAGTATCACGTCCTTAAAGAATATTCCAGTTACAAGACGAAAATTTAAGTTTTTTTAGAGAAAAAGTTACCATATTTTATTTATTAATCATTCGAATCTAATTTTATTGTGTTTGAACTCCATTTAGATCAGGTGCTCTCAGCTCTGAACTGATGCAAAGAAAAACATTAATGCAAATTGGGGAAAGATTTGAACGACGCGAATTCATGGCGAATATTGTGTTAAATATTAGTTTAAATTCCTCCATGTTTAAAGAGCACTTCACTAAACCACAAATATACTACAAAATTCAATGAACATGGTTTTGTAGCGAAGCTGCATCGTAAGGTCACACAGGATTTGGTTCGTGTTTAATATTACCATTGATTAAAGAGCACTTCACTAAACCACAAATATACTACAAAATTCAATGAACATGGTTTTGTAGCGAAGCTGCATCGTAAGGTCACACAGGATTTGGTTCGTGTTTAATATTACCATTGATTAAAGAGCACTTCACTAAACCACAAATATACTACAAAATTCAATGAACATGGTTTTGTAGCGAAGCTGCATCGTAAGGTCACACAGGATTTGGTTCGTGTTTAATATTGCCATTGATTGACATTTTGAGAAAGAATTATACCAAAATTATGTAAGGATGAATTCAAAGTCCAGAACCATTTTTATATGCTAAAATTAACAAGGTTATGAAGTAATGGTACAGTTAATCTTTACTTTCTCATGTCGGTGGTAGGTATCTTAAGAATGGCTGAGAATCCCTAATTTAGACTACCTATATTGTTTTAAATTGTCAATAAATAAACTTTGTATGTGACAATACTCTACTTTCGAATAAAGACAATGTAATATTATCTACTATCAAAGTTATAATTATATTTTCAATCAATAAATAAAGAACTACCGGACAACAAATAACTCTTTCTCGATCAAAATAAAGGTATTCAATCATCATGAAAATTATAATTCTATAACTAGAAAAATATCTCTTGAAGGAAAGGAGCTGATCATCAAAACACTTCTCTTCAACCTACTACTGCGACTATCGCATCCCTGAGTTATTATTATCCGTTTTCGAGAAAAATACAACAAATTAAAATCCGGAGAACCGGATAGCTCAAATTAGGGCTTGAAGATCAAATTTGAATTTTGGGCGAAGAGACAGCATCCTTCGAAATTTCTAGTTTTCGGCATCATCTAATTTAATTTTCGAGAATATTATAATCTAATTCAAACCTTATCCTCTTTTCCTATACAAAAAATCAGTAGAAGGGAATTATAAATGAAAGACATCTTCAAGGTTAGCGGTCATTTTATTCCTCCTCCCAGTTTCTGCGCATCTTGAAAGATGGCATTCAACGGAATGCCTTACAAATCGGTTCACCGCACAAGACTCACAGTCTTAGAAATCCCTGAGAAGGATTATAAAAAGGTAATGCAACGCTATCACCGCGTAACAAATCCTTCGCGGAGTGTTTTCCACAATTAATTCTCCTCACATTTTATTACAATGGCCCTCGAGCTCTGGACCGCGACCCAGTTTTCAGATCGCGAGAGATTTTTAATGGGTCTTCTTAGTGTAAGCTGTTATTGTCTACCAATGTCTTAAGGAGATACCACGGAAAGAAATGCTGGAAGGACTTCACGGGCATCCTTCGTGCGGAATTAATGATTAATTTAATCTGGGGGAAGTGTGTTTAAAACGGTTCTGCATTGTTATAAAAATCTAAGCTTTGAAATGTTGAATCACGAGTCGGAGAGTTTGGCTTTATTATGGGGACTCGCAAGTGGATGTCTCTATGGGACAAGTGGGTCTATTCTAATGCTAAGACCGAGTACTGAGACAACGAGAAACATTATGAAGAATGAATCAACTTCGCTATGTTTTATAATTTGTGGGATTGTTTCTCAACCGGAGCCATATGGTCCCCATGGGAGTCACGGCATTTTTTTTCGGGTCACGAGAATAAGGCATAATTTTGTAGTTTTTTAAACTTCCGAATGAGTGTAGCGTAAATGATTTCATATTATGATATTAATACTGTACTTCCTTCATAATTAAAAAAAATATGTATTATGCATATGGACCGTAACATACACTATTTTTACCAACCAACAGTTTATGTGACGTAAGGAGAGCACAGAAGTTAATCAAAATCTAAAGGGAGTCTTAAGCAAGAAATGATTGTAAACCACAAATTAATCAACTCAGTTTACAATATTTTTCAAAATATTTTTACTTTTAAATGGTTTGCTTGAAAATTTACTCTACCGGAGGAACCGCTATATACTTTACGTAAATGACAGATCTCGAATCATTGTATATATATATAAACAATTAATATAAAATGAAAAACTTTGTAAATTCCACACTGAATTTATTCGCGACCAGTTTCGTAATTTACATTACATCTTCAGGCTGCATGTAATGCAAATTACGAAACCGGTCGCGAATAAACTCAGTGTGGAATTTACAAAGTTTTTCATTTTACTATGGCTTCCCACGAAGTCAAGCCTGCTAATATTGATTCCATTGACAATTAATATATTTATTTTCATAACACAAAGAGATTTATCCAATAATTTTCATTGTACGAAGAAGGATAAGTCAGAAAAATAATGAAAACATGAATAGATATAAAAGCATTCAATAACGAGATTTACCAGACCATGCGGCATGTTTAACAGTGAAATCAACGCAGTTTGTTGAAAAGTCAGCAGGTATCATCCAATCTTCAGTGATTTCAGATCCACAAAATTCAGTCGGCGTGTATGATAAATTAGCTCTGAGAAAGTACGTTCTCAGAAGATATATCTGACGTAATGCGATCTCTCTGTTACATACGTCGTTCTAAAACTGCGAGGGATATCAGGGAACGAATCGATTCAAGAATTCATTTTTCCGCGAACGATATGCGAAAAAAATTGATTAGGAAAATAGAGTCATGCTGCTAGCCCACCCACATCACACTCCTGCACGATCCTTAGATAGACGTTATTAAAAAACAGACAATTTATACATCCTTCGCTCATTCCTAATCACTTCCTTGTATAACCTGTCCAAATAATTTAAATTCATATTGACAAAGCTACAGTAATTCACCGTAGAGGCGAACGGAGGCAAAATTAACTGCGTAAGATTTAATAAGAGTCCGGAGGAGGCATCGATCCGATAGAAAATTAGCCGAAGAAATTAGACCAGACGGGGGAGAGAAAGGACTCAATACATTAACTCCGCCTAGGAGGAGACCTTGGAGAACCTGGCACGTTCTCAGGAATCAACAGATGGGAAAAGTGGCAGGAAAGGAATACAGAATGAGGACATAAGGAGAGGATCGGGCATTCGTAACGGCGAGTGGGCGGGGCAGGTGAAGGGGAAGATCGAAAGTTCGCAGCTCGGAGAAGGCACAAGGAATTGGACGCGGATAAATTATTCTGTCATTCAGGCTCTTAAAGACAGACACGCGCGGATGGGAAAGGGGGAGGGAGAGAAGCTCCGCGGCAATTGAAATAAAAAAATTATTCGATGGAGACGGGGACTCCTCAGAACCGTTCGCAATTCCTCATCGCAGGACGTGATAAAAAGAGCCATACATCACGCGCGTCCCTTCAATTTTTTCCCTAAGAAATTCCGCTCCACCTTTCCCCGCCCCTCTGACCCTTTTCTCTCCGGAGCGCACATCTCTCCTTCCATTTTAATAACAGCGGAAAACATCCTTCTGTCCATCCTCGATGCTACCGCGTTTCCGCTCCTTCCAACGTGTATTTCCCATGAAAAAGCGGGGTCCGAGGATTCTTTCTTAATCAATGGCGCTCTCTTTCATCTCCGCTCGACATATTCCATCGTGTCCCGCCATTTTCTGAGGGCTTCCGGTCTACCTGCATTATCTTTCTAATAACTCTCGGATTTGAGGCCCGCCTTCACGCTCCACATCCCTTGGATCTTGTTCGACGCCCCACCGTCACTCTCCGGCTTGTTGGAAACGCTCCCTGTCCCCCGTTCGATATAATGGCGAAGAGCAAGATGACGTGAAATTATGCATGTTTCTCCGCGACCCAATTGCATTCCCCATTCGGCGACACTCCTTTGAAGGCATTCTTCGCTGAGCGGGTCTCATTACGCTTTACCCCCGCAACGTTATCCATTTAATAACCCGCGTGGAGGCAACTTTTCCGACGCTGTTTATCGCGCTCTCCTCCAGCGGCGGTCGTGAGATAAAGTCATGGCCGCGGATGGAGGACCGAACTTTTCGGCCGTAAATACACTTCGACAGACGTATTTATCCGGGCTGTTTTTGAGGCAAGTCCGAAATAAATCGCAGTTTTCTCCCGTGCGTTCCGTGGGGTTTTTTTGCCGATCGATGAGGCTCCACGGGTTCCCTGAAAGGCAGTAAATCAAGGTTTCATTCGGGGGCGAATGGAGGGTTACAGGGTTTGGGGGAGGGAATTTTTCGGCGAGTATTTTGCAAGCGATACATTTTACTTCGATACTTTCCTTTTTCAAGCGAGAGCGAGCAAAGGGAACAAGGAGCCCTAATTAGGACTTAATGTGCCCTCTTCCTTCTCCAATATTTCGCTAAATATCAAAACGCCAAAGAGCGAAAGGCGAAAATATTTATAGGATGTTGAGAGAGCTAGAGAAACAGTCTAGCGAAATTGAGGATGTTAAAACTCCGCGTCGACCTCCCCGCAACAGCTTGGGAGTGGAGCTAAAACTGCGAGCGGAAAACAACAGACTCCGCCCAACGTTGCCGCAGGACCGAAAAGAATTGGATTTGAATTCCGGGGAGCGTAAGACGCGCAAATAGAGGCTGATAGATCCTCGAATCTCCGTCGCTGCAAGATCCCAAATTTGTACGCCGAAAATCCTTTGAGTGGAAAAGCCAGAACGAAGTTTCCCCGGAATACTGAGAAAGGAAGAATCGGATTACAGTGCGTAATTTCGAAACGAGAAGATTCTCGGAGATGCTCCATAATCCATGCGAAAGAAAGCGTGTGGATGAGAATTGCGGTATCGAATTATAACTTTCCAGAGGTTTGAACCCAACAGTTAAATGAAATTATAGCCTTCCAAAGGTTCATTGTTAGACGTACAAATAATCGTAATTTCAATTTCTGATGCATCATTTCGGGGAATACATGCTTGAAAAGTCTTGTTTTAAAATAGAAACTTTTTAGCAGTACTTTTCCGCAAAAGAATGGATTAAATGGAAAATTTATCCTTGGAAATTCTTGTTTTAAAAATAAAATTTAACTTACAGCTCCAAAATATCCCACGATCACATTTGCATTTAAAACGTAAAAATACAATCATACAATATAATCAGAAATAGGAACATTATTATTTTTTTATTATAATTATTATTATTTTTTAACGAGTGCGAGTGTAATGAGATTTGCTCAGATCATTTATAAAAGGAAACGAAATATGAACATTTTCGGGATTATTTATAAATTTCAGGGAAGCATCGCATTTGACTACCAAACGGTCAATTATATGTTCATGCTTTGCATTCGTAATTGAACCCTCATTGCAAATAAGTATCCAAACGTACGTGATATTCACGCGTTTATAAACCGCATCGAGATTATTTCGTCGCATATGTGATTACATCTAATTGTGATAGTAATTTCATTACGCCCATAATGCCACTGATTGTCTCGTGGTAATTACATTGCCATTAGCTATATTAAATAAATCTGATTTGAATGTGATATGAACGGAATAAGAACATTCAAACAAGATGGAATTCAACTTTCACTAAAAGCTTATTTTCGTTGTATACTAGTGAAATCGTTCTCTGGGAAACACGATGCAGTTAATCGTTAACCATCCAATCTAGGTTAAACCCAATTTTAAGGCGACTTTCTTTGGAACTCCTCAAGGGAAATAAATTAATTTTCGAATAATAACCAATGATTGATCAAAATAAAATATTCAACTATTAACTATTAAATACTTCAATTTATTAACTATAGAGCAACTATGTAGAAAAGCAGAAAAAGGCTGACGAATGAAAATTTGTTCTATCCCTTTTTGGGCTGAGATACTGTGGAAAGTATAGTGGATATGTTTCGAAGTAAGAATTTTTAAACGAAAATTCCTACGATTGATAACCTGATGAGTATATTTATAGAATAAATATGGCTTACTGATAAATGAAGGAGAAATATTTGCTATAATTTTCTACGTTATAAAACTGTGAAGAATGAAGAAGATAGTTTGCAATAAGAATCTTCTACGAAAATGATTTCGTTTAATTGCTTATTTAGTTTATTTAGTGTATCAATATTACTTGCTGATAAATAAAAAAAGATGTAATTATTATTTAGCAGGTTAGAAGTATGTAGAAAGTTCAAGGATAAAGTTCGAAATAAGATTTTTTTAAGATTGCTTTCGTTTGAAAACTTATTTAGTTCATTTACGGAATAAATTGTCTTAATGATAAATAAAAAATACTAGAAATACAATCTAATGGAAGAGGAGAATTTTGCTTACGTTTTTTTCACAGGAAAAGGATTTTCCATTACTTTCTTCGGAATCGGAATCTCGGAGGGAAAAATACCGCCTACGAGTTACGGAAAGCTTGCATATAGACTCAACTTAGAGAATTTCGCGCTTTCGTACACAGATGATCTGCTTTAGGAGGATTTATGCGAATACCTCGCACCTTTTTGGCGTGAAATTCTTCACCTTGTCGAAATCTTCATGGAAGCACATTTCCCGTGCTCTTTGTGCGCCAATGGAATCCCATTCTTATCCCAGCAGATTCGTACCTATTTGTACACTGCGAGTGTTTTTCACAGTATATTCGAAATCTAGATCACGACCGAGGCTCATCAATTTTTCCCTTTATTTAGCTGCAGTAGCATTCCCCCGTTATCCGTACGTCGTGTTCTCACTTATTCTCCGCGGGGATTCCTCCTCCCTTCGAGTACACTTACTCTCACCTATGCACGGTCTCTCTCGCACCCACTTCTCTTCTTCCCCACGCCTCGCTAATGAAGGCAATTATGGCTAGAACAGGTTGCTCGCAAAACAACACGCCGGAAGAGGATCACTTTATTCTTAATGCGAGGATAAGTGACACACGAGATAGAAGCGCTTCGGCGAAATAAGAGTTGATGTGAAATTCGCGCGACGCCATGATGGAACTTTCTAGGATACCTAATCTGCGCTTAGTAAGATGTGTGTTTCTGTCTGGAAAACCACGCGCATAAATAATGTGAAGAGAGTTTGTGCTATCTGGTAGGAATTTTAGGCGGGGATGGTTACGATGGGTCGAATGCGGTATGGATAAGTTTTTGAGTTCTTTTTTATTCATCTTTCTTCGAAAGTGGTAGGTACTTGATGTTTTAATTAACAGGCTCTTTGCCAGTGACAGCCAAATATCATAAAAGTCTATTCAACGCTGCAACGTTAGGTCTTCGCTGATTTAAATTCTCTACGATTATTTTCTACGGAGGAGCTAAAAACTAAGGAACTGTGGACACTCTTATACCGAAATAAATTGGAACACGGTTTTTTTATGATTTATTTATAAGATATTTATATGAATGACATTTATTATTTGTCAGGTTTAAAACTGTCCTAAAGCCATCTTTGTCAGAGATCTGTACTCCAATGCTATCGGTACTCGAGACAAAAGGAAGGCCGTTGTTACTAAATTTCTAACAACCAATGCACATTTCAATAGCCATGCAGTCATCATTAGGGTAGAAGGAAAAAAGGATGGTTGCGTTGGATACTGTAAATAATCAATACATAAAGACAAACTGTACGCGCGTTTTAACTTATATTCATAGTACATTTATAGTCAATCGTAATGGTAATCGTTAAGGATTTAAAACATAAATATATAAATTGTTTATAACAAGAACTAATAACATAAGGTTATTACTGTTACACCAAGTGTCAAATAATGTTTTCCAAGAATCTAGGAACTGGTGGGTTAAATCAACTGAAACTAATTTTCTCATCTCTATTCCCCAGTGGGACTTAATGCAACGAAAATAAATTTTCTATACTATAAATTATCCTACCTCAAACACAAGGTAGTACAAAGCAGTGAATTGTATCGACCATCTTGTAGATAACAATTATTCAAAATTAATTTGAAAATTGATACCTTATGCTGAGAAACGAATCTTTCAAGAAGGTCATTGATTGTTATTGAAATTAGAGTTTTAATGTCCATTTCGTTAATTGAACAACACTTTCGTTAACGTCCGTGCATTAAATTCTTCTTTACCTCTTTTCCAGGCTTCCAGAAGGCCCCATCTTGGTGAAAGACCTGGCAGTGGAGTACAAATACCTCACAAACGCCTCGGAGTGGTTCTTCCTTGCACGGCAAAATGCTAATCGAGTCATCAAGAATTTTAAGCAGTTTAGGCGCGGTGAGTCACTCCCTCTCATACTTAATCTAATCCAACACCCTCTGTTGACATGAGGCAGCGTGACTGGAAACCCGATTATTACATTTCGTTGGGGGGAGGCCCCAAATTAGTCGGATAGAGGTTAATTTCATTCTCTCGTCGCCAAAAACTGTTTCAATTTTATCCACTTATTAGTTCAGTATATTATAAGAATCCACCTTAAACTATGCAAATCGAGAAACCTTGGATCACTTCTGTAAATTTTCTCGGTTGACATCATAACCGGATGACGACGAAGTCTCTCCGTCTGAAGAAAGCTGCTTTGTTTCGTTTTGCATTAACTCTACCTACCTACCTTTCTATTTATGTGCATACGGAAGGGTAAATGACTTATGTATGTGTATATATGTATGTTTTTACATGATTGCTATACCTATATCACGTATAATTAAAATGTAGCCATGCGTCACAGACTGGAACATTATTCTTCCGAGAATATTTCGTAATATAGCAGAAGAAAATTGTAAAAATAACTGCGGTGATCTCGCAACTAACGCATCCGGGGAGATAGGCTTTTATAATCTCTTAATTTGTTTAGACGCGGGCCTCTGATTGTTAGCAGAGATACTTTGCAACCAACTCGCGCACAAAAATGCAATTTTTTAAAGAAAGATCGCAATTCCACATTATAGATTATTCGTGCGGATTGTTGCTATTCATCGTCATTTACTCTTAAGTCGGTAGTCCCGGTATCGCTTCAAATTGCTGGTGCTTACGTCGTCTACCGCACCCCGAAAGGCTTGTGAGGTATTGATGTAGATGTAGATATGAGCCATGTGTAATCACTCGGTCATAAACTGAGATATGTGAAACAAATTCACCAAGAAAGAAAAACCCAAATTCGAAAATTGATCACTCAAATCACTTCAATGTTACGGAATTTTTGATGAAATTGTATTGTGGCATCAATTAACATTTTCATGAATATTTTCAATCAAATTCAAATATAATAAAACAAATTATATTAACATAATTAACATTTATGAAAAATTAAAGAAAAGTTCAAGAAGCATACTTTTACGAAGCTGCCGTCATTTTTCCATGTTCCGTAAAACAGAACCTCGGTAAAACATTTCAAAGTAGAATTAGAAATTTTTTCTGGTTTCCGTCTTACATGGTTTCCCCATAAAGGAGAGGACTTTTTCCAAATTTTCTGTCAGAAACCCCAAGAAACGGAAACCTTTCCGCACTGGACCGAATCATCAGACCTGTGCCTCCCAACTGAGCCTGACAACTGAGGACAGGGTGGCATTTTTTATTTAAAGGGAGTAGTTCTCGAAGGGAACATCGAAGGCAACTTTATTAGAATTGGTGTGATAGAGCATCAAATTAGATTCCCATAAAAATAAGCTTTATTGACCAATTCCATATCTCCTTTATGTATTTCACATCTTTGTAATTTTTTATAACGCTCCATATCATTATAATTTCTTAATTTTGTAAATTTGTTTTTCCTCTATTCCTCGTTAATCCTTTCGTCCCATTATTTTTCAGTTCCTGTTATTGCTTTGATGGATTTTATGTTCTGTAGAAGCTCGTTTAGATCATATTAACGGCTATTTAGGCTTCCTTTGCGTGAATGGGAGTTAATGAATCATTCACTTGCTAAATTAACTGTCATAGAGACATCAGGAATTCAGAGTTGGCTAGGTCGAGCCTTGTATAAATAGGTTCGTAACTTTCTTTTTGCAAGTTTGAAAGCTTTCTAAATGTGGGCTCCCAGAATTTTCAGATGCTATCTAATTCCGAAGACGACGTAGAATAGTATTTCCAGCTGGAAAAATGTTCAACACAGGAAGCAAACAACACAAAAATCAATGTTTTAACGATTAAGAGTATCATATAAGCAATCAAAAGAAATCTATATCCAAAAATGAAAAGTATTTCAAGTCAGTTTCGCTGTATTGATCATGTCTGTTTGTAAATACGTCTATTTCTTGTAAATAAAAAATAGGAGATTGAGTTTACGAAAAGTATTAAAAATCTTGGATAAAATGGAGCATACGCAATTATTTGCTGAAATGAGGCAGGTTTTTATTCATGATACTTTTCTCCTCACATTATTGTGCAGTAAAATTTAGATAAAAGGTCAAAAATTACGGTAATCTTTTTTCGGAGATCTCTAGAAAATAATTCAGGCGGCATTGAATGAATATTTTACTCTGAAAATACATTCTTCATTAAAAAATTAGAGATGACATTCTGTCAAATAAATAAAGTTTCGTAAGAAAAGGATCACAAATTAAAATGAGAATTTTAAGCGATTTTGTCCTTCAAAGAGTAAAGCTGTCATTAATTAAAAAAAAATGTGAAAAAATAAGTATCATTGCTGAAATAACGTCCTACCATTCATACATCTTTTGTGCTTATTATTGAACTGTATTAGATGAAGAGATAAGTAAACATGGTTCAATACCACACCCATTTCCTGAAAATAGTATCAAATATACTTATTGGCATCTTAAGAGTAAAATTAGGCAAATAAATTATTAACTTGCTATTGGAAATGCGCAAAAGAACGTCTACATATCCTAAAATAAATGTTTGGACCTTATTCGATCAGTAGCTTATGGCATAAAAATTGACAGTTTTGTAAGAAAGACGAAGTAAAAGGCAGGATTTCAGAGAAAAAAGTGGAGATGGTAAAAAAAGGTCGGAACATAAGGGTCACCCGTGTCAAACTAAAAGGGGATAAAGGGAGGCAGGGGTGATGCATACGAAGAATGAATTATTGCAACTGAAGACGGATGAGAAGAAATATGAGTCATAAATAAAAAAAGGTATGATTTACGAGATTATGTCTATGAGAAAACATGCATACTTATACCCTCTTTTTGTTTCTATGGGGCAGAACCCTTTCTTTGAATAAGAAAAAAATCTGCATTTGGATATACTTAATCATGTCAAACTTTCCTCAATCGAAAGATAGCTTTTTATCGAAGAAATACGTTTTTCTGACGTCAAGTTAGTTCTTTCATATCCATCTATATCCGCTTACTTTCATTTTCACAAAAATAATGAATCTAGTTTAAACCTATATCCTTTTGAACCGTGAGTGATTTTAACGCCAACTGATTTCTTTAATTCTTGCAGTGACATCGTGTTCCTATGAAAACAAATAAATAATCAGCAGTAAGAATGCAACATTTTTCTGATTCTGATACTATAAGTATCAATAGATTTGTTTCAACATAGTAATCATAGCTATAGGAAAAATAATTGGAATACGATTGTTAATGAATTAGAGGTATTAAAATTTCTAAGAGCCGTCTTTGTCAGTGTTCCAATCCGCTGCCAATTTTCGGAAACAACGGTATGGCCTAGATTACTGACCTTTTAACAACCACCCAATGTCTGTATATTTCAATAGCCATGCTATTATATACTGGTATGTCTATGTAAGAACCCTGCAAGCCGCCTTTCGGCGTTTGGAAGGGGAGGCAGGCACCTTGACTCTATTTTGCAAATCAATTTCTTTCGCGTATCGAAAATTAATTCGTGAAACAATTCGTTCTAGCATCTATATCCCTAATCTTTCTCACAGAATCAGAAGGTGGGGGGTCGCATTATATCGGTTACATAATCTGAGAACCTAATTTCTCTGAACTTATTTAGTAAGGTTTATCCATTGATTTAGTCTTCTATGTTCTAACGATTCACATTCCGCGTCGTGTATCATCTGAGTAACACTCGCTGTTTTATCGTAGCAATTTTTTGAAAATCGTATCGCCTTTCGTTGTACTTTTCTAAAACCCGAATATGATATTAGTCGGCAGGGTCATACACTACATGCATACTCAAGGTGAGGCGTAACCAACGCTAAGTAAAATCGCTCGCGAACTTTTTCTTCGCTTCTATCGACTATTCTTTTAACGAAGCCGAGTTTCTTAAATGCTTATCCGTATATACTTCGGATGGGGGTATCTTCCTCCATGATAAATTATTAGGTAGAAAGATATATAAATAATACTGTTATTTTTCAAGAATATTATTAGTATTAATAGTAATTATTCTTCAAAAATATATTAGTAGGGGTTAATTGAAGGAATAGCCTTAATGTACTAAAATTCGCCCATAAAAAGACAGGATTATTATTATTATTATTATTATTATTAGTATTTTTCTATTCTTGAATATCCAGCAGGGTTATAGAGATGTACATTGGATGTTTCTTAGAAGGTAATAAAATTGCTATTCCGGTGCTTCTAAAAACCGGCAGCAACGCGGTAAGAAGGGCTGACAAAGACGATATTAGATATTTTAAAACCTTTAATATTAATCATACTCTCTACGGTATAATGGATCAGGTATTTCTATTTTTACATACATTTCATTTTTTTTAACTGGGGCTTTCGATAACCACGTAGCTTCATGTAAAGTATTTCTAGTTTTAAAGCAATAGCGTCATCATCATGTCAAAGATATTCCGCAAGCAAGACAAAGGATGGAAGTCTTTTTTTGATGGAGATTTTTTGGGAAAAAGCTTTCCGCGCTGTTTCAAAGTATTATATGCAGCTTCATTGGGTGGAGCTTGCAAATTCAATCCCAACTAAAAAATTGTATCTTCCTCGGCGTAAAAGCTAGTGTGGTAGATTAAACATCAAACGAGTGGAAGCACCCAGCATTGACAGGAAGGGAAAAAAGTTTTTTTGCGGGATATTTTTTCTCTGATGCAAAAATATACATCTTAGCAGTCAAAATTTTAATTCTAACTTCAGACGACCGAACCGCAAAAGCCGAATACCTAGCTACCTTTACTTTTTCATGAGATAAAAATGATCGAACCGTTAGTTTTAATAACAGGTAACAGAGCAATAAGTTGTAATTGCTTTTCCTTGAAAATTAAATCTATTCTAATCCTACCGATATCGTGTTGATGAATTTCTACAAAGTGATTTAATTGATATATAAATTATACGATAAATATTTTATCTTGTGATCGTGTGACTATTGTGATATCTAATCCTAAATGGGTACGTGAAGATTCAATCTTCCGGGCACATTCATATGAGATTCGGTTTCAACTATATCTAAGTTTGCCTAGTTGGCACTTTTCCAACGTTATAGAATTTGACCAGAAATCTGTCTATTTCATTAAAATATTCCTAATTTTGAGCCGAACACTATCTCATGGAAAAACTTATATTTATCATAAGATTTCCTTTCCTATTATTTATGTGTGAAGCTTGTGTAAATGAATAATCGTTTAATCATTCCAAGAAAGTAATACACCCTGAAAAAATAATTGCTTTGTGAGTTCTTATAGAAATATATAAAGTAGAGTAAACCGGTAAATGCTACCAGTGCTATCAGATTCTTAGGCTGAAGAGTAGGCTATATAGCCTATCGTACGAAGATATTTAAAGATACACAAATTTTTTCAATTGTGAAAATTATAGTCCTTTAGTTCTCATTAGAAATTTATTGACAACAAACTTACATACTTCCATCTTCATTTATATTACTTTTGCAACTCTTCATCCGGATGAAATTAAAATCTTATTATAATACGAGTACTTCTAATGAAATAATCCTTTTCGCGTCATCTGAAGGACTTATCCAATCCGAATATCCTCTTAAAGCGCTTACTCACTCGGATCAACTGCAATTATTTACTCGTTAAACTGGAACGAGTTAAAGGTTATCTTTCGGGCTGCAACCTCGTTAGACTAGACTCACCCTTTGGTCTCTGAAATACCTATTTAACGATTTTGGGTCTGGCAACGGCACGTCCTATGTGTACTCGGTCGTCCGAGGGAGCGGTCTTTGTTACGATGTGTGCACCGCTGCCCCTGTTTGAGCGGCCATTGCTTACATCAAGGAATCTCTTGAACAATCTGCGTCCGCCCTAATCAATAGAATGTACAAATAATCGGAAATTAATGGGCCAAACATTCGGGTATTTGCGCTGGAGGATCGATAAACAATCCCGACTGGAATAAGTTGTGTTCCAAATGTCCACAAGACACGGCATTTTACTTTATTTACACATTACTTTACTGCTCAGTCCTAACTGGATTTTACAATTTAAATGTATTCGATGTTTCAATTGTCAAGAACGAACATGTGTCTCTGTAAGGAGGAACAAAACAAAAGATTCTTCCAACAATACCACAGCTTAAATTTACCGCAAGATCCCTAGTTCGGTCGGGTTGGATCATATTTAGGTCATTATTTGTACATAAGTTGTACGCCAGATAACTATTTAATTGACCGTACACAATACTATTAGCTGCATTATTCTAGAGGAGGTTACTAAGATAGATTGCAATAAGTAGATTATTCTTAGATTGATTTCTGGAAAAAGGAAATGCTGCCGATATTTACCGATAGGTAAATAGAATTGACCTATATTTACCTATCTATTTACCTTCTATTTACGTCTTCTGACACGATATATTAATCCAAAAAATCGTTCCTGAGGTAGAGCAGCAACTTTCAGTTTAAAGGCAATAGCTGATCTTGTTCAATAATACGTTTTAAATTATATGATCTCATCTTCTTTTCAAACTATCTCGCACATAATTTCTACCGATGTAGTTCAAAAATATATTCTACGTATTTGACCGGATATCTACATAGGGAGATGTGAAAATCAATCGCAGAGACCGGTCCTTTCTACACGGCATCATTTAAAAGAAATACAATAAACACAACTCGTGATAATACGCATTTAATTCAACCAATTAGTGGAGCATAAGCGGTCGGATTATGGTTTGAGAGCTGTACGTGGTACTGCTCGCGGTTTGAGGTTTTGGAATTCGAAAGCGTTAAGCTACCAAATTCTAAAAATTCTACAATATGTGGCATGAGGTTTGACCCTCCTTGTCGGACATAAATAAAGATACTTTCAAATTGGTTTAACTCAATTATCTACCGGGAGATGTCACTTATGTGCTCTATTTAAGGACAACAGAAATCAACGCTTTCTTTGCATACTGCGTCCTTGAGATCTCTCATCGATTTAGGCCCATTTTTTCTTATTATGCTTCTCCCACAGGCTCCTGACGTATTCTCTGCCAAGATATCGTTCAAGAAATCTAATCGAATGTCAATTTTATGGTTGGGCGCGCAATAAAGAGAAATATCCGAAAACCCTTCATTCCAAATAGCTGTCATCAAAGCTTGAATTGTAGTCTTTAGGATCTCTTTCGAGTAATTGTCATGTTCGAAACGAAAACCAGAGCCAAGAAAAGCATGAAAATAGGCTATTAAATGACCGAATTCGGTTATGGGTGCGTATAATTTCGATAAGTAATAGTAATTCATTTTATTTATGCTTTCAAGGCGAGGACATGACATTTTATGGAATCTTATATAAATTAGCTTTGTATTTCGGATATCAGCATTCTAAAAATGGACGCAAAATATGTGTTTCAATGCAACTTATTTTAAAGGCACAGTGGTAGTGACCTATTTCATAAGAGAAAAGGAACGAGAATTGGTGTGGACATCCCAAAGAGAAATAAACCGCACAACATCGTTTTCAACCGCTTTGAATTTCGGAACAACGTGCAGTGGGATAGAATACAAAATAGCTTGACAAGAGATCAAAAGGCTTTTTTTTTCAAAAGTGGATTTTGAAACCTCACAAACCTGTTTGTTTTCCGCGGGTCACTTATCATTATTACAACGCGTTAAATATATCATAATTAAATCAAATTCGACAAATTTTCACTTATTAGGATTGCGTTCATATTTTAAGAAGCATTGAAATTCGTACCGAAATAGAGGCTGTGGAAGAAGACAAACGGAAATTCTACTGATGCAGTAATATAATATAAAAATTATTTTATCTATATTAAATCTCGATATGTATTTGTGAAAATAGTCGATTTTTAGCATTTCGTGCAACGTATTGTTGGATGTTTCCTTTTGAAAAAAATTGAAAATGAAGCAAGGGAAAAAAGTTAGTGAAGAGGCACAAAATTAACGAGTTTCTTACATCTTTTCGAAGTGTCCGAATATAAAATATGAAGAAACAGTGTAAAAAACTACAGAAAAGAAGGATTCATTACCATTTTGACAGTGTCCGGCACTTTATCGCAGACTCAATACAGTTAATTTGCGTGTTCGACAACCCAATGCATTATCCTTTACCAAGTAACATTCTCGCTGAATTATTTCACAGTAACTTTAAAGAAGGAAGTCAAAATGAACAAGAAGGATTTGACGATAATCGGGACTCAATCGAAGTAGAAAAATGAGTAAGAAAGTACGCTATACGCGATTAGAGAGATGAATGAAAACGGTGATATAATTAAGGTCGATTAGGGTTATGCATGCGTCAGTCGCAAAATCCAATTTAATCTCCCAAGTCCAGCAACCGCAGACTGAAAATCAAGCCACTTCTACTCTTCCTGTTGCAAAGCATAGCTTTTTGTTCCCATTTTTCCTCTCTCTTGTCAGTTACGACTGGTTGTGATGCTGAAGAGCTCTTAAAAGCATTTCACTAAAAAGGCTATGTGCGAGAACTGTGTCACGAAGAATAATCTGCGCCATTTTGTTTTCGGACGTCAATCGAAAACGGCGAATATATTTCGAGGGAATAAGGCAAATACATTCCTGTGCGCAATCTTCCATTCGTACTCCGCTTAGAGGCACCATTTAATTGCTAACTCAGAGCCCTGTGATCTCGGAATGAAAAGGATTCCGTAATGAAATAAACCCTCCGATTCGTAATCCTCGATTTGTGATTCCCTCCCGAGATCCCATACATTACTAGTTAAAGCCGTCATTCCATCTGATTCGCTCTTGTTTAGAGGAACATTCTACGGGTTGGATTTTCCCAAACCCTAATCCAATGCGAAGTACATTCGAAATTCGTTGAGAATCGGACCCGATGAAAACGGTCCTAGTTTATTGAACAAAATGATCCTATCCCATTGATAAACCTAGGGCATTGATGCACCAAGTCTATTTGTGAACCAAGTCTATTGACAAAACCTAATCTAGAGATATATCTAGTCTATTGATAAACGTAGTATATTAATAATCATAGTCTATTGATGTTTTAGCAAGTACTCAGCCCGTAGTCTTGTTAATACCAAATTCCTCCCGCTACCAAGAGCTAGCAGGGGAGGATGAGGCCTACTAGGCAGGATGAGGAGTTAGGTATTTTGACCTTGCTTTCCTCACCTTGCAAAAATACTAGATGTGGAGCATGACCACGTAAGCGTAGCACAGCGACTTTACGAATAACACTTTTCTTGGCATCCCATAAGAAGAAACCTTAATCATCACAATTATTCAAACATACCTCAGTAGTATTTATTTCATCACAGCCATGGTGAAGACTGTGACACATTTAAATAAAGGATACAGTTTTCTTCATCCTAATGATAAATGAGAAGTATACCTACCTAATAACAAATGAGAAATATTCGAATCATCAGGAATTGGTATCAAGGCAGTCTTAGAGGTTTAAAATCTCCAAAAGCCGTCCTTGTCGGCGTTCCTCCGCTTACTTCCCGGTAGCCGGAGAAAGCAACAAAGGAATACCGCACTTTTATTGTACACAAAGTACTTTTCAAAGGTGCCTTCGTCCCCAGGGGTCGTAAAATACGAGTACGTATAAAGTACGTTTCATTACATTCCTTTCTTGCTTTCTCCGGCTATCGGGAAGTAAGCGGAGGAACCTCGACAAAGACGGCTTTTGGAGATTTTAAACCTATAATTCTTAACATTCGTGTTCCAATATTTCTGTCTTTACAAGGACAGTCTATGTATAAACCTTTTCTATTGATTAATTTAGCCTATTGATAATACTGCTTCAAGTAATAAGCATTGTCTGTTGAAAGACCAAGTCCAATGGAAACCTAGTTTATCGAAAAACTAGATTACGTAACGAATGATAAAATCGCTTAAATATAATTAGCGAATAGCTAGCTGACTTATAAAACTCTTTAATTGGATAGGCTTGTACTTGAGCGTGTTTCCCATCGAATTTTAAAGCTCCCAAACTTTGCGGAGGGGAATGGATGAACTCTATTGAAACACCTAGTCTGAGGAAAACCTACTTCATTGGTAAGGTAGCAATATCGAGCAAATGATAAGAAACGTTTAAAGGTGATTCACGGTCAGCCGGTTGTCTTTCAAAATTCTCTTATTGAAATGGACTTATACTTGACCGAGTTCCCATTGGGTTTCAAAGCTCCCAAACGTTGCGGGCGAGAATGAAGGCCGCGATACTACCATTCGAGTCCATGTGCATGGTAAGTTTGTTTTGGGAAATTCGCAGCCGATCTTGGAAACATGTTCCTTCCATTCTCTTCGTTCGAATGGAGTTGAAATTGGTAAATAGAGCGAGGGGGAATCGATTTGACCCAGCGCCGGAAAAGAATTTATGTGAATACAAGGCACGGATTATTGATACGGATCAAATATACGGAGGCGCTGAAGCGTTGAATTTAATTCTTCGGAGGTGTGCGATGCTCCCGAATAACTGGGGCAGATCTAATACGGAGCTATTATACCAAGCGAGGTGTAATCTTTGGTAGAGATAGCTGTAATTTCGATGTAAATAGTCCACAATTAGGATGCAGCTTGGGCTCATTTTTCGAATTTTTATCGGAGCGAGGCTATCAATCGAAGCTTAGTCAATTTCAATCTGCAGTAAATTCATTTTTATCGGGGATTAATATTTTGATTGGACAATGTGAAAGAAAATGGTATCGGAAAAAACGGTTAATTGTCCGCGATCTAGATCGGACTCATCAGGTGGTGTTCAAAAGAGATAGAGAATAAAATAATTATTTATAAATATTTCTGCCATGTCGCAGAATATGTCGCATTGCGTAGTGGAATATTTTATATAAAAAATAATTTAACTGTGAAGGATGAAATGAAGGATAAATTATATATTGAAATGAATACGTATTCAAATTTGATATCCAATTGGTAGATAACCATAATATATACTTATATCCTGAGAATAAATATTTAAAAAAAGATATTTACAAATATGTCTGCCATGTCAGATAGTATTTCTATTGCGCAGTGGAAAACTGTATGAATAAAGTAATATAACCATAATAGATCAAATATGAAAAAGCATAAAAATAACTATAGTCAATTATTAGATAGCAATCATTTTACAATATGAGAATGAATTTTATAAAAAAGATACTTCCGAAAAATGCAACTACAAAGAATTCAGCCGTATAATGTAGTCATCACCATCTGGTAATCTGCTTGTGCAGGTTTTAGGTATCACACTTCAATCTTTCTCCATCCTCTGCCCTATCACTTAGTAAAATATCATTTTACGAATAAAAAATGAAATTCGTTGCTACAAAAATATACACACTGATAGTTAAATTAAGGGAATGCACCTTCCGTAAATTAGAGGAGGAATTTTATCGCAGGGAAGTGAACTCTTTAAACTAGCAAAGGAGGACATTAAAATCTATAATGAGCCATTAATTACCGTTGGGCAAAAGTGGGGAGCCTGCGGCCTGTTCGGATGTTAACTGCGGCTTTTTGGTCATCCGAAAAAAATCACGAATAAATGAAAATTGTGATTCTCACTTAAATAATTCTGTTTTCCTACCTCGTTCATAACTTCAATTGCAAATGAAATTGGAAATACTCAAACTGATTATATTTAACGATGAAATCGTTTTCGCTCACGCAATTAAGACGCCTAATTTTTCGTAATGAAGGCAATAAGCTCTAATTATTTCACGTGCGGCGGGATGGTTACTTTTGCGGCCAAATTATGCACAAAACCCTTCAATGAATCAAAGGACCACTCCTTTCATAGTTTTTTCAATGGTAAAAGAATTTTTATGATTAAATGTCACCGTTAATCAAACGAAAAATAAGCCATAAATATATGACACAGAATAAGTTATAACTTTGTGGTACTAATCAATGCAAAAAAGTCTCCACGAAAGAGAGCATTTACTAAACCACAAGAATTTTACAGTGTCTTACAGTGCTTCATCATCAAGTCTTGATCTGATGATGTAGCGATGCTGCGAAAACATGGTACTGCACTGTAATATTCTTGTGGTTTAATAAACGTTCTCTCTCATGGAGTTTTTTAAGCTATTAATGTACTTTCACCTTATTAAATATAAACCATTTTCGTATTTTGATTGAATAATGGTTTTCACCACTGTATAAGTCCAGAACTCAGTAGTAGAGAAAATTGGATTGGTTTTGTTTGAATGTATCATGGAAGCAATAATTCCTTCATTAAAAAATGTGGATTTCGTATTATAGTAGGAAATCCTTGAATAAAATCTTTTTATTGTGATAATTCGGAAACCAAAAATTGGTCCAGGGAGATAAAAATTGACACAAAAACAATTATAAAAAATTATACCAGCAAATTTTAGAAAATTTCCCTAGCAAACTCCGAGTAAATATTGAGTATAAAAATAGATGGACCAGCATTTCATTAATTCGTTGAGAGGGAATTTGTTGATTTTTCTTTTTTGTCTCCCCTTAAATTTCCATATTAGATTTGCTCGAACTATTCCAGTTGCATTTTTATCCCTTTGAACAATCGCCAAATCTTTTTTGCTCGAAATAAATGCGCGAAATAAATTTATTTGGTTCAAATTTTGAACGTTCACCCTCTTTATTTAAAGGTGCAATTTATTAGAGCTATTTTTTGCTAATGAATATATAAAATATGCGAGGAGGACCTGAATAAGCATCAGCTAATTAAAACTAGAGTTTGTTTTCCTCTAAGCGTGTCATTTAGCAATGTTCCAATAGCAAAAATCTTGTTTTTAAAGGGTCTCGTCTCAGAATATATTTAACATAATGAGCTCTTTCGTGATTAAGTGATTTAAATACTACTTATTTAATTTTTATGGATCCGATACATCCTCCGTGATCATATTTTTATTGAATAATTTTACTTTTAATTTTCAAACAATTATAATTTTTTGATGTTTTTTATTTTGTTTCAAATAGTACGTTTCTTGTAATTTATATTATTCCTAAGCGGATGATTGTAATTTCCTCAGTTATTTTATACGATTTAATTGCTTTAGTGCTGTTTTCCGGAATTCCACGCTATGCACAGCTTTTCTTAACATTTTTAGCTTGTACTATCAGTGGATTTGCTAAAGTTTCTTTCACCACCTTCTTTGAGAATATTTTCCGGTAATGCATCTTTTTCCTTGAATGATACCCTAGGTTATTTCTATATCCATTCCTTCTAAAGTTATCCTCTCTTTTACTATTAACCCTTTCGTTATTTATGTTTTTATTGATATTATAGACGACCGTTTAGATGGAAGAAGAGATTTTTCAGTCTCAATCATACCATTTATAATATTAATTAATGCACCTTTTTAATAATATTGCTTAATGCTTCTAAGCATTGAATGAGGGATTCATTAGGAAGAATGTCAAGCTAATCACCATGCCAATTGCAGTAAGTTCTGTTTTAACATTGTGATGACAGTCGAATCAATCAATTCACGAACATCATGGATCCACCCGCGGTGTCAAACAAAATTATGTAATAGTTGAATGAGAGGTCTTATGTATAATAGATCTAATTAATGATTGATGTGCTTATAATATGTATGCCGTAATTAAATTGTAGAGCGTACGAGGGGTTTTTTGAGGGGTTTCCCTCCCGTCTTTGGGCGAAGGCCAGACTTAAAATCATTGTTCCCCTTAAACGTTGCCACCTGGCCAGAAGGCCAGCTTGCAATGTAAAATTAAATAAATAAATAAAACCTCAATTGGTCATATAATCAAACTGAGAAAGGCGTCTGAACTTACTGAAGAGATTTAGGTTGCACTAAAATTACACAATTTTGAGCATTTTCATCCCATATCACTCACGACTCGTAATTGATGTTGGAACAATGACAGCCACACCATTGATTTCTCATCACTGGGCGAATACTTAAATCTTGAGGAGGATACCCTTGACCTTGAAGGAATAAGAACTTGGACATCGGTGACGGCAAATACCCTTAAAGACGGCTTCTTATAATGTCCCGTTCCACAAAAGATAATATTATTACATTGTTTTATCATTGTTATCATTATCATATTGATTATTAAAATTATCGTCCATAATTTATTAATTATTACATTGTTTTTCTTCATTATCTATAATATATAGGTACAAATAAATAAGTGAAAAGTACCGGTACAGTATAGAGTGGTAAACTACGAACACAATGTTCCTTGCATACTGAGGATCACTTGCTCTTTCATTAAGCGTCGTAAATCAGGGAAAAGGGGAAAAATGAAGTAATGTAGCATGACAGGGAAATGTTGGAAGTATGAGTAAATTCTCCTTTATAATGGGTCATAAATTATGAAATAAAGCACGAGTCGAGGAGGGCATCTTGAATAAAATGCTCACCGAGGGAAGATTTACGCTGGGTCGCAGTTCAAGAGTCAAGGAGCCCGTGAATCAAGGTGTAAGGATCAAGATTATGGCTCCAATGTACATGTAACTTTCGTTTTAGGAATGATGAATTTGCATCCAAGTATTACAATAAAATATTATCGTTCATAATTTAATTTGTGGCAGAGGAAATCCAAGATCTTTCCTTATTGAAGGAAACAGCCTTTACCAGATCCTAAGAAAGAAATAATAAGATTGCATTTAAAATGTAAGGAAACCAAGCGACAAATTTCATGTAATAAATGCTCCAGTCATTCAAAAGGATCTTTTCCTGAATCACTTCACTGCTTTTTTTTAAGGAAACACTACTATTAATTTATTCAAATTCAGCACGTTACATCATCTCAGGATGTTTCATGTTTTTATTAGGCAAAACAATAAAAAAATCAATGAAAAACTTTTAGCAGTTATTCGATTAATCATTTTAACATTAAATTCCAAGGGTAGTCCGTAGTTTAGAGGGAAAATATACACATAAGTCAATAATCATGGAAACAAATCACTAAAAATCAAAACATTAACGACACCAACTCTTCGTAAATCTCCCGCGGGAAGCTGCTCATAAAATGAGACACTTAAATCACAAGGTTGCCCAGCATTGAAATTTTATTTTACATCTCTAACATTTCACGTTTCGCGTCCATTTTTCAGTTAACCGTGGGAACGTTCCGCAAATTATAGCTTGCCACAATCCCGTTCAGCATGATTTCAATTTCAAATCAGTCGCCCTTGATCGCTGTTTCATGTTCTACTTTCAATTGAGGTGGCCTACACGTGTTTCTATCCCTAATGACAAAATAGAACGATTCAAGTGAAACAAACGGAGCGGAAAAATATTGCTCTGACTTTCTTTCTCCCGAAAAAAACAGCCAATGGTACGATGCGCTGTTTCAAAGGAAATTATAACAGGCGTCTAGTTTCCAGGAAACACTAAATAAGTGGACAATTCTCTGAAGAAGTCGATTGTGCCGGCTGCGACAACGTCACGGAAAATTAGTGGGCTGTTAACAAAGGCTCAACTTCGCAGCTAAATTTTCTTCACATTTTAAGCATTAATTTAAGAGCCCTTATTTGCGAGGAAAAATTCATCATTATCGTGTTTATATGACACATATTTATTCGGTACTGGTGTCATGGAAATGAAAGAGGTAATTAGTGAAAGGAAAGTGAAGGTAAAAGGCAAAGCTCTGAGTTAAAGAGGATGTTATGGAGCACAGGATCTCAGCTGAATGAGTAATTTGCTTTAAGGGGAATGGTTGTATATAATTTAACTAAATTTATAAAACGGGATTATCAACCAAATGTTAGTTTCATTATTTTCCAGTGGATTGTGAAAAATATATCATGGAATGTGATGTTTAAAAGTTCACATTCACCTGCTTCACAAATACCATCAATGTAACGAATGACAACGTCTTTTTGAAAAAAAATGAATATATAAGAATTCCCTTTGATGAAATGTATTTCGTCATGTTAAATGATAAACAAAAGTGAATGTACAATGTACAAAAATTAAATATTGAATTAAAAAGGATTATATCCGGCTTCTAATATGATTTGTTTTATCATATATACTAATCATCCTTAAAGAAACTTCTTACTTGTGAGGCAATGCATTCCTTGGATGAAAGTAATACGCAGAGAGTTGAAAAGAAAAGTTGAAATTCTTTAAGAAATAACTGAAGAGGGATTTCTTTCCTGTAAGAAGAAATATTCCCGTGATATTTGTTAACAATTATAAAAGGAGATTCAACTGAAAATGATCAGCAAAGTAATCTGATATAGGTAACAAAAGTAACTAGCTCACGGTCATTATTGATAGGATACATAGCCACTTTTTCAGCAAATCCATCTACAAAGCACTAGGTAAAATGTTGACCTCAATGAAATAATCAATAAGACATTAATTAAAACGTAAGGGTATATTATAATTAATTTTGTTAGTAAGACATAATGTGAAACGTAATTATTTAATATTTATTTTCGTAATAGTAGTAATACTAATAAAACTACCTTTATATGTAACTAATAAACCTCTTTTTACGCCTAGCCCCGCGTCGTATAAAATTTAAAAGAAAGAGATGGCTTGAAATGAACCATTTAAAAATAAAATAAATAACCAATTAAAACAGATACCTATAAATACTACATTCCGATAAATCACGACTGAACGCCAAATAACCCTCCTCCCAAAAAGTCGTTGCAACTCACTGACTCCTTTCCAAGATTTCCATGATTCGTCACTGAATCTCTTCCTATCAACATCTGGATTCTTTGAGCGAGTGACCTCGAACATCCCGCTCGAGCAAACGATTTCGCTTAGCATCTAAGTTTCTCGCGCTAGAATCCGCCGTCCGCATCTCCAATTATTCCGAAATCTCTCGCATCGCAGGGCGAGAGGCTTTCGCGGACGAATAAAAAACACTCGTTCTCGGCCCATTCAAAGGAAGCCCGCGGAGGAGTATCGCGATTAGGTACCCTATTTCCCGATTCTTCCGCTAAGGGGAGAGGGGATCTCTCGGCGAAATTACATTCGCCGAAGCCCATCTCCTCGCGAACAATTACACCTAATTTCATGGCTGCCTTGGGACGGATTCCCGCGGCTTGCGATTCTTTTGAAACTAAGCACACAACCCATCCCTGGCCCCCTTTTCCATCACTTCCGATGTTTTTTCGGGGAGAGTTCCTGCGGATCCTGGCCCGAATTTGGAAGGGAGAGAGAAAGAGGAAGAAGTTAAGAGAGAGGAAGGCCCCCATTTTGCAGGATTAGAGCTTGTAACCCTCGCTCGCCTAAACTCTTTCGCGGCTGAATTGAGTTACTCATATGTAAAAACCGCGGATTAAGGGAACGGTATGATTATGGCTTTTAATACTAGGCTGAGAACTGTAGGAAAGAAATAAAGGTCAGCGGATTACGTAGTAATGTAAATTTTTCTTAGGATGAACGTTACTTAGGCAAACCATTTGGAGTAGGATTATGGACTATTTTAATAGCCTCCTCTTAATTGGATTGGGTGGTCATTATACTAAATCTTGCCCGAATTAAGACGCATTATTATTAATTGGGAATAATAAGGTTAGAGCAAAATAAATGAAAATAGCCCTAAGATAGTATAAATTTATTAATTCACCGACTGAGGTGGCGGAGTGATTAGCGTGCTAGCACTACAATGCCGAGGTCCCGGGTTCGAATCCTGGCTAGTCGGATTTCCCTGGCTAGGGTTGTGTGTCTTTGTAAATAGTAATAATTATTGAAATAGATGTGATTGGGGTCTTCCTGTTTCCATTAGAGAAATTATTATTATAAATTTAGCAATGATTGATTTTGAGAACATATGTAATTATAAAATATACAGAGTAAGACGTTGCTCTGTAGAATTCCGTCATAAAAACAACAGATGGAATTAGTTAAAAGAAAACAATATTTGTCAACATCCACAGAATAAATATTTTCTTTTAACTAATTATGGATAAGGTCTAACATATCTCGTAAGGAATTATTAATTATGACAGAAGGAATAGTACTCTTTCAGAAATATTTATTTAGTCACGACCGGTTACAGCGAATTTATTTTAGTCAATCTGAAAAAAAGACTGTAATATTCGTGGTTATATTAATTATTTATGAGATATATAATATATAAGATTTTTATTCTGCGGGAATAAATAATGATGGTGGTAATTCTCTGAAACTGATTGTGATAAATAAATATCGAGGAAAAAGTAGTATTACACTTGATTTTGCCAAACATAGTTTCAATTTTCACTATTTACATTTCTAACATAGAAATAAATCTGACTCGATTGAAATTTAAGATAAATTGCCAAAAACTACATCAATAAAGATTCTAATACGCCACTTCAGTCTTTCAATCCCTTGAGAGATTTATTTTAGTTGGTTAAGTTCCATCATCTAATGCTTTTAAAGGGCACAGCTCATTCCTCTATACTAAATCAGCAAGTCAATTCCTGCATCACGCTATCCTCGTATTGTTCTAAATACAATGGAGCATCGTAGAGCAAAAAATGGAAGTATGACCGCAATTTGACTATAGGGGGACATAACTTTCAGTGCGCTTGAATAATGCAGAGTAATCGTTTCCAACGCGCTATTTATTCGTGAGGAGAGTTTCATGAATTAGTAATTTCAAATAAATTGAAATATTTTTTGCTCGTGTTCGAATGAATTTATTGGACTTTATACGAGAAAAACAAAACTTTGTATTATTCCGGGGATATGTAATTATTTGCAGATTTTTATTTGGCGGAATAAAACAATTTTTTTCTTCAGTTAAATAATTGCATGGTATTTATTCAGCAAAATAACCTCTCGCATTTTATTCCAGTTCTATCCGATTGAGTGCAGTTTTTCAATTAACGTTTTTATAAATTACTTTTCTATTTGGTCGTTTTCTGCGTACGCTTTTATTTAAGGGGTTGAATTCGACCTGAATCTGATGTTTAAAATTTAGAATTTAGGGTGGTTAAATCCTTCCGTCTTGTTGAAAAGGAGAAAAACGAAAAAATGAATTTAATCTTTTAAATGTCTGCGATTCGTAGAATTTTATTCGCTGTCACGAAACATTCATCCCAGAATTAAATTTGTGAAACTTTCTGCAGCGGCGAAAAGCACGGAGTAGAGATAATCTCTTGTTCACGAACGTGAAGTCTACGAGAACAAATGCCACCATTTTGATATTCCTTCACTTTCTCCGTCTAGTGTTAGGTTGGGGTTTGGGCCATCTTCTCCTATTCCTATCTTGTCCAATTTCTTCTCTATGTCGCCTTTGATTTCGTTGGCCCATCTCCTCCTTGGAAGGCCCCCGTCTTTCTCCTTTCTAATGCCAACTTAGAGTGTGTTTTTTTCCTTCCCTTTCCACTTGACCATACTGCGAGAGTTTCCCCTCGTCTAGAGAGTTGTTCTATCACTATTCCTCCCCTATTTCGTCGCTCCTTTTTGTTTTCCCATCTGTCTCTCTCGGTTGCCCCAATTATACCTCTTTGGAATTCTGCCTCCGCGGCCGGCATTTCGTAGAAATCTTTCCTTCCAATTGTTCGGTTGGACAACCAATCGGGAAGAATTAGTGGAACAGCTTTCAGGATTGGCTTTTAGTAGAATTGTTTTTTTATATTCCCTCGGTGTCTCATTACTACGGATTTTTTTCCTCTTTCATTGTACCTCCTCACTTAAGGTCATCTAAATGAAAACTGCAATTATTTATAACAGAGATAACCTGCCGTTTGTTATATTCTACCTCAATTTTCGTTCATATTTCATCTCTATCTTGTAGCGTGATGTATCAGAATTGAAACTATTTAGCTTTTACTACGTCTTCAGCAAAGAGATGGATTTACTTTGTAATAATTGGGCTAACTACAGAGAAGTGTGCTATGAACTACAAATAGCGCTTCACTCAATTAGGAAAATAAATCAAGGAGTTGACGATAAGGAAGGATCATGCGTCAATGGTACTTTAATAATGGTATTCTAATGGTACCTTCAACTTTACCGACGGATGAGTTTAACCAATTAAATCATCTTGCAAAGAAGTTTTCTGTAATACTTCTATTTTTTACTTAAAGTTTCTCTGGGTATTAATTTATAAATTTTGATAGGAATTTTATTTTAAATTTGATAGAAACGGCCTTATTGACGTGAAGTCCTTTACCGCAAGAAATTATTGCGACATCCTAATTCTACGACAGGATTATTTTATGGTGAAAATGAAAGTTTTACTAAACACGAGTAAGCGTGCAATTAACCAAAGGTTCAACAGGAAGTAAAAAATTTCTACATGACTGGGACATGCTTAGGATTATTTTATTCTTGTTTATTTACCAGTCACCGTAACCAGTCATGTTCGAAATAAAAGATCCTTCATAATACGTACAAAAGTATTATTTTTTGTAATATGATTTTAATTTTACATAATCATCAGCAAAGAGAAAGATTTATTTCATGATATCACCACTAAATTTAGAGACGCTGGACATGAACTATCTACAATGAACATTCAATCTGCTTATCCAGTTAGAGAAAATAAAACCTTGCTGGGGTTCAAACACAGAACTTCCATTTTGTGGGCGGATATTCTAAACTACTTAAACTATCACTCTGAGCAATATCTCTCCGTTTTAGGAAATCTAAAACCTTAAAACATGGATAATGGGTAAAGCGATTCCTTTTTCTCCTTAAGTCTACAGTTATTCCTAGAGTTTTACAAGGCAAACGGTACATCGCGCATAGTTATTCTTATGTCCCTTTCCTTTTCGAGAAAATAATCTCTGGATCAACAGCGAACATCTTTAGAAATCTCGAAACACCGGAAAAACAAATAATGTTTTAGGGGGATCTAAAACAGCGTAGAATCTCGGCAAGGCATTGTGAGGATAGAGGACAGGGACGTGAAGAGGGAAACCAGCACATTATCCGCCCCTGGTATTGATTTTATGTTAGACATAATGAGTTCTCTAGAGGCGAAACATTTTGGCGGTAGAATCGACCTTCTATTGCAACTCCGAGCGGAGAGTGCCTAGAGCAATACAGACGTAGATGTTAACTTATGCAGAACATGGCGTGTAATAACTTCGAAGGGAGCTGTAGAGAAGTTAGAGATGGGATTAAAAATCATCTCTCGGGAAGATGGGAGAAGGACAAGTGGAATTACAGAAACACGATGGGACGAGAAGTGGGATTTCTATTAAGGAGAAACAGAGTGAAAAGCGCTTTCAAGGCCGTGCAGATGAAAGAATAATGGCATTCAAATTACGGCTCCGCAAAAGACTTATTGTGTAAGTATGTAAGCCACCGCTTGGCAATGAACGCGAGGAGATTTAAGGAAACGTTGGAACGGATTAAACGAATTCTCGGAAGATGCTGAATGGATGGAATGAATTGCATTATGGGAAGAGATTAAGGCGACGTAAACGAAAATTGCGACGTATTTCTGGATGTGAGAAGGGAATATAACGCAATTTCTTTGTATTCGTTATCAATGTCAGCCTGTACTGAAGGGGATGGAAATATTCTTAAGTGTCATTAACACACTTATCGCTCTAAATTAAATCCATTTTATCCAGTAGTAAATTGGTTCCTGCTATCATACTCTTATGAATGGAATAATTTCATTTGTCATGTGGTAAAGGATAGAGAAACATGTATCTTTAATTTTCTTTTGTCCCAGTCTTGATCATGGCTGTGATAAAATGGAAGCTACCGATGTATGAGTGAATAATTGCACCAATCAAGGTCTCTCCTCACGGAATGCCAAGAAAAGTTTTACTCTAGAGTCGTTGTGCTTCACTTTCGTGGAAATGTTCCGCTAATAGCATTCTGGCTCAGTGAGGTAAGCAATGGCAAACTACCTCACTCCTCATTCTGCCTAGTGAACTTCATTCCTTGTAAGTAGCTTAAAGAATAAAAGGCAACGTTAGAAAATATATTTGGATTGTCTGAAATAAACGATACATGCATGGAGAATTTCTGGGAATAAATGAAGCAGAAAAAGAGATTTAGTATTATACTATATTACATGAGAATCTGAAAATATTACAAAAACAAATGCATATATATGAATCTTATTTTTAACCCACCAAAAATTAGCACACACTCCGGGAAAAGGAAATCTTACGCAAATGGTGTAATGAAGAATGTATTGGAATACCGTTAGATTTATACAAATAATAGTCTCTATATTCATTCAGGGGGTTTTCTACCTTTCGCTAGGTTCATGTACACTAAACAAATTCCTATTAAGCTCCATCTTCTTCAATTCCTTATTTTTAACCCCACCCCTTATGTAACCCAACTTCTGTCTTTGTCTTTCCCTCTGTTTTTCCCCTCAATTACATTCTTCGCCAATCCCTCTCCCCTCAATATTTGACCCACCATTTCTTCCGTCGATGCTCAATTACTTCAATTACAGCCCTCTCCTCTCCAACCAACTCCTGCAACTCTGTGTTTTTTTTCCTATCAACCCAACTTAATTTCTCCATTCTACGCCATACCCACATTTCGAAGGTCTCCAAACGTTTGACTTCCTCCTTTCTTAAAGTCTACGTTTCGCACCCATAAAGCAAGACACTCAAAACCAAGGATTTCACCAATATTTTCCTAGTTCCTTTGTCAAGACCTTTGGTCGTCAATTCCCTTCGCTTTACAAAGGCTTCCTTGGCCAAGGCCTTACTTTTTTCGAATCTCAATTTTGCATCTTCCATCCCACGAAAGAGTACTTCCCAAGTAAGAAAATATATCCACCTGCTCCAGTTTTTCCCCATCCACCCTTATTGTTAACTTATAGCCTCTACAATAGGTATCACTGATTTCTCAGTACAGTGGTCAATTAGCTTTAAGACATGTATCACTATGGCTACTTGCCGCTTTAATAGTATTTGCGCAATTGTTGATTGGGACAGCTTGAGTTCGGCACAATAGTAATTGTCTTGGAGTGAGTTACAATGGCATTGGAATTTGTTGTAATTTCAGAGAATGGAAGCACGTTTTGTCGCGGTAGCTTAATTGGCTAAGCATCCGCCCGGCAAGTGGAAGATCAGGGTACGAGCCCTGGCTGCGGCAGACTTTTTTTCCTTCACTTCTCAAAATTCAAGCATGTGTATCATGTGTATTTTCATCGCTTACGTAATTTTAGTGGACAAAATATTTTTTATTAATCTAATTACGCCCTCATAAATTCAAAATTAAAATACTATTTTTTTCCTGAAGAATATGTACATACATTGGTGAATGTATTTATACAGTTATTCCCAATGTCAGTGTGCCAGTCAAACTCTTTGAATAGCTCTTTCAGCTAGAAAATCCTCAATGGTAAAGAAAACCTCAATGGAACAGACGATTCCTGTGTACATAGAGGATCTCAAGGGAAAAGAGTTAAGAGTTCAGGAAGATTACTTTCCGGCTCAACATTTCCTTCGGCATTGTAAGAGGAAAACTGCCCTGTCTGTCTCAGGCACGAACCATGACCTATTTATGAATAAGAAACAGTCACGAAGCACATGCGAACAAAACGGGCAAGGAGAACAGTGAGATAATGAGATTTAGGGTCTCTGAGGCAGAAAAAGGGAGTCGCCAAGAACAAACTTGGAATATGTTTTCATAAATCTGAGGAACACTCGGTAGGCCGCAGATTGGGTATGAACGGAAACAGGACGGAAGCAAAACATTAAAGAGATTATGAGGGGGAGCATCGCAAAGGAGGACGGGAAGATTAAGGAACTACGGGAGGAAATGATAATGATCTCGGAGCACTGCGGGTGGAGATTCCGAATGGAAATATAACTTACTGCCGTAAGAGGGGTTGGTTATATAAAATACTAACTGAGGCCCCCGTTGATATTCAACGGGGAATATAGATGTAGTTTGATTTCAAGTTGTAGCCGTACAATGAGTAACTATCTTTTAGTATACAAAATTCCATACTATTCTATACAGGAAAATGCATGATCTTGGATTCAACATAGGGATCGGTCGTCATGAGGATGGGTTGTTTACAACCTTGAATTTTCACAAAATTTTCGTATATTTCACCAAAATTCTCGCAAATTCGAATGGAGAGTAAAACTCCATGAATAAAATAAGAATTTTCATTCAGTTTTCTTTCTTTCGGTGTTTGTCTCGTTAACAAGTGACCATTCCTTCTAATTTAATTTTGAAAAAGAAATAAACCCTGCATGCGATAAAAATTAGTTTATTTATGGAAAACTATCTTAGAGAACTGAGTTCAAACCCCGTAAAATTGTCGAATAAAAAGGCAAAAGTGGTTCTTTCCAGGTCGCAGAGGACACGTATATAAAGTTAGAAGCAAATCGGACGAACGGTGTGGCCTCCAATCTAAGACGAACACACAAACCCACAGATTTTCGATTTAATACATATAGATGCAGAACGACCGGCGTAAAAATACAGAGCGTAGATATCTTCAGTAAGTACTGACGGGATGACCCTAATGTGAATAGAATAAGATGATCGGACGAAGAGGGAATAAGGGAAGGGAGATTCTTAATCGTCATTCCGAAGGCGTAATCGCGCCGTAGGAGGATTACGGTCCGGACCTTTATGGATGATATCTCCTTAAATGGAGATTCGGAGGAAAATTACGTCAATGTGGATGTCTCGGATCCTGCTTCATTCCGTTTCCTGCCGGGGGACGCTATGGGAAATAAAATATGGCGTTGTAAAGGGGAACGACAAAATTGCAGCCGGGGTTTCATGTAAAATTTCGATTAGAGGACCATATTAATACTAAAAAAGTCAAATGATCGCCTTAGCACAATCCGCAATTTATTTTTGCTGTTTAAGCGAATAATAAGTAAAGGGAATGTAATATGAAAAGAAATATTTAATAAATGTTTTATTTTCCTAAGGAAAAAACCAGTATGGAATATTACTAAAGAGAGGTGACCGGGATATTATGGAAAACCATTATTATTACAGAAGAAAGAAAAAAGATAGACAATTTCCATTTCCAAGATTTTGGCTTTTCATATCAATAGCCAAATATTTCGATTAGAGGACTTCATGTAAATACGACAGCAAGCTAACAAATGAGCATCCTAACAAAATCTGTAATTTGCTTTGACCAAGATGAATAAAAAACATATGGTATTTAATATTAGACGAAACTTTTAAGATTCCTGAAAAAAAATATGTGAAATTGCAACAAAATAAGGTCAATCGTAATACTGGGGAAAACCATTATCTTTATTACAGAAATAAATGAGGTAGGCAATTTTCCTCGTTTTTTATTTTTATCACTACCCATTTTGGCTCTTCATAGACATTTCATGGTTCTAGAAACGCAATGCAGATTACGCATGTGTTTAACGCCCTCTCTTATTGCTTCTTCCCCTGCCTTACATTACTTCCATTCCTTGATGACCTGTGTTATGTGTGCACAGCATTTCTTGTGATCTGCAGATAACTATGTTAAGCATAAACCTGAAATCTTGAATAAAAAAGGAAGAAAATCGCATCTATGAATTCAATTCAGCAGAATTATATATCAGTCAATCTCTAAAATATATTCCTAACAGATACAACACATCTATCAAAATCAAAATATCGATGCAGGGTATGTATTCGATCACAACTTGTGCTTTAGATATCTCCACACCAAGGAAACACGTTCAATTAAGTTAAATTTACATCTTAATTACAAACGTCGAACGATCGGATAGATTAGAGAGAAATCCGACTTGCTGAGCCTCAATTTTTATCAATCAAGGCGGACTGTTGTACAACAATCCATGCAATCAAACACGCAGATCAATATTTTTTCCACTCAATCCAATAAGGAAAATGTATTCGTCACTATCGTGTTACATTAAAAATAACGCCGATATTCATGCCCAAATCAGCAAGAGAAATAGCTATACGATTAGATGTCGGAAGCCTACTATATATATATATATATATATATATATATATATACCACAATATACAAGGCGCCTAAAATTTTTGACTAGTTGAAGCAAAACCCACACAAAGAAATGAATTATCAGCGCTGGAAGAAGTGTATTTGATAAATTTGCATAAATATTAATAGAACTACAGTAAATAACGGATCATTAATTAGTTACAGTGACTACAAATCGTATTATTAAAAGCTTATAGTTGTATTTGATCATTTTCATTGAAATTAGGTAATAACTCTACTAAAAATACACTATGGGTAAACAAGCGTAAGTTTAAGCTTAACATTGATATCATACGTTGAGGTGGGTTGTGAACAAATATTTGAGAAAGTGGAATTTTCGTTATTTAGTATGACAGAATCTTGTAAAAGTCATACCCCGGAGAACTGTCAATTTTCGATTAGCCAACATACTTGACAGATCTTCGAATACAACCTAACTCAGTGAATTGAATTAGAGAACCAATTTGGCTTCTTTAAAACACACACTTTTATAGGCAAAAGTCTCTATGAAATGTAAATATGAGAGTAAATAAATCACGAGTTAAAATATTCGAAATAATGTAAAATTACTGAGAGAGAACAAAGTAAAAATAACGAAAATAAAACATCGAAAGTATAAATATGTCAACTAAAAGGTAACGATCAAAAAAGGATAACCCAAAAATTTCAAGCAGTTCGATTGTTCTCCCTCGGAATGAAAAAATCTTCAATACAAAGCAAATGAAGGAACAGTAAAGATTCGACGGCGACTTAATTAGAAAGTGGTAAATTACTTGATGGGGATAGGGGTTAAATCTTGTGGGTATGGCGCGAGGGAAAGGGTAGAGCGTATGATGAAAGTGATCCTAAATTATGTTTAAAGAGGGAGACACTAAGGTATTAATGATAAATGTATGGGTGAGATCCCCGAGCGAACACACCAGCTAAGAAGACACAGAATGGGCCTACTCCACTTGCCCTAAAACGATTGTAAAGAACATCCGTGGCATGGAAAACGCTTTTCTAGGGACGGAATTAATTTTTACTTAATGCTCTACGGTCCCCTTCAGCGAGGATATCCGGGCAATTTCTGCCTACGCCTACACGAAAGCTGGTTAGACATTGTATTGCAGCATAAATATAGCTTTCCGAGAGAAGAGTAAGGGCCCCTAAGGATTACAGGAGAGGTGGTGAGAGCACTTGGGCTGGGATAAATAAACGTGATGACAGGAGATACACCGTTTAAAAGTCTTGTTCCGTCTCGTTTGTCATTGAAATAGTACTCGTGTATAAAAAAGAGATGCATTATACTTTAAGTATAAGTAGCAATCGTTCGCAAACTCATGTTTTAAAAGAAAAATAGAAAACTTCCATCGATATTTATCTCCAAGCACATATAATATCAGCTAGATTTCTTTTAAGGTACATCCTCCCATTTTTTACGATACGTATTTTGTACAGTAATTTACGGTACAGATCTTCCCTGTGGTCACTACGGTAGCCATGAACCACAAAAATAAATCTGATGTGGCCAGCGCATGACTTTCTCCATATATAAGATGTTAATATTTATTTATGACAGTATTTTCAAACTCTATATTCCATCTAAACTTGGAAGATGAGTGATTAATTTATATATTATTATCTTTTACGTCACAAACATTATAAATAATGTTTTTTGGGGCATGTTCGAAGAAAAACGATGAAATTGCCCTTTTGCCCACAGCGCCCAGAGCGCCCACAGCGTACATGATCAGAAACTTCCAGTTTATCAGTATTTCATGAATAACTCCTTTACAATTAGTGATACAAAAATATGTGTGATACAAAAGTTATAGTAAATATATTTACTAAAACTTTCATGAATAATAGTATATACCTAAATATCAGATTAATGGAGATATTTTGGTAAAACGGAAACGAGCTTCGAAAAGTAAAGCTCAACTTTCGGTCAACCGATTTAATCCAAAAACTAATCGACTTTAACGACACCAACCAAAGTACTATATATGACATTTGGTGTTGATACAAGGAATATTTTTCATCCTAGAGTGCCCACAAAGTACATAATCAGCTACTTCCGGTTTATCAGTATTTAACGAATAACTCCTTTATAAATTTTAATTATAAATTTATAGTAAATTACATTTCCTAAAACTTTTATAATTAATAGAATATACCTAAATATCATATTTATGGAGATATTTTGCAAAAACGGAAATTTACTTCGAAGAATAAAGCTCGACTTCCGGTTTACCGATTTACTCCAAAAACTAATCAACTCTGCCAGCACACACCATAGTACTATATATGAAGTTTGGTATTGATACGACCTATAGTTTTTACGTTGGAGCGCCCACTATCACACACATACACAGACATCATTCCGAAAATGGTCAAAACGTGTTCTAGGGACACCAAAAAATGTATTTCCGTTGAAATCTCGAAGTCGATTTTTTTCATGAAAACAATACTTTCTCTATACTTCGTATATGGAGAAAGTAAAAAACAGAATAAGCAGTTTCATATAAATAATTATTATGAATATACTAAATAAGCCAGGTATGCTTTGTGTTATAAGTATTTAATCATCAGGCGGGCATTGAATATATTCATATAGGGGAAGGCGGGGCACAACGGGGTACCGTGGCGGAATGAAGTTCGTCGTTTTTCGTTTTCTTAGAGATTTTGCTTGTGAGCGGGAATAATTCGCTGATGAGGCTGTCCTATAGGCTTAAAAAAGGACACATTCGATAAAAATTGTTGTTTAACCTTTAAAGTAACTTAAAACTAGATAAACATAGAGAAAACTTATTTTTCTGCAATTCCACTCGTTTTAATAGTTTTTATAGCTACTCATCTTTACCACCACATTCTGCCCTGTAACTGAAGAAGAACAGGCAAAAGGAAATATTTTTTTGTTTTTGAAAATAAACATATCGGTCCAATGTTTTCTTAGGATATCATAGTATTTCTGTGATTTTTAATCTATAATGTATTCACAGAAAAAATTCAGATATCTTAATTAACCCATTGTACTTTCAAAACGTAATTTCAACTTGGTACCCCATTCTGTCCCGGGTTTCCCTGTGTATAATATATTTCTTGTGTTACTTTCATGTGTGTGTAAGACTTACACCAGGCGTACATTCAACTCGCGGTTTAAGCATAATGATATTACTATGTAGAGTTTTTGTCAGAAATAACTTCTTCAAAATTGACTGCTGTACTCACGTTCCTGATTTTATTTGCCAAGTTCAATGTTCCACAATTTAAATTATTGCTCAAATTAGCCCGTGATTTATCATATGTGCGCTCTCTTTGGAAATTTTGCGTGACTCGAATTCATCCGCATGAATAATTTTGTTTTTCATGTAAACACACTTGTTTACATGACCACGAAACGGTCAAATATACCCCAAAGGAATTCATCCGGGACCGCAAATAAAAAAGCTTTCAATAAATTAGTGAAACAGCGTGCATTAAATAATATCCATTCCACAAACTTCGAGTAAATTACAAAATTAAATCACGGCATTTAATTTCGGGGATTGCAGATACGGTAGGTAAACGATCATCAATCTATATTTTAGGCACGCGATATAAAAATCGAATACACAGTTTGCTATTTGAAGAATTTGGGACTAAATTTTTCTCGCTGAAATGCCTCGGGGATGATCAACCAATAAATTAAACAAACAAACTTTTCTCATTGTGTACTCAGCCAAAATATCGGAAGAGTGGGTTATTAAGGTAATTTAGCAAAAACCATGGAACTTGCTGAAGTACTTGCTCGTCCAGATTAATTTAGAATATTAAGTGAATATCGAATATTGTGTAAATAGCTTAATGAATTCCAAAATTAAGATAATAAACATATAGCTAAATAATTTACAAAAAAGAATATTAGATGAAAGACTGTAATTCTTAAAAAAGATGAACCCAAATTTGTGGAGGTTTTGAAATTTAATAAAATAAAGAAATGGCTCTGGACCGTTGATGTTTCTATTTTATAGCTGTCCTCTCAAACTACCAATAAAAAGAATTACCAATCTCTTCTATAATATTTAACCCTTAATAAGTATGAAAGGCCCAATTCAACCCTGAACGTGTATAAATGAGAATTATTAATTAGCATAACCGAGTTATAACTAAATTTTAAATCTAATATTACTCTTAACGGTCTGAATTTAACTATATTGAGAATTTTATTGATTGATTTTTGGAAAGAAATACTTATTTTAATTTTATTAATAAATTCAATTGTTCAATTCAACTCTTCTCCAAAGGTCGTCTATGTAACCTCAGTAACTAAATTAGATATTGTTACAGATATAAGACTCCTCCACACATAATAATAAACAATTGTTCGACTGTTAAATCTATAAAACGAAACACCAGAAACAAATTTATCTTTGTAACTACTATTTTCCTCACTTACATATCTCCAGATATAGTACCGGTTATCATTCTCTCATATTCACACATTATTTAATAAACATAAAATCACTTATAGATTCATGGTTGGAGAAACTGCATCGTAGTAGCGTACTATAATTCACTCCTTTGAAGCGTACGATATGTATTGAAAATAATTCTAATCTTAAACTACTTGTAAAAAAATCGTTACAAAACTCATCGTTTCTTATATTTCGTAAATCATATAAGTTGATTATGAAATTTCAATTATAATTAAAGAAATAAAATGTTAAATTTCGGGTCTATATGACCCGAAGCGACTGATAACGTGACCGCAAACCGCAAGACTACTTAAGGGTTAAGGGAGACATTTAATAATGAGCCAAGCTCGATAGATGTGTAGTGTTTGGTTCAATAATTGAAGGCGAACATACATACCTACACATATTGTTTTATGCTCTAACATACGGAAGCTTACTACGGGAAGCAGTAAAATTTTCTACGTATACTGCTAAGGAGACTAATATGTAATATAGAGATTCGAAGCACAAAGAAACTAATTAATAAACAGATGGCTCTATAAGCCCATGTAACTGACGCTGTGGCTTAAACCTTACGTGTTAACGAGATTTTTGCGAAAATATTTAGTCAAAAATATCACTATGCAATATTATCATAAAATTGTTATGATTTTTCGGTAGAGCATAATAAATTCTTTAACATTGCCCGCAAAGCAAATGTGCTCAAAGACTGGACGGTAGTAGCGTTTTGCATGATAAGGAACATGATATCTTTAATTGGAAACCTGAAGTATAAAATTCAATTATTTTTGCATACACACTATATAACAATCTACTATCTCATAAAATTGCTGTTATATTTCGGTAAAGTTTAATCCGAAAAACGATATGAGTGGCAATTTACATTCTTTACATTGTCTAAAAAGAGGAAGTTACTTAAAGACAGGATGGTAACGTTTTGCTTGATAAGGAACATGATATTTGTAATTGTAAACCTTCAGTATAAAATACAATTATTTTTACGCACACACTTATTATAAAATTACATGGACTACCTTTGACTGTGTTTCCAAGTGCTGTGCTGTGAGGATCGCTCATATTACGTCACGAAGGAGAGCGACTGGTTACACCTCAGCAAAAACTTTCCATTCATCTAAAATTGCGCAACTCGTGCATTTGTGGGCACGAAAACGGATCAGCGTTTTCTATGACGAAAGGAATGATTTCATCTTCGAGCGATCGGAAACCGTCCTTCATCTGCAATTACTGGGCCTTGCATAAGCCCCTGGAAAGAGAGAGAGAGAGAATTAACTCCCAAGAATTGCTCCGTCCGGTCTATCCGCTCCAGAATACCTCTCGCAAACCCATTCGCAGTCCTCGTTTGGGCAATCAGCCCTCTATCGACTCGCGGCATAATCTCAGCACGCCTTCGTCCCATCGATTTCTCGACGCGCTAATTCTACTACTCAAACCCTGCTCAACAGATTGTAACCGTTACCTTTTATATCCTCCCGTAACCAACCTTCCTTCGCGCAATCCATTAACCGGACGAATAATCAAACATTTCGTCGCTCTCTCGCCAACCCTTTCGCTTGATCGATCTCCAGTCGTAAATTATTCACCGCGCGTAACTTCTGAAAATGCTTTCGGAGATGGTTTTCTTTCGGCTCCCCCTTGAGAGTGAACTATGAATTTAAAAGACTACAACTCCTCCATTGAGACGCCGCTTTGAGAACTTTCCATGCGCAATAAAGCTATTTCTATTGATATGCGCGTGATAGTTCCCTCTCGAAATAAAATACACGAAGGAGGCCGTAATTTATTTGCTTATCATTAGCCGAAACTAGTCGTCTATGGTACTCTATATATGTAGGTTGTATGAGCTAATGTGTTGTTTTAAAACCTTGATTTACTTATAGAATAAACGAAGCACCAAAGACCATCAAAGAACGTAAATAATATGGCGATATGCATATTTCGCTCCCAATGGAAACATCTTCAAACGTCGGCAAGGAAGTGCAACGCCAAGGAGGAATGAAAGGTACAAAGTAACAAGTATGGAACAAAAAAGCGAAGAACGGGAAGCGGAATTGTGTTTAGTATTTTAAACGTGTTTTTATTGAAATTTAGGTCTTGGTTCATGAGTTGGTTTCTATTTTTGTAGATGTACACATTTTCTAAAGAATTTAAGTTAGTATGAGAACTATGTAGTAAATGTAAGTTCTGTTCCTGTTCCCACTCGAATGTTGTATTCAGTAAAGGCTTTCTCTGGGATTGTCATTCCCGCTAAAGCGAACCAAGAGTTTCTTCTAAAAATTGCTCCGTTTATCTATCATCGAATATGATGAAAAATATTGAAGCAATACATAAATAATACATATAAAGCAGAAATCACAATTAAAATGAAAATTTATAGTAACAAACGCCAAAAACAAAACTTCCCCGCTTCTCTCGTGAGAATTCGAAATGAAAATTTTGAACTACTTTTTTACTAAATTGGTTTTGTCTGCATCATTATACTTGAATTAATTTAAACTGAAAGTATAGTGAGGTTTGATTTAACGTAAACCTTGATTTATGTAAGTATGCCGTGGGAGTTTATAGGTTGGAAAACATCGGCTTATAAATTCACATCAAGTTCGATTTTGCGAAATATAATGCACAGCTTATCTCACGAAAATCATAATCTCCGAATCTTTTTCGAGCATGTGTTCTATTTTGTTTTCTTAGCATCGATCCAAAGTTGGAGAAAGTCTGGCCTAGAAAGGGACGCTTGAAGGCAAAATTGAAGTAGGGAAACAGATGGTATACGTGAAGCATGCAAAAAACGCAAAACAAGCATTGCAAAGGATTATCGTATTTATAAATCCGTTATATCACTGCAAAGTTTTCGTGCCACCGAAGTTTGCAACGGATTCGAGATAACGAGGATAAAATGTTTTCCAATCTCTCAGAACCTAGGATAGGTCTATGCATCATGGCTACCCAACGTTTTGGCGCGAACAGAATGCTCATTTACCGGAACGATCTCGCCATCTAGAATTCACGTGTGAGTAAATATGTTGAAATTATATAATCCTAAATTGATTTCCACCTTCCTTACACAAGTTAGGAGAGAAAAATGAACGTCCATATATAGAATATGGAGAATGAAGATAAGAATGGAATTCATTGCAAGTTGCTGAACAATATGTTTGAGAGTTCTTCTTTATCTTGGCCTTATTTCTCCTTATAGTTTTCGTTATCATCAGTGCCTTTATAATGTTAGTATCAGAGAGTTGATAAATATGGTAGTAATTATATAAAAGTAAACTCGTTTTTATTAAGTATAATTGAGATTAGAAAGTCTAATACCCTATTTAACCCTAGTCTAATAGAAAAACATAAAGACATGAATTAAAAAAAAAAATATGTATAGATATCTTAACAATTAATGTGATGTTACATATTGGTGATGACAGGGAATAATAAGTTTTGGTAACAATTCCTTAGCCTTGGCTTAAAAAGCCCAGCGGGGACTAAAATTATACAGCAGAGTTGTGTTAGAGTAAAAATTAATTTCATAAAAGTAAATTTTCATAGGAATCAATCAAAGCAAATATTTTTCTTGCACGCGACGCGAATACGACAGGCATTTTTGCCTACTTTGCTGCTAAAACATGACTGATGAGAATCTTTTAGTTTTCCGAGCTGAAAGCATTAGGTAGTAACGACTGCACGTACTCGTAATCGAGTAAGGAGAAAGGTGGCCAAGCGACTCTTCGACATCGACCGGTAGATGGCGTTAGATACTTTGGCTCGTTAATGCTAGAAGTCAATGGTGCTGCTATAAATCACTGCTGATGCACCATTTGTCTCAAAGATTGATTTTAAATGCTATTTTCCCGTGACTACCGTACATAATTCACATAAGCATACTTGAATATCTTCAAAAGAGACAGAATATATGTTTTCAGGGCTTATAAATCAGCCAAGTTGTTTGGGCTTTATTCTCAACGAAACACACGAAAATGAGATAAGCCAGATTATCAGTGTAATATTGTTAACTTGTATTTAACGGTTAACTGGTATTTTACCATGCTTAACTTGTTAACTGGTATTTTAATATGCTTTAGAATGTATCATAAATAAGGAAAGGGTTAAGGTGACTTTGCACATAAGGGCGTGCACCCAGGAAAATTCCCAAGGAAAAACGGACTTGAAAAAAGCCTGACAGGGCCGGGAATATATAAGAAAAGATAATTTCTCCAAGGAAAGAATATTTTAATTTGATTTTTTGACAATACAGATTACAAAATACTATGTTACCTATCTTGTTTATCTTATTGTTTCAAATTTTAATTAAGATTTCATAATATGCCTAGGTACGAAAGGGTATGAATCAGAATTCTATAATAATAAAGTATATTATGCACTGAGGCAAGCATGCTAAAGGCAACATTGTAAGAATATTACAAGATGCAAGCAGTACAATACATCAGACAATAATGAAAACATTGAAACAATAGGAATTTAAATTTATTTATATTTTGCGCCTCACGGATCGTTATTGGGAAGGAATTCCAGAAAGTGGTGTAGCAACCAATGGAAAGCATTATAAATTTATCGTAATCACTCACTTATAAATGCCATTACCTTATTTTCTCAGTTCTCGGAGTGGGCGAATATATTGAAAAGAGAGCCACGTCATCAAATACATTCGTCAAATTAGCAAACCTTCACCAATTAGAGAAAATTGCTCCAATATTCATTCATATATCGGGGAAAGTAATTAAGTCAGAGACAAATCTCATTCAGGAACTCTGGGTTCCTCATTTACCGCAGCAATCTCGGCGTTCTCTGCTAAATTCCGCCTTCACAACCGCTCCCCTTCCACTCCTCTCCTAACCACAGCATTCTTCTAAGCCTTTCGAAAAATCATCATTAGATTCGGGAAGAGGATGTGGAGCGATCGCTGATACTTTTTCGTTTCCTACTTATTTATTCTTCTTTGCGAGTTTCCCATCGGTATTCTCCTTGCTTTGAGAGGAACACCACCAGGGGTGCGACCGCAGACTTTCTGTTTCCCCATAAGAGGTTTCAAAGCCCCCCGTGCATCCCTTCCTTCCTTGCCACCTATTGATTTCACCTAGCAGAATGAAACAGAAAGTGATGTAGTTCCTAAAGACCCCTTTAAAGGGATACTAAAGGGTTTATTTAATGATCTATAGTGCAGTTAGTGTATTTTTTTTAAATTGGCGGTTAGCTTTACGGGCGAATATCTCTATGAAGATGAAGATGTTGAATAAAATTTAGGTATTGAAATATATCTCAACACACTTCCCAAATCAAGCTACACGCTCTGGCTTCAACTCACCCACCCTTAAAGCAACCGTCAAAATCAAAAATTTCCATCATGGCTGCCCTTAATTGTTGTCGGGAAAGCAATCAACAGCAAGACGGCTCCACCGCCCAACATAGCGGCTCTACCGTTATAATACAGTATCATTGAACACAATTTAATAATTTACGATAAATATGGTAGAATATCATTCACTCAGTTTCATTTTACAATTTAGTAACTTTTAGTATTCACGGAATGAGCCGTAAGAGTGTAGAATTACTCTATTAGATTCAGCTATACATAAAATTAAATTAAAATACTTTCTTTGTTCTTATTGAACAAAAATTGTATAATGCAACCAGGTTTCAATTAATTCTATTAATTATTTTTGTGGGCTGAGTTCATGCCCTGACAAGACTATGACTAGTTAAAACCTAGTCACCAAAATACAATTTTTTTTGGAACAAGAACAAAGTATTTTTTAATATTTTTATATCTACTGCAATTGTAGGCGAGTATCTCTATGGCGATGAAGATGTTGAATAAAAGAAAGGTTTCACAATAGAACGACATTTAGTAGCTTTTAGTATTGATGAAATGAGCCGTCGCCGTGTGGAACTCCGTTAGAATAAGTTAGATATTAAAATAAAATAAAAATTCCTTATTCTTGTTCCACAAAAAATTGTATTATGGGGACTCGGTTACTAAGCATAATAGATATGAAAAATTAAAATAATTATTTTCATAGGCTAATTTCGTGCCCTGAGAAAGGCTATGATTAGTTGAAATCTGGTAGCCATAATACATTTTTTTGAGGAACAAGAACAAATTATTTTAATTTTATTTTTATATCTACAAGATTTTAATTACTTACTAGCCTACAGAAGAAGAATTTTGAAAATAAAAATCCACATCGTGTGAAGGAAAGATGATTAAAAAATATTCATTCAATACTGTTCGTGAAGTGAAATATATGAGAACTCTATTCTACCTGCTGCTATATCTCGATGAATATAATACATATCAAGTAATGAAGAAATAAGACTTAGTAAATTTTCCATACTATTATTTTATTGACGATCAGTTTCGCTACCGGAGTAGCATCTTCTGGTACAGAAAATAATTTCCAACAGTTTAAATATCACGAAGGGTTGGAGGGGAAAGCGATGGGGAGGTTACGGAAATACCTTTTTGGGAAGGGAGATAACGCCTGAACATTAAGAATTCATTCATAATACTTTTCATGTGTATCAGTGGGAAACGTGTCTATCATTTACTTCTTTCCAGTTCTTGGACATGATCGTGACAGTATGAAAGCTACTGGGGAGCGATTGATGTTGATTAACTGCTTTCACTCTGGTCATTCCTAAGTAAATGCTACGTCAAGTGTTATTCATTGGGTCATTGTGAAGCACTCACATCAACATTTTCCACTCATAGTATTCCATCTCAGGGAAGCGAGGGCAAATTACTGCCCTCCTAATCTTGCCTCATCCCCTCTCGAGAGCTTTTGGTAGCTAATGGCGGAAGGTTTGAGGATCCACTCAGCCCTCGGGCTGATGACTTTAGAGACAGACGGATCCATTGCGGATGGGTGCCGGGTTGCTAAGCAAATAAGGTAGGATTATCTTACGGGAGGGTCTCAGGTCGGAGAGACTTTAGCCAAGAGACAAGCAATTCGAAATAATAAGATAACGGTTTAGTAGAAGTTTTGTCCTCAAAAATTTGGTCTTTTGCAAGTCTCGTATTACCTAGCCCTAGCTACCTAGCTTTAACACCCATTTGAATATTCATATCAGCCGTAACATTTATGTAAAAACTGCTAACGTCAAAATTACTACTTACCAAACACAACATTTAACTGACCTATTTTAGTCAAGTATCTCCACTTCAAAACCATTGCTTCATTTCCAATTCATTTACGGATCTGTTTTTCGGACTTTACAACCGATTACGGATTGGTTAACGAATACTTTACCGGATTTTTTTTCTAAGTGTGACTGAGTGACAAAAACAAAATGGAACCGTTCGTTCTTAAAGAGATATATAAAGATAAAATTTGAGCTATCTGCTTCAAACTATACTCTTCGTCCAATAAATTTTTCAGCACAAAGGAACTGAAGAAAAAAATTGTAATTTTCCACAAAAAATATTCCATTTCCAGAACAATTACGGCTACATACCATAATCAGGGCACCAGATGATAGTATTTTGGGGTAGTTACTAAGTTTCCCTTCACTTGTTTTAGTATGTCCTTCACGAAGACCTGCCTATAATTATAATTTATTTCGGCCCAGTTTATATACTTATTTATAAATACGTAAAGGATTGTTTCTGCCTTCACTTCCTGGAACCGTCTAGTATTCAAGGCCATAAACTTGACGCATTAGCGACATTGGAACTAGTGCAACATCTACATTTTGTTTACAATTTAGTTAACGACCATTTCTCCTGCACCTCTCCCTGCTGATTTCCACTGTTCTCTTACCTACCTTTCCATCTCCTTCTTCCACCCTCTATTGCTCCGGGTGCTTACAGGTCGTGGTTGGTGTTGACTTTTGCGACTTGTGTGTCGAAACTAGTCGTCAATTGAAATTAAAATTTTTGTGGAAACCCGAATATTTCGTTCAATTTGTTCACCATGAATAATATTTGTAATTAGGTGAACTTTGGTCATTTCTGTTTCGGTAATTCTGCGCCGGTTAATTACAAAATTACACGTGAGTAATTTCCACCCACCTGAAGAGCATTTCGCCCTAAGAATGAGATTACTCGAAGCATCATCCGACTCCACCACGACATCCCTGTACCTCAAATCCCCCCGCCCTTGCGGCTCTCTCATCCGGAATGAGGCGTTGCCCCGCACTGTGGTCTACTTCATCACTCCACAAAGATTTCTGCCACAATACCCACCCTAATGTTTTCTATCGCAGCATTTGTGCGGGCTACAACGACACCGGAGGTTAGGCACGGGAGGCGTCCAATTGGACCTAACCTCTCCAATACAGGGTCGAATCGATATATCGACCCGCATTTCGCCAAAATAATACCAATTTGAGAGGAACGTTTCCTCCGGGAAACCGGTTGTTAAAACGCCGCCGACTAGCATTAGCACCCGGCTTCCTCAGGATTGGACGCGCATACCTCCACTTATTATTCCTTCGACATCTTGATCCGTGCAGAGAGCTGCGGATAAGGCCACAACAGTGGCGCAGCGAGGGGGGGGTTTTAGGGGTTCAAACCCCCCCCAAGAGTCAAGTCCTATGACTATCTTTGTACTTTTATTTCTGCTGAAGAGTACAAAACCCCCCCCTCAATGAGGGGGGGTTATCACGCAAATCATACAGATACACTGCTTGTCATGCGTTTGCTTGATAAATTCAGCGAAAGCTTCGCGTACCCGTAAATATGGCTCCGATTTCAGTTAAGGTGATGCTTTCGGTAGCCGAGTAGACATCGATATCAATGGGGCGCTATGATACGAGTGTTTCGCACACTATGTTCAACGCGTGCACTTCTTAAGCCTATCCTTTAGTTAGATAACTCACGCCATAAGATTCCCATGAGAAAAATTCGAAAGTGCTGATTTGTTTACTCCTCGAAAAAATACAAGGGAACATTCGAAAAGTAATTCTAAACTTGCACCCTGAAAACAGAGATTAAGATTACGTTTGAGAAACAAACAGAATGATAAAACGCTCAGTTAGATCTTTTGCTTGTGACTGTTTCAAGGGTGTAAATTCAAAGATAGGCTCGTGAGTAGTGCTTTCGAAAAATTCACAGCAGTTCGAAGGAGAGTTTAGTTTGGATTTCATTCAGATGGATATCCAAAAATTCCTTTCACAGTCCGCTAACAGCTCGAGGTCGCTATCGGAAAAAAACGTAAGTAAATGGCTGTGTTTTTCTGTGAAATAACCATTATTAGATGCATAAATTAGGATTTTCTTATTTTAGGGCTGTTATCAGAGGACACATCTCAAGATGAGTTTAGCGACAATCGAAAAGCTACTTTTTCCTTTATGAAGCATTTTAGAAGATTAAAAGTCTGCACACAGTTGACTCTTCATTACTCGGGATGGTAGAAAATATACTGATCTTTATTTTATGATTGCCTGTTAATTTGATGTATATTTAATAAAAATTTTCGCTAACCGAATTTCCGTAAACATTTGAAAAAGTATTGGAGCAATTAAAGATTTCAGTAAAAATTAATTTGCGATGATATTATTAATAATATACCATTTTCAAAGCAAATCTGTCAGCTGAAAGGTATTGTGCGCGTAAGTTACGCACATATTTATCGGAACTGTGACTTGATGACTAGAATTAAACTTGATAAACTGTTAAAACTGTGAATTAAATTCTTCAGCTTCCTTTTCAATGCAGCCAATTTTTTCACTGGTGATAGAATCCCACGAAATGCATGACTTATCCTGTTAACCGCTTGGTCATGCAATGCCCATTCAAAATTTCAATTCATGGAAAATATTTGTTTTCTTTGAACACTCAGTGCGTAAGACTGGGTTTGCATCAGCTCTTTGCTGGTTAAACCACCTATTACTTACTCTAAATAATTGCAAGTTGACGTCTTCATTTTTTTCACCTTGGTATGTGACTTTAATACTGCAAGTTCAATTATTATATCAGCTATAATCAAGAGTCTACTGTATTTTTTAATGCAGCCGAATTTTTAATTTTCGGTATGAGACGCATTCAATGAAATACTTACCTAATACATAAATAACGAAATCAGGCTTAATTGTAAGCCTGGCAGAAAATTTCATCTGATAAAAATGATTTTTTGTTTCTTGTACAAACCTTGTGCAATAAGCTGTATATATACTTCATATCATTATTTTTATACATTGATGGCGTTTTCTTTACAGGCGATATTTCAATTAAATTCCAAAATCTGCTGATGATATAGTCAAATAACGAAAGATAATGAAATAAGCATGGGCGCGCCAATGTGGGGCAACAAATGAGTGGATGTTACGTTTTATATCGCTTGCCAAATAACCGTAGCTATTTTTTTCCTTCCCACGCTTTGCAACCTCTAGGAAGAAAGAACTCTCGAAGACTCGGAAAGTTTATATCTAAATCACTAAAAAGCTTCAGCATAGAAAAAATGAGTTTTTAATAGATATTGGACGTATCCAAACCACAAATCCAAAGAACTCACTTGTTAAGTTTCCAATTGTTCGCTTATGTAAACTACTATCTTGCAAAGTGTAATAAGTTGGCCACATAAGCGTTAAACTCCTCTAGTTTTGAATGTATTTAGTTTTTGAAAGAATTGAAATGTATTATAGTAAGTAGCGGGCATGAATATACTAGCCCCTGTAAAGTAGGCATTTTTCGTTTCCTCAGACCCCCCCCATTGGTAAATCCTGGCTGCGCCACTGGGCCACAACGATTGCAAATTTCTTTGTAATTTTTTTTGTTTGGTCGCATGCAAATTTAATTTGTGGTAACCCCAACACAGGTTCTTTTCTTCTGGGGTACCTATATTCCCCCCTTTTTTGGTTCTCTTTTGGTCTCTATTAGACCAAAACATTGTATTTGTGTGATCTATTATTGTGAAAAACTGGTGGAATAAATATTTATTATTATTATTATTATTTAATTTACACACATCATATTCATCTCCTCTCGCATTTTCTACAATATTTTGACATGTACTCTCTTTTATTTATTCTTAAGGACTACGATTAGGCACCAGGCCATGTGGTAACCATTCCCGTTTGGGGGGGGGGAATAAAATACCTGTCTAGTATTCACCCTAGTCAGGAGGAAAGCCCCCCAAAATCTCCCAAAGGCAGTACGTCTTACATATAATTACAGAATTAACAACAATATTTCAAAATTTACAACAATCATTAAACATTACAATATTTCAAATTTACAACAATATTTTAATAAAATCACGTTACCCTTTAAATTTTATTGATGAATACATTGCAAGGAAGAGGAAAAGGTTCGAAAACATTTCCAGGTAAATTGCTCCATTCTACTAACTCCCGATTAAGATATGAATGCTTACAAACATATGTTCTCTGTTTAAGAGTAGCGACTTTAAGATTGCGGTCGTTTCTCCCGAGGTAATCCGGTTCCCAGAATCTACTGTTTAATTCTTTCAAAAATATATTTCCAGGAAAATTTTGTATATATTACATAATCCCCGATAAAAAATAGAAAGGAGTTTTAAGTAGATATTGCAGTTTATGTAATTAAGTGGATTAAATATTCCTGTTTTGTATTATTTGGATATTTTTAAAGTGTCGATACGAAAACGAAGTGACATTGTGGCCTGAAAAGCGACATTATTAAGTGTGATATGTAGATTTTGTGATTAGAGTATATACGTAGAGAACGTGTTTTTGAGGGGTACCGGGGAGATGTATGCATTGAAATTAGACCTTGTTGTAGTGTTGCGATGTTCCAATACTGTCTCAGGGTAACTATGATAATTTTGGAAATTTTGTCTGTGTGTATCGTCAGGTGTGAGGGAATGTGGCTAGAACTGAGTTGTACGTAAACATTAGTTGGAGCTTCGACCGGAAGAAATTCCACTTGCAGTACCAATATGCAATGATAAATAAATAAAACCTCGGGTCACGGATGCTGTGTCTCCGATCCCCTAAAGAATCTCCACAGGAATCTTTCCGATTCGCAAAAATGTATCCGGCGCGTAAAGGCACTCCGCATCTCACCTCCCGCACCCTTCCCGGCATTCCTCACGCACGCATGCGCAGTGGGGGCTCACGCGTAGCGCCCCGGCATCCTCACACGTCCTCTCTCCTCCTCAGGGTATTTGTCTGATAAGTATTCAGCCCTAAGGCCGGTTGGTATATCAACCCCTCTAACATAGAGATCAAGAGCTAGTAGATGGAAGTGAGGTTTATTCAACGAAGGATTCACCTGTAACGATCTTTGACCAAGAATGCTGTATGAGATTTCCATTTACTGTCATTGAGAATCATTATGAATTCAGGTTATTTTGATGGAATTCCTTGTCTGTTTCCTCATTCCCTCCACGGTTAGTAACAAAGAGCTTTAGAAGGTAGATGGGGATTACTAGGCAGTATGAGTGAGATTCCCACGGAAAACGGACCTGAAAAAAGTCTGACGGGGCCGGGAATCGAACCCGGCATCCTCTTCTATCAGGGAGGCTGCTTTCACTCTTGGGAATTTTCCTGGGTGCACGCCCTTATGTGCAAAGTTACCTCAACCCTTTTCCTAGAATGAATGACTTTTGGTTTTGCGCTTGTTCAGAGGAATATTTCCCGGGTCAGAGTTCCCGAAACCCTAATCTAATCCAAAGCACTTTCGGAATCCGCAGAGAATCAGACGCAATTGAAACGGTCCTTGTTTATTGAAAAAATTGTCCTATCCTATTGATAAGCCTAGCCCATTAACAATCCTAGTCTATAGGTGTTTTGACAAGTATTCAGTCGGAAGGCTGGTTAGTACCTAACCCCCTTTAATACAGCAACCAAGAGATAATAGGGGGAATGAGGCTTACTGGGTAAGATGAGGAGTGAGGTAGTTTATCATTGCTTTCCTCTCCAAGTCAGAATGCTGTCAGTGGAACATGTCAACCTTAGTTAAGCGCAATGACTTGAAACATTTTTTTAGGATTCCATAAGAAAAGACCTTGGCCAGTGCTATTATCCAGCTTCACTCATACCTGAGTCGCTTTTGTATCATCACAGTGAGACAAATATATCCTATACCAAATGACAAATGAAAAATATTACATTCATCAGAATATGGTAGCAAAAACTACCTCAGATATAAACTACATATCAATTCGGTTCATACGCTATTTTTGTAATACCTAGAGTAGTTGAGGACCAACTAAATCAACCCGCCATTCCACAAAACAAATAATCAGAGAAACGCCTATAAGGTTAAGCGTTACCTAAATCATCCCCACCATTCAGCGTGCTCAAACCTCGGTTGCTTTCATGTCGTCACAACCATGAACAAGTCCAGGGCTACAGTAGATAAAAGGTACATTTTTCTCTATCCTGCTCCAGGAGACAAACGAAAAATATTCCATTCATGGGGATAAGGTAGCAAGAATCCGGGGTACTTACACCCCGAAAAAAGAGAAGGGAAACACGCCACCCTCCGCCTCCCATTCAAGTGGGGCAATAAGGCAGCAGTCATTCTACTCATCCACACGAATGGGGTGGGAGAGAAAGGCGAAAAAAGGACTCGAGAGAGAAAAAGCGCGCCTGCGCCGAGGACCCCATCCACTGCCTCCGCTGCTTGCCGTCGCTTTCCTCTCTCGATGAGGCTTTGTGCTCCTCTCATTGAAACCGCCCGCTAAGCCGAGAGAACCTCTCCTGATAAGCGCATTAGGCGATCGATGGGAAGAAGAGGCCGAGGAGCGAAACACCCCGTGCCGAGAGGCCTTCATGATACCGCACACATGCACACACACACACACCCACTCACCTAACGTGGTCCCCCAGAATTGGTCCTACCTCACATTGTCTTACGACCCAGCCCTCGGATGTATTGCCGTATCAGAATGCTTAGTTTCTCCGTAATTTTTATAATAGTAAAACAATCAATTTTTAAATCAACCTAATAAATCTTTTTAAATCAACCAAAGATATTGCCCAATGGAAGGAAGGAGAAGAAATTACAGTCTCATTTCCACACGCAGAAAAAACACGGTTACGGCTAAGGTGAAGTCATCTTAAGGATGATGTCAGTCATCATGGTCTAGTAATCCTGAGGATGATTAGACCTTACAAGCGGAGACTCTCACTTTCGTCCGGGGATTTGGATGACATTTTTGTGGTGATGCAGGAAGTAGAGTAATGAAAAACTGTATTGGGGTCTGTCTAAATGGGCCTTAGTTTTGTTGCAATAATTAATTGAAAATTGATAATCTGATTGTGAGTATAGGCAACTCCAGATTAAACACCCGCGCCAGCCAAATCGGTTGAGAATAACCCGCTGTTTGCGAGTAATTCATTATTATTATTTTTATTTTCTTGTTTTATTTTTTCCTTGTTACTCACTGATAGACTTAACGGCAATATCTCCATTCTTGCACTCGATATCACAGGACGCTGGATGGGAATCATTAGAGGATAGAAGACTAAATCAAAGGATAAATTTCCTAAATAAGTTCAGAGAAACTTAGTTCTCAGAAGGTGTTATCGATAAAATGTGCCGTTCCGTTACTGGCCGTTCTGATACTGCGGGGAAGATCAAGGAAATAGACGCTAGAACGAATCGTTTCAAGAATTCTTTCGAAAGCAATTGATAAGGATAGTAGAGTCAAGGTGCTTAAACCCCCTACCATACACCGAAAGAGGGCTTGCAGGAACCTTACATAGACAATGCTACCCCGCTGGGATGATCCGTCTGGTGGGAGATGGATTCATCTCCCGGAGACTTAAATAAATTTGATGCGGGACGTCGGAAACCTATCGCCGGTATCGAAATTGCGTCCGTGACCCAGAAGCTTTTAGTTTTCGTGACGCGCCTACGCGTTGACTGAAACCCCCTTAAGTCCTTGTTTGCGAAACGTGCGCTCTCGTACTTGCGTTGGAATTGCATTTTATAAAGAGAACACAGCGATAGGAAGAAGCAGATTCTGGCTGAAAGGAGGTAAGGCAAGTGCCTCAATCAAAGCTCCGCAAATAATTGGATGTCACAAAGTTTAGGAACGTCTACAGAAAAGAATAAATAAAAATATTGAAATCTGAATCAATTGTAAGCATATAGATGGTTAAACTTTTGATACAAAGAGATATAATAATGATAACATTCAGTAACTCTGTTTGCAGAATTTAAAAATTTAGTCTCAACTTTTTGTTAGATTTTCGTCTTGGAGACAAATAAAATAAATTAAAAGTTTATTAGAAAAAGGTAGAAGTCTAATTCATCTTATTATTCCATACCTTTCTTTGCTTTTCATCTCGTTCTTTATGCGTTAATTTTCATGCAAGCATATTTTTATTTATTTAACAATATGAAAACGCATCTGTATTGATAGATAGATAGATAGACATTTATTGCAGTTACAATTTTACCTTTAATTAAAAAACAAACATTCCATACATAGGTATAGCCAAAAGGTAAGTTCCTTGTTTGGCTCTACAAGACTTAAAAGTTCTACATGAGACATGATATTACTAATATCGCCAGACTACTAACATAATACAATTATTATTAGAATGAAATAAAAATATAAAATAATACAATACTTTGTGTATTGTACTGTGTGTTTGTCAGATTTGTCTTAATCTGCCTCCCCCTTAAAATTTACGTTTTACTCTTACGCATCTGTAGGTTCGGCAGTTTCTTCACTCTTCTTTCAAACAAGTGTTTTCTTACCATTGTATCATTACTAAGAGTAAACTTAAAGTAATAACCCCACAAAGTAGTTCTCTTCCTTCTATTGTTTGATTTCATCCGTGTTCTTTAATTTTTATAAGGCGAAAAACTAGTTACAGTAAACTCCCGTTTATCCGAATCGCGTTTATCCGAAATCCGCTTTATCCGAACAAACTTTTCCGAATGCACCTACCCCACCCCCATCCACCGAATACCATCGCGACCCATTACTTATTTGCTCGTGACACCTCTTCATATATGTACATTTCCCGCTGCCAAACAAGGCGGATTTTTTCTGTAAGAACGCAATATAAACGAACTTTGTTATTCAGCATTGAAACACTTTGAGTTTTTGGATATTTTGGGGCATATAAATAGCTTAATTACCTCAAACAGGTTGGGAATCAGTTATAGTACCGCGCTAGTACCGCAGTTATAAAGGAAGTTTTAAGCTAAACTCTTACTAACGAACGACTAAAGGCAACCTTTGTGCGATGTACCTTTGGAATCCGAAGTAAAACTCCGCTGCCCAAAAAAACTGCCTGCAATTGTCTAACAAGGTTAGAATTTTAACTCCACGACTTTGGCAAACTTGCACGTCCCTTTTTCAAAGTCGATTACATTTCAAATTTGGTTCAATCCTAATCAAGTATTCAAACCATGCTGAGGCAAAAGTTAGGAATGATGAAAGCCAGGAATTAAATAATACGAAACTCCGGGAAAGTACGGCATGTTAGCATAAAAATGTAGCGCACCTCACCGGAATTTTTATCTTTAACGGAAACCATCAGTTTGATTGCGTTCTTTTTTCCGCGGGATCAGAAAGAATCCCGCAATAAATTTTTGATGGCGAGGGGTCCAAAAACGTCGGAATTCAACCATCACATTTGATGGATTTTCTTTCCATGTTTCTCTTATGTTTCCGAATAAAGCATAATTAGTTTAATGGTTGCAAATGTTTAGATAAGGTTTTTTATTTACCCGTCAATTCGGAACTTTAGATCGAAATAATATTAATAAAATAGTTTGAAGTATTTTATGAAACGAAAAAAAAATTCAAACCTAAAAATTAACGAAAAATTCGAATCATAACCCTTTTTTATTTAAAAGAAATTACTCGATAGAGAACATTAAAAAATTGCGAAATATGTAATTACTCATTTAAAATGAATTAATTACACTGTTGCATTAAATGAATTCAACTGACTTACGAGTTTAAGGAATTCATGGCCATTGGGAAATACAACAGGGACCCCTTTCCTTAAGGAAGAAAGATTGTATTTTAATATTAAGAAAACAATGCGAGAATACAACTTAAAAACTCGAAACTTATCGTGTTCTTTTGGTTTGCAAATTGTTGTCTTTTTGCATTGCTTTCTTTAAATTAAAATATGATTTTTTCTGAAGAAAAGTAGTCCCTGTTTTATTTTCCAATCGATCGTAACATATCTGAAATCATCTGTATTCTACAACGGAATCACTCATTATTTGCTGAGCTACATATCATGAGCATTCCAAGATCTTTAAATTTGTAGACAATTTTAATCTCATAGATATATCTCAAAGAGAATGTACATGATTAAGCTCTCGTAATCAATTAAGAATACCATCGTAATATAATATATCTTAATTCATCGGAATTCAAAACCCGAATCCTACAGTACGTACTGAACAATATTTAAGCCTTCCAATATCTTTGAAATCCTACTTCGAAAAGAGAATGTAGCTAGTTAAGCTTTAGGAATCATTCAGTTTTTGCTGAGCTATATATCATGAGCATTCAAAGATCTTTAAAATTATGGACACGTTTAATCTAATAGATACATGACAAAGAGAATGTAGATGATTAAGCTCTCGTAATAAATTAATAATCCCACAGTACTAGAAATCCCTCCCCCCAACCCAGCCCAATCCATCCCCGGGGCAACGTTGCCGTGTGTAAACGGGTCATTTCTAGCAAAATCACGAAAATCTTAATTTTTCATTGTAGAATGTCGACCAAAAGACGCTTGTATATCTCTTTGGACGAGTGAGACGACGAAGATAATAAATTGTTGCTCATTTGAATTGTTTATAACATTTTAAATCTTATTCCACGCGGTCAGTTTTTTTATGGTCCCCTCTAAAGGGAGGGTCTGGCGCTCAGTACCTGCGAAGGCGAGCTAAGGGTCCGGATCAGGACGGAGACCCTCCAAATTTCTACCTGAAAAAAGTAACGGTGAAACCCCCAGATATCTACCATTAACCCCACAGTAATATAATATATTTTCATTCATCAGAATTCAAACCCGAATCCTGCAGTACATACTGAGCTATATTTAAGCCTTCCAATATCTTTGAAATCCTATTACTTCCGAAAGAGAATGTTGCTAGTTAAGCTTTACTGATTAAGGTATGACATTATTGTAATTTCATAAATAATTCTTCTGTATCGAGTAATAATAATTCGACCGAATCGAGCTACACATAATGAGCTAAATTTAAGCCTTCGAAAATCTTTGAAACTTCATCATTAACCTCATATAGACATCACAAGGAGAATGCAGCTGGTTAAGTTTTAGTAATTAAATAATAGCACCATTTTAATTTAATGCATTTTAATCCATCGGTATTATAAAATTCAATCCTGTAGTACGTGGTGAGCTACATATTTTAAGCCTCGGAAGATCTTTGAAACTTCGTCATTAATCTCATATAGACGTCACAAGGAGAATATCTCTGATTAAGCCTTCGTAATAATTTAGGATGACGAGGAGCGTAATCACTCTGGCGCGGAATAAAACATCAGAGCTCAAATTAGAGGAAGTTCTCCATTCACCATGAAGACTGTCAGAAATCCAATTTTCTATCCTTGCTAAGCGATGTCTCTATTCCGAGAGCTTTGGTGGGCGTGTCGCAAATTTCAAACAGGGAGTCAGTAGCGCGGAAAACGAAGGTGAAAATTTCGGTGGAGAAAGGTTCTTAGGGTTTGCTCACGTCCGCGAAATACCCTCGGGATTCTGTTGAGTTTCTACGCCCAATTCTCGTACTCGGCGAGAGATTCTCGGTCACATTGGGCGACGAAATCCCTAAATAACGCGACGTACGTTTCGTAAGGTGGATAAAGTCACATGACTGGAAAAATAGAACGAAGAGAGTGTATGCGCTCCCTCTAAGTTTTAATTATTGGGCGAAAGACTCGTTCGAACGTTATTAATCTGATTTTTGCGGAAAGACGGCAATATTACCCTTTATGCGTAGTAGGAATGGAACATGATACGAAAATTAATTAAATACGACTCATTCATTAGCAAGTGCTTTCTGAGTAGCTATGATGACTAAAGAGGACTTTAATAATACAAGTAAATCTAACTTTCGGAATTGTATAAGTATGATACCGTCTATTATCATTGTAAGTATTGAGGAAGTGAAAGTTTAAGGTTTAGAAATACTATGAAAGTCAGTTTTCATTAAAAGCTGACAAGAACTGCTTTGGGAGAGATTTTAAAACACCAATAATTAGTTGATTTTTTTAATCTGTTGTTTAGAATTTGTTAAACTGTTGTTATCAATTGAGTGTTATTATTATTATTACATAGATACGTTGCAATTTGACAACGATTCGGTGGCAACGTCAATGCAATTCCATACATAACTGTACCTCATTACATTTCGTCTGATATAATCACCAGAAAACATTAAATTCTAAATAATATCCAACAACCATTAATTGACAAACCCTTTTACACTGATATTGTTACATTCAAAATCCCTAAATAACATCATTATATTGTAAAACAGGATAAGGTCTCGTTTATTTTAACAACAAATATACGACTTATTTAACAATATATTAACAACAATATCCCAAACCCCATATCAATATATTTTTATAATATTTTAAAATATCTATGTTTATAATCTTTGATTTAGGTAAGGGCTTAAGGCCTCTTCAAATAACATGTTCCATTCCCTTACTCCTTTAGTGTTAATGTTATGCTATTTCGCGTGAAATTAGAATATTTTTAAAATGTAACAAAATGATATAGGTTCTGTAAATCTTATAAAATCTTTAGCAGAAATTAAATAAAAATAATTGTTAGCTATCTATCAGTAAATTGTTAAAGTAAATTATCATAGCTATCAATCAGATTAACATAGAAGGAATAAATTCGTATGGGTTGCACTGGGATTTTTCCTAAACATTTGTATTCAGATACGTCAGATAAATATTGTATTCGGAGAGTAACGGAAAGTTTTTCATTAAAAATTTAAAAAAATGATATTTGACAGTTGTCACTGCTCAGAAAACGGAACGAAAATGAGTTTTTATCGTATTAGATATGCAAAAAGCACCATGGAGAACATAGACGCCAAGAGTTAATGATTAGGTTTCTTATCGGTTCCATTAACGTCCAATATGTAAGACCGCCATCTCTTTCTGTCTAAGAGCGTATCGGATTTCTCGCAAAAGGGCTTCTCAATAATCCTTCTTCAAAATCGAAGGCTTTCTGAAGAAGAGAAATAGAAGTATCTAGTTCATGATCATCGGAAAAAGAGCTTTCTGCCGTAGGATTAAAAAGGATTCTTATCTCTACCTTCTATCTGTGTGTCTGGTCTACATCTGTGAATTCGACAATTTATTTTAAATCTAACGATATCCGCGTTGAAAAGAACTCCATAGAATACGATTTCAATCATTAATGAATCGTATAGCAAGCGTGTATCTTTTACTGCTGAGCTTTGTGGAAATTTATAGTTTAAAATAAACGAATTTATCCCCTACTTCTTTCAAATTTTGGCAAAGAAATGAGCTCAAAAAATGGCCTAAATTAATACAAATGGATGACCTCTTAGATGTGACCCATCGTCTTTAAGGATTTAAAATGTATAGCGAGTAGCAGTGCAAAAAGAAAAAAAATCATTTTAGGACTTGCAAACCTAAATCTCTATTTGGGAAAAATATAGAAAAAGATTAAGATTGTCAAATAATACATTAGATAAAATCTTTTGTAAATGAACTAATTTATTTCAAATAATGTATGTACCTCTCGAATACTATAAAGAACGAGAACGCAGAGGAAAGGCTATAAATAATTATCAAATTGCAACACTCTAGGTAAGTAATAAATTAAGAACAATTTAATATAAAGACATATTCCAAAATAAAAGCGCGATTTATTCGTTTTCTATCTATGTAAAAAGACGTGGGTCCAAATAAAAATTTTGATATTCTTTTTTTGGGCAAACAACTTTTTTCATTTTTCATTCCTCGGCAGATAATACTAATTTATTTGATAAGCTTCACTTTCCATTTGATATATTTATCACATGGCCTAGAATATCAATTATTGAGGAATTAAATGAAATTTAATTTCGGGTATTTAAAAAAATAATTAATCGCAAAGTAAGTGAGCGATTTAAATTTTACGTAATATAATGGAGTTAAGTAATTAAAAAATGCATCGATTTATACACAGAACATCATCATCATCAGAACAAAAACCTTATGACTAACCATGTAAATATCACTCGAAAAAGACTAGTTACAAATGATAGACATTATTCAGCGCCGTCCGTACATTAGAAGCTTTCATATGACCACATGAACTTTCATTAAATTGAAAAAGACTGAGACACAATTAATTGTTGCATTTTCCTCTTACCATGAGGCAAATGAAAATTGTGATTTTCGTTATACATTGAAGCAAAAAATCATAGGGTCTATACTTACCTGAAACGTTATCATAATAAGACAAATAAGCTAACAATTCCATACTAAATTAAGTTACATTTATGGTTTAAAATCCATTGCTAATCGTTAAACACAATTGATATTTACTGCGGAAAATATATTCTAAACCTTACTTTTAAATATATTTCGAAGATCTTTTAGAAAATGGCAATTGATACCTCCATCGCCAAATTCCGTACTCAGCTTCCAAATAGCACTATTATTTGTTGAGAATAGCCCATTATGCGTGGTATCCACGCACTTACTCTCCATTATCCCGATGACATCCTCAAAGATTGAAGTCTGGGCCCGTCTTGATAAATGGTCCGATAATTTACGGTTTGGGAAATCGTAACTCATCTTCGGCAAACTAATTTGCTGATGAAGTGTTTCTCCCTGCGGTCGGCCATCTTGGAGATCATATTAACGCAGCATATACAAAATATATTTGCTAAGGAAGTCCGCAAGGTCATTTGACGCAAAATAATCTGACGTTCGTTGAATACTAATTTATGGTGGGATAGATACACAGCAGTTCGAACGATGATAGCATAAACATTGCAGAAACACGCAAAGCGGGAATCGAAGGTACTTTAGCTACATTAAAACGTATCTCACTCAGAAAATCATTAAACTTAAATCATCGTCTTTCATACCATTCGTGGATAAAGCGACCGAGAACGGCGATTTCATCGGTAACGTACCTAAGGGAAGATGAATGGTACATTTTTACTGACTTATACAGCGTATGATCACGCTAAAGTTTGGAAAGATTTAACGCTTCCCGTTGCATGTCGGGAGAAGAAGTAGTTGAGACCGAGATAATAGAACTCGATAGAGATGGATGGAGAGAATTTTCCGTATTTATCGACTTCGGGGATGAACCGGGAGGAAAGAACCTTAATTGAAGCGCCGAAGGCTTTACTCCACTTTTTCTGGGAGTGCATTATTTTTGGAGAATCTTTTCGCTCCGTCCCTACACCGCAGATTGAAGAAAATTGATGCCTTTCCGGAAGGCCGTGGGAAAATAGAGAAAGATGGGTTTCCTGAATTTCGCTGATAATGTCTTCGAGGGTAACACATTCGTGCGGGAAAAGGGATTACAGTGCCGGTGTCAAAGGAGCAGAAATATCGAATCTATGCGAAAGCTTTGAGGGCATCTTCCAAAACCTTTCAGAACACTGGCTGTCTCTCTCACTCAGACCGAATATAAGATTCTGTTGTTTTCATAGTAGAGATATTATTCTGTATCCCATACTGTATGTAATATAATAATTTTACCTGTATAATCAAACAAAACGTGGAACTTCTGCTGCTTTATGGCTATATAATTTAATTATAGGTTCGTATCTAACCTAAATCTGACGTTCATACAACTACCGACTAAAGAACTTCATGCTCAACATGTTACGACAAAGAACACTTTTATTCTTCTACTTACTCTATCCGTATAAACATACTTAATGCAATTCTCATTATCCATTTTCTCTCTCTAGCTTTCGATATTTCTTCAATCTCTACATCTTTTTGAGTTTTCCGGCAGTGAAAACGTTTTCTGTGATCAAAACCAACACAGCTTAGATTTGTTCCACAAAAATATTATTTCTTTCTAGATTTCCTCTGTATTTCCACTTCACTTGTTAAAACATATTATTGGTCATCTTCATTTTCTTTTAGGGTTTGTATACGACAGGGGGTAAATGAAAAATGAGCTTCCTAGCCCTGATTTTTCCAAATAAAAACTTGTGAAAATATGAATACTTTATGATAATTGTTGATTTTTCAACGATCTTGCTTTTCTGCATGATGTATTAATTATTTATTTGATAAATTTAGCGAATGTTTTTATCAGTCTAAATATATTAAATACTTCAAGTTTAGACTAAATATTACAGCAAAAATGTATAAGTGTCGGAACAAGAGAAGAAAAAACTCTAGAGTAAAAAGAGTTAGAAGAGCCATACCTTTTCTTTGATCAAGAAATACAATCTACAAATCACAGAATCGAGTCCGAAAAAACTGTAAATTCAAAATAAGAATTTGAACTTGCGTCTCACCGGTTGCATAACATTTGGGGGCGCAGTTCTATTTTTGTATTGCGAACTGTACTCGAAAGAAAGAAATGTATATTCAATTTAATCATTTCTCAATCTTGTTCATAGATGTGATTACATCAACTAATGAAAGGCGTCCATCGTGATCGCTCTTAGTGGAAGCTATTGAAATTGCTATCAATATGATGGTTGTGCAGCAATTATGGGAACGAATTTTGCACGCATAAAATTCTGCGGAAGCATAGCTACATCGCTTCTCATCTAACTTAGTAAGCCTCATTCCATCTAAAGAGCTTTTCTTAGAAAAATATTTGCTGGACTTATAACATTGCAGGCAGATAAATATACCAGCTTTTTAAATCGACTTTTCAATTTCTAGGGCTTAAATTCCGTTGCATTTATTTTCTCTCCATGCTCCTTTTTGATGCATAAAAGTTGAGTGAGATAATTCTGTTAAAAGAGTGTATATACAGCGAGATTTGGATTTCAAGACTGCGGCACGAGGCTGAATGCAATTTCATGAGCTTTTTGCATGCAAATCTCCAGGAATATTTTCCTCCGTACATTCACGCAAGTAATTTCTAGTCGGGGAAAATCCAATAGAATAAGCGTATGGTTCCATTTGCCGCATGAGAGATAACAGGGACGGAAAAAGAAGCAATTACAGAAACAAAAAAGGCAGAGAAACCTGTGCCTATTTATTCTTTTTCTGCTATAATATCCCTTAGGAAAATTTTTACGACGGATAATGTTAAAACCGTTAAATCTTTCGTATTTCTAACTTAAGCGCTAAAAAACAGCACTGGATCACAGTCATTGGAAAATGATTATTATTACAATGAAGTTGCCACTTCTGGATCCTACGTATAGGACTCTGGAATCTATTTGGTAGTAATAACAGGTTTAATTCAAAGTGAAATTAATTTAGACAAGAGTTGGAGGAATCTTTGCCTTTTCTTAACTTCTCAAAAGTAGAATTATTTCGTTTCTCATTCACCTTAATGACGTCGTTGGAGAACATGAAACATAAAATGTTATCTTTTAGTTACACATGCGCCCGAATGTTAACATACGCGACCTCTCTATCACATAAGGGTTAAAATCTCAGATTTAATCATATACAACAACGTTCCATTTATTCGTTTCGGTAATTCATAGATATTTCAAGGAGAAATTAAGCTAACCAGGAACTCAACAGAATAAATCATCCGAGAAACATCAAACCTTTAACTTTCTTATTATTTTATAAGTAACTGATTAACTTTTATTCGTATATATTCAAACTTTGTCACATATATCTTTAAATGATTGTATGTGATCGTTCGTAAATCAAAGATTATCGATTTGGTGATAAAATTCTTCAAAATGTTTTGGGATGATTCACGTAGATTATTAGTAGATGGTTATACATTTCCGAGTTTTTCAAGTTATCCTAAAATCCGAAAACTGTCTGAGAAGATCGATTCGTAAATTAGTGATGAAAAATCTTAACCCTCCAATATGTTTGTGGCAATCCATAAAAAGGTACTTCCCAAACGAAGCTTCATGAATAACTGTTGGGCTGTGAAAATTTAACGACAAATATATGTGAAAAAACATGATGTATTTCTTTTAGTTCTTATGCTTTGAGATATTTTTCAGGAAGTGCTTAGTGGTGCGATAATGATTATCGGTTGGGCACAAATATTAATAAGGGTATACCGGTGCTGCCGCTAACTTATAGAGTATTGGGTGGTCATCAAAACCGGGACCTCTTTCAGTGAAGGTGCTACAATATTTTTGAGCAAAAACAACACGCCCTTGCATAAGTCTCCTGAACGGCATGTTTTAATGTTCCGACTGGATGACTTTATGATTATAGCAGCCGACGGGCAATTTGGATATCCAAGTTAGAATCCCGGTTCTACAAACATTTAATACTTTTTTCTCGTCGGGATTTCTTTACATGTTTATACGTCATGAAATTCACCATTCAACGGCGTAATCTTTAATTCTTGAAAACTAACTTTTTCGTTTACAGGTATATCATTCTTACGAGAAAAATACCAGGTTTGTGGGTAACAGATTCGGACGAAACTTTCAGGACACACTCTGCGCTTAAAAATAATGGACACCTGTCCAACCGTTCAACTCAATAGGCTTTTGTTTAAGCAACCGTAAACCGGAGTTAGGCAGCCACGCCACGCACGAACATTACCGTATTACTCTCGAGGTTTTGCACTTAGGAAATGTCTTTCTTCTATTATTTTACTGGCAACTTACAATAATTTCATTTATTCACCTTCCAAGCATTCTTTATCTTTTAGTTAGCAATTATTCTAACACAGATAACTTCAGAAAACTATCATTTATTATGATTTCTGATATTTATGTATCAGCTGAAAAACACTCAAATCGGGTGCAAATTCTTAGTCAAAACCTCAAGCACCGTTTACAAAGAATATTTGGGTTACGCCTACTTTTTTCGTAGTATTTTTTACCGAAAAGTAACGCATTGCCTCGCACTTACCCATGGATACTTTTCATTCGCCGGATAACATTTCCTTGCTATACATTCCAGATGGGACCCGACCAAAGTAAAATTAACATCAATATTTAATCCTCTTATCGCATCTTCCGAGGAGGCGCTTAATTAAACCGGCCTTTTTAATTGCTTTACAGCAGATTTTTCAGATGTATATGCCGGTTTAAGTTATTGGCAAAAGTGACTCTGAGATATTAAACTGAATCTATTTTATGTATATCCATCCCATTAATACCGTACCTGATCCTGACGCAATCATTTCCTTTCTATGAAATTAACTACGGATCATTCATTTACATTCAGCTCCAGTTGTTTCACCAATAAGAACTAATTCTACGTAACTAGTACAATCACATCAATTATCTGGACGCGCAACCAACCACAGCACATGGCGTTTACATTAAAACATGCAAATATGAAACCACATTCAGCTTCTCTCGCCAACAATTCACATTGGATTCCGGAGGAATAAAATTTATGCCTTGGTTCGGCTTGTAGGGTCTCAGATAAGCACCCATGGCATCCAAACCAGGATTTGATGTCGGAGAGGAGACCCATTTCCACGAAGCTCAGACGCGTTGTAATTTTCCGTCCTCCTCTAATCTGTTTCCCATAGCGGGCCATTCCGACCACATCTACCGCCAATACGGCCGGGCCATTCCGTCCCCGAATCTTGAAAAACATGATGGGATATGAATGAGGGATCCGCGGAGACACGGCCGTCCTACAAGTGTGCCATTAATCTCCGGGCTTTTACGGTGGAAACAGGGTAAATTTATCCTCAGTTCCTCCAAAGACCTCTCTGTTCGCAACAGGAGGAGGTTTTGCCGGGATCCTAAACTGAAGGGATGCCCGTTGTTGCTCGATAGCGAGAAAGACGTCGTTAGCTAAATGGGAGTTTCGGATGGTTTGCGCTCTCGGTTTTTGCTCATGACTTCCACGTGAGGCGAACCCCTTCATCGACGAACACGAGCGACCGGGAATACTCGACTCGTAATGGCTTGTTCCCTCAACCACGCCTTGATGAATGGAATGTTTTTTATTTTGATGCAGATGGAAAAAATGTGTCTCCCATTAACTTTTGTTTTGGTCTTGTTCGCGGTACGGTAGTCTTGAAGGCCAATCAGAAACCCTGATAAATCTTGCGTGATAACTCATAGTGGGAATTAAAATTAAATACTTAATACTATCCACAGAAAATTTATTGTACGACCGGTTTTACAAGTTAACTTGCATCTTTAGGTCCTTAAGATGCAAGTTAACTTGTGAAACCAGTCGTACCATAAAGTTTCTGTGGATAGTACTAAGTATTTCATTTTAATAATGTCTTTCCACCAAGTGACGCAATCAACCATCGATTTCATCATAGTGGGGACCATGTTTATGCCACTTCAAGCCTACTGGCTTTAAAAAATTGAAATATGGTTGCAAGTTATAGTAGTTGGATGGCAATGTTTTTTCTGTGTATATGTATATGTATATGTAAAGCTTTTTTAGAATTGTTTGAGTAGTTGCCAAATTTACATGCTGCTTGTGTTAGCTATAGAGTAATTCGTAAATTTGGGTGCTCTTAGAAAGTGCGGCGTCTTTCTCGTTTTCTCGGATCACCGGTGAATGAGACGAGGAACGCCGACAAAGACAGCTATTGAAGATTTGAAACCTCTAACGTAAATTATAGCCGCTGAAAGTGTAAATTATTCCATTTTACAATAATTTGCAGTTATTTGAGGGTTTTATACACCAATCGTAGTTTTATATTAAAAAATTTGTTACACTGCTTGAGTTGTTGAATTTCGTTTGAAAAAACCATGCCACCTGACCTAGTAACTCGTAACCCAGTAGCGGTCCAACTTAGGCTGGATTCTGTAATGTATAAATAACAAATAAATAAATGTTTGTGATACTATAAAAGCTGCAGAGATTATAGTAATGCTGAATTATGATGTTCTCTAGGTCGCCCCCAGTTGAATGCTAGAAAAACTGTTACTAATATTGTGCTGCATTATGATGGATGTTTTCGACTTACAGTTCAGTGAAGATGCAAGAGAAAACGACCTCACTCCTCTTCTTCCAAGAAATCCCATCCCTCATTCTCCCTCCAAACCTTTTTGCAGCAAATGGTGTTGAACTTGAGGTCCGAATCGTACTCCAGGCTGAATACTGCACAGACCCTCCATGACTCCATTAGTTACGAAAAACTCCCTTTGTTAAAGTTAAACGTAATTTTAAAGCCACGGAAGTTAAAGGCTGCTAAATTTTTGGAAAAAAGAAGACGATGCTGGAAATTTTGCCATTCCCCTTCCGTATCTGGCGGAATTTGTTTAAACTCGGCGGAACATTTTTCATTTGAGTGCATAGCGGAAAGGCTTGCGGGAAATTCTGTCATATTATCTGCCATGATTCGGGATTCCAGAAGTTGCTCCATCCAAAGCTGATAGTATGAAAGCGAAATGTTGCATGGCAGAGGTCGGAGATTCAAAATATAAAAGAGAAGCACAAAAAATGCAAAGCAATATTTATTTTAAAATATACAATTTTTCCCGTAGTGAAATATATCTGAGATTTAATACTCGTTCAACTGATTTTGGTGGGTAATGAAAGTTAAAACCTTGCAGCTTTGTATTAAGGATTTAAAAGAAATCTACATCAAGTAGTAAATACAACATCCTGCGAATAAATATCTAAAAAATGTTGCATAAGAATAAATTAACATATCAAAGCACGTTAGCATATATGTATCAAATTTTGTTATTTTTTAATTTTAGTTTTGCTAAATTACAATTTTTGTGATTTAATATTTTATAAATCCATTATAAATTTAATTTATATATTATTATTTCCGTTAAAGCTTGCAGATTGAGAAGATACTCGCGAAATTAGAATGGCCAGTGACTCATACTTTCATATATTTGAAATTTTCTCCAATAGATTTTGTAACACTCAGATAAGATGTCATAAGGAATAACGATGTCAGAATCAGATTGTAAAATCTAATCAGCGCGTTTCAAGTACACTCGAGATTAAAAGAGTAGAGCACAATCGCTTTAAAAATTGATCCATTGTCAGATACGTCTGTTTGAAATCTACGTTGGATAAAGATATGACCGAAAGAATATGAAGGCATCCGATAGAAAATGAGAAGCTGGAGATGTAGGTAAAATGTCAAATTCCAGAAAAAACCGATTATTACTTGTTGCAGATGGAATAGCTAAAATAAATTTTTTGTCACCTGGATGTTAACCCTATAATACTCAGATGTATTTGCGGAGAAGTGCATAAATTTTCAATTTAACAGTTGTAGTAATTGGTATTTTGACATTTAGACGGATACGTAATTATTCGCCACATCATGCTGTTCTCTATTTCTCCACATCAAAATATCACAACAACACTCTTTATGCATTAATTGAAACATTTCCCAGCTATTGTTCTTCTCCCCTCAAATTTCCCTTATACCTCCTCTTTGATCATGCTTTCTCCTCTACTATGATGACCAATTAAGCATTCCTTTTCGTTAGCATTCCTATCAATTCCCTACAGCCTCCGGTCCTTTGTGATCTCCGTATTGCTGATCTCCTCTGTCCTCTTCATTGTATCTACATCTTAATTAATACCCAGATAGCCGCCTGTTGGAGTGTGGATGAGCGTGGAATTCCTGCAATTCTCTCCACGTTCAAAATTTGAATTGTGAATATCTATGCTAGTGGTGAAAACAAAAAACTGAACTATAATTATTTCTAATTAGCCCTATCTGAAGCGGAGCTCTGCATACCTTTGAGAGTGTGTAGCTTGCGATTCGGTTCATGTGCTTTGGCCAACGGTAATATTAACATCATATTTTAACCAATCAATTAATAAATGTAATTACGTTAAATTTGCAGCTGAATAAAAATTTTAAATTAAGGTATTTATGCTAGGTATAAATCATACGCTTCAAAGGGTAGAATTAAACTAGAATAGATTTTCGGCACAGCAGACATACTATATTCGTTCACAAAAGTTAGAATTTAAAAAAATGTTGTTTACCTACACATGTGTTACCATGATACTCAATTAGCACAGATCATCTCTTTTTACGAACAAATTTCAATAAAAGCGCACATTCTGAATTCCAGCTGTCATATAGGAGGTAGAAGGCAATAAAGGATAATTAAGATTCGTAATAATTTACAATTGCGAGGAGTTTTATCCACTTAAATACTGTAAAAACATAAACAAATGAGTGCTTTACTATTCTTTAGGTTCATGTTCCTCATTAATTTCTGTTCAAATCCATATTTTTTGTTTCGTGGTAGCCCTTCCCCATTTTCGCATGTAACAGTTATTGCCTTTGTCTTCCTCTCAGTCTTTTCCCTTGTATTCTACCCTCAAATACTTTCTTTAGCAGTCTATCTCCTCCCAATATTAGACATATCTATTTCTTATGTCGACGCTTATGCACTTCGTAAAAAATAGAAGAGTATAAATTTGTGGAATTTGTGACGGTGAAATAAATGTAAGACTTAAGATAAAATAATTGGAAATTTAGGAGGTAAGGGGCCATAACAATTAATTAATGAGCCGAAATTGAATCTCTGTCTTAGAGATCATGGCAGTAAGTACACATAAATGCTAGTGGTAAATAGGCTATAATATTTTCGACATCTTGAGAATGTAACCAGGAGATGGCAAGAGAATAATAGAGAAAAACAGCACATAAATACTGCGGGAAACTAGTAACAGTTTATAGTCGGTGACAGATGGAGAAAGTTAACACGAAGCGGTAAGATAAAAATCAGCGAAACAGTAAATCAGTTAAGCATCAACACAACAATGCGTTTGATTTTCCAAGATATCAATCTCGGTCCCTTTATTCGCAATCGTGTTCTTTAGAGCGGTGGGAGAGGGGAAACCAAAGATGAGAAGAGGAAGTCGAACCAAACGAAAGCAAAAACACGGCAAGTCATGAGAAAAAAGATTGGAGGGAAGCTACACAATGCTTAATACGTATTTCGACAGATGGGCTGTCATCCTCAGAGGCCAGCATGTGTCATCTTTGGGTGTCTCATCGCTCAGATCTTCTCCTATCTTTTTCGTCCGCTCGACATTCTCTCATCGTTGGTTTCGTTTTCTATGGAGCCCTTCGCAATCTCTTTTTGACCTCTTCTCGATTAGATTTTAGCATTTAAATTACGCTTTTGTTTACAGCGATCCTGAAACCGTATCTTGACGAGTCATCGTTTAACATTAGATTTTTGCTATCATTTTATATTAGTTTTTCGGTTCGGGCAAAAGAAATTGTTTCATTCCTCTACTTTATTTCAGTTTTGGTTGTAGTGGAGAGTAACCAAAGTAGGAGTGGTTTTGAATTCCCCATGGCCGCTCCCTATTAAATGTTACGAAAACATTTTTCCTTAGGGACAAGGTGTTGCTCTAGCGCGACCTTTTTCTGCTCACAGCATTTCTAATCTGTGAGGAAAGCAGGGGGAAACTGATATAGTCCTCTTCCTCATTACTTGAAGTATTATCTTTTATGAATATTTTGCAATCGTTATAAATCGTAATACCCTAAGATTTATCGCTAGAATCAATTGCTTTGGCCGTGACTTCGTGATATAGATCCATCGGGAGCGAAAATGAAACCAACTTTTACAAAATCACAGAATATTTTATTAGGAAAGGTTTTATAATAAAATATTCTGTGGTTTTGTAAAAGTTGGTTTCACTTTCGCTCCTGATTTATCACTAGCTTTATTATTTTACAAAAGAATTAATATTTCGTGAGATTATAGAATTTTATGCTCCTACAACAATATTATCATTAATGCTATACGTTTCTTTTCCATATCGAGAGGATATTTAAATTATGAATTTGGGTTTTTACTGTTCATCGATGCAAATAATATGCAAGCCACAAAGTAACCATGTTACCATGAATGGCATTATATGACGAATAGTTATCATGAATAATGAAATTTACATAGATTTTCAATCAGAGATTACTTCTTAAAGTATGACTCTTAAATAACTGTAACTAACTTACGAGCCCTTAAGCAACTCTTAAAACTTCTGATCAATCAAATCAAACTGCCTCACTGTGTGTGCGTGTTTACTAGCGAATCAGCCTCTCGGGATATTATCGCCAAACTACCTCACTCCTCATCTTGTTAAGTAAGCATCATTCCCTCTTTTAGTGGCTAATATTGGCAGGGTTGAGGCCAAAACCGTCCTTACATCAACGTCCTTAACTGTCAGATGGCCCTAACCTAATTTCCATTACCTCACACATTACTGACGTAAAACCAAACTAATTAGTCTTACCTTACTCCCTCAATAAAGCCTTCTTATTATCATTATCATAACTGCCGTTATCGTTGATTTTTCCACCTAGATAAGAGGACCCGAAAATGTTTATTGCAAGTTATAAAGAAAACGGCGAATTTCGCCGGAAACAAAATTTTGGGAGAAACGAAGGAACGCGACGGGAAAAAAAGAGTTTCGCGACCTCAAAAAACGAGGAAAAACCTAAGAATGTTCTCGAGAGAGGAGGAAAATACCGGCGGAGTAGGGGATTAAAATAACTCGAGTGTACTTACGAAGATAAGATCATTCCACTGCAAGGAAAGTCGTAAAGAAGAAGGCAAAGAGCCGTTTTGTACCCTCCAATATCTCCCAGGGGATTTGCATTTTACTTTTCGGCGTGGAAGGAAGGAATGGAAATTAATTTCTCAATTTGAATTCTCCTTAGTAGCGGCGGGATGCGCTCCTTTTCTTAGAGCTCATTCCGCCGGAAATAAGGAAGAAAAAATATACGGGAGAGGGCGTCCAGACAATGTCTGTTCCAGGAATGGGTTATCCATGTCAATCCGGAGGGTGAAAGGCGGGAGAGGTCCATGAAGTGCTTCGCGTTTTATGGGGGAGAGAAGGGAAAGGAAGCGGGCATAATGGGGATCTAATTAAATGAGAATGCGGATTAAAAACACTAAGCAAAGCTGGCTAAGTCTTGGGGAAACCGCTTCAGTTATATCAGCCCGCGTTAATTAAGCGGAAGCCTTACGAATTCGGGAACGATAAGGATGTAGCGTAGGATGTTAAGAATAGAGGGATCACAATATCAGGTGTGGTAGGATGCGTGAGTTCGTACTTGCATGCCAATCTTTACTTCTTTTGATTTCCCCTTCATGGTCTCGAAGTCATTCAAATGTATGATTGGATATCAGCTTTTCTTAATTTCATCCTGATATCAGATTTTACTAATTTTCCCTAATTTATTTATTTATTTATTAATATATGCTGCAAGTACAATTTCTTCTGGTGGCAGCCCCACTCATTGTCTATGAACAACTTAATTCAAATCGCAATCCCTCACACCAGACTTTACACTCAAAACAATATTCCAAACTCACTCAAAAATAGCGAGATAACTTGTATAATTCCAAAATATTTTATTCCACATATTTTTTGTGGAATTGTACAGGTTTTTTTTGCAATTTTTGAGTTATTAAATATGCATGACATACTCAGGTTTCACTTCGTGGTATTCACTAAGAATAAACAGATTCATAATAAAACGTTTACTACACCACCAAAAACAGTACAAATACGACCAAGATTTCGTAGCGACCTAGGTTTCATCGGGTCCACTCGAAACCGAAGGGTGAAAGAGACCTGATGATGTACCTTCGCTACGAAACCTTGGTCGTATTTGTATTATTTCTGGTGGTGTAGTAAACGTTTTATTATGAATATGTTTATTGATAGTGAATATGACTTTCACCAAATAACCCCTGAAGAATATTTATTTAAATCTTCCAAAAAATACACCACTACCCACAGACAGTATTCGAACACCACAACGCTACAACAAGACCTAATTTACAGACATCTCCCCGGTACCCCAACCAAAACACGTACTCCACAAATATCTTTTAATCACAAAAACCACATTCGAAGTTGACAATGTTACTTTTCAGGCCAAATTATCACTTTGTCGATTTCACATCATCACGTTTACAAAAATTCAAATAATATGAAATATAACGATAATCAATCCACCTAATTACATAAACTGTACCATCTACTTTTAAACACGTATACGTGAGGTTGCGCTTGTGAGATAACTACGTTTCTATGCCGGGAGTAAATGGGTGGTGCGGAATTGTGGATGAAAGGATTTTTTTATGATCTCCAATTCAATTTCATCCGACCAGAAATTACCAGCGTGAATCTTCAATGGACGATTTGCATGCAAAAAGGTCACGAAATTGCATTCGGCCACGTGCCGCAGTCCTGAAATCTAAATCTCTCTGTGTGTACAATCTTCTACCGAGATTGACCTGCTGACCTTTCCTGCTCAGAAAGGAATGCAGAAAAAAATTAATATTTGCTGCAGCGAACACAAGCCGTAGAAATCACGAAGTGATTTAAGAAATTGGTACGCTTCTCTACATATAAAGATATCAATTCTGTAGTACTATTTGCTACCAAGGTGAGGGAATTAGGGTAGATGCGTAAGACAGATTTATTTTCCTTGCTTTCTTCTCTTTGCCGGAATGCTATTTACATCCATATGCACCCTAAAAGCCACCTTTTGGCATGAAGCACGTTTTCAAGTGCGAATATTTCTTCTCAAACTGGTATTTGTGGCGTATTGCACGCAAAAAAATTGAATTTTTGCGGATACTGGTCCTCATATATATTTATCTGATATCTCATATCTTTTTATGGCACTTCTGGGTCGGTACCCGTTACAGAGATGATATCTGCAAAGTCTTCCATAAACGTGCTACCTGTGAATGTATATAGAGTTGACAGTATTAAATCCTCATGGAATTTTTGATGTTATTGTCGAAATTTTGAGGCAAAAATTCAAACAGAAGATATTTTTTGATTTTGAAAACAATTTACATCTGTAATTTTCCATGAGAGTTTGCCACTTTTACCGGGTATTACATTTTGATAAAAAAGAGTGGAAAAACTACTAAACTATTAAAACTACTGGGGAATCGCGCATTTGCAGTCTTCTCCAGTTCCTTCGAAATTTCGGTGGAACTATTGCTATAACGTAATCTAAAATTTCACTTCCATTCTTAATTATTGAAAGCATCCTTCAGGATATTACCCTATCTTTTTATGCAGATTACGTTAATCACAAAAAAACTTACTTTCGTGAATCACAGGATGAATATTAGGGCGTATAGCGAAATATTTGTTATCGAAATTCAAAATTTCAAGTCGATAAAAAGTTGTCATTATGGTCACATGTTTACCCAAAGAAGTTTTAGTCGAATTGAAAAGTATTTAGGTCTCCCGCAACCGGCCTAAATTTGATTTGTTTTGTCAAAAACGTAATTTTCGTTTTTTTAAACATCAGTATTAAGCAAATTTTTGTTTTCAAGATTAACAATGTAAAGTTTAAAATATAAATGAACAGTACAAAAATTATATCTGTCGTGTAACATTTACTCCTTCGGGATTAACAGTAAAATTATAAAAATTTTCAAAATTAAGGTCTTAATTGTTGACCATTTCATTTACTTCTAGAAGTTACACTGTATTTCAACAGATAGAATTTATATATTTTCTGATTAAATCTTTGTGCTGAATTATAAATTGTGGATATCTACAGTTTTCTTTTAATTTCATTATTTCAGCTAGAATTTATCTATATCGAAAATCTTGAAAAATGCAGTTAAAAGATCAAAACAAAAAAAAATCAAATTTAGCAGATGCGGCCTCGACGAAATGTCCATCATACAAAATAAGCAGTAATTCAATGTTGATGAATCGTTGAAACCGGTCATGCAAATAAATTTCTGTTATAGAAGTTCGATTTTGGAATCTAGAAAATTTAATTTCTGCAACACATCTTTTATGACGTTCCGCGAAATACAGTCGTCGCTCATTAATCGTAAATATTTTGTATCATACATTTTATTTTATTTCCTAAGCGATCGATTTATCACATTATTTATTTATTTATTGTAAAAAACCGCCACAGTTTTTCGCAAGGAAGTCCCCACCCTATATCACCCTACCAGGCGATCCCCTACTTGTCTCACATTTCGTTCCCGGTAAGATCTTTGCCAAATTTTTAATTTAACTTATAAATATAAATATGTATAACCAAAATAAGACATTTAATATTTTTTGGGAAAGGTTCGAAGACTTCTGCAGGTAGGCTATTCCTTCCTCTAATTCTATTTAGAAAAGAGTATTTCCGGTTATCTGTTTTTGTTTTATACATCTTACTTTGTATTTATGATTGCGCTTACCCAAGTAATCTGCCTCTTTTACTCTATAATTTAATTCCTTGAACGCAGGAAATCCATGAATGGCTTATAGAAAACCAATAGCCTCTGATGAAATAAAAAATGCAACAATTTGGGGTCAAAACTTACTCAAATATCAATGACTTAAGCTTTAGGTAAACAATTAAATGTAATAAGTGTAAAAAATCCTGTAAGTGCAGCAAAATGATCCTATGAATTATACTGTTCAAAGAATGATATCTATAGCGTTATATGAGTGGCCAGAATTAATTCAGCAACACACAAGCTCCAGTAGCGTTCATATTACCACATCCGTGAACAAGACTGAGACACTAGCAAACGAAATATGCATTCTATCCTGCACCAAAAGACAAATGAACATACATGTACTCTATACTAATTAGGAATATCAGCGACAAACATAGAGTAGAACAACGGCAGGAAAAATTAACAACGACATTCCTATAGTGAATTTCCTTCTCCAATTCTCTCCTGCTACGAAGCGTAATGAGAATAGAAATTTAGAGGAAATTGAATCGTAGAAGAGAGGGAATGGAATTAATTAAGCAGACAAGCGCGGAGATAAGACTGCATGTCGAAATAAACCGAAATGTAGTCGCGAGGTTTTATTCAAAGAGTGGGTGGCGCAATTAAAGCGGATATTTTTCTGGATAGTTACACGTTTCTTCTCCGCTGCGTTTAATTAACGGGAGGAAGGCTTACTTCCATCGGCTAACGAAAAGGACAGTTCTTTCGGGGGTGGTTACGGGTCAACTCGTCGGAGGACAAGTCGGCGGAGGACAACTCGGCGTAGACCAACTCATAGAAAGGACAACTCGACGTAGGACAACTCATGGAAAGGGCAACTCAACGTAGGACAACTTGGCGTTAGGACAACTCGGCGAAAGGACAACTCGGCGTATGGACTACTTGGCGTAGGACAACTCGGCGTAGACCAACTCATAGAAAGGACAACTCGACGTAGGACAACTCATGGAAAGGGCAACTCAGCGTAGGACAACTTGGCGTTAGGACAACTCGGCGAAAGGACAACTCGGCGAATGGACTACTTGGCGTACGACAACTCGGCGTAGACCAACTCATAGAAATCACAACTCGGCGTAGGACAACTTAGCGTTAGGACAACTCGTCGTAGAATAACTCGGCGTAGGACAACTTAATTGGCTGTATGGGTTGGGTGGAGTTGGGTGGGGGGTTGCGTATTGTTTTTGAACAATTTCATCGAAAATTATATAACGTTTGTCCTTCCAGAATATATTGAAAATTTTAACCTTATGAACGGTTTAAAACTAAAAAAATCATAATACAGGAACAAGGAAAAAATGTTACTATGACTTTCCTTAGTTTTTTAACCAATATGTTTGTAGCAGAAATAATGTTTGTGGTCCCTAGTATGTTAAACAGTCTGCCTGAAAACATACGTATATGGCTTCAATTTTTTGTCTCAGGCTAAAAGAAATATAAATTATTTTTTTCAATGAAATAGTGAACCATTTGTTAAATGGAGATTCCCCTAATTAGGCTCAGGTGGATTCGAATGTATATTTTATTCTCACTTGAGATATTAATAATATTATTTTTAAACTGCAACTGCATATATTATTTACTTCATTTTTGTAGTGATCAACACAAATTGTGCTGTGTAAGCAAGCAATTGTAAGCAAGCATTCGCTTGTGCATGTTATGACTCAAGCATTAATAAATTATTATTATTCTCAAAATTCATTATCAATTATTCTCAAAAATAAATCAATCGCTACAAACACAAATAGTTTCAGGGTTAAGCCACACGCTTCCTCGTGATAAAAAAAATCAATTCCATCTTATTTCAAGTAGTCACATGTAATAATAGCATGGAATATAACGCGGTCAACTCGGCCAGTTTTTCGCCGAGTTGTCACCAAACCTTCGGGGGTACCAAATCACGGAACTACACCCTGAGGGTGCCTCAATACGACTGTTTTCTTTCCTATAAACCCCCCCTCGAGATATCCGGAGACTTATTATTTTTTCAGGGAGGAGGGCAGAACTCCAAGGCAATGAAAGCCAAATTTTCTTATTCTGCGAGGGGAAATACGATGAAACGGTTCCAAAATAAATGAGACGTGGAAAAAGAAATAAGCGAAGGAAGTTATGGACAGGATGATTTATTTTTCCTGCAAAATTTGACTTCTGAATTTCCAAAAGTTGGGATGTAAAACGTGTTAGAAAGGATTGGAGGGAAATGTAAACAGAGTGGGAGCGATTCGAATATCAATTCGGCACGAGGAAGGCAGCGAGTAACTGGGTCGAGCTTTATCCGAGATATGGGAGGGTCCGAATAGTCTCTCTCAGCAAAGAATGGAGGACCTTTGAACGATTCTTAAGGCCGAACTCTCCGTTTAATTAAATCATAAATGCTCGGATGCGATGCGAAGTTACGGGAAATGGCGGATTAGAACATGGGCAAAAATAAATCTATACTCACCGATTTATTTAAATGAAATAAGTCCTTCAACTTTAATGCAGCTGAATATACATGAAACGCAAGTTTCCACGGAGCGATCAAACTTTCCCATTTGAAAGGTCAAGAATAGAGCTAAAATTAGCTAGCTAAAATTCCGCTAAATTTTTAGTAGTGAATACCGGGTACGACCACTTCGTAATCACCTTCAGTTATAGAATGCGTGTGTTCTACATCAAATCCCATCAAAACATTTCGAGTACGTTTGTGTTTCAATGAAAATTCTGGTAAAATTTAACATCTTGCAAACTATCATGGTCACCGTTCATCGTTTACATAATACCATAAGCATTTTTATTAGTTAAAAGGAAACATAATTGTTAATATAATTCATAAAATATAATTGTTAAAATTATAAGTAAATCTAATTCGTTCTTCGAGTATATATTGAAATTTTCTACCTTTATAATATAGAAACAAAAAATCCAAAATATTTTATGTTAAAAAATCCCGTATGATCATATAATCAGGCTAAGCATTATAATATTAAACCGTCGAATAATCGTTTTAACCGCTTCAATTCAGATTGTTCAGAAGTACCATATATGTCACCATCTTTAGTAATAACTCTTTCAATGAATCGAATGCGCTTGATGTACTGCTACCATTACTTAGTTTATTTAAAATGCTCTGAAATTTTCTCTTCCTAAAGCATATTCTGACAGTAGGACTGAAATAGTGATTGAATTGTAATATCCTACTTTGTCCCAAAGAAAAATGTAACTACCAACTTATCGACGAATTGAAATAAAATAGGATACTCTTTTACGTTAGCTCTAAAAAACAATACTGAAATTTATGAACATTTACTGCAAGCCATATAAATATTCGTTTAAGCGAAGAAAATTTATTGCGGTCTATTTTGTGGGGGTAATTCGATATTTAAATCGGCCAACATATTAATGAATATTCCATTACGTTTCGGATAATGTACGAAAGCGCAACTAGGGGAAATAAATCCAATGGCACTGACGCAAGAATAGAACTGCGCATAGTAACCGGGATGATTTCATAGTCGAAGATATTACGTACCTTTATAATCATTAGATACTACATTCAGCCATGTCATATATCATTTCGTTTGTTCAGTTTTAATTAGACTCAGAAATTCTCAGAAGGATGTCAGAACGTTTTACAGAAATTTGAGTTCCAAGAATGATACAATCCTACGAATTCTCCGAGCAGCTTCTTGGTATAAGGTATCATAATGCTCGTCTGTGTGCTGTTAGATTTTTTAATCAAGCGTTAAAGATATCATTTCGTTTGTTCAGTTTTAATTTGACTCAAAAATTCTCGGAAGTATATCAGCAATGTTTTACCAAATGCAGCGTTCCCACAATGAGAAAATCCCCAAAATGATTACAAATCCTCTGAGTAGCTTCTAAGTTTAGGACATCATAATGCTCGTCTGTGAGCTGTTAGATTTTTGATCGTCAAAACAGAGAAAACTGCACGAGGAGGAAATTTCAAACAGAAATACAGTTTGAAGCATTGGGAACCATTGGATAAGGAGAGGAAAGCGAGCAATTAATTAACTATTGATGATTAAAGTGTGCAGCTTCCGGTTTCTCGCAAAGGTAGGTTTGTAAAGTGATATCGACAGACTGAGCTGAATCCAGCTGGGTATCGCCTCTGTTTAGAGCGATCAAACACGTTGAAGATGAGCCAATAATGAATATACTACGCTCCGCACTTTCTGGACCGAGGATCGAGAAAATCAAAGAAAGAGCTATTGCGCGTTAACAAGGATTTTTTCCCTTTAACAAATGGCGCGGGATGGCATAAAAGCTTTCTAGTTAATGAGACATGGAATTTAGCGCCGCTTCCCGAAACATTTTTCGCCCGAACCGTATTTTCCGTTCCCCGCGTTTCTTGACTTCAAAGACACATTTTATTTCCGAATTCATATCTTTGTCCCTCGCGTTTCCTCAGAGTGAGTTAAGGTGAAAGATTATTTTTGCCTTTGATTTCGGCGACGCGGAAAACCGAGGTATTATTTTTACAACAAGTCGGTGTTTTTCTCAAGATTCGCTGCAAAGGAATGCTCAGAACCGATGTCATTCCGCGATCTTTTCCTCCTTTCCAATTCAAAGGAGGAGTTTTAAATTTAAGTGATTAATATCCTCAAAGGGAACACTTTAGCGTTTGACCTCCTTTAAATGAACCGAAAATTTTCGCTCTTTACGCAGGGGAATTCCAAGCTGTGCATTATGCAATAGTTCATTTGTCCGTTAACTTTGCACTTTTTTACCATATTTTAACTTCATAGCTTTGGTAGTCAACTTAAATCTGTCAGTTCTTGGTTGCTCTCAATTTTATAATCGTTTGGCACTTTTTCATTTTTATAATAATCATCTTTATTTAGAGTTAATAAAACCCGTATTAATAATATTAAAGAAGTAAAACACAGTAATTTCCTCGTACTATTTTTTTAAGACGACTAGTTTCGCCTACAGATATACATCTCCAGATATCTATTTGTGGAAGAAACTAGTGATCTTTTAAAAATAAATAGTCTGTGGATATTAATAAACGCTTTACTTCTTTAGTATGACGCCCTTCGATAAAGTCGAGCATGGGCACATCGGATTCAGCATTATATATTTTGAATGAAGCTTTTGAATGATAATGTATTAATAAATATTAATCTCTATATGCCTTGATATATTATTCGTATTCAGACAAATGAGCTGATTCAGGGTGATGTATTAAGTATTCCACGCCATGTATATTATGCAATATACTTTGCGTGCCACGGCTCTCGAGCAAATGGAAAATTAGAAAATAACTGTGCCTTGGAAGAAAAATTATTCGAGTACACGCATTCTAAACGCTAACATTTACCCTCATATTTTAAGCTTATATTCGTTAAAGTATTAATGTTGCTTCGAAATTGGAAAAGTAAATATAACTGCTAGAAAAGTAAAAAGATAAGTCAGTTATTATGGTAATCAATATTTAATTATTTCGAAGACTAACTTTGCAGCAATCTGTGGATCTTAAATCCGGAAATGAGGGAGAGGTATCTCATAACGCACTTTCCGAAGTGACTCCAAACGGTTGGAAGTTGAATGTCATTAATTGAATCGACGAACGCGGAACAGGTATCTCTAAAGTTTCCCAAAGGAATTAAAGTAAGGAATCCAGGGAAATCTAAGGAACGAATCTCGCTACTCCGCTCTTTTCTCGCGTTAAGTGATATTTTTATAGGTTTTTCTAGTTTCTAATTCAACAAATTATCCAACTTCGGAGATATCTTAAAGCCTGGTTGCAAAACTTCGCCCACCTCGAGTTCCTCCGGGCCCCGAGAGATACTTCTCGAAGTGCTCGGATCCTCAGAGTACCATTTGGAATATTTCCGCCACTCAGCGGCGCGCGGAGAGTTGAATAAACTCCACCGAAGTTAGTTTCCCGGGAAACGAGGCGTTTAATAAAAACACGGACCGCGCGCTATGTCTTTTTCTCGATGCCTACCCCGTTCGCCCGATTGGTCGAAAGTTTGATGCATTCCATGAAATCTGTGGGACACTTCCGTGCTGTTTTTCCCCTGCGAATTGCACACCGAGTTCCTAATTCGGATGGCTTGGTTTACGATCCGCTGATTTCCGCGTTTTCGAAGAAGTAAAGCGACGCGCGTGTCACTTCTCTGCTCCTGCAGAAATGTAGAGCACGATTGGTGACATGATCGAAAAGTCATAAGAATCAGGACATGAGCAGTTTCGAGGTAACGAAGCAATAAAAAGGAAACGTGAATGCAAATTACAGACCATTATAAGACGTTATTTCCTACTCTGATGAATAAATTTACTTCCTCGTTTATTACTTGCTGTCACATCTACTTTCTTATCATTGCCTAAACCCTTCTCCTCCAATAAACATACATTTAATACAAATCCTTCTTTTTACTTTCTCCATATACGTAGAAAGTATTGTTTTCATGAAAAAATCGACTTCGAGATTGCAACGGAAATACGTGTTTTGGGGTCCCTAGAACACGTTTTGACCATTTTCGGAATGATGACTGTGTGTATGTGTGTCTGCTTGTGGGCGCTCTAACGTAAGAACTATTAGCTGTATCAATACCAAACTTCATATATAGCAATGCGGTAGGTGTTGTTAGAGTTGATTAGTTTTTGGAGTAAATCGGTTGACCGGAAGTCGAGCTTTACTTTTCGAAGCTCGTTTCCGTTTTTGCAAAATTCCTCCATTAACCTGATATTTAGGTATATACAGTTATCTACAAAAGTTACAAAAAATGTATTTTTCTATGTTTTATTTGAAAAAAATTTTCAATATCAACCACCGGTTAGGAGTCATATCATAATTAACCAATTTTCTGGTTATTGCGACATATTTACGTTAAAGTGTCGTTTTCATTTATATCATTTTACAATAATGTTATGTTCAACATGGCTACTATATTTCTTCAAAGTTTTAATTGGAAGTTGATTTGGAATTTAAAACGCGTATTTATTACAAAATAATTATTCAGTTATAATGGTTTCTTGCCGTTACTGATTACTCTTCACATTAACAATAAAGTTCGTTACTATGGGTTTGTTTACATGGCAAACAATGCAATGTAATACGTCTATCGCTCAGTCCCTTGCTGTAGATTAAGCTCTGGCTGATGGATAATAATTAAAAGTTTTTCTTCTTTGTTTTTTACTCCATTTGTCTTCTTTATTAGCTTTCTTTTATGTATATTAATAACTTTCGTCATTCACTGTTACTTTTTAAGTTTCCACTGTTTAAATATGTAGTCTTTATTTTTGTTAATACTTAGTGTCGGTAGTGTGTTATTTTGCTCTTCGTTCGTATTTTGATTTTGTTTCCATCGCCCATTACATTGAGTTGGATATATAATCAGTTTTGTGAATCATCCTATAATGGTGCTTGTAGTAGACTCAAAAGACCATTTTCACCATTTTTCATCGAATATGCCCCGAAAAACATTATTTATAATGTTTGTGACGTAAAATTTAATATGATATACATTAATGACTAATTTATCTTCCAAGTTTTGATTGAATATAGAGTCCGGAAATACTGTCGTAGATAAATATCTACATTTAATATATGGAGAAAGCCATGTGCTGGCCACATGGATTTTTCTGGTCATTTTTTTCTGGCCAGATTTTTTCCATTGAGTTTCGTACACCTCTTATATTCAATATCTCATTTCACACATTCAGTCAGATTTTGTCGGCCTTCCCACATTCTGTAGTACCAATTACACTTTCTCCTTAAACCACCTTATTTTTCTATTTATTTCTGTCCTTTCTATATGTTATACGAACAGAATAGTTTAATATGCTCATTTAACCCATCTTTTAGTCCATATGAACTCATATTATCATCTCAAAAAAATCATCAGAATTGTTACTCGGAAAACTCGTTATAAGCACACCTTTCTGCTTTTTCTCCAGTTAAAATTATTGCCTTTAAGGTCTATGTACTTATAGAGAACTTTAAGAATCTATTTTTAAGATGTAGAGATAAACCTCCATTATTTGAAATAAAATATGTAAAAAGTGTATATAATATGCGAAATGAAAATTGAATTAGGTTTACAAAACCAAGCTTTAATATTTATAAAAAATCTTTTTGTATTTAGGACCAAAATTGTACTGTAGGTTACCAAATGAAATTAAAAGCGTATCTAACCGTAACTTATTTCTAAAAAAGACTAAAAATTTGCTGTTAGATCAAGAAGAAATTTATGTTTTTTCTTTAAATTTTTGAAAGATTCTTTCTTCATTTAAGTACTTTTTCAATTTGTTTTCCTTCTCTGAATTTTGTTCTCAAATTTTGTTGTACAGCCTTTCCTTTGTATTAATATTCCACTTCATTTTTCTTATATTTGTATAATGCCGTCGTAATGTTATCATAATAACACACGTCACTATTCTAAGATAAATGAGTGCTTTAATGTATTTCTATAAGGAAAGGGTTGAAGTGACTTTGCACATAAGGGCGTGCACCCAGAAAAATTCCCAAGGAAAAACGGACTCGAAAAAAGTCTGACAGGGCCGGGAACTCTGGCCCTGTCAGACTTTTTTCGAGTCCGTTTTTCCTTGGGTATTTCTATGGTTTGTGAATACAAAACGTATTTTGTAGTATCGTTTCAACAATACAGGATATCCTTAGTTGACGCCTAAAGCTCTAGTATCTGTGGGTCATTCCACGCCAATTCGAAAAGGAAATCGGCAAAATTGACCCTTGAGGTGACCGATTTTGACCAAATTTGGCAGATCGCTTTGATTTGATAACAAAATGAAAACCCCCAAGCCGTTTTGTAATTAACTCAATTGTTTACGGAATATTGCAATGTTTAAAAAATGAAATTTTACAAAAGTGCCTTCGCATTCGAGGCCATATCTCCGGTAATATAGAAGCTAAAAATTCACAACATAGCTTAATTTAAAGGTTTTGTGTTAGGCAAGATAATTATAGGAAGGTTTTATAAAATTAAAACAATTTAATAAAGTTTATAACAATTTAAAATTTTCAAATCGATTTTTGACGATGTAACTACCCCTTCGATTTTTCTCATTTTTTTAATATGTTGTACATACAACCCTCCTCTACAATTTAAAAAATTTGGCGAGGGTAAGATTTCATTTAAGAAAGAAAAAAAATTTTTGAGTATAGGCGTGACGCTCGCCGCGGCTCGCGCGGTGAACGCTCGGAAGTGTGGCCTCTCATATCTCAGCACGCTTATTCTTCTATCTGCTTTTCACCAATTTTAACTGTTCAACCAATATTAATCGACCCTTTAATTCCCTTCACCCTTGCCGACTGATGAAACCAATGGGAGTCATTACATTCCGGGAAAGGAAAGTCGCTTGGGCAGACTGAAGGAGACGTTACAATCCCTCGATCAAACACCTATTTCAAGCAAAAAATGCATAGATCAAGGAAATATCCGGCGAGGAAATTGAAAAAGCTACCACTGCTTTGACATTATGTCTTCAAAAGGTTAACAGGTTAAATTATTTAATTTATTTTGTATTAATTTTTTATGCAATACTTAGAGCAATAAATATATACATTCATTCATATTTTATTAAACTGAACTTTATGTACGCATACTCTTAAGTTACCCTACTCTAGCTAACAGACTGCAAGGTGGGCGCAATCATGTTTCCTTGCAATTTTAGTATCTTTAATTAACTTTAAACCCAATACAAATTTTATCACGGATACAAAGTAAAACGCAATATCAATATATGAAAGATTTAATTCGGATCATTGGACTAGAAAATCTATTCTTGAGGCACTAACTCGTAATATGTTGTGCTGATAAGTTATTGGTGAGATTATAATATAAAATATTAACTGATTTTCTATCATTTTCATTCTATTTACTTATGCGTAAATAATTATTTACTTATGTTCGGGCTTAATGTATTGTAGATAAATTCAGGAGTTTAGTAAATCATTACCTTTAAAATTAAACCAACTGTGGCCTACATTTATGTCTTCTTCTTACTCTGGGGCTATACTCTTGCGTGGAACTTGGCAAATTTCTGCCTACTAAGTAGGAAAACTTGGGTGGCTGTTTTTAGTTTTTGATTTTGTCATTTTATATCAGATGCCCTTTGCAATAGAGAAACTCCCGACGAAAGTAAGAGCTAATTGACTTGCGGACTTACCGTATATTTCCAGCAACTTTTGATTAATTTACGTTTAGAGTAAGAGTAAGAGGGTAAGAATTAAAATTCAATTATTCAAGTGGAGCGGGTGAAAGAATGATTTTCTTATTTATTTACATTATGGGGTACTACCACAAAGTCGTGCATGAACCAATTGATTGTATAAGAGTAAGAAGATGAGGGGTGGAAGTTCAACTAAGGACGTATTAATGGCAAATTGTTGCAATCTAGTATAAAGTTACCCAACCAATAGCATTTCACAACGCGTTTGCACCCCAGTCGCAGGTGGCACTAACGTCGTGGGCGTCTGAAAATCGAATCGTTTGCTCTACGAAACGAAAGAATCCCGAGCGAATCCAAAACCGCCCACGCGGCGAGCCAAAGAACACGATAAGTGGAACTCTCATAATTCCTAACCCCTCGATTAGACGCAATAATGCCGGAACACGGGTAAATTGGTCCAATTTCCCGGATGTGCCACTGTGCGAAGGAGAAATCGAAAGCGACCTTCCAGAAACTCCCCGTAATGACTTTCGATAAACTCCCCTCTTCCCCATCAACGGACGTCATCCTGCCTCTTTTTTTCCGGATTACGCAGCCCCCGTCGGATCCGCTCCCGACGGAATTAAACGGCGAGAACGCATCGCTCGGAATCAATCACCCCCGATATCAACGCGCTAACCGCGATGGCAAACTTAGATTAGGAAGCCGGCGGACCGTGGGATGCTAGGAAATGATACGGAGAGAGAGGGTAGCGGGGGAACGGGAGAGAGAACGAAAGTTTTTGGGCAAACTTACGGGGGAATCGATTCGGAAACATCCGAGGCGCCCGAGAATCGATTATGAGCGTGAATGGTCCTATTTTTTCGGGAAATGTCGAGGAATTATATGCGCCGGAATTCGGGCCAGCATACCTCCCACATGAAGATCAATCGATGTGGGGTATCTCCTTTGTTTCCCGCTTGGCGTCCCGTAACAAGGGGATGGGGTAACGGAAGGGACCCTTGTTTTTTCGCCACGTTTCCATGAACCCCTCCCCGCACATAAAATCCCCCGCAACTTCTCATCCTGACACGTAGATGTAAACACCATCCATTGCCGGAAAGTTTAAACTTTATCGCTTTCTCTTCCCCTCTTTTAGGCTACAACACGTACACCTACAACGAAACGGCTCACACGGAGAGGGAGCCGGACGAGATCCTGTCCGTGGTGTACGAGGATGGGAAGTGGAGCCGGCCGTACTACGACTGCGGCGGGGGCAACATATGGATGCTCACGTACACCGTGCCGTTCTTTGGATACGCCAACGGGACGTACTTCTTCAAGTGAGTATCTCCTTGCATCGATCTCCCCTATACCGAAGGGAGAGGTGGCCCTTTGAGGGTTGGGAGGGACCTGAAAGGGTAGAAAGGGCCTCAGAGGATTGGGAGGGCCTTGAGAGGGTCGGAAAGGTTCTCAGTGACGTGGGAGTATCCAAGGAGGGTCGGAAGCATCGGAAGGGCCCTGAGAGTGTTGGGGTGCTCTACTGAGGGTCGGAAAGGTCCTCAGTTTTGCGGGAGTGTCCACAGAAGTTCAGAGGGTAGGATAGACCTACATACGAGCGAGAAGACCCTCAGCTGGACAGGAGCCCTCAGAGGGCCTATGGTACCTCCGAAATGCGAAAGGGCCATCTGAATGATGGAAGGACCTTAGAGAGTCATAGGGGCCCGTATAGGAGCAGTAACGTCCTTAGGTGAGCTGCAGGGCCCTCATTGAGGCAGGAGGATACTCTGAAAGGTGGAATAGGAGCGGGATATGGCGAGGAGATATAGGAGATGGCCTTCCGACTATAAGGACCATGTTAGAAGTAGGAAGGCTCTCAGGTTGACTGCATGGTCCTCATTGGGGGTAGCAGGAACCTCAGAGGGTCGTAATGGCCCTCCGATGGCCATAAGGACCCTGATTGGAGCAATAAGGCTTTCAGGTGAGCGGTAGGGCCCCAAATTGCGGTTGGAGAATCTCCTAAGGGAAGGGAGGGCCATCATAGGAGTGGAAAGGTCCCTAGATGAGCGGATGGTTTAATAGAGATGAATGGGCCCTCAGGGTGGTGTTAGGGTCCTCAGATGGACTAACAGGTCCTTAGAAGGGTGGGAAGGTCCACAGAGGGGCATGAGGGCTCACCAAGAGAGGGCCTTTTATAGAAGCGAATGGGCCTTCAGCAAGAAGGCCTTATAAGGAGGAGAGAGGACCCTCCGAGTATCCCCCACGTATTGTTTAACTGGCGAATGTAAAAGAGATTCGCCGTAAAGAGGAATCGAATATTCGTTTCCGAAATGAGAGCGTCCGGAAGCCGTGGAGGGGACGTTTTAAAAACGGTAAGCGCCGTAAAAAGGCGTGGTTTACGAGGAGAGTTTCAGTCGCCGAGATGGAGCGGAGGATGGCCTTGCGAAAGACGATTTTATTCCGCGTCCAGTCCTCTTCGGCGGGTGGTTTTTATTAGTCCAAAGGAAGACGGGGGTAAACGGATGATGGGAGAAAAGAAGGGCTGTCTCCCTGTCCCCGAAAGAATTGACGGATTCTATAGATGTAATTTCATCCCGGTTGTTTTTTTATTTACTGCATCTGTTGCTCTCCCGCCTAACCATAAAGAGCTTCGAAACGTTACGTAAAACTTATCTCGATCAAACTGTGAGGGACTCCCGTTTACACTTAGTAAAGGAATTCGCTAAAGGAAAAATGCATGATGCTGACGGGAAAAAATACAGGTGAAATTTACCCATTCGAGATTATAGATAACTAAGTTTGACACGTGAAATTTACGGGTTAAATTTAGTTATCTGGAATCGAAGAATTGCCTTAAACCGTGGTTGCCCTCAATTTTGGCCGTTGGCCACATTGAAATCTTCCTCAAGTACGCAAGCCAAATAAAAATAAAAGAGCTTACATTCTCTAATTCGCGAGGCAATTAAACCTTAACTAAAATATCTTCTACTACTACCTTCATTTCATCGGACCCTGAGAAGATATCCATCTAAACATTTCAAAAAACTTACGTAAATGCTGAAATATTAATTTAGATTTATAACGATCCACAAAAGATGTTAGAAGGCCTAAAGGGTGGGGTAATTTATCAAAAAACGAGGTTTGTAGGCTTAAATAGGAAATTTAAGGGTAGATGAAATTTAGGGGTATATTAACCATAAAAGGTAAAACGTTTATATTATTATGTTTATTATCAATCCTAAGCCCTTTTTATGCTCATTACGCCAACAAGTGTTACCATTGTGCGGTAATGAAAATTTACCTGTAGTATTAAAACTATGAGAGATTTAAAATCAAGTTTCTCGCACAACACAGGCTTCTCATCTGAGTTTCTCGTAAAAACGAATTTTGATCGAATTTTCGAAATGTAGCGGCGATACTTTGGCAATATTTGGTGGCAGGACTTCAAACTTCCAGCCGCACTCAGGTCAGCGAACTTAAGCACTTTAAATTACTTGGGTATCCTGATTGTATTCAATACACGAAATACAGTGCCTCGAGTTGTGAGCACAGCTCTACACCTCGGCTCATACGAAGATCTCATTTTTCTTTAACAACTCTATTATTACTATTCCTTCATACTTTAAAAATATAGATTATGTTGTCTCTAGATCAGAAGTGAACGGAAAATTAGCTTACATATCTGAGCAAAAGGAATTGTATTTCGCCGACTCTATTAGATAGAAAACTATGATGATAATTCATGAATAACTCGTGTAATTAAGAATTTAAATTAAACACTGGTAAGAAAACGCTGTAACATATGAAAAAGTTTATTTTGTTTGTTTATTAATTCTATGAAAACATTTTATTTTCTTTTTGAATTGCTGGTCAGTTAACTTTTTTTTAGTTATTTAATTAATAAAAGAATAATGCAAGATAATACGATCTTGTTCTTTGCTGAGTCTTCGCGTTTCAATTTATATTTAATATAGCGATTGAAATTCCTCGAACATCTCGGAGTGTTAGATATAATTGTCTAAGTGGATAAATTACTCAAAAAAAATTTGATATATAAAATAAACATCAGCTGACACCTAAGTGATCTCAATTTCTCTGAAAGCTTCAAAACCAACAACCATATTGTTCAATTTCCCTTTCTTGTGCCAAAATAATTCCTTGCTTGCAGTTGCATCGAATTCAACGATAAAATTCAACCAAAAAATTCTGCCTTGCGCGTTATACCTGCTCCTCAGAATTGTAAATGTCGTCCCTTTCCTTTATCCCTTCGCACACTAGGACGGTATATAGCCGTCGTAGGCATTTTAAAATTTTAATATAAACGATTTAAATTATTTAAGTCTATGTAACGATACACTCTAGTTAATTGTAACTTCAGCCAATATGAGCTTATACAAAATTCTTCCACATATTACACAAATTCCCTCCAAAAGTACTTTTAGGGTCCCATTACATAAGGATATAAACGTGACTTACTATAATGAGGTCAAATTTACTCACTCAGCTCCAGTACTGAGTTCATTGTCGAAGCTTTTTAACAAATTAGAATCCTTAACTATTTTTAATACGAAGTATCTTGCCTAAGCAAAAGTTCAGTTTCAAAGTTTCAATTTGTATCAAACATCATTCACTTGCATCATCAATTAAGCGCTCATTTGACTTTCAAATCAGCTTGGCGCTCTTGCGATTGTTCCACGAGGTCTGTTTTTCTAAGCGAGACCCAGTGCCACTTTGAGGATCGCCCCTGAGCTAAGAAAGTTTAGGGACCCCTAATATTCTATTACTGTTCGCACAGAATGGAATTCTGAATATCTAAAATGCAATAGATTAACTAACTCTTGAAATATAGCTACGGGGGAGTACTTGATAACTTATCTAAGTAGATAAAGTATTAAAGGTCTTGCCATGAACTCTATACTGCGTGACTAATGTCAAAATTAGCGCCCTTAGGCTGTTTCTTAAGTTCATCTAATAGCAGAACTCGCCCTAATCAGACCCCAATATTGCACCTAATGCATCTAATTATAGACAAGGATGTGATGAAATCTATGTTACCCAGTTAAATGCCAATGTAATCTAAATTAAAAAATTAATTGTTATCTTCGCAAAGAAATACTTTATTTACCTTACGCTGTACGACCGTTTTCATCTCTTAGCGACATCATCAGGTACTGTGAACAGTAATTTGGATAACTGACAGAAGTAGGCGAGCGGGAGGAGGGTGGATGGATAAAGATGATTAAGGATGAAACAATGAGATACAAACATATATGAAACGCTAAAACACGTTTATCAATGCACCCGTGAATACAGCATTTGATCAATACATCCTCATTATAGTATTAATATTATTAAGCATTTGAAATTATCTAACGAACTTCCGATAAGTAGCATAATACATTACATATTCAACCTTCATATATATTTTAGTAAAATCTATTAAGAAGAGAAATTTTAGTAACGAAAGCGCTAATTGAAATTTTCTATATATGTATGTGTATTTAACCTTTACAAATATTTGAGGACAATCTATTTGAAAGAGCAATATTGGTAACGTCGCCGTTAATTGAAATTCTTCGTGGCTGAATATTACACGATATCGGAAAATGCCTTGAATTTTTTAAAGAGCAGCACTGCGAGAAAACACAGCGCCCCCAATTTTAATAGAGCGCATTTCGATTGTCTTTCGCAGCATCGAAACAGCCGATGAATTTCCACTCGAATGCGAAGGACCCACCGTTTTACACCTGCTCTCCTTGGCAGAGTAAATAATGTTCCAAAGCAGGCGCATTCCTGGCACTCGGGGAGCAATTCTACGCTCCGATATTAAAACAGCAACTCCGACAAACCTCGAGCTCGGAAAACAAAGCATAGGGGATCCAGAAATTAAAGCGATCGCCCCTTCGGATTAGCGGATTGATAATAAAAATTAAAGCTTACCCATTAGCAACCCATCGACACGACAAAAGGATACGAAAAAAGAGCCCGTTGGTCTGGAAGGGCAACCGAACAGTTTCTAATGAGTTTCTCCCTCTAAACCCAATGCAATCGATTCCTTGGCAGAGAGCGGATTTACAGGCAGCGTACGACGGCCCCCGAAAGGAGGTCCAGAAACACGGGTCATAATGGCCTTTGATGCGAATCTGATAAAGGACATTCCGAGGATGGAAAAATTGGCCAATCGGCCGTGAACCGATCAAACAATTAAGCCTCTCGTTTTTCACCGGGGAAACAAAGGCCTCCTTTAAAGATATATAGCCTTGGTTGTACAAGTAGTAAAAAATAGTGATTTTAGCTGGGAGTCGAACCCAGGTCTCCCATTTTCCGGGTAGGTGTCTAACTACTAAATTTCCGAGTTACCTCTTTCTCACTTCTACATCTACATCTACATTAATACCCTACAAGCCGCCTTTCGGCGTGTGGCAGGGGGTGTAAACACCAGTTGAATCTAAATTACTTCCTTATTCGATTATTGTCACGTATTGTTCGCGGAAAGAATGAATCTCTGAAACGATTCGTTCTAGCATCTATTTCTCTTAACTTACGGTCATTATCGGATCGACCGACGTAGCAGGGGGGTTGCATGATACCGATTGTATCTTTGGAAAATGTAGTTTCCCTGAATTTATTAAGCAATCGCAGCCTAGCTTCCAATCTCCTTTCTTTCAAGGATTCCCAACCTACGTCTGAGAGCATTTTTGTAACGCTCGCTTTTTTATCGTAGCATTTCTTAACAAAACGAACCGCTTTACGCTGCACTTTCTCGAGTTCGCGAGTACACGTTTCATCCGCCGGATCCCATATACTTGCCGCATATTCCAGAAGGGGTCTGACCAAGGTAAAATAACATCGCTCTCTCACCTTTTCGTCGCATTTACCGACAATACGCTTTACAAAGCCAAGCCTTTTACTTGCTTTGCCGCAGATTTTTCGAATATGCGTGCTCCAATTTAAGTTATTAGTAATGTTGATCCCGAGATATTTAACTGAATCTACTACTTTGATACTAATTCCATTAATTTTGTATGGGTGATTTGGACGAATTTTTTTCTTTTCGAAGAAATTAACTACGGAGCATTTACTTTACACTTCTGTAAATAACGATAATAATAATAAAAAGTATTTTATTAGGGCGAGACTTTTCTCTTCTTACATTAACCCTTCGTCATATAAATTTTAAAGAAAGGTTTGCTTGAAAAAAGTATACAGAAGAAAACTACAATGCGGGTTTAGAAACCTAAGGTTAAGCTTAGGAAAAATATATACACCCCGGCAGGAAAACTCTCGCAAGAATGGGTTATGTGAAAAACCTGCGAAACCTACTGAAAGTTAAGTAAATTCGTATATAAAAACTGGTTAAGAGATATCTGAAAGGCAAACCAGACAATACAGATACATATTCCCATAAACAAATCAATATAAACGGTGAAGAGCATAGTGTAGAACTAGTAATAAAGTTACAAGAAAAATAGCTTCAAAACTAGAATGACAATAGGATGCTGGGACACGAACCCAGGTCTCTCACTTTCCGGGCAGGTGTTCTAACCACTAAACTACCGAGATAGCGATATTAAGAGATATCTCCTCCAGGAAATTTTACAAATTATGGAAATGAAGTTAAACTTAGCTCAGGAAAGCGTGCGACTTGACCAAAGGTTGCACGAGATGACAAAAATAGTGCCTTGGCTGGGGAATGTCCTGGAGGGGATATCTCTTAATATCGCTTTGTGTTTCGGTTGCTTCATTGAGTACCTCTGGTGGTGCCACTACGTGGAGTACCACTACTTTGGGCATAAAAGCCCCCATTTACAGAAACGAGAAGGATATGTCTTGGTAGTTTAGTGGTTAGAACACCTGCAAGGAAAGTGGGAGACCTGGGTTCGTGTCCCAGCCAAGTCACCATTTTTCACTTTTTGTACAACCTTTGCTCAAGTCCCACGCTTTCTTGTCCTATGTTTAACTTCATTTCCCTCATTTGTAAATATAACCTCTTTATGACGCTTTCGAGCCCAAACATTCGCCGGTTTTTAACCGAAACCGCGTGGGACCACTTTTTACCGCGGAGGGGGTCTTAAAACGGGTAAAAGGCCGCAAAGACCTAATATGCAGCATAACACACCGGCCGTTTATTCAAAAGAGCTAGATGCAAATAAGGGACACCCTCTTTTTATCTTTTTCTTGCGGGGGACGGCGAGGTCTTTTGGGAGTGTGACGTACGCCGCTGTCCCATTTCGCATTCCTCCTTAGACCCACTTACATGCCGAATTCCGGGGGACCATTCCATGGAAATATGTACATCCTCGATGAACAGCAAGACCAGAATGTCCTCACTTTCATGGCCGTCACCGAACAATGCCTCCGGCGTAATATACAGCGTTAATATTCCAAGAGGGAGCGGAATTGCGTGGATGCGTTTAATGGAGAGATATCTTCGGACGCCTGAATTCCAAACGGACTTCCTCCTTAAAATAAAAGAGCCCCGAATGTTTTATTTCCCCAGCGACACTTTGTAGCCGACCGAATTCCCAGAGGACAGAGTCGGCTTTTCGGCCGCTTATTCCATTAAACCGAACCTTGATGTTGTGGTCAATTTGAAACTCTGTGAATGATGTGTATGTTCAAAGAAAAGGGTAATGGTTGGAGAGCAGTCCTTATCATTAATTTCTATTGCGCAGTGTGTGGATATAAAGTCGTTTCCCTTTCAATTATCTCAAAACTAACTTTTCCTTAGGATACTCCTCATACTATTAGAGTCCTTAAAATACTACGCACGCTATCGAGTGAATTTCGTTTGTCACTTCATACTTTTCCACAGACTGATTACGATGCGCATACTTTATACTATATCGAGGAAGCCTTAACTTTGTGGAACTCCAAACTGGTAATAAATAAAATGCACTGTTTGTGAAATTAACTTGAAAAGACTATTTCTATGTAAGAACCTTGCAAGCCGCCTTTCGGCGTGTGGCTGGGTGTGCAGGAAACTTGACTGTATTTTCCCAATCGATTACTTTCGCGTATTTTTCGCGGAAAAAATGAATTCTTGAAAAAATTTGTTATAGCATCTATTTCCCTAGTGTTCCTCTTAGTATCAGAACGGCCCACATAACAGGAGGGGTCGCATTATATCAGTTACATCATCTGAGAACCTAATTTCTCTGAACTTATTTAGCAAATTTATCCATTGAATTAGTCTTCTATGTTCTAACGATTCACATTCCGCGTCGTGTATCATCTGAGTAACACTCGCTGTTTTATCGTAGCAATTCTATGCAAATCGCATCGCCTTTCGCTGTACATTTTCCAAAAACCCGAATATGAAGTAAGACTCGGGGCGCCGACAAAGACGGCTTTTGGATATTCCAAACCTCTAATTAACATAACTAAACACAGGATTAAGTAAAATTTTCAACAGTAAATTTTGTCAATTACTTCATACTCTTTCACAGACCGATTATAATGAATATTTTATCATTAGTGAGTTAGTATCGTCACACTTAAATTCTTATAACTGTGTTCATCTGAGATATTAGGTCGTATATGTTTCAATTATCTATGAAATTCCTCCTTCCTTAGTTAAAATTGCCACAAACTCACACGTATGACATAATTGTGAAATAATGGAAAAATATATAGAACTCTTCCTCTGTCAAATTTTCGTGCACCATGTCGCAATCTAGCATCATATGGCCTATCTCGTTTATTTTTTCCTCCTTTCTAAAAATTCTCATTCCAATGCTTGATTCCATTCACATAATATTCATGTATTTAATTTCACGATAACCCATATCTAAAGTCTTGTCCAGGCAAGCTAGAAAAAGGTCAATTCTTTTCTCGCTAAACAATGATCATACAATGAATACAGATTGGAAAGGCGTCACACCGTTCAAGGACTGATTAAAATGTGAAAGATCACGAAGAGGAATAAAACAAAAATAAGATGTCTGCGCAATGGAAAAGCTTTCCAATCTTGTGCTTTTCCAATGATGAAAGCCACTGATCCGTATGGGATCACGCTTCATTCAAAACGCACAGTGAAGTGCTTTGTTGACTCGTAATCAAAAAGCGCGGGTTATACTAAATGAAGGTCATCCCGTTGAATTGGGGGTACGCAGCACAATATGCAGAACAATGTATGCGTATTAGATACTTCGACTGACAATGCAAATGTGACATACGCAAAATTAGGGCTTATGTGTTTGCAGTGAGGATAGGCAGCATGTCCCGATTTACAACCGAGGACGTATTCGGGACAATGGGGCAGTGTGATATTGGTCAACGGAGGTCAACTATGAAACGGTAGATATTCTAGAATCCGTTGTCGGTAGCATAAGTTTCCATAGTAACTACTGATTGCAACCTCCAACTCCCAGCCAACAATAGAAATTATTTTCGAGAAAGGCTGCAATGACTTCTTTTTTTAATTTAACATTAAATGTCGACTTGATGCCTGTTCCACCTCGGCGAAGTTACGGTTTAATATTTGCTCACACAGTATGTTGCTAGAGTATACAACGCATGTGCGTGGAACCGCCAAGGTGAAAATGTAACTCCAAATGCACAGGTAACCGGGAAAGAAAGGGCAACAGCAATTCAGACTGAGGGACACAATTACTCGACAAGGTCATGGAGAGTAACGTATTTAGTTCTCTTCCTCAGAGAATGTTGACTGTGTAAACAAGAGAAAAGAATTTCGAAAATATTGGAAGAAAAGGATTGAGATCCCAATTTAAACGAGTACACAAAAATCCTTCGAAAAAAATAAGAATGCTACGGCAGTACTTATGCAAAATTATATTTTGCGTGCTTATAATTATGACCCGGATACGGTCAAATATCACTGCATTTAAATAAAAGGATGCTATCAAAGAAAATTAAACCTCGAATGAATTCTTCTTGGGATCTCCACCAGTTCAAATGAGTTTCCTCCGACGTTTCGACGGCTGACTCCGCCATCGTCCTCAGGGTAATGAGTGAAGGATACATTCACACTCACGTACACCAGGAAAGGCTCAAATCTTCAAAATTTAATCTTGTTTACTCACGATTTTTATATCACTTAATTAATACTACTTACATCAACATAAAACATTTCAACGTGGATTGATTTCAGGCCGACATCCTTTGGAAAATGTTACCATTGTGGGAGACAAAAGCCATCCGTTTGGAATTAAGAAAAATAAAATAGTTTCGAGTAATATTTCTATGCGGGTTGTTGTTTAATGTATATAATGGTTTAATGGGTATAATGGTTGTTACTCTGACCTACGTAAGTAAATTGCTTGTTCGTGGGGAGACATTTGCTTCCGTAACATGTCATTTTCCTATGGCAGTTGTATCTCGTTATACGAAAGTGAAAGTAGTGCGACATAGTAAAGTTTCCAGTGAAAGGATCTTTAGATAGTTAAGGACAAGGGCCAACGATAAAATGCGTGTTTCAATATGTATATATAAATTTATATTTGCAATTTTCCTTTATCAAATCCGCTTTCTATTTCTCTAGTATCTATAACGTAGTCCTTAAAACGGTCATTTCATCAACTATATTCAATACCCACTTATTTTTACTGTTTATATATCTGACAACTGCACATACCTCTGGCCAAAAAACCATAAAACCATGAGACCTATTGAAAAAAACACGTCAAAATGGCAAAACTCATCTCCAAGTAAAATAAATTCACATATCGTCCAGTAATACCCCTACTTCACCACTTACCTTTATGAATGAGTAAATATTCTGATATGGACTGCGTCAAATTCTCCCCAGAGACAGAATTAGTTTACACAATTACATTTTACTTGTATTAATTGAGGAGACTCAACTACCTTTGGCATTAAAGTTGACCTTTCTATTATCCCATACTCCATGATAATATCCTTTCTAAATATTAAGTTTCCCATTACGAGAATCATCCATTTAATTCCTAATTATATATCGCTGAAATGAATATTTCGTTTATGAATCCGGCTTGCATACTTAATATACCAAAAGTTACTTTATTTCCAGGCTAATAGCCGTGTCTTCAAAACTTTGATATTTCTGCGAGAATTTCCATAATTTCGTCCTATTTTTGAAGCATTGCATATCCTACGGTAAGGAATTTCACACAAACGGGGCATAAATATATTCTCAGAATCGGAAAAGGTTAGAAAATGCACGCCTATACTCGCCCACATCAGGAATTAAATTCACAGGTGCGTACTTTATGAGAGCATAGCATAGTTATCATTCTAAATTCAGAGAATCTGTCATTTACTAAATCAAAATATACTCCCACTCACCTCTTAACTGCATCTATATGTCCGATCGTCGCCAGGTCGATCTTGCGGTACATGCATACACCACTGCCATTAAAATTCTAGTGCTACTTCTGACTGTTATTTAGCTAACTAGATAAATAACCATAACTAACTGCTAGATAAAAACGTTACTTCCCCGAAAAGCGTATTTACTCAAAATTATTTTCATTTCCTGGTCAGCCGAAAGAGGGCAGGAGTTAATCCAAAAAAATTCAAGGAGTTATTTCACGACGTTGCCCGTCTTAATTGGACTGCCACAGTCATGTTAGTCATCCCTCTCATGTTTTATTGACTGTATCGTAAATGGCATTCAATCTACTGCACGAACCGGTTATCAAATAAATGTCAGTCTTACGTTATAAGCGTCAATTTCACTAAACGTGAACGATATTTTATTCTATTTCAAATTATTGATTTGATATAAATTTCAAATTTGAAAGTTGTTGTATCTAATTTATTTGCTATTTATGAACATTGTAAGTTTATATTTTTCGAAAGTTTGTCTAAGGCCTTGGGTTTCTTGAAAATGATTCAATCAAAGAGATCTTGTGGTAGTGATATCGCCTATTTATTTAATTCTCGCGACAATGTGGAATAGTACTGCAAAAATTATATCTTTATAGATAAATAAGTTAAAAATAATTGGATGTAGAAATGATTTATCCGCATCAATAAAGTACAAGACATTAATGAGTTTTACAACTATTCTAATATTTTCATGAAACCAAAAGATCGACAATCTCAAGATGTGTACTCTTTTTATGACTCATTCGATGTATTCAAAAATGTTTGACTTTAAAATTATGTTTTATGATGACATGGAAGAAATTAATTGAAAGCGGTGTTTCTTAACATAGATCTCACGCCCCATAGGGTGGTAATTTCATTACTCGCACGTTTATTCATACGTTCGCATGGCACATTTTTCTCAATATCTCCTTATGATGTATTCCTTGAACCTTAAGATCTGTGTTCTGAACAAGTTGTTGTATAGGCTTCACTCAATGAGTAATTAAATTATTTAATATTAACAATTAATTATATGTTACAAGGGGGAATTGGAATTTTAGAAGATTTGGTGGAGGCACTTCCAAGAAAAGATTGTGAAACATTAAAACCATCACAAGGTTGTAAAGATTGCCATACGCGACATCACCAATGCCCGAATCATTTTTTACCTAATCAATTTAACGTTTGCAATGTAGATTTAATCTTATATACGAGTGAGAACATTGCGATGAAGTAGTTGATGCTGATGATTTATTAGTGTACTTGAATAAACATACATTTCCCTTGTGTTTAAATTGATAACTCCCGTGTGCCCTTTAATGCCAAAAGCCATACACTCAATTAAACAGAAAAGATATATCACAATTCACAATTTATTAACATCAGACTTCCTCAATTTTAAATCGGTATATCGATGCGTTTCATTCGGAAACCTGACTCATCTAAATTGTTTTCGCAGTACAACAACCGGAGAGTCCTAAGCTCTTAACATATCTATTTTATCTATGGATAAAGGAGTGTCTAAGAATTTGACAAACTTGGCATTTTTAGCCTTAAATGGATATAATTCCGGACTATAAGGATACATCGGGTGTGTTTTGTGACATCTGCCGGATAAATGTAAGCACTACGGTTATTAGTAACAAAGATTAAACCTCGCCCAAGCTGTAAGACGACTGATATAATTCGCCCTCATCGTAAGCACTGCACGGTCCCACTTTTAAATAGTTTATGATTGGATGCTTCGAGCTCAGAAAACACTGAAAATTTGCGAAAATAATAGATTTAAGAAATTATCTACAGCGGAATATGCATGAAGTCTGAAATTCCTTGCATGGGATAGCGATACATTTTTTATGTCCTGGTAGATTATTCATGAGAATCGAATAGCCCGATTTTCTGTAAATAACTAATAAAGGAAAATTGCAAATGAAAATTTACACTGCAGTAGAATGTGGGACTTTGAAAAATATATGAATGCACTATATTTCAGTGCCCGTATAAGTTTTTAGTGTTCGAGCTAATCTGATTATTTTCAACGTCGTATCCCAGTCAACTAGCATGACTACAGAATTTATATTCCCTTCTCATGACCTACATATCTTTCTCAATAAATTTTAAATTTGACAATTTATTCAAAAGCTTATTCAATCATCCAAAGAATAATTTGAGTTGAGTTTTATTTCTAAGTTTTATTTAATTTACGCATGTTCTTCGAATATCTAAATACAGAAATACCCTATTTTGTGACATTTTTTTAGATGCCTACAAGATCACTCAAGTTCAAATATCAGTAAAAGAATATGAATACTATTTATTTATTGTGCCTATTGATGTTTTATTGGCATTGCATTATAATGTTTTATTGCAAACATAACACTTCATTTACAAAAGCTTTGTTTCGGATTTTTCTTCATTATAAACCTTACTGAGAAAACTATGCACGGTATATTTATATAATGACTAATAAGATAGAACTCAAATCAAATATAGATGAATAGATCTGTAAGAAATCCAATACAACTTCGTTTTCCGTGTCGAAAGGAAATGAAATAGATATGGTGGATTCTATCACGCTGTTTGAAACGAATTGCTAAAGATCATCACTCATCACATGCCTAGAAAAACTGGAAGGTGAATAATACTTAAAATATTCACTCGAGAACAATAATAGTTAGAAATCTTAATATTCATATATGAATGTATCAAGAATACGCTACATTTCCAACGAGATACGAATGACTGGTTCTCTAGTAGAGCAAACGTATCCGGAAGTTACAGTGATTCGCTTAGCTAGGTAAACTACCACTCGCGTAGGAACAGTGTGGGGGAGGGAAAGAGTCAGCCATCTCCCGGAAAGATGCATCGTTCACCATGAGAAATTACTCCCGACGGACGGTTAGAGTGGATTTCGGAAGACAGAGAAAGGAAGGGTAGCAGAGGATAATAAAAAAGGGAACCTCATCAGAGTAGCTATGCAGGGCGCATTCCTTAGGCAAACGAAGAAACCATTAGGTACCCTTTTCCCCCGATCTCCACAGCCGTTTCCCCTCCCTTATCGTAACCAAACTTCGAATCTCTAAAGCCCCCGCCCCACATAATTTCTTCCCCATTTTTCCCCGCTGGCGGCGACCCCTAGGGAAAATCCGGGGGAACTTACGTTTCCAAAATAAATACAATGGAGGCGAACGCGGCCAAGATGAGGTCAAATATGCCGTTTTCCCGCGGGAACGATTAAGTCACCCCTTTTTCCTTCAACATTCCCCCGGAATAGATTTTTTCCCACTTGATTTTTCGGTGTCGAGCACCACCTGCCTCCCCGGGAATTGCCCGTTATCATGCAGATGCAGGTGTAATGGCCACTCGTATATTGATTTGAAAGTGAAAGTGAGTCTGCGCCTAAACACGCGGTCACTTTATTTATAAGAATAACTCAGCCTTGGAGTCATTCAATCATAAGGATGGGCCTCTCCCGAGACCCATCCAATAAAACGTTCAATCAATCAATCGATATAAAAAAATCCCTCCACGTGGTGCCCTCTTAAAGCTATGAGTGGACATGGCGTCCGTGTTCCCTTTTGGCGGGAAAACACGGCGTCCTCGGAGGTCGAATGCTCCTTCGCATTAATCGCCCATCCAACTGCAGAGGGGCTCCCCTTCAATTGTACAATTACAAGTACCTATACGGTTTTATGTATTCATTCACGACTTTGTATATTTTACCTATCTATCTTTAAAAGGCTTTATGATAAAACTTTTACTAGACCATAGAAAAAATGCAATACAATATTTTTTCTGCGGTCTAGTAAAAGTTTTATCATGAAACCTTTTTGTGTGGTTGAATACCAAAAAGTTAACCCTGAGTCTGTATTCTTTTGTATGTATTTATTCAAAAATTTCAATGTTTTTTTCTTCACCTTTTTCCCATATTTTATGGGATAGGCTAATGATTGATGGTTTTGGGTGATAATGAGGATGAGATTTGTTTTGGCGATGAATTGACTTTTACGGCCGGATGCCCTTCCTGCCGCCAACACTGAACGGGAAAGTCAGACAAATACACGCAACCATTCCCTGATCAGAGAAATCCCGATCAGCCACGACTCGAACCCGTGGCCTTGGGGTTGGAGCGTTTGCGCTCAGCGTGCTTTCTACCTATATATGTATCTATCTTTACGCATGTTAATTTTTTACGTATTTTACCAATTATTTATGCACACATGTAATAATTTATTCCGTATTATATTGAGAACGGGCTTTACTTTATATATATTTTTTATATTCTGTATATGAACAGTAAATTTTAGTCAAGTCCTATTAAATCAATAGCTTTGACAAAGCCCCGCCCCGTTCCTCCGCGGTACTTTTCTTCTCCGATCGCTCGGGGCGATTCTTTTCATTTATCGCCACGATGTTTCAATCAGAGTAACGCTTTCCTCCCGTTTTTTCTTTTCAGGGGAACGAGCGGGATCGACATTGACCTCAGGCGAGTTGATATCGACCAGTGCCCTCTTCCCCCTTCCTCCACCCAACTCAACATCTTCGCGGCATCCGACAAGTGCAAGAAGCGAACGACCGAGGTGAGTGTGTCCGAGATGTATGGGGCTGATGGGGTTTGCTTTTACGGCCACCGGAATGTTTGGAACGGGTGAAATATTTAGCCGAGGTGGCTCTCGGACGGGTCCGGGGCACAAAACGGACTCTGGATGCGTCGAAAATAATTTAGGGCTCGCGGTCGGGAAATCTGTTCGCAGGGAATCGGAACGTATTCGACGATGAAAGAGAGAGCGGCACTTTCGGACGCTGGACGGGATTCGATGGATGAAAAATTGAGGCGAGTGCTTGAGGACGAATGGAGCGTAGTTACAGAAAAAAGGTTGCTCGAGTTTTCCATCGCGTATCGAAGCGATCAAACTTTAAAGACTTTTATTATTACCGCGTGTTGGTATCCGTAGTTTGTCCTAATCTTTTTCGTGTGAGGGCTCACGTTGTAGTAATGCGAGCGCTTGGATTTTGGGGTTGCGCAGTTGTCCTCAAGCAAAAATAGTAAATTGACAGCAATGTCGCTGTGAATATTCAATGGGCCATTATGGGACGGAATCGCTCCATAAAGTCCAGTGATGATCTTACGCTATAATGTTTATGATTCTATAGCACAATTCCGTATGAAAAAATGAAATAAAAATGCAGCTAAATAATTATACTTAACCTACTTTGTATTTTAATGGAAGACTATATTAATTATAAATATTCTTAGTAATAAAATATTTAATTACTAATAAAGGATCTACAAATACATATTTTCAGAAAGTAAATCATTCAAGCGATGTAATTTTCAATTAAAAGACAGTAAGCTCCCATGTATAGATATAAGCTATAGATGTAGATCGTCCAAAGCATATAAAAATCTTCATTTATTTTATTTCTGTTTCCACCATACCTCTGTACAAGTTTTGGGAAGAAGCTCAATGTTTTGATGCTTCACAGCGAGTTTATAAAGGCGCAACACACCTTTCTTCTCTTCAAATCCTTTCTCAGAGGTCATTCAAGCATTCAGCCAAGACAAGCGCGATCAGTTATGTCTTTCACCTTTTCTAGAATTACTGAGATACTTCATCCTTTGCCTTTGGTGAAAGCAGATCGATTTCCGGTAGGAGTCAATCTGCAAAATGACCTAAGCTGTCGAAGCACTTTTAACAATACTACTACTAAATTTCAGCCTATAACGAGACAAAACAATATGTCTTACTTTTATTCATCAGAGTACCCGTGAGCAGCCCATGGGACACGATTTTAGCTGTATGCCGTACGCAGCATTGATATCTATTAGAAGTGCCAATTTACGGGACTATTATCTTTCTATACTTCGATATTTTGAAAATATAACTTAAATCAATTTTACAGTAACTCAATTCAAAAAGCTTCTTAATTAACTGATGAACTCAGTTCAAAATTAATGTCCCAGAGAGTCTAAATGTACTCTGATTGGTGATTCAATGAGTACAGTGCAATTGAAAGCCTATGGTCCCTGAGCAGGAGTTATTTTCTAGTCTAGACAGGTCAACTCTCTAGATATATTGGTGGTACCGGTCACCTAGTGAATACAGCGTATCTCAATTTATGTTCGAAAGCGAGAGAAAAAGAGAGAGTCTGTTATACTGATAATATAAGCTGATATTTTATGCAATCAGGGGCAATAAACTATCAATTTGACCGTAACGGATGACCGAAAATCTATAAAGTTGCTATTTCAAAATGGAATAACAATTCATCGCGAATTTTTGCAGACATTAACCTCCTCAATCAATGGTATATTTCTTCAAGCATGAGTATCTGAATTCACCCGGTGAGATTCAATGCCTGAAATTCACTACCATTTTCATGATAAAGAAAATTTTCTGTTTGTTTTTTTTTCAGTTTGATATTCTATGCTTTCTCATAAATTTCTGAGTGAATAAACGCTCGCTTAGTAAAAATCATAAATGCCAGGTAAAGGAATTCATCAATCACACTGAAGGGTCTATTTGAGAGAAATGTAGCTTAAATCATATCCATGAGGGCAAATGAAAATGCTGTCCTTCACAGTCTTAGTACATACAATTTATCTCCAATATTAGGCAAAGTTTAGTGATATAGTGCTTGTTCAATTATAAAATATTTTCTCATATATTATTCGGTTCAATCAGCTTTGAGAATCATCGCTTGCAGCAGCAAATGCTCCTCCCTTTTAACTGAACTTCATTTAAGATGTGCAATTAATTACTAAGTGATATTATATAGGAAATATAGATAAATATATATAGATATAGGAAATTTATATAGAATTAATTGATGTATGAGTTGTTTGGATCCATGAGCTTTCAGCATTGTTTGAATTACCTCATCCTCTTCATATGTTTGATTGAAGTAATTCATAGTTTATAAATAATTGTTAATAGAGCTTGGAGTATTTTTAATTTGCATAAAATTGATTGATGTAGGTAATTGGTTTAAATTGATTGTCAATATTTGTAATTTTCAACGTTACCAGCTGAAACCAGTTTCATTGAAACTTTAATCTCATCCATCCGTATACAGTGGGCCATTAATATAATAAACATAATTTTGAATAATTAATGACCTTTCATACGCGGCCGCATGATAGAAATGACGATGTGAAAACATTCACTCAAAAGCGAGTGCGAAAGAAACTTTATAGGTGTATATTTTTACCATTAAAATTTCCTCCCCGGAATGAAAATCAAATCGCTCTAGCAGCAGATATTAATTTATAGCTTTTTACTCCTTTGTGTAGTGTGTGGCCATCCCTGGTCTCGGCTTCCGGAGAGGTAGCTACAAATGCATTTGCCGCGAAGGATTCTACTTCCCAGACACGGACTCCGACTCCCGATACTACAACGGCTCGCATATAGAGATGGAGTACGAAAAACTTATAATGGTAAGACGTTGGCGATCTGCCAGCAACCCCGCCCCCATTCTTTCCAGGACATTACCGACTTTTTAATCATTGACGCGAAGCGCTACCTTCTCCTCGAAGGATCTCCGCGAATCCACAAAACGAGTATTGAGCTGTGCTTTCCTCCGTCTGATAAAATGTAGACAGCGTTAATCTCACCGATCGCCTCCCTTAAAAGCTTTCCCCTTTCTCTCGACCAATCACGTCATTCCTGCCCCAACCAATCGCGAGAGTTATCCGCTGTATCGTACGTCTATAGCTTTTAATTGTAGTATGCCTACACCACACTAAAGACCCCAAATTCCGACGTATTAATTAACCAAAATCCCCCCTTTTTTGCTTATTCCTCCCCCCTCCTTTCTCTCATAACTGTTCGGAATCACGTGAAATCCGTCGCTAAGCTGCTCGTTTGCGCATTGCAGCACACCGTGAGTATTAATTACCTCTTCCTGATCTGATACGCGTGCCGAATTAAAATCAAGGTTGTCTTCCAGGAGGGTATTACTCTTTCCAGAGCGTACGTTTTACTTTTTTCTACAAATTGCTACTTTTGTCGAGGCCGATGCACACAAGCCTCCTCTCTCCACGAAGATTTCAATCAAGAAAATTCGTATTACGGATTAAGATAGTAAATATGCTAATGAGAGACGAGGTGGTAAAAATGTTGCCCCCTCATCACCGCCTAATTGGTTTTTTATTTTTTAATGATTTGACGCTCGTAAAAATGGTGCATTCGGAAGATTTATAAAAAGAGAATATAAAAAAGTCGCCAACTTGGGATACGGATCGTCGGCTTATGATAACTTCTCAAGCGGACGACTCTAAGTATTCATAAAATTAATCTTACTGTGATATTATGATTATCAATCTAAAATTAGCATTTAAATCGTTGCATAACCAACCTTTATTATATGATCAATTTATAGGAACAGTAGTGGTATGTAAGTTAAAGTATAATGAAGTAGTTGGGTGTAATTTATTGCCTCATTCGATTCCACGAAAAATAACATTTTAAAGGAATGTAAAGTCCACAACAAAACAATAGAACGGGTTCACTTCTGTCTCCCGAATCTTATGCAGCCGGTGGTACAGAATTAAGCTGTGACAATACCGCAGGCTGCCGGCAACTATAAATTCTAACTAGAGGCCTTAGGTAACTAAAAAATGTTTAACCGTTTGGAACTTTCACAAAATATTGCCATTCTCGGCATAGTTCACTATTATTTGCAGCATAGAAATAATATTTTACAGTTACTTATTATTTATTAGAATTTTTGTCGCAGTTTGACTTAAGTCTGGTGGCAGAGCAATATTATGTTACGCTGAGCTATGCTCAGTTATGCTGAGTTGTGAATAAATTTTAAACATACATTCAGAATTCTCTGTCATCGAATAAAAATAACATATATTTATTCCCCTTAGTTCAAATTCTTAACCCCAAAAACATAGCACCTATATATGCAAACACCCAATAAATTAATTGACATTTTATATGCAGTAATAAACAGGATATTCCATACAACGTAGCACTAGGCACCTGTGGTATTTACCACTATAGAATTACTTGATCTCTTTTCTTCTTGATCATCTGATTTATTGACTGGGGAACTCCAAGGTTGAACTGATGAAGAGATATTCATTATTCGAGGGATTTCCGAGAAGCGTGTAAAACGCTTCTCTCTATTTAGAGTCATAATTAATTAGGGTTTCTTTTCAGAAAACTTGCAGGATGGTTCGCTTCCGTGGAAACTTTCCTCGACTACTTTTATTTCCTTTCATCAATTACTTATTTGCCTAATAAACTTTGTGCATCAATCATTGGTCTGCTATTTATTTCCTTCATTTCCATAAATTATTTTGACTTTTTCTGCGAAATTTCCGTACTCTTCTACTTCATGGGGGGGAGAATCCTTTTACATCAGATTTTAATTTGCCTACATTCAAATAGTTAAACATCGGAATATAACAAGAGAGGACGAATTCAGTCGCTGAGTAGACTCAAAGATATGGCGTCGTTAGCAATATTGAAAAACGAATTAATTTAAGTTTAGTTATTTATATAATCAATCGAGCTAGGAACTTCACACAGGAAAGGCGAAGTAATAACTTGGTCTCAGTTCCTCACGAATAAAATGTTTACGAACAACCAGTTTCGACTAAGGTCTAGTCATCTTTGGGTACAGATTCAAAAAGTTTTCCAGTATTTATGCACAGAAAGGCTAAGAATAAAGTGGTGGTAGAGGAGGGTTGAGGGATAGGAGGAAGCAGGTTAACAAGCGACAGCAGGGGGGAGAGGCAAAGAATTGGTGGACATCAGTGAGCATTAGTGAGATGAATTTGTATTACCAAGTTATTTTTTCTCCTTTCTCATAGTTATTTATTTCGAAAAGAGACTAGAAAGCCAATGCAAATGCTCAAAAAGGCCACATGTAACCTGACGGCTGTAGGTTTCCCACTCTGGTCAGTGTTATTAGTACTTTTCTTCTTAAAATTGGTATTTTCATAAGCATTTCCATATTAGTTGTAAGGATGTGTTGCACATTTAGCGGCTTCTCCCCAGCAGTGAAGATATTTATCTGCGTCGGATATAACTATAGTTTTAATTATTTTTTTGTTATTCTGATAATTTATCCATTTTTAATTTACTATATTGTTACCATTCACTGAGTTTTCCCGGAGTTATTTTACTCCTCTTCTCTGTCAATGTTTACAGCAACTTGGGTTTTTTCTTTGTCAACCTTCAGTTAAAATTTTTTTCCCAGTGTGTACATACTTTCTGTTTGTTTAATATCTAAGTGTGTCTACGTTAATATCTAAGTACATGGGCTTAACCTCGCCAATAAAGGGTCAATCAATCATAATTTATCAAAATCCACGAACGAACAAATAAAATCGATGACTGCTCATCATAATTCACCTATTCCAATCTTACACTGGGTTAACTGCAAGACATGACTCTACTTAGTTCACCCAGAACTTTATAACTATTCTTATGAAATGAAAAAGAGGATACCATTATCTTTGAGTACTGTTACTTTTCCTAGGGAATATAATAAGATATTGTTGGATTTAACAGATAATAATGAGGTAAAAAACAAAACAAAATGACCGATGTTTCATTTTTAATGCAATGCATACACCCATTGGGAAAATTTTCTGAATATTTTGGATAAAATTATCCTTTGAGAACATTTGTTTGCAAAGCATTTCCGCGTACAGAGACCGTCGACAGCGAAACTTAGAAAAAATAACGAAATGCGAAGTAGATACTACTTAAGCCATCGATAACTTACTTTATTGGGAAACGATAGTACATGATAATAAATGTGATCACATTTGCAGCTTCTACTGCGATGCTGAAAAAACGTAAAAATCCATCGACGAAGATGGTCCTCGCACTTTCATCAAGCATGAGTGAGACTCTTCGACTTTTTATAAGCATCGATCTCTGGAGGAATTCACATCGGAAAACTCTCCGAATTAAAGAATGATCCCGTGGCATATTTACGGTAAATTGCGATGGGAGAAAATCATTTTCTCCTCCCTCCATTCTCCGTTCCGTGTAAGCAAGGATCATTAAACTGAAGGTCGAAATTCCGTTGTGAGATATCGACAGGGAAAAAAGAGGGGCACAGTACCTGTCTTGAGCACGGCTTTTTGGTATAATGACGCCTTCAACGTATTGAGACCAGAGAGGGAAAGAAGAGACGAGTCGTGATGAAAGTGACTTCGCTTCCAATGAAAATGGTTTCTCGAAAGAAAACGAAGAAAGGGGGAAGGTCGAAAGAAACCTGGAGATAAACCTGAAGAAAACGAAGAGACTGACTGGTCAGATATATACAAGAAAACCGTCCTAGAGTGAAATTCTAGAAGGATGAAAAATTCAAAATTTGTAAAGAAATACGAAAATGTTTTAAAATTTATGTTCAACCACTGGAAAGGCAGTTCAAGAATAAATTTCATATAAGACTAGATCAGTAAAAGAATGGAATCAATTACCGGAAGATATCCTTAGTCCTTTCTTTGGAATGTATACATCGCTTACTAAGAGGATAAAGAAATATTTTTGTATGGATCTACTGTTATTTTTTTAATATTCTCATTTCCATCAAATATTCTTCTTTGTTTTTTTACCCATTTCATTCCCCATATCCCACTAGTGAAGCAAATTTAATCTTTTTGATGGTTCAGGATGTAGTGTATTTCATTTATTTTTGTTTCATGACTTTTTTAATGACATTTAACATTTTGTTAATGAGTATAATTGCATAAAACCACTTAGGTATGAGTGATCCTTCGATGAATCATTATTTTTAATACTTTGAAAAGGGTTTTCATTGCGTCATTTCCCTGAACTTTGTTGGCCTAAGTCCGTCTTAAGTATTCTGGGTCAATGGGGAAAGTAAGATGAAACTACCTAAATAGTCAATTTGCCTAATAGTGCAATTCCCTCCCTAAAACTTTTGGTAGGTACTTGTCGAAGGAAATTAAAATCAGCCATGTTGATGAAGACTGCACTATCAACTGTTTCTGATTGTAAATAGTGCTTTTTAATTAAGTCTGCCTTATCCTTATTATCGCCGAAGACTTCACTGACAGATAGTTCTTCTTTCTTTTTTTTCTGCATTGATTTTTATTTTATTAATTTTTATTTACTTTATTGTAATTTTTACTATACAACATACTATTGGGTAATGTATTATCCGTTAGTAAATAATAAATTAGTATTTTTATTGTAAATTATTCCTCTATAATTGTTCCGTTCCTAATATATATAAATATGCAACGTTTTTATGAGTTAAAATTGCCTCTGGACCGATGTGATTTATTTGTCAATACCGGAAGAGATTAAGCCGTATCTTGAGCGTTACCAGATGTTCCGTTGGCTCTCTAGTAGCGATAGATTTCCATTAGCAGATCCGATTCTCTATCCGAACTGTTGACTTTTGATGAGACCGCCTCATTTTTTCCTGGCAAGCGTCCCGCATCTTCGACCTTCCCCAATGAATTTGGGAGAGGATCGTGCGCCGTTTGACCCACATGAACCGGGGAAGATTACTTCCAGCCAATTCGGGTGAATATGGCAGAAAAATAACTCGTCTATTTGGTCCATTAGTTGTTGCTTCCTCGGAATGAAAAATGAATCGACGGGAGGTGGGTCTGGCAGGAATTCAACGTATGTTTCGGGGGATTCACTTAGAAGAACCCGGGTACCGCAAGGCGCATGTCGTAACGTGTGGAGGAAATTTCCGCTTGGTTTGGAAGCCAAGAGATCCGGTACACAAAGGCATTCGAGGGGAGCTTCTCCGGAGGGATCGAATGCAATCTCGCGGCGGAACGTTGCTTCGATTGTCTATGGTGCGCTTTGCCAGGCACTGAGCCTTGTTGCGGAAATACCCCGTTTGAGGCTGAACTTTTATGCTTTCGGCATATGCTTCCGGTGGTATCCTGTCACTTCTTATGAGAAGCATAGATCGTTTGAATGCGTGAAACGCATAGGGGCTGGAGAGCATAGTTGTCGATTTTAGCGATTTTTTCGCTAGATCCACCAACTTTTTACTTATATCAACGGCTCATTTTTTCTGTCTTAGGGACATCTTGCAGAATATATAGTAGGTTGTGATTAAATATATGTAAGTGATATATGTGTGCTTGACTTTCAACGCCAAGGTCGCGGGTTCGAATTATGGTTAGTGCACTGCTGTTTATACGAGTGTGTAAATGTAATTTTTTTAGGTCGAACTTATATTAAAAATGTTCATCTTTGACTAAAATACGTCCAATAAATAAAGATAATATCATAATTATTAGTAATATATCCTTCTCTTGGAGCACAAAACTGCATATTTTTTACTTTCTAAAAATCAAAATAACGTTAGTAATAATTTTTAGTCAATAATAGATCAAAAATAAATGCTATAAATCTAATTCATGTAATTTAGGGATTAATGTTTTATTCATAAGAGCAAACTCAAGCTGTTTTCTATTTTAGCTTCTTCTAGTGAAAATTTTCTGCATTTAGCGACTTTCTGGCAACTTTCAAGGGATATTTGGTGGAATTAAAAAAAAAACAAATTGTCATCTCCGCTGCGGAAGAAGTCGAACGCCGTGACGTATCTTTTGGCCTCTTATAAAAATATTTGATCGTAAATGGAGCTTTCTCGTATCACTTCAGTGACTTATAGCATACTTTAAAACTGTCCAGAACGAAAAATGTTTATAGGGAAGAGGATGTAATCGCTAAGTAAACTTGAAGAGCAATTTTTTCATTTTATATGCCTTTGACACAGTAAACAAGGCTGAGGAAAAAAAACTATTTCAATGTTTGAGTTTATCACGGGCCATGAAGAAAGGCCGCAGTGAACGTCTGCGAGGTCGTTTTATAATTATTTTATTTCTCAGACTCACCTAATCCGTCAAATCCAAAGAAACATGATAGTATGTATGTATTCTTTTTGCGATCAAATTAGATTTCCTGAACGCAACTTCGAAGACCATTAAGTGAAGATATGCAGCACGCAATTCATTTGTGGCTTGATTGTATATCATGTGGCCTACCGGTCAGGGGCCAAATAAATATGTTGGTGAACCTATTAACGTAGGTATTTAATTGACCATAAAATTCTCAGAAAAAAATCGTATAATCAATTTGGACCGCGTGAATTAAAACCATACGGAGCTTCTCCACAAGAATATACAAAATTACAAAAAATATATTTTCGAGGAAAATTAATCAGCAATTTGGCGTCCGCAATTAATAATTTGTTAATTGACAAACAATCAAGCATATTTAATTTCAAGTTGTAAATTGAGATTCGGCATTTTTGTTTTTTTACTTTTCTGCATCGTAATTGTAGGATATTATTTTTATATTCATTCAGGATTCATTACGGGTGCCAAATTGCTATTCCAAGAATATCACGGAGTAATTACTTCCATGCAAAAAAAGATAAGTTATTTCATGATACATTTATCAAAAATAGCCTAAATTTCCTAACGCATTGCGTATAAACTTAATCCCTCTTCAGAAAGCTTCAAGGAATAATGGGGTATAAATGTCTTTCTATCCCTCGGAGTCCCTCTCAACTATTTTCCTCGCTTTAGGTAAAAATTTTAACTAAAACAAGAGTCCGCCATTTTGTTAAATAAAATATGCAAATATTAATTTTCAATCATTAAATTTAAGGATTGTGAAATATGAAGTACAAGTTTATAACGTGGCGTTGTGTTTTATCCGAAAACTTACCTTTAATCGAAGACCGGCAATTTTCGCAAAATTTGGTCAATTTTGACCCCCTGTAGAATTGTTATGCGCAGGAAACAACAAAAACTATTTCGTATTTATACGCAGAATTTATTAAAAAATAGCGATGAGAAGTTTCAAAGTCCGCAGTAAAAAAAAACCACTTTCGTATTTTTGGCCAACTTTTTTCGATTCTAGCCCACTGTGCGACGGTGTGACTAATTTTGGCAGTGAAATTTTCAATTAAATAGCATCAATTAGTAGAGAAAAATAAAACCCCACACCTATCTATAATCACGGATTAATTTAACGATTTTTTATTTCACTTGTAATCCAAACTTACTGATGCGAAAATAATAAAGATATTTAATTTTCCTGCCCTAGCAAAGCCAATTAGAGCAAATTAGAGCTATTTCCTTTTTCTCTTTCGATTAATTAATTCATACCGTTTCATATGCACATCAAATTGAAGGTTTAAATTAACTAAAGTACCTGTTTGTAAATTTGCTTCTGTATTTGCATTTTCCATCTTTATTTATAGTTTTAATTTTCGTTTCAATTTAATTTACTAGTCAGTCTAGCTGCATATTTCTCTTACAGAGATTATTTCCTTTCTACATCTACATTAATACCCTACAAGCCGACTTTCGGCGTGTGGCAGGGGGTGTAAACACCAGTCGAATCTAAATTACTTCCTTATTCGGTTATTGTCACGTATTGTTCGCGGAAAGAATGAATCTCTAAAACGATTCGTCCTAGCATCTATTTCTCTTAACTTACGGTCATTATCGGATCGACCGAGGTAGCAGGGGGGTTGGATGATACCGATTGTATCTGCGGAAAATGTAGTTTCCCTGAATTTATTAAGCAATCGCAGCCTAGCTTTCAATCTCCTTTCTTTCAAGGATTCCCAACCTACGTCTGAGAGCATTTTTGTAACGCTTGCTTTTTTATCGTAGCATTTCTTAACAAAACGAACCGCTTTACGCTGCATTTTCTCGAGTTCGCGGGTACACGTTTCATCTGCCGGATCCCATATACTTGCCGCATATTCCAGAAGGGGTCTGACCAAGGTAAAATAACATCGCTCTCTCACCTTTTCATCGCATTTACCGACAATACGCTTTACAAAGCCAAGTCTTTTACTTGCTTTGCCGCAGATTTTTCGAATATGCGTGCTCCAATTTAAGTTATTAGTAATGTTGATCCCGAGATATTTAACTGAATCTACTACTTTGATACTAATTCCATTAATTTTGTATGGGTGATTTGGACGCATTTTTTTCTTTTCGAAGAAATTAACTACGGAGCATTTACTTACGTTAATATCTAATTCCCTTTCATATAATTATCAACAACTTGCTTGCAGTAATACTCTGACTTATGAGCACTCGGGTGCACGGGTCATGTCACTTATGCTAAGTTGTCAATCTTGCCTGCCAATTTCATTGAAAGCCAATGTGATGCTTGATTCTGATAATCAGGGGCTAACTAAATCGTGTGCCAAAACGTTCAGGCTCTGATCCACTAGAAAGCACATTGCAGTCGGAAGGTTATCAGCTCCCGGCTCACTTAAAGATTGCTTACAAATAGACTAAAACGTAAACTCCAACGCGTTATAGCCACAAAGGAAGGAATAAATACCGATTAACTTGAAACGAAGAAGTACTGCGTTAAGCTAGACGAGTCCTTGCATGAGTTCGTTATATTTTATGAAGTAATAGACAATGAAGTCGTTTTGTGTATCTCTTAGAGGAAGATCCCAGGTTCGATTCACGGCCCCGTCAGACTTTTCCCAAGTCCAGTTTTCCTTGGAATATTTTTGTGTACTAGATGAATCCTTTAAAATTTAAATGGTATTTGTTGTAACATATGTAAAGAACTCCTACTACAAAAAAGTGAAATATAACCTAATTTCTCGGGAAACTAGATTCTATTTTAATGTTAAAAAAATTTTCGGAAACCTAATTCGCGAAGTTTTCTACATATTTCTCATGTAGTTTAATATTTCTACCCTTATTTTACTCCACAAAGTTACTCGACATCAAAATAGATTAACTCTATCTATATAATTTTTTCTTCAAAGGTATCTGTAAGTCCTAGATCCCAATTAGATAAACGCTTTAGATACTTATGAGCAAGTTGAACCCCGACTCTCGCGATTTTTGTCGGTACCATCTATAGCGTAACTTGTGAGCATTACTGTAATTGGGAATCGGAGTCTACCCTTAGCGCCATCACTATCAGGACGTTTTATAAGAAGATACATTCCTCATAGGCTTATATGTACGTGAAAATCATAGTAAAACTCAATATTCAGATACAAATCTCCCAGAAGGGCTCCTCCAATTTATGAATAGAAGTTCAATTCGATGACTGTTAAAGCTCCCACTGTTTAAAGTCTTCCGCATAAAAACCGCATAAACATTTGGGCTCCGGAATTTATCGGGGCCGCTCTTTTTATACTCTGGACCACTGCAGATAGACGCGGATGTACCACTTCTCTCGAGTTCAATTCTTTAGTTGGAGCATACCTGAATTATGCATGGCAATCTACCTTATTCATGTCCTACTTCTCCGCGTCTGAAAAAGACCTTTCAGCGCACAACGCAATGAACGCAATTTGAGGATGAAACAGAAGAGGAGCCTTTTCGCGGAGAGAGAGAGATATCTTTCATGAATTTGTGGTAAAGGATGGCATACCGCAGTGCTTTGCGATAGGACGTACTTCCTGGTTACAAACGTCTCTCTGGAGAGGAAAAAATACCCGCCGCATTCCGTCGAATGCCCTACATACGTTTTCTGGATCCAGTGATTTTCGCTCGAGGCAGGTTTCGCCCAAGGTCGGCTCAGTGGGGAATTTTTGCTCAGACGCATTTCAGACACTTCGCCCGGGGGATGGTTCACCCAAAGATGTTTTGGCCACGCGGACTCTCAAAGTGGGTCTTCCATAAGCATTGATTACACTGAGTCACTACTCGAATATTAATTAGTGAGAAAAATGAGTATCCATATCTATATACTGGAAAAATGAGAGTTAATTAGCCTGTAAGACTTCTAGATCTTTCTAAAGACGGCAATGAGACTAAAAATTTTCTTTTTCCATCTAGTCTGTCATCAATTCATTTAATAAATAATCATACCTAATGTATTGGGGAATAGATATATTTTCATTCGCAGAAACGATCTGAATAATTCAAAGTATTAATGGATGTGACTGAATCAGGAAAGTGGATTGCAGCTCATTAATAGGAATTACAATCCTTTTTGGGACTCCATTAAACTTAACCTAGGTTTGGATGAGACCTAATTTTCTATGACTGCATGTCAGTTCACCTAAGAAATGTAACGCGGTCCATTCATCAGGGTATTGTAACAGGATATGGCAATAATTACTCAAAGCGATTTTCCTTTGGCGTGATAATTCAGAATGAAAATTCTTATGGTATCTAATTATTGTTAAACATCTGAAAATCTCAATGTATGTATATATCTTTACGAGTAAAATGTAGCTTGCATACTGCAAGCAGATCGACAACACTAATTTCATAGCGGCATCATATCGGGACGGACATCAAAAGAAAAAAAAAAGGATTCAAAATATTCGTAGAATTCGCTGCAATTTAATCGCCTGGCAGCGAACCCCGGTCTTCCTGGCGTACTTACTATGCAGCAAAACAGAAGATAACCATATCAAACTATGTGTGAAAATTCAAACAAAACTATTAGGTGCAACTACCTTAAACGACGTCCTACTTTTCACATACACTCCTTATGTGAGAAATTATAATGTGCTCTTGCATCGAACCCAGGAACTGCATGGTCTTATCTATTTTTTTTCTTAAACAAAGTGTTAATATACATCTTCCATCTAAGCAAGAGCTCCCTTAAATATCGATAAATGCATAAAAAAATTATGAAAAGATACCCCATAGTATTATATATGGGGGATATTTTTACCGCCCGGCATCGAACCCGGGTCTTTCAGGCAATACTTTCTATGCAGCACAACAGAAAAACACCATCTCTAACCGCGTATGCAAATTCAAGCAGAAATATTGGTTACAAATGCCTCAAATGACGTCCTACTTTTCCTTTATATTCCTTATGAGAGAAACGTTATTGTGCTCTGGCTTCGAACCCAGGAATAGTACGGTCTTATGAAAATTTTTTTCTAAAACTTATTCCTACCATACATCTTCCAGCCAAGCACGAACATCCTATCATTTCGATAAGTGCTTTTAAAAAAATAATGAAAAACGGCTCCCATGTATTTTAAAGGGCAGATCTTTGCATCGTCCTAGCATCGAACCCAGGATATTTTTTGTGAAAGTCATTGATGTTTTCGAAAGTCCAAGACCATAAATATAGGCACCTTGAGTTTTAAATCTCTACCTATCCGGAAAGTATTTTTTAAAAATTCCCGAAAATCACGGCAATGCATTCAAACGGGAAAAATCGGGACTTTGGGGCCCTCTGGAATCGAACCTATGACACTGAGGATCAAAGTCGCTTTTTTCCTGGGGGTTTCATGTTATGGCCAATATGTCATAAAAATTTCAGATCAATGACGCTTGTAGTTTAGGCTGTGAATTTGTATCCTATCTATCTATCTATCTATATAGGTATACTAGTAAATGGGTGCTTGCAAACTGCAAGCAAAGAAAATTATGAAGGGATGTGTGTCTTTTTAATTATACTACTGTCTATCGTATACCTAATTTTCAAATATGAGATCTAGTTTCATCTAATAATATAATAATTATTTCGAAAGCCTTTCACGTTTAATTGATACGGGAGTTTTGCAGTTGAGACCTTAAAGAATACGCATACGTAAAATTAAATTAAAGAAATGCCCCAAACAAATTTAAGTAATAATAAAAGTCTTCGTAAGATAAAAAGGCGAGAAATCGATAGATGATTCGTTACCTGTAGTACTCGGTTCAGTGCAAGGCATACTTCAATTGAATCCTATGCACATTAAATGGCGTCTAAAGCGGCACAATGAGCTCCGTTTCTAATTAAATAAACAAATAGAAATTAGGCAACGTAGTTGAATAATTTTGAAGAATGTAGAAAAAGAAGTTGAATTTAAAGCCCGTATGGAGATGTTGGTAAAATATTTTGCATACGATGATAAACGCAGAAATTGTTTTTACTTACAAAAATTATCCAGCGAACACGTCGAACTACATAATCCGAAGGTCGTTCAAGGTTTTAGGACGTCCCCCTTTGGATTTCAAAGGCCTTCTACGCTTATTTGATACGGGAGATTTGGAGTTGATTCCTAATGAATGTGCATTCGTAAAATTAATTTAAGAAAATACGCCAATCAAAGCAAAGTTAGAATAAAAATCTGCATAATATAAAAATGCGGAAAATAAATAGACGATTACCTGTGAAGTATTCGGTTCAGTGCCAGACATAATGAAATTGAATCCTATGTTCATTAAATGGTGTCTACCACGACAATGAGCTCCGTTTCTAATTACATAAACAAACAAATATGCTACAGGTAACGTATCTATGAAAATAATTTTGAAAAACGTAGAAAAATATCTTAATTCTAAAGCCCGTTTGCAGAATATGAAAAAATAATTTGAGGTGAATACAATAGAAAAGAGTAAACATAGTAAGCATACATTTTTAATCGCAGAAATTGTTTTACTTACGAAGAATCATCCAGCTGATACGTAGAAAAACGTAATCCAAAGTTCGTTCAAGGAAATCAGCGTATTTTATGAGTAGATTTTTGTTGTTTATTTTGATGAAAGTTAAGTGTTCTTGATGTATATTAATATTACAAACAAAAGAATATTGAAAAATATTTCAAAAACTTCATACTTTCATCACGGCGTATGTTATTTGAACTGCAAACAAATTTGTATTCCACGTAAATAATGGTCGTAGCCAAAGTTTTGATCTTGGGAAGGGTGCAAATAAAAACAGTATTAATTTGTACTTAATTTAAGATGTTGCCGACATGGCGAAATTGGGTGCAGGTAAAATAAAAATTCCTCTTTGAGGTATAATTCAGTTAAATTCTCTCCACTGTACGTACATTTTTCATACTTATGTGAATGAAAACAATTTGTTCTTCATGGACATTTATCGTTTCCCCAGCTGTATCCCATATCATTAAGTAAGGTACTACGTATTAATTAAAAAAACGGAAATTTAACTTAGTTTTCAATTCTGTATGTATAACATGACAGAATAATTATATGTTATTAAAATAGAAAAGACGATACATAATAGGCATACAATAAAAAGCACAATTTTCACACACGAAAAGCAATCCACCATATACGTATAATCCTAACATCGTTCAAGGATATCATTTTATTTTCTGTGTAGATATTTGTTGTTCATTTAAATGAAAGTTACACTTTCTTGATATTCAATTACAATATGGCCCTTCAAGAAAGGCGGGCAGCAATGGGTTTGGCTGCCCGAATGAGCTTTTCGGTTACAATGTATCACAATGTATGTAGTATGAAAGTGAGGCTTACGTTACTTATAGCTTCCCCTCCTAAAAGAAACATCATCTAAAGAAGCCACACTATGAGGTGGCACGCGAGTTAGGACGCAGGAGCTTATCTGTCGAGATACTAAGGGCAAAATACTTCACATACCGGGTGCGGTGACGGAGTGGTCACTGTGCTAGGACTCCAACACCAAGGTACGAAGTCCGGCTAGCAAGATTTTTCTGGCTATAGAATGGTTCAGTGTCTTTGTTAATAGTATTAGTTATTGAAATGGTGGTAATAGGGATCTTCCTGCTTTCATCAGAGAAGTTATGAATATTATTATTAATTACAACGTCATAAAGTAGGAATCGGAAACGGCCATTGCAAAGGAAATTTTTAGACATAATTTAGTATACCATAAATGCATTGGGTTAAGTGAGAATGGAGTGAAATACTACTATACTAAACTATAGCGATTTTTATTCTAATGATTCGCATTGTTTGCAGTTATATTATTTATAAATAATATCGTTAAAACTATTAATTTACAATAATATTCTGATAGTAATATTTTAGGATGATGTAAATTTCAGTTGAACTTACTTTTACTCAGGCATAGGTAGACTTGGTCCGGTATAATACGTACTTCATCAGTAATTAATGAGTATATTTCATCGAAATTGCTTTCTTATCCCCCTTATATAGATTCAGTGTAGACTTTTCAATTTAATCCTCGAATAATTCACTACTTACATGACTTTTCCGATTATCTTCGTTTATAAATGGTCTCGTATTCTCTACATAAACTTATGTTATCACAGTATGTATTCCCGAATAATTCATTGACCGTGCAGATATTCGCTGTCATTTTGATGAAAGTTACATTTTTCAACCTTCAGTAATAACATATATGGAAAGAAAATTTATGTTAATTATACCACTGTCTATTGTATGCATAATTTTCAAATAAGTGAGATCGAGATTCGCCAAATAATATGATAGTAAAATAATTATTTCTAAAGCCTTTCGCGTTTATGTGATACGGGAGTCTAATGAATACGCATTCGTAAAATTATATTAAAGAAATACGCCAAACAAAGTAAAGTCAGAATAAAAATCTGCTTAAGATAAAAATGCGAAAAATAAATAGACGATTACCTGTGTAGTATGTGGTTGAGTGCAAGACATTCTGCAAAATAATCCTATATTCATTTAATGGTGTCTACTACGACAATAAGCTCCGTTTCTAATTAAATAAACAAATAGAAAATAGGCAACGTAATTATGTAAATAGTTTTAAAGAACGTAGAAAAATAACTTTATTCTAAAGTCCGTTTGGATAAGATGGGAAAATAATATTCATACAATAATACATGCAAAAATTGTTTTAACTAACCAAGAATTATCCAGCGTAGAACAACGAAATCAGAATGTCGTTGAAGGAAATCAGTGTATTTTATGAGTAGATTTCTGTTTTTTTATTTTGATGAGAGTTGAATTACGTAATATAATACGAACTAATTGTGTACTGCGTATTAATTAAAGAAACGTAGAAAAAGAACTTAATTTTAAATTCTCTTTGGAAAGGATGACAGAATAATTATATGTAATTAAAATAGAAAAGAATAAACATAATAGGCATAAAATTAAAAGAACAGAAACTCACACACACGAAAAGCAATCCACCATATGCGTAAACCAACGATATCCTAACATAGTTCAATAATACCATGTATTTCCTGATTAGATATTTGTTGTTCATTTAGATGAGAGTTCAGTATATGATAAATGTATTTGGTTAAGTGAACTATGAAATATAATATATTAATAAATTATAGTGTTCGCGTAACTAATGATTCGTAATGTTTACAGTTATGTTATTCCTAAAGATTGTCGTTAAACCTTTTAATTTACATTAATATTCCTCTCTATTAATTTATATTCGTATCTATGTACTTCATTCTAGAATCATCTCACTACTTACATGACTTTTACGATTATCTTCGTTGTTAATGGTCTCGTATTCTCTACATAAACTTATGTTATCACAGCATGCATTCATGATTGATTCATTGACCGTGCAGATATCCACTGTATATTTTGATGAAATTTACATTTTTCAGCATTCATTAATAACATATATCGAAAGAAACATTTAAAATAATTAAAAATACATCAAACCTTTATCATGGCGTATGAAAATAGGATCGTAAACAAACTTGTTTTCGATTCAAACAATGGTTGTTGCCATAGATTTAATTTTCAAAATGAGGAGAAAAAAACGTAAAAAATTGGCGTTCAAACTAAGATTTTGCGAATTTAGTGCAGGAATGTTAAAATCGGCCGCAAGAAAAGTAAACTTCAATCTTTCAGACGTAATACAGACCAAGTCCTACTGCTTTACGATAATTTTTTCATATTTTAATTAACGAAAGAAATTTGCTCTGCATGGCCATTTTTCGTTTTCCCCGTTTAAATACATTGAAAAATATAATCGTCCCTGGGCTCTAATCTAGGACAAAATCTATAGATTTTCGATTTTTTCCCAACTCGACTGTTAATTATGAATCTCTCTTGAAAATTTCAGCCTTCCAGCTCGATTAGAAATGCCCAGGAATTTGTATGAATGAGTCGGATTTGCAGCTTTATATATAGTAATATATGAATGAATCCGGAGAAGCATCTATATATAATAGATGAGTAAAATGTTGCTTGCATACTGCAAGCAGATCGACAACACTATTTTCATGTCGGCATCATATCGGGACGGCCATCAAAAGAAAAAATGGATTGAAATTTTTCTTAAAATTCACTGAAATTCCATCGTCTGGCAACGAACCCGGGTCTTTACTGTTGAAGTTACTATGCAGCACAATAGAACAACGCCATCTCTAACTATGTGTGAAAATTCAAGCTGAAATATGGGCTATAACTGCCTCAAAAGACGTTCTCATTTTCACGAATTTATATGGCTCTCTGGATTCGAACCAAGGACGATCTTGGAAATCTAAAAAATGTTACAGAAAGTTATTTATGATCTCTATCTACATGCCGAATTTCAAGTTTCTATATTGTTGGGAAAGGGTTCAAAATAATTATTGAAAATCGGATCAGTTACTGATTTTAGAGACGCCTGGTGTCGAACCCAGGACACATTGACAGCTGGGAATGCACAGTTTAATTTGTATACACCTAATCTTTCTTAGTGCAAAGTTTGAAGTCTTTATCGTGCCGGGAAGTACCTATAATTTGTTTCCGTTATCTCCGTAAGAAATGCATTGAGGAATTTAAATGGCCCTCTGGGATCGAACCAAGGACAATCAGCGAATATATAAAATTTGATCCTGAAATGAATTATTGATCTCCAACTTCATGCCGAATTTCAAGTTTCCATGCAATCGGGAAAGGGTCCAAAAAAAATCTTAAAAATCGCCACAATGCAATTTAAACGGCCAATTTTTGCCCCGACCTAGCATCGAACCCAGGATATTTTCCGTAAAACTCATTTATGTTTTCGATAGATCATGACCATATATATAGGCTCCTTGAGTTTTGATTCGCTACCTATCCGGAAAGTATTTTTTTTTAATTCCCGAAAATCAAAGCAATGCATTTAAACGGGAAAAATCGGGACTTTGAGGCCCTCTGGAATCGAACCCATGACATCGAGGTTCAAAATCGCAATTTTTCTGGACGTTATACGTTATGGCCAATATGTCGTAAAAATTTCAAGCCATTGACGCTAGTGGTTTAGCCTGTGACTTTGTATCCTATCTATATACCTATCTATCTATATATATATATGAATGAATCCGGAGAAGCATCTATATATAATAGATACTTTTATAAATGCTACTATTTTCTGTCATTTTTCAAACAATCATTATTTTAAATTTTTTTCTTATTATCCTTAGAATTCTATTGACCTCAAGCATCAATTCTTTTAATGGAAAGCTTCATATTGTGTTTGCTTTTATACTTTTTTTGTGAGTTTTAGCAGTTTCTCACCCCCTTTCATTGTGGATGTTTTCTCGCAACTTGAATTTTTCTTTGACAACCTTAAGTCATAACGATTTTTTCCGCATCGTGTTCTTTCTTTTCTTTTCGTTTATTAATTAATCAATGTCAAAATGCAGCGAGGTGCAACATTAGGTGACAGATTGGCCCGCATTGACCTAAGCTCGTCAATAAAGTCAGCCTATCTTATACAAAAGAAGTAATTAAGAGGCAAGACTTGTTCTGTTCCATTAGACAATTTTTACCAGTAGTAACTCTACCGTTATAAAATTTCTCTAATGTGTTGTAAGTGTTACTTCTTATGGCGTTCCACAAAGTACAGATAGCAACAAATAAATCGAAAGGGTGCTACAACTACCCCTGGTTCTTATGCAGCTGGTGAGACAGTACATAAAAATGTGCTAACCGTGCAAACTGACTACCGACAGCTATAAATCCTTTATTGTCCTTTTCCATCTCTACAGATTTCAAAGAATCACATGAGAGCAATGGAAGAGTATATTTCGTTCGATAGATATATTTGTTATAGTTGATATGAAGTTTGTAGATATAAATAGCTTGGTGCATATAGTTGGTCACACATTCATATTTGATCTGTCTATCTACAAGTGAACCAATAAGAATTTGAAAATTACTACAGCCGAACTAGTAGGATTAAATTTTTCGTTCAGATGAATAAACACCAAAATCATGTGTTGAGTCTCCAGCAACTGAAATGCCCTTAACACACACGACTGCGAGTGCTTTTGGCTCCACACGCGACTAAGCAACCGCCGTTCTGAGTCAACGAGCTAATCGAAATGGAGAAGCAATACCATGAAACTTCAACTACGGATATCGAGTTTCCGGAAAAACAAAGGAAGAAAAAATTGCTCGATAATCCGAGCGGGGCAGAGAGAGAGAGACGGGACTTATAAACTCATTTGCGCGTATATTATTAAAGTTTATCGGATAGGGCCAACCTTTTACCTCATCTAAAATGCTGCAGAAAGATTGGCAGCGAGCCAGTCGGAGCAGTTTACATTACCAGATCCGGAGGATAAAAAAACTCAGAAGTCCGCTCGTTTATAAAATTAAAAGGACGTCATTAGCAGCTTTGTTTTAAGCCCGTGCACAAAACGAAGAAATTAACCCAGTTCTTTAGGAGGGCAAGGAGTCAAATGTTGCACATTTTTTCCGAATGCAAGTGCGGGATTGAAATTTTCAAGATGAGCAAACGCACTCGTATGCGTTTATTTGTCCTGCAATACTCTCTCACTCCACGAAACTCATCAGCTGAAGGAGTTTTGAAGATTCGGAGACCCATTTAGCGATCTTCGTGCGCCGGATGAGCTCCTGCTCCTCGAGACGAGTTTGCGTTGCAGTGTTGTATTTATTTGGACACGAATGCATTCTATTCCTCGATGACCCTTCCGCTCATGTGAAGTTTTGAAGGTAATCATGTGATCTCGAAATTTCCAGCGGGATTGGATGATGCCATTAAGCGGAAAGGCGATAAAAAATTATCCGCCAAGAGTGCACATAGCTCGCCAAATCTCATTCACCTACTATCTTTATATAATTTCATCTACCTGAGATAGTTTACTTAATAGTATTAATTGGGTCAAAAATAGCCTTAATATAGGATGAATACGAGCATGGCTTTTTTAATACGTTAAGAGATTTAGTGTACCTATTAATTTTAGGCACTGCCATTTCATTATACTTTCAAAAAATCACTAATATATTGAAATGTATGTACTAAATTGTAATAAAAAATTGAAGTTACTGTACCCGATTAAGATATAAACCAACACCTAAACCATGGTCATATGAAGAAACTAACCTGTGGACAATTTATTTCAATTTTTTTGCGAAGTTTTTAAAATGGCGTTCACCCAGATTACACCGGAGACTATTTACTATATGAATAGATCTCCCACTATAAATAGATACTAAATAATTTCGAGTAAATTAGATATAACTTTAATTTGGAAGAAATAAGAATGCGGCTTTTTTGAAAGCGTTTAAAAAATTGAATACCGCAAAATTTGTAATCGCAATTAGCCACGTGGGTTCTCCACGAGAGCCTAATTCTCATAAACTGGCTATATTTGTAAATGTCAGCAGATCCAGCTGTCACGTGACCTTCTTAATGCTCCTTTCGTCATCTGCATTGCCATCTTCATGTGACGAAGAGAATTAAGATTGATGGTGTTGGGAAGAAGTATTGTACTTTCTGCCCGTGACGTCACACCACACGACGGCTTTGGGATGTGTTTAAACTCTTAAATAGCCTCAAAGATTTTTACGCTCCCTGCATTTCCCTCGACTGAAAATACCACTTCATATAAGAGTATACTGCGAATCTCGCCTGCTTCCTCAGAAAATCCCTCGAAAGCATGAGGAGAAATGAGACAATGGAATACTCAGCCAGTCTATTTTTAGACCGAGACAATTAATTATACTCATAAAATTAAACCTGAAGAATGAGATAAGCATCGTTTTAGATTTTCGGAAGATAGTGGAAAATTCTACCCGATATATCGTTATGTCTAAAATTTAATTAATACTTTGAATAAAGGAATATCCACTTCTTTTACGCAAACTTCAGCCACTTGCACAAATTATAATAAAATTAAAAAAGTGGAAAAGATGTTATTGAGAGGCGTGAAAATTATGAGTTTATATCTTCTCTTAAAAAAATTACTAAATAACGTATTTACATACAATATAAATATTATATATTTATAAAAATGCCCACATTAAAATTATACGGGCTGATTATAATGAAATTGTATTGCAATTTTGTTTAATTAATGATTAAGATGTGTTCGAATTTTAGTACTAAATTCCAATAGCTCTTCTTTAAAATTTCTCCTTTATTTGATCCCTGCCAATCTTTCTACATAAAATTTATGTGTATTTAAAATTTAATCTTAAGCAATATGGAAATAAAATTTTAAATGACAATAAAGCATATTGAATAACACACATAGATTCAATATTCATTTTAGAACAATTAATAAAAGTTTTGCAAATATGTTTACATCACTAAGTTAAGCATTCTAGTTTATTCACCAATGTTTAGAAAAGTTCTTAATTAATGAGCACTCGAATGAGATTACTTGAATACAGATTTTTTCCCTTCCATTAAATTCACTCCACAACTACTTTCCCTTTTTTCTCATCGAATTAACTGTGTGCCATATCTTTAAATTTGCATAGCTTTGGTATCGTCACATAATTATGAAGTACACCAACGGTATTTCCAGCGATGGAGTAAACAGCTCAGAGTTTTATGAAGTTCCTCGGCATAATAATCTTCACTCAGCTCCTCCTCACTGCTACCGTATTCTACCATTTTTCTGCTGTCAACCGTTTCCCGAGATCTTCAATTAATCATCTGCATCAACATCAGTCCCCTAAAGACACACAAAACCCTCTTCAAATCCTTCAAAATCATGAGTTCTGGCAGGTTGAAAGCTCCTCCAATCCCCCGCTCTGGATACCTCATTCCGTTCTGTCACAAATGACCTAACCGTGTTTGCGATGCCAAATCTCGAATCCCAGAATTCCCGGAGAGTGATAGCATTATTATCTGAGGTTAACTCGATACAAGGAAAGCAATGAAGTGATATCTTTGAAAGCGAGTGGTCCCGATAACGAAATTTCGCGGAAACGATGTTTGCTTCGGACTACACCACGGAGTATTCGGTTATTAAAAGTAGATAGTTATTAAATAACGTATTATTACAATCATTATCTCAGGTTAATTATCAAAATGCTTTCACCGAATCTCTATTTAGTAAGAATTTAAAGTAAATCGACACTTGGACAATTTCTATGATTTTGAGATGAAAATTCAATTGACGTGGTTTGAACGTAAATTGTGGGTTTAACAAATTCATAATAATCTATATTTCGTATTTTCACAAACTTCTTCAGCGACCGGCTTAGGCCTATGTTGCTATGGACAGGTGCATCTTTCAGAAACGATGACATGCATATCCATTAGGGTGTCCCAAGATATAAGGGAAAATGTTTTTTGGCATAATCAAATACGCATACCATCTATTTTTTCTATTTGGTCTTGTTAACTTATGTAATAAATATTATTGCGATTGGACTATTTTAACCCGTGCCGACTTGATACCAAGCAATTTCGAGAAATGAAAATTTGTACCGACTAGAAACACCTGGTTAGTGGAAAATTAACGAATGGATTCACCCGTACCTTTCAGGGCACGTTCTTTGCTTAGCAATAGTTGACACGTGTCCGACCGTTTAACTCGATGAGCTATTGTTTAGAAAAGAAAATAGAAAAAAACAGAGGGTATGCGTTCGAAAAAAATGACTTTGATTTTTTTGGGACACCCTAATATCCATACTTCAAGATTTCTATGAAGAATCAATACCCCTAAAAGATTGCATATTGACATCAGAACAAATAAATAAAATCTCCAAATCATTGGGTCTCGTCTAATACTATATTATTATGATAGCAAATAGTTTATTATTTGTTTCAGACGATAAAATAATGCCAATATACAGCTTTAGTAAATTTATATAGAATCCATACTCTTTTACCAAATTTGAGAGATTCGGTTAATAAGTGTATAGCGGTTGATCGCATATTGCTGGGTCTATATTATATCAAATACTAAAAAATTGGCTATCGGTTAATTTTGCTTACTTCTTCGAATGTGGTTGTATTCTTACGTTTTAAATTATACTGAAAGATTTGAGACCCCGTGAGGAATCGTATTTCAAACAACGAAGATTAAGTTTAAGGAAGGCGTCTTCGGAATGAATTAGCTTTCTCAGCCTCAGAAGGTTCTCTGGATTTGAGTTGCTTAATTATCTCAGGAGGAACACCGTTTATCCTGCTGTCACCATGGCCCTCTTCATTCATCTATATCAAAATCACAGCATAAATAGGTTAACGGACAATTGCTCTCCAACAATCAACCGCCGAACAATTGCTTTCCGCAGCAATTGCTCGACGAATCAATTGCTCCGCGGACAGCTGCTAGTCCGGCAGTGCCTACTTTCTCGTAATTCCACGATCAATAGGATGCAAGGAAATAAAACAAGGAAATAAAAAACAAGAGTGTGTCCGCTGATGGTTATAACTGATAAATAATTACCCGAATTCCAAAGACCATCAACAGCGAAATGTACATCGGTGGAATTTTACTTTTGATGGTCTTTGGAATTTGGGTAATTATTTATAAGGAAATAAAAGCATACTAATGGCATTCAAATTCAATCATTTCTCCAGTAATGCGTGCGGTTTGAGTAATTAATTTCCACAAATACACATTATAATACGACATCTATATTTACATAGACAAACAGTTATAGGTAATTAACGCACCACCTCCCTAGCGATCCTAACGACCGGTAGTGCGTTAATTTTGGCCAGGTGTGTACATACATACATGTGTTCAGATTAATCGAATAAAAGAGTGTTGTATATAAATAGAAAGAAGCGACGGAAATAATAGGCATGGAAACCCAACCCAAACCAACCTACCTAACCCGACCCAACCCTAATGATTGGCCTAATCTTTACGGAGAATGTATTTGTGCGTGAAAACCTTAAACGAAATCTTTCCATTTTTTCCGGAACTTTCAATTGTTCGAAATCGATAAAAATCCGTGCACAAATATATGTGCTCAATCATGTTATAAACTAATGAACTAAAATAAATTAAATATAATTTAAGGCTTCCTGTAGACGAAGTTATCCCATTAGTATTCTTAAATCCATTTGAGAATGTTAGCATCCCTGAGGTAAAACTCGTTTCAATAATTAATTACAATAAAACGATTCTACTTAAGGGTAAGAATAAGATTGAAGACTTGGCTCAAATCTAACCTCAATTAAGGATTAGTCAATTAAGATAGTAAGTTTGGCATGTGAAAGGCTAAAAGTCTTATAAATCATTATAACACATTTCCTGAAGTTGGAATGATATGGTGATGCACAGTACTTATGGTACAAGGTTTAATATATTATTGTTATAGATAGACGATAATACAATGCAAATATTCAGCTTCGAGATATCAATCTATATTATGTTAATGTCAAATCGAACCTCTAATCAGGTTCGTGCGTTTCTCGCCTCAATAAATTTTTTTCTAAACGTCGCAAATTCAATCTCCTCTTCAACTATTCTATTACCAATAAATAACCAGGATGGAATAAAGAAAATTAAATTTGGATCTGAAGTCCAGGAGATGTAAAACTTTATTCATGTTAGAGTTTTTGAATTGAAATAAAAATAGAAGCAATGATCAGCATCGGATATCGCTGAGAGCTTCTACGATATATTTTATTTATTGAGTTCGGAAGGATTTCTCGAAACATTGATGAAACCCACTGAACCGAAAAGCTCGAGTATCTCCCATCTAAGGATGAACTCAAGATATTAGAAGAGAGATGATATATTTCGATCTTATCATACACCGTCATAATTCAAGAATGGGTGCTTAAGGTCGATCATCTCGCCTCCCGCAGACCAGAAGTAGCTAACCGAAACCCACAAGTTTTTCACTCTCCTCACATTAACATGATTAACGGCACACTGCATGAATTGAATACATACCTATTCCTTGTTAGCGAAGGATAGTTCGGTGAGGTAAGGAGCTTAAATTTTCCCGTGGCTCCTGGATACGGAAGCTGTATAAGCCTAAGCTGTAGTACACATTCAAACCGATGCAGCTACTGATAAAACATTTTTTGTTGGCGCGAATACTCACTTAACTTACAAGTCTAAGCCTCTGAATTCCCTCTTACCGAAACCACTCATTATAGCTTACGTGTGCTCAAATGGGCTTAAATCATTTTGCAAAACTCGCCGTCTAATTTTACGTGAGCGATATAATGAAGAATATTTTAGTAAATCCAGGAGGAGGAATCAATCACAAGCTTGGACTATTTTCATACAGAACTCAAATGTCTTAATTATAAAAAGTTAATTATTTATTCGTAAGAGAAATTTTTAAGAAGCGTATTATAAAAAGTAAATTGGTTCTTAACCAGTAATATTGATATTGACAAGACTCATAAAAAAATTATTCTACTACGAACTCTGTCACTGAAGGAATCATGGTCCCCATCATTCCCATCACCCATCACTACCAATAAACTTATTTTCACAAGTTCCTTCATTTTTTAATATTATACTTGTCACATTTTAAATTCTTTGTATTAATCAACGTGTTCACAATAATATTCGCTTAAATATAAGAATTGCAACATTAATGAATATATCTAATATTTTTAACAGATTCAAAAAGGGTAATAAAAACCTCAAAGATAAAAATATTCGAATAAATTCATAAATAATTATATGAAGTTATATTATTTACTTAAGTTCACGTTGCAAGTTGGCCTCCTGGACAGGAGGCTACGTTCAAGGGGAACATAAAAGGTTATTTCAAGCCTAGCACTCCTGTAAATTAATGTTTTAATTAGTTAAATAAAATGAAATGTTATCGGTATTTTCAGTTAAATTTATAATTATAAAATTATATTAATTAATATTCTTTTCAGTTTCATATTAATAATTTTAATGAATATAAAACCACATACACTCTCAACGAAATGTTATGACTATGCGATTATTGATTGCTAAAAATAAAAAAAAAATAATTAGGTGAATTAATTAACCATTATATGGATAAAATACAAAAGTAGGATGAATCTGAGGAAGTCAAACCAGCTGCTGAAACGAGCGACGGGTCAAATAAAGCACCAGAGGGATGACACGAGAAGCAGGCAACAGTACTCGCAGATGAATAAAAGAACGGATCCGCAGCAAGAAATATGAATGAGCATCCTACGTAGACAAAGTCTGCAAACAGCGCAAAGTAAAGCACTGCGACGACCAAACCAGGTGAAGAGGTATTTAATTGGAAATCTTAAACTTCATACGGATACGGGCGATCCGAAGAATCCGTTAGCTACTCTTTTCTAGCGAAATGCCATTCCCGAAACAACGGGGCGACGTTATTAAATGTTCAATCGCTCCTCCGTCTGCTTCGCATTCTGCAAAGATATGACCAGGAGAGCAATAATTAAAACTCACCTCCGACTACTGGATCCTCCCAATTCCCTTAATTGCGCCGTCAGGAATTTCGGACTGGGAGGAATTATTTCGGGACAAAGAGCGACTCTCAACGGGAGCATCAGATGGAAAATTAGGCCACGAGAATTGGGTTGCCGTTCCAGTAAGAACTTATTCGAGGAAACTGTATGAAACCTTTAAGTGTCGCGTTGAGCCTGGATCCCTCGCAAGAACCTCCCGATTATCCAAAACGTTATAATTGCAGCGGGAGTTGGCTTAATTTCGCACTAATCGAAATTCCCGCCGTCTTTCGGCAGATTAATTTCGAATGGAGGAAAACTCGAGTTTTGTGGAGTTAAGAAATCGCTCCGCAGTTTTGGAGCGCGTTGCATAAAATCTGCAGATCCGCAAACGTGAGAGCCCTATTTTTGAGTACTAACATAATATAATACTTGATGTTTAATTTATAAATATAAGTGTTAGATATTTATAAATGCTACGTAAACTATTTTAATACACATGGATTTATCATAATGTAATATACACAGATATAAGAATTTATACTCATATATGATGTATGCATTGACTATAGATTAGTAGAATTCCATATTTGGGTTCCCCTGAGCAAAAATAGGTCAGGTGCTTTAAAGTGAGATTTATTACCAAGTATAATTTAAATTGCTGTTGTATATATTTGTGTGTAGTTGTGTATATTTTTAACCGTATACATTAAACAGAATTATATACAGTTTTATTATTTATAGTTGGAACTGCGATTTCCAAACTTAAGAATATCATAGAAAAATTTCGGCCTTCTCATATTATGATATGAATTCCTCTTGTTTTATATTTGTTCTAGTAGCAGTTTGTAATTAACAGAATATCTTTATTGAACATAGTTAGGGAAATTATTCCTTTTAACAGTTTTGTACTCTTAATTTAGGACTTTACTGTGGTAATATATATATATTACAGCTTAGTTCAATAATAGTAATTTTTATTTGCTCTGGAGGATTCCCATAGAATAGGGTAAAGGAAATACAAATCAAAAATATTGCTCAGAAATGTTAACACCGTACAAAAAATACAGAAAGCACAATAATGAAAATACCTATGAAAATGGGAATATATAAAATCCAGTTCGATCATAGTTAAGAGGTAGTTAAACAGCCTCTCTCTAAATGATTTCCACGAGCCAGAGTCTCCAATCGATTCCGGTAGGGAGTTCCAAGACTTTGAGATCTGGAAGGTATATAAGATATTTGACCGAGGCGTAGAATACATTTATTGCTTTGGCCCGCTACGAGTTTGTTTTACCAGGTCGCTCATGTGTGAAAAGATGAGAAATATAGCTAGGCTCAAGGTTTTTGAAAAGAGAGAAAAAACGAAACTAACTTTAGCTATCTTGAATTCGAATTAAGCCACAGCGATTGGCGACGAAAACATTTCCTACCAAAAACGGAATTACCAAGATCTCTACGGAAATGAATAGATGGCAAACGCACGGAAAATTGCGCGAATGTTTGGATTTGTAGGTACGAGGATATGCGCTGCCGAGAACTGCCTTTTCTGCGTCTTTCAGTAACATTTCCGTCACATATACAATTTTAGCGCGCGAGAGTCGAAATGGAGCTAGCTATCCATTGTCGTAATTGCTTATCTCGAGCGCCCTCAATTGCTCAGCTCCTTTCTTTCGCGACCTATTTTGAGACATGATTATTAACCAGAATTTTCGCGATGTGTGTTGACGTCACACGTCGAAATCCCGACCGTTACTCCGTTATGTAACTCATTAAATCCTGCATGCAGATCCCATCTCGCACTCGAAGCGTCGACGTTTAATCATATGTGGGAATGTTTCACGGGCTCGCTGGTTAATTCAGTTATGCGACCGACCCGCGGAATAAAGCTTGACCACGCAGCATTTGATGTTTGTGTTCATCGTTGACTAGCAATCAAGGAAAAAATGAGGATTAAGGGTATTTGAGAGGAATTCCTATCTCCTCAGTTACACGCATACATTTTGACGATATCATCGCTTGAAAAAAGAAATACGTAATCGTATATTTCTAATTTTTATAATTATATTAATAATACATTAGCCACTACAATTAGGTTCAAATTCATCGGGAAATTTACGGTATAATACAAACATTATGGTTAATTTTTACAAAGATATAAGAAACGAATAACGTAATAAAAACCGAATAAATACAAATAATCGATAAAATTCAAGTAAATAGACATATAAAATGAAATAGAATCGTTTTCAACTTCACAAGCTAAACATAATGTCAATTATTCCACATTAAAATAACACTCGCTACTCTTCTGTAATTATTGAAAAGGATGAATGAGAGACGGCAGTTAGTATAATATCAAAAATGAAATAGAAAACTCAACTAACCCGTAAATGACCGAGATTAATAAACTGAACGCAGAAAACTTACCTCGGGGTGGTTCCACTGCTGCCTGTGGTGAGTCCAGTGTCGCAAGGGAAGCACCTGTATCCATATCACTAAATACGTATTTCAGTACCAATGGTCCCATATTCAGTAGCTCTGTGGACTGAATATGTTGTGTGAGTGTCGTGGTATTTATACAAAAACTTGTGGAGGGAGGGGGGGGCTGGGGGGAAAGTTGGGTGGGGGGTGTTTTTCTAAATAACACACGCCACAGAAAACCCCCCCTCCCTCCACAAGTTTTTGTATAAATACCAAGAAACTCACACAGCATATTCAGTCCACAGAGCTACTGAAGATGTGACCATAGGTCCTGAAATACGTATTTATCGTTATAGATACAGATGCTACAATGGATTCACCACAGGCATCAGCGGAACCACCGCGAGTGGTTTCGCTGCGAACCGATTTTCTGTGTTCAGTTTATTTATCTCGGTCTCTTACGGTTTAGTTGAGTTTCCTATTTTATGTTCTATGGAATTATGGAATTATGTGCATGTGCACTATTTGCAATAATCAATCTTTCAGTTATATGGATCCTATCACTGGATGTCAATTATTTTTTTAATGTTCTTAAGTTTACAGGGAGGAGTGCTTACTTCTTCAGGTCATGCGTACAAGTCCAATATGGATTTATTTATTTTCTTTTAGTATATGCGCGAGTTTTAAATAAAATTCTCTCCTAGCAGGTTTACCCGCTCATGTGTAGTAAAAGCAGATACATCAATTTACTATCTCTCTTCTGTCAAAGGTACTATAGATCCTACAACATTTACTGGCAAAACTATCAAGAAATTTAGATACTCAAGAAACCTAAATGAGTAATTTGATTCGTTATAAAATTTTTGCTCCATGAATTCATGTTAAGTAACGAAATAGGTTGCAAATTTAAGTGCCAAATTGAAATAGAAACAATCTATAGTTTTACGTATATCTGCGTACTTTCTATTAAAATAAAAATAAAATTATAGCTATCCGCTTAGTGCTATGTCACCAATAACATTCAGCTATTTCACAAACTCACTCAAAAGTGTATTTGAAATCAAAGTTACAAAGCGGGTCATCTATTTCCTATGATAGTCTATAATCTGGAATGGAAAAGGAAGTTCGATATTTTAAATTTTTATCTCTTCATTTCTATGCATTTTTACCTTGCCATACGTGTTCGGAAGAGAGCAAAAAAACCCGAGTCCATATAATCTCTTTTGAATGGCGTGACTTTAACTTATAATTGTTCTCATCGGTGCTGTCGGCTCGGATTCTTCAGCATTTCATGAACCAAATTCTCACTTACCTAATGGAAGAATGTTACGCGAGAAATTCTCTAACTGGAAATAATTGCTTTTATTTCATAATTCCAAAAGATTCTCCTTTGAAAATTGTTGCAATCCAGGAATACTATAGCGACATAAAAGAAGAAGTTAAGAGTTCCATAAAATTGCCTCTGCCTTTTCTATTAATAATTTCAGTAAATTTGACAGCTCTCCCAAACATTTCCAATCCTTAGAGGTTTAGATAAAACTGAGAAACTATTAATAACTTGGATTTTGCAAGTATCAATAAATTACTAATCCTAGAATGGTTTAAGTTAAACCTATAGCTTTGTCAGTAACTTGTAAATTATGGAAACTTAACTAATACTAAGAAAATTTTAGTAAAATGGATTTTCGACAAATACTAGTATTTTGCTACATCATAGTTACTGTCCGTTTGGCGCAGAGGATAGCGCGTTGGACTTCTAATCCAAAGGTCGTGGGTTCGATCCCCACAACGGATGAAACTTTTTCAACCAGAACCATCTAGAAATATTAAAGACCTTAGTTATAACAGAGTGCAATGCAAGGTGCTAGGATATTTTTGGATAATTCGGTGATATGAATATCAAACAAAGAATACCGTACATCTCCTTAAATCGATTTTTGTATTTATTTTCTATCTTTTATGAATGTTTATTTTAATAGTAGTGATTTGCTTACAGGAGGTTTTTGGATGGATATCCGTCTCGTTTGACCGAATTCCAGGAAATATTTTAACTAATATATTATTCTCTCTATACAACTTTGACACCTGGCCAGAAGGCCAACTTACCGTGCAGCAACGTGCAATGTAAAATGTAAATTAATATATAAGGAATAGGCTTCTTCAGCTCCCCAATTTGGTCTGAATGGATATCATGCCTTATTTAAGGAACGCTTTATCAGATTTTACATCTCTTTCTACGGTGATAGCTAACTATCATTGTTTTAATTTGACAGGTTTGCATAAAAAACTGTGAAAGTCAAATATGAATACGATTCTAAGTAAGATATTCAGTAATACTTAGGATATCTCAGTTTCACTTCGTGAAACCTTGGTGTACAGTTCTCAACAAAATAATCGAACTGGTTCTACGATAACCCCTGCATCTTATGCAGTCAATGAGACACAAGCATGGCAACACAGGGAGTTCCGCCAGCCGTAAATCCTTTCTGGTTCCTTTTCGCAGTTTGAGTAGGCCTCGAAGAAGCCGATGATAACTGCACTTTTTATGCTTAAATCTGACCAAACATCACTTTTTTTAATATTTCATCCTCACGACCCATGGCAAACTACCTCACTCACTCCTCATCCTGACTAGTATGCATCATTCTCATTTGAGGGAGTGATGTAGATCTCAAAGAAGCCCGAGAAAGCTGTACTTTTCATCTGAATGAAACCTGACCGAGCTTAACGGTTTCAAAATGCTATAAACCATACGTTTGCAGCAAACTACCTCATCCTGCCTGGTAAGCCTCATTCTCTTCTACTAGCTCTTAGTAGATAATGTTAGACGGAGTGAGATACCAACTGGCCTAGGGTTGAATAGTCTACAGACAGATATGAACCATATTGCGATGAAAAATAAACGCGCAGAGACCGTAATGATAGGTAGAATTTATTTCTCGATGAATAGCGGATTCGAGCGCGGAGGATGCTTCCACAAATCATCGCAATCATTTCGCAAAACTCGCGCAGATAAAAGGGCTAAGGAGCTGGAATGGATGCCACTCCGTCCTTTAATCCCCTAAAAAATTCCCTCACGCCCCAACGCCTTTTATCCCCTACCCCTCCAACTCCCAGTCCCTAAATTTATTATATCCACCAATTGAATCGGAGAGTCTCAATCCCTTAAAAGCTAAACTAGGAGAGCGCCTCGAAATTCAATTCCCATCCCAGCATGGCGGCCTCGACTTAGCACTCCCGAGGGATTCAATTCGATTCAATCCCTTAATCACGATCCTCGAGGTGCGAAATGTGTTACCGCCACTCCCATCCGCCACACGAGCCGCCTCTGCAGAGAAGATGCATTTCAATGGGTCGCTTGGAGTGGCATTCGAGTGCCGAAGTCGAATCGACTGCTTCCAGACTGCCGCTGGAGTGCATTATAATAGCCCGGGATAAAAAGCGGGCCTTCGCCTCATTACGCCCTCTTCTTTATGTCGAAAAAAGAAAACACCGCGCGAGCCCTTTATTTCTCACGGTCGAGCATTCGTTATTTCGGCTCTGCCACTTGAGCTATCGAGCGGCAGCCGGAAGGAAGCCCTTTCTCGAACCCCGTTCCGAAATCGTGAGGGGGAAAAAACCTTCCATCCTTGCTTTCGTCTTAAGTCTAAAGAGGATAATGCGGGAGGCACATTGCCTCCCTCGTTATTTCGTATGAATCAGCCAACTGTGGTCCAGGAGATCGACCCGTGAACTCTCCTCCTTCGAGCCCTTGAAGTAGTGCTCGGCGTTCGTAAGTTCGCGGAGGGTGAAATGGCGTGCGCAATTAATCCCAATGTACTCGAAAGGTAAATACTACTCTCCGAGTTGAAAATATAGGGCTACCTTATCATAAATCAGCTACGATATTTTTCTATTTTATCAGATGTATTTTAATTTAATACTTTTGTTTGCCCAAATTGTCCATATTTATGGATTTATTATATTTTATTTTGACTACTCGAAAAGAAAAGAATTCTCTCTGAATTTACGGTATAGGCCTACCTAAGCCTAAATAAGCTAAGTTTTTTTAAATTTTATAAGTACTTTTATATTTAATATTTATATCGTCAAAAATTTATCCATACGTATTTATTATTTTTTTACTGTTGACTGTTCTTATACGGATTAATTAGTATTTTAATTTCTTTCACCTCTCGTAAGAAATTTTTCTATTGAACATTTCTACTCATAATCTTTCAAAAAATTTTAATTTTTGTGTGTTTTAAAGTACTATGTTAAAAATGCTAATATCCTTGTGATTTTTATTGTTGTCACTGATCTGTAAGTGAAAGATTGCAATATCACCAGTTATTGATTTAATTTTATACATTTTTTGTTACAGAACTGCTATTGTGCTAGACACAGCTTTCCTTTACATCTTTCAGCTTGTACTATTAGTAATTTAGCCCAGGTTTTTCACACCCCCCTTCCTTGCGGGTGTGTTCTCTAGTGGACCTTCCCCCCCCCCACCCTAAGACAATACCTTAGATATTTTAACTTTTTTCCACTACTAGGGTTTTTCTCTCCAATTTAATTAGCCTATAAATCATTTATATTTTTATTAATATCATTGAAGGTAAGTCAAATGGAATAAGTAACTTTTCAATCACAAATTCGTCTTGAAAGCAGACAATAATGATCTTTTAAATACCTTATAAAAACTCAGGATTCACATAATTCAATTTAGCGAGATTGAGGGCACTGTATAAATTATAAAAAAGTCAAGTAATTAATAGAGGGAAAATTCGCAACATAAGACAGGCATATTGCCAAATCTTCAGACTGAATGACCCATGGAAATGGGAAGGGAATAAGTCCACTGAGTGAATTACCCTTGTGAAGGGAAATAAAACTTCATGCAATAATGGAGCACATTATCAAGTTGACCAAAATTTAAATTTCACTGACCAAAGAGAAAAAAATACTGCTTCAAGTAAACAATACTGCTAATTAGGGTGTCCCAAGACACAAGGGAAATTATTTATTTTTTCGCAAAATCAAATACACATATCCACTATTTTTTCTGTTTAGTCTTAATAATTCGCATAATGAATATTATTGCGATTGAATTATGGTAGCACGTGCCGACTCGATGACAAACAATATCGAGAAATGAAAATTTGTACTGAGAAGGGGAACGCCAATTTTCTGGGATACGGATTCTCTAGAAACCTTCAGGGCTCGTTCTTTCCTTAAAAATAGTAGACATGTGTCAGACCGTTCAACTCAATGGAATCTTCTTTACAAAGAAAACAGTAACTGAAAATCGGAGTTGATATTCAGCAACGGACCAGCTAAATTCAAATCTTTAAACTTCTTATTTAAAAGAGGAATTTAAGATGAAATTTAAATTGAAAATAATTCGTGTCAATGTCTTGGAAAAATAAATGTACTATGCTTAAAAAGCAATTTAAATAATGACGATGAAGTCATTTGTAATTCGGCAATCTGAGAAGAGTTGAACTTTTCTAGATAATCAGATTAGCCAATGCGACTAGCAGTGGGATGAAGTTTGTATCGCAACTTTGCGATAAAAGTTGGATTCTTCATTTTCAACTTCCTGAATCTAAACAGTGGAAAATACGAAATAGGTTTCATGGCGTCATTAGCTCCAGACTGTTATAAAGACCATAAATTTAGAGAGAAACTCTCATGAAAAAATAATGATGTATCTTTTATCTTGTAGAAATTAGGTATAAAAGATTTAGGAATTTTGTTTGCAAGGGCAAGTGTGATTTCGTCCGACGTCCGACCGTTTCCTGGGTGCCCTTAGGTGCAAAGAAACTTTAACCCTTACGAGGCTAACTCATTATTAACACAAAAATATTTAATTTCAATGTTGATCAATTAATATTATTTTACATTCAGGACCAGCTAAATCACACCTATATTTTTTTATTTTTACTTTCGAGAGTGTAAACACTATAAATTTATACCCCGAGGGTGCTCTTGAAAGAGCGGCAGTCGGCAACGAGCCTTCCTGTTTTCTCCGAATACCGATGGAGGAGGTGAGGAATGCCGACAAAGACGGCAATCAGAGATTTTAAACCTCTAATTCATTAACAGCCGCGTTCCAAACATTCTCTCTTTACATGTCAACGCCCTTGTCTATGATTGTCTAAATATATATTTACAGAAATTTTAAGATAAGAACATTCTCCACGAGCTGAAACATCGTATAAGGTACCAGCTTCCCGCATTTGATACGTCAGGAATCGCACTTCAAAAACACTGAGGAGCATCATCATTATCTTAGGAAGCGACGAAATCCGCGACACGGAAAAATTCCTCCCACCGAAATTCCGCTCGCGCTCCGATCCTTTTCGCGCGTTTTAACATTTGCAAAATTGCACTCGTTCCCAATAGGCCATCCACCGTCAAAGGTTATCGCACGGCTACAGTTATAATTCGTCCCCATTCAAAACGGGCGCGAATCCGCCTTGCTGAAAGCGGCTTACTATCGCATCATTCGACTAACGAACCTGCATCACCTTAGGAAAACACGTCGAAAATTAAAAGCCTGCTCGCGACGGTGCATTATATCGGTGTTTCTAGGTTAAAGACGGCGGAATCTTTTTCTCGAATACTCCCTCTTGAAAACGGCTTGAAGATTTTTCGCGTCCGTATAATACTTCGTAGGCGGGAGTGTTTGCTCAAGAGTTTATCTCTTGCGTTCCGGATTTGATGCGACATGCCTTCACTGCATTCTTAAGGGACTGTTGATGATTAAAAACTCTTGCCTCCTCCTCCGATATACCCCCTCCTTCGTTCCTTCGAAAGGGGATCTTCGGGAGAGTATGCGCGAGTGTCCGCAGTTTTTCCTTCCTCTGCTCCAGTCATCACTGCGGAAGTATCGTTTCAACAGGGGAAAAGCTATCTCCTTCGTTTTTTTGTTTTCCATGTGAAATTTGCAGCATCGTGTGCCATACTCTCGTAAGTAATACACGAAACCATGATAAATACGTGGTATCATGACGATGTTGGATGCACTGTGCTTGCTTCCAATGACTCTCCCAGCAAACATCTTGCATCCGTGTAGATAAAGGAATTTATTAGGCGAAGTTGAGACTTTTAAGTCCTGTCTTCCATTTAACCTATGCAAATGTTAAAATATAAATGATAATTCTATACTAATATTAAAATAAAATGATATACAAATATTATAACACAAAAATATTCAAATATTACAATACAAATCTAACCTATACAATAATTAATAATGCTAATATTAAGGCACAACTATTAAAATACATCTATCGAATACAGATATATTTAAAATGAAAATTATACATGTATAACAAATTTCGGAATTTCAGATCAAATGCATCAAATATTGAGGATATGTTTATCGAAGATGCAAGCATTGAAGGGGAAAGATACATAAATACAAATAAGTAAGGGTATTGAAAAGAGATAACAATGATAAGAAATAATAAAAATGGCGACTTATGAGGCGAATTTTAGTCTTGTGAAGCCACTCGTACATTCAACCTTTTGAAATACACAGACAACCATGCCCTAACTTTGATTCGAAGCCGGAGTTGCAAGGCTAGCACACTAATCAAACGTAAGCCAATTTGAACCACAAGCCTTCTACAAATATTTTTATCATCAATTACTGGCAGTTTTATTAAAGTAATTTATTTATTTTATTAATACCCCCCTCCCAACCAAGTATTCATAGCTTTGCAGCAGGATAAGGGGTGAGGAATTTTGCCAATGCTTTCTCATATACCTAGAATACTATGAATGGAACAAGACCAAATAAGTGCAGCACGGTGACCCCATGAATGCCACTTTCACGATCATAGGAGCGACCCATATTTAATACGAGTAAAATGTAGCTTGCATACTGCAAGCAGATCGACAACACTAATTTTATATCGGCATCATATCGGGTCGGTCCTTAATAGAAAAAAAAAGGATTGAAATATTTCTTCAAATTCGCTGAAATTTCATCGTCTGGCAATGAACCCGGGTCTCTCTGGTGAACTTACTATGCAGCACAATAGAAGATCACCGATTCTAACTATGTGTGAAAATTCAAGCAGAAATATTTGGCTACAACTGCCTCAAAAGACGTTTTAATTTTCACGAATGTAAATGGCTCTCTGGATTCGAACCAAGAGACGATCTTGGAAATCTAAAACTTGTTTCTAAAAGTTATTTATGATCTGTATCTATATGCCAAATTTCAAGTTTCTATATTGTTGGGAAAGGTTTCCAAATAATTCCTAAAAATCGGATCAACTTCTGATTGCAGAGACACCTGGTGTCGATCCCAGGACACATTGTAAGCTGTGCATGCAAAGTTTGATTTGTAAAGACTTTTTCTTGTATCTTGCAAAGTTTGAAGTCGATAGCATGCCGGGAAGTACCTTAATTTTGTTTCCGTTATCTCCGTAAGAAATGCATTCAGAAGTTCAAATGGCCCCCTGGGATCGAACCAAGGACCATCAGCGAACATTTAAAATTCGATTATGAAATATATTTATGATATCTATCCAGGTGCCGAGTTTCACGTATCCATGTTATCGGGAAAGAATCAAAAAAAATCTTCAAAATCGCCGCAATGCATTTTAAACGGCCAATTTTTGCCCCAACGTAGCATCGAACCATGGACCATATTCGGAAATGTCTTTTTTATTTTCGTTGCATATGCACGGCTTCTAGCGATCCCTCGAATTTCAACTCTCTCATTTTCCGGGAAGTGCCTCAAAAAAATTTTCGAAAATCCCTGCCATGTAATCTTATGGGGAAAATCGCGACTTTGGGGCCTTCTGGAATCGAACCCATGACACCGAGGTTCAAAGTCGGCTTTTTCCTGGAGGTTACACGTCATGGCCATAACGTCGTAAAAATTTCAAGTCAATGACGCTTTTGGTTTAGCCTGTGAATTTGTATCCTATCTGGGTATATATATGAATGAATCCGGAGAAGCATCTATATATATTAGATATCATGCAGTTGCTTTTACATAATCACGGTAGCTATTGTAAAATCAGAGCCATGAGCAAGAGTGAGGTAAAACTAAGCCGTATATATAAGTTTTTCAATTAAATAGAAGGACAGAGTTCTTGTATACGTGTCCCAGTTTTTCATTTTACCCGCCTAGGTGGCAGCTGTAGTATTTTACAGTGGAATCAGTTCTTCAGAGTCTATTTAACTGTGTGTCTTTTCATCAGTTGCTGCTGACATTATTAATGAAAAACCCCCCTCCCAATCCAACCCATCCCCACCCAGCCAAAGTTATTGAAAAGGGCAGCAAAAGACTGAGTCGAAAACCATTCAGCCATTGCAAACATATAAACAGACATCGTTGCCACCTAGGCAGGTAAAATTGGATACTAGGACACGTATTCTGAAAACTCGACCAATAAAAGAAACATTTTCCTCTGCGTCGAAAGACTAATAAGAGCATTCAATTCATCAAGATACATTGGCAGGAAAACAAAAAGCGATTCTGCTCTCATTTCCCTCAATGGCTTACAATTTCGTGGGAGGCTGGCAATCTGTAAATCAATTTGTAAAGCGATTTGCCTCGCGATATTAAACTGTCCTTTCGAGAAGTAAACTCGATTTGTCGTCTACTTTAAATTCCCCTCTTGAAACATGTCGAGAGAGCATAATGGGTGATGTAGGGCGATGAGCGATTGGAGGAAATAGAATTCGTGTTTACGGTAGATTGTGATGGCGCTCAGCGCGTATTTTCCTTAATAGATTTTCGGTTCCGAATATTTCTACCGTCAATCAAAGCAGCTTCAGCTATCACTGCATATAAAAGGGGTGGAACTCTGATCTCTTTAGTGCCTTGTATAAAGGGAGTGAAAAATTTCAGCTCGTAGAAACATGGGTACGAAACCTCATCTCGAATTTCCGTTGATGTCGATAAATTTTCCTTGATCGAATAAGTTGTTTGCGCGGCAGGAATTTTTCCATTAAAGGATGGTGATAATTATGAAAATGCCGTTGCTTCGCTGGCTTTCTGTCGAATTCATCTTCCGCTCGATGCCTAACACGGGGAAACGTTGTAAAAAAGGTGGAGTGTAAATCGATTAGTAGTGATTTTTCAGATAAAGAATGCTAAATAATAAAGAAACGGAGGTGAGGCATGAATGGGTGTAGATAGCAGAAAAGGATGGTATATATAGAAGTTAAAAGTAATGAAATTAAGGAGATATTTGCAAAGTATTAGTTCATAAATAGTAGGGTAAAATAGTTGGGTATAGTGGGGTTAAAAAATGGAATAAGTTGCCTGTAGAGATTTCCAAAACCTTACAAAAACAAAAAGGAGTATGAATGTAGATGTTGGAGTTAAGTGTATAGTAGTGGAATGGACGAGAATTTTTGTTAATTTATTTTTAAATTGTAAGTGTAATGATGGAAAATTTCACATAAACGATACTTAGCTTAGTCGAGTAACGATGAAAACTGACAATGTAGTAACTGTAATTATGGGATATCTTGGGTGTATATGTATTAGAATGGGTACCAGAGGGATGATGTATAAACTTAGGTTAGTTGATGTATCGTATTGTGTTTTAGACAATAGTCAAACAGCGAAAAATGCTAATAAATAAATACTAAATAAATAGATGGAGGAAACTCGAATTTCTACTTCCCATCAACATAATCTTCGATCAGGTAAAGAATTTAAATTACTCTCTAATGTATGCCATGCGCACTTCCCGCATCACGTCCAACCAATTCAAATCCTCCAGAGATGTTCCTCCACCTGGGAAACTTCTATCTTCTCTTCTATTCACTAAGCTAACGGAAACTTGAATATCCAAGCTGTCTTAAATAAAGGCTACAGAACTGAACTTCGAGCAACTAGTATGCATTCGCTTAATTTTGGCTGCTTTATAGAATGAACCTCAATAAAAAACTGATATGCAGCGAAAGAACAAAGCTTGAGGGATTTGGTGGTTTAAATTCTTAGGAGACTGGGTGTATGAGTACTCTTTGCACTTTGATTGTTTTTTTTTTTTAAGTAGTAATATTTGTACCCGAAGATAGAATGGTTCTCTTTCTAAGTCTGTGAGACTGTCTACGCGTTCTCTTTGTTCTATGGTTTTGTTTAAATACGAAGTGGTAAATCTACAGAGAGGTACATAGTAGGTAAAATATTCCTGTTTCTTCAAACTGTGTAAGATTTTTTTGAAATTCCTTTATATAGAAAGAATGTTTGCATTAGTATTCTTGTTAATAATCTCTCATAAGGAAAAGAGTCAAGGCAAATTTGCTCATAAAGTCGTGCATCTAAAAAAAGTCCCATAATAGACAGATAATAAATATTTCCTTATTCTAAAGATCAATATAAAGTAATGTATTAAATTTGTCCAAAACTTTTATATTGCTGAGGATTCATATGTCGGAATGCTGTGACCTGACTGTTAGCTATTTTGCAGCGTAACATGTATTAATATTAATGAGGTGTAATTATGAAGCTATAAGGCTTCAGCTTAGCCAATGGAAATGGGTAATTACAGGAAGGCAAGGAGAGATTATAAAAAAAGAGACTACTTGCTCTTTTGCCCCAAAATGGAGCAAGTTGAATGTTATTTCAATTTGTAGGTGAAAAAATCCCTCCCGAAATAAAAAATAGCATCAAAATCTAAGAATAGACTCCTGCTCAACGTCTTTTACTCATTCCATTAGCTTTGAGAGCTCAACCCAGCCTAAATCATTGATACAGATGTTTACCTGAAGAGACGGAAAATGTTTAACTTTCGAGGGACCTTTGAACAGGGGAAAATGGCTCCAAGTGCAGTGTTGAGAGAAATTACCAAGTAGCTCCAGGTTTCTTAGAATTTTTCGAAAATTTCATTACAGCATCACTCAGATACACAAAGCTCTCGTTTACTTCCGAGACTGTAGTATAATGATGACGAGCATGAATTTGACACCCTTTGTTCTACTCAATACCGCTCGTAACTTAAGAAGCCTAAGAGAAACTTTATAGTTAATTATCTGAGTTGAATCATGAAGTTAATTAAAACCGCTCTTCCTTAGATATTTTAAGGAGGTTTTCTACCTTTATTAAAGTCTAACTTATTTATTTTGTTTGCTATGAATCCCGAAAGAATTCAACTCATATCACTTGATAGTTAATTTAAGAAGGATGATATAAATATATCACAAACTGATTACACTTTTCAACCAATACCTTCTTGGTAAATAGTAATAATTTATAATTAACTTAAATAGCGTGCACACAAATTGTTACTTATCATGAAAGGTTTTTAGGGCTCGCGATAAGCTACTGTGGGAACCCGGGTTCCCCACCGTGCATCATTCTACCAGAAAATCACTTTCTCAGCTGGCGCTTTGTAATCGGCAGGTACACTCGTCTAGATGATTTATTTTATCACACAGCATATGCTTCTACCTTAATGAAAAGAACCATACGCATTCTATTGTATGCTAGGCTTTAAAATCAGGCAGTAAAATTTCATGCACCCATACAACAGAATTTTTCCACAGCTTACGGAGTATCATTCATTTAACTCTAAAAGTAATCAAATTGCAGAGGTTAAAGGTTCATTACACATAAGGGCGTGCACCCAGGAAAAGTCCCAAGGATAAGCAGAATATAAAAAAGTCGGACGGGGAAGAAGAAGACTTCTCTGAAGATGCCCTCGTAGAGGGGGAAATACGTATCAAAACTAAAGTAAGTCCTTGTTTGATGGTTTTTGGACTCTTTCTTTTATACTTTGACTGTTGTAGCCATCAGTGGCCGAATATATATTTAGTCTAAAAGTAATCTTTATAATCCGATCATTCTTCCATCTACAAGATTTGAACTTCAGCATTGATTCTCCCGACCTTGTTTCAATTTATTAAATATCATTTTCCTTCGAAAAGAAACTGGATTCCAACTTCTCCATGTTCCTGAATTTAGATTATCTCTTACATAACGTTTCCTACTCCATTGACCTCTAAAGGTTCTGACCTCCCTCCCTCATTCATAGACACCATTATAGACTCTCGCATGATTCATTCTCATAATAATATTTACACACTCACACATATGGGTGGGGCTGGATTGTTTTGGGTGAGGTTGGGTTGAGTTTTGTTGGTGAGGTTCGTTGGTTTGTTATCATGTCTGGGTAGTTTGTTCAATATCTAATCTTGGCATCTGGTACGCCTGTCTTTCCCCTACCTGGTGATTTATAATAATATTAAACAGACACAAACGTGTTTATACATATAGAAGGCCAACTTGCAATGGAATCTTAAATATATATATATATATATATATATATATATATATATATATATATATATATATATATATATATATATATATATATATATATATATATATATATATACATGTATACATCAATATTATGGCAAATAATCTGTCATTTAAACAGAAAATAGTTTTTTTACTTACGACATTTTGTTTATTTTTTATTTTATCTGTCAAAGACCTGTAAACTGTGAAAGCGTATGGTTTAAGACGTCTTTCTTAATTATCCATTAGCAGCTCTGTATCCATAATGTCTATGAGTATGTTTATGTAAGAACCCTCCAAGCCGCCTTTCGGCGTGTGGCAGGGGGTGCAGGCACCTTGACTCTATTTTCCTAATCGATTGCTTTCGCGTATCGTTCGGGGAAAAATGAATCCTTGAAACAAATTCGAAAAACGAAAAGGAACATAATCCAGCATTTGTTGATTTATTTATAGGTCATTCAGTCATGCAAATTTTCTATAAAAGACTATAATTCTATATATAGACTATATTCTATAATTTCTATAATTTGTTTTCTTTTGTTCACTCCAAAATGGTGGAACTCTTCCATGCGAATCTATTAAATTAATGAATCAATACTTGGATTTTATGTGACAGGCTGTAAGATCCCATCAGATGGACTACTCCACCCTCTGTTACTCTATTTAGAAACACAGGTTTCGAGTTGAACGAGGTCGTGATGCGCGCAAAGCATGCCTTTCCGTCGAAGCTTGGATTCCAATCATTTCGAATTATCTTCCTTAAGTCTCCTCGGATGAGCGAGTCAAAGTTGTGAGCGCTCCAACTCTGCCCAATGAAGTATTTGGAGAATGTCTTAGGAACTCGTGTAAACTCTCCGAAGCGGAATAGGCAAACATTAGGAGAAAAGAGGGGGCCCAAATATCTCCGGCGTGAGAGGAAAACAAATAAATCGCGAGAAATGAACCGGTCCCATGGTTACTTTAGGAGGAGTAATCGATCGACGAAAATCAATTAAAAAGTCTAAGAGAGTGCGTCTCTCGAAAGGTGCGTTTGATAAGGAGGGAATCGGGGAAATGTTAGGGGTTCCTACTCCAACCGTTGGGAGCCCGAAAGAGACTAGATGCTTAAATATTTACGCGAGGTCTGTCTCTCGGGATATGTTTAGAAACATCATCTTCTTAAAATATTTTCCGCCAAAGTTTTGGAGATATTCCGCCGGAGAAATCCTTCGATAATCCATCATTTACGTTCTCTTGGGTATTCGAGTCGTCTGCAGGCTACAGGTTGCTATCATTTTGCTATCAATTTCCTTATATTAAATCTATATATATAAAGCAGAAATTCTGTGGGTTTGTTTGTGGGTTTGTTTGTTTGTCTTGGATTGGAGTCCACACCGTTTGCCCGATTTGTCTCAAACTTTGCATACGTGTCCTCTGACATTAGGAAGGAAGTACTGTCGCATTGTTATTCAAGAATATTGCTGGGTTCGAACCAAGATCGCTCAGATAGATTTTCATAAGGAATACACGTAAGCTTCATTTTTATCGGTTGCAAGCTTTATTTCTTTTGAAGAATTAAATTAGAAGAAATAGTCGTACAGAGTCGAGACAAGCATCTAAAGAACGGGAATTGAATAAAGATTCTTATTTTTTGTCGTGGAATACTGTTTTCGAATCAAAATTTCTGTAATTTTGACAAAACACGCGAAAATTTTCCAAAATTCTGATGTTATAAACAACTCATCCCCCTGACTACCGATCCCATTGTTGAATCCGAGCTCATGTTTTATCCCGTACAAATACTCGAGGACTTTAGGCCCATAAAGCTGATGATTGAAGAGGACGATATATTACATGGATAATGAAATTTTTTCTGTAAGAAAGTAACCAGCAATTGCAGGTACGTAATTACAGTCAGGAGATTGTGTGTCTTCGATTTTAGTACAAACCGTTTGCAAGATTCGCGTCAAACTTTGCGTACGTGTTTTCTGGGACCAGGAAGGAGGTACTGTCTCAATTTTATTCGATAATTTTGCTGGGTTTGAACCAAGATCGCTCAGATGTGTTTCCATAAAGAATAAGTCTAATCTTCACTTTAATCGGTAGCAGGCTATATTTCTTTTGAAGAATTTAAATAGAAAAATAGTCGTGCAGAGTCGAGACAAGAAGCAAAAGAACGGAAATTAAATGAACATTCTAATTTTGACTGTGGAATATTGTTTCCGAATCGAAATTTCGAGAATTTCTACAAAATACACGTGAATTTTCCTAAATTCTTGAGGTTATAAATAGCCAAAAAAAAGAGGATCAATGCGATTGTTGTGCCGATCTCAGGAATTTTTCTTGCAAAGTAGCTTGGGATTTTACACTGTATTTTAAACGGAATTTACGCATTACACGACCGGCAACTTGAATTTAATCTACTTTTATATTTCCCGTTGAGAATCAACGGGCGCTTCAGCTAGTATTCTATAAAGATAATAGACTACTATGCATACCATTTCTTCTATTAGTGCGACTGCATATTATCATTATTTCCTCTTAGGAGTATTTTGCTGCCACTAAACTGTTCTTACTTCAATATTTTGAGGAATGCAACATTTTTCTTTTGGTACAGGACAGAGAAATTATAAATGTTATCTTCTTTATAAATGTCATTACAGAATCACTACAACTAGACAAACTGAACCGTACCGATCGAATAATTTTCTCTTCCTGACGGAATACTTTTGTTCATGGCTCCTGACTCGGGGTCTTATCCATGATTTTCTTTTAAGCACATTTAGGTACACTTTCTTTTTTAAGACCATTAGGTAGGGGAGAGTGTCTGACTTGGATTCAGGTTGGGTTAAGGCTGCACTTGCCCTTGCACACAAAGTCCCCAAAACGGCTTGTTAAAATGTTCTCGCAGTATTTTGAACAGAGTTGTACCTCCTACAGAAAAACGTCTCCATGACATATCTTGAAGAGTCTTTTTGCGCAGTAACAATTGGATTAGAAAAATATGAGGAAGGATCAGATAACTTTGTTTACAAAAACAAGATAATGATAAAGAGGCATGTTTTCATTAAAGATACTGCGACGATACAGTAAACTCTAGATACTTCGTAACAGTTAGCCATAAATGTCCCGTGAAGGCAACTAAATATCGTTTTCCTCTCATTTGCATTCGATGTTATTTCTCGTTTCTATGTATACTTCCATCAGGCAAATGCAATCTGCAGGATATGGGTGACCTGAGCCAAGTCACTTCTTCCTTCCCTGTATGAAATCCTGTGCTTATAGCGGAAAACAGATGAAAATTATGAATTCATAGCCGGGAGAAAATTGTTTTTCGGAAAATAATAAGAGCTGGAGCGGATGCACAGATAGCGTGAGTTTGGCTCGAGAATATTCTGCTGCAATGGATATGTCGGCTAAAAAGCAGAGTAGCTCCGAAAATTATGATAATAATATGTATTCATTCAGGCGAGATTGATATTAGAAGTCTCCTTTTAAAGAAAAACGATAAGAAACGAAAGAAAAACGATAAGAATTTTGGATATAAAAACCTAAGAGATTATTAGAAAAAATCTTATTCATGGCAGGGAAACACCCGCGAGGAAAAGACTGTGAACTATCAGCTAAAACCTACTGAAAGTAATTACTAAACAATGAGAAGAAACATAACGAAAAATATAAATACTCTATCAACAAGTAAATTTATATGGTACATAAATAATCATAATCAAGCCAACATAACAATAAGTATTGTCAATATACATAATTAAACAAAAAACTCAGAAACAAATAAAAAATAGACAAAACTCACAGTCATATAGAACAATAACATACAAATACATGCATATAATGGAAATATGATCAATGCAATAAATACAGTATACGGTCAAAATTTCATAAAACATCGACATGAAAGAAAAGTGTGATTCTCTAAAATACTCGTAAATTATATTTAGTGGCGTTATAAAATAATTTATTTTCCTGATAATTCGTCTCTTTCCCAATATTCATTATTATATCGCTACATGACCATAGGATTTATCCGTCAAATCCATTTCGATGAATAGCAATTTGATACATCGGTGCGTAACTGGAGGAAGCCTTTTTTATCATCACAATGTGCTATATTTATATTTTCATTAACTATTCATTCAAGATTTCCCTTTTTCGATTGGCTGAACTTCCGATAAGGGACATAACCGTTTATTGTCCCCATTCTCGCAAAATACGTTCCAACCTCGATGTCACCGTGGATTATGATCATTGACCATCGGTGAAGCGAGAGGGTCCCTCTTCCTCCTAAACCTCCGATAACATTTCCATAACGCGTTGGCAATACGTATAAAAAACCAAAATGAAACCGAAAAATATTTTAGTCGGAATTTATCGAAAGTATGTGTAGCTATTATCGTCTTATTGTTCAAATAACGACGCTGGTGAATCCGAGGAATACTTTTAGAAACTTATTGTTTGGTTATCCTAAAACGCAATCCAATGTTTGCAAATATCGACTTTGGGAACCAGGGTATTGGAAAATTCTCCCAGGAATGCAGACCCTAACGGAGGGGTTAGCGCGTCTGGAGATTGGAAGCTGTTTCGGACGTCTTTTTAAAGAGGAAGGGCCTGAGAATCGATGACGAATAAGCCGGGGATTGGAAGAAAAGGTACAAATGCTAACGATTGTTTCTCGAAGGTTCCGAAGTCCCTTGTTTCGGCAAAGTGTGGCACCGAATGGAACCTCGTTAGAAAACTATCGCCGCCAAGATTTATACGTTGTAAAGATAACTACGAATGTAGCCGAATTAAAGTTACTTTCAGGTATACCTATATCCTATACCCTCAAGCAAATTCCAAGCCATGATACGTAGACATCAATGAATCCAACTCAGTATAAGTGTTTTTTATTATTTCCATCTATTCTTGCCGGTTTTTCTTCTCTCCCCTTCTTGTGTGGGGGTTTTCACGCACAGCGGTTTTATTCCTAAAAATCTTCAGCCGAGGAATTTTTCCATACCTCCATTCTTTCATTTACCTTTTCTATATTTACGATTAATAAATATATTTGATTTTTTTTAATCTATTTTTCTATTGTTTGTATGTATGCATCATCAAATGTGACTTCAGAGGTTTGGTGCAAGAAAGACCAACATGATCATAACCTCGCCAAATAAAGAATATACAACAATAACAATAATGATAACTTTCAATCCAATCGTTAAACCTTTATCTCACGGAATGGTTACACGCCCTTAATTGTTCAGCTTAATGCTCGTCATCGCAACCAACGTCTTTGCCTTCCCTCTTTCTTTTCCCGTGCATTCTAATTTCAACGTCCTTTAGCATCTCTTCTCTCAATATTTGACTCAGGCATTTTCTCAGCGGTGGCGCAATTACTTCTTAAGACTATCTCTTTCCCAACCGTCTGTATCACCTCCTTGTTTGCTTTTCTATCACTCCAACTTACTTTTTCCGTTTTACGCCACACCTACTTCTCGAAGGCCTGTAATCTTTTGACGACCACCTACCTCAGTGTTTACTTTTCGCATGCAGAAAATACTCTACATCGAGGATTTTACTTACATTTTTCTCATCCCTCAACTGTTATCGTGTCATAAAGTGGACTTAAATTACTGCGTGGGGTCAATGCAACCCATATATTATTTGAAGTTTTTTCGATCCTTTAAAATACGGATGAAATTGGTTAAAGTTATCAAAAACCAACTGTAAAACCTTTATATAATTAAGAGATTTTTTACTTTGTAATTTTTATAAAAATAATACATCTATTGGTGCAAGTTCACGCAATGTATGTACAGGATAAGTCATTGATATTATTCACATTACAATTAATGAAAACTACATATAAACTATTCACTAAATACATTATAAATTAAACATCTTATTACAATAATCACATATACATTTAAAAACAGTTATTCAAAAATCATAAATGCTACACTTCTGCTACTTAGAAATTTTATTTATTAAACAAAACGCTTATAAATGCTCCAAATTTTCAGTTTTTCTATCGTCGAAATTGTTCCTATATAAAACATAAATTTAAATAGTCTTAAGGAAATGTATCGCCTAGGGTCATATTGACACTACCAAGCATGATTATAGATCCACCAGTTCAAATTTTTCCCCACCAACCATGATTGTAGACGCAGATTTATTTCGTTCAAGAAACCTCATAATCTTAGCTCTTTTAACATTCACCTTAATTCAAAACTCTTTATCGTTCGGTAAAATTAGCAATGTTTGCAAGCCCCTTTCGGAATCACATCCAATATCTTTATCATCCGCATATCAGACTTTCATAAGCGCTCCCAAACAACGCCAATTCGCAAAGCGCTTCACTCTAATGCATTACTCATTCACTCTGATGCATTCCCGAACTCTGCGCTTTGCCTTTGTCATTGACTCTCCGCATAATCTAGCCTTGCCTTAAATATTTGACATATTTTGGAACGCAAAGTAGATTATAAGCCAACGAACTGTTTGATTCACGCAAAATTTCTGGAATCGTTCCATTGTTAAGCTTTCAGGGTCAAAGCTAATGAGAGGGGTTTTCTGACAATCTTTCCAATATCTTTCATCGTTAAAAAACGTTGTACTCATGAGTAAAAGCATCTATACTCAAGGAATTAACGGCTTTTAAAAACATCTGAGAAATTTGATAAACAAGAATCAACACCAAGTAACAATCAATAGAAACAACAAAATGGTGAATCACCCAAAATACGTTCAATTGTGAGCTTTCTGTGACTAAAACAATAACAGAGATGTTTTTACAATCTTTCCAGTATTTTTCCACGTTAAAACAAATTGTACTCATGAACAAAATCATCTATACCATAGGTTACCAAAGTGGCTCTTATAGATTTCCATGTTAAGGAGAAAAAAAATGGGGGTCCAAGATTTTTTGCTTTTTGCGAGTGTTTTAGGGTTTTTGGAAGCCAAATATCTCATTTTAAAAGACAATATAGCCAAATAAAAACCAGATATAGTTTTTCAACAGAAAAATTTAAATTCGACTAAATGAGGCTTAACTTGGTGGTATTCCATGACAAAAGAAGCAAATTGGCAAGGAATAGATTTACTTATGCTAATACAACAGAAGACATTATTACAGACGATCCAGGGTTTCAATGCATAGCATCGTCTTCAGGTGCATACATATTAGAACTCACAGTATATATGCTGTGAGTATATATATATGTATGCACCTGAAGATGATGCTATGCATTGAAACCCTGGGTCGTCTGTAATAATTTATTCTGTGGTATTAGTATAAATATATCTATTCCTTGTCAATTTGCTTATTTTAGAAAAATTCAATATAAGGCAGACCATGGAAAATTGAAAGCGGTTCACTGGAAAAAAGTATAGGAACCTATGATCTATACTCAAGTAATTAACCACTCTGAAAAAACAATTGATAAATTTATGAGAAATTTCATAAACAAGAACCAACCATAATTAACAATCAGCACTAACAACAAAATGACAACTCCCCCAAAATACGTTGTTTATTTTAACCAGCTAGGGGGAAACACTAAAGCTTTTAAAGAGATCCATTCCTCTGTTTAGTTCAGCTAAGTTACGTAGCAATCGTATTCCATTGCGTGCATATTATTCAACTATGTTAATTAGCTATAAAGGAAAGAATAAAGGTCGCGTGCATCTGTGTGTATGCGTGTCCGGAAAATTACCCACCGAAACAATTCCCCACCGAAACAATTGTACACTGGAGTAATTGCTCTCCAGATACATATCGGTTTTGTTTGAGGGCATAAAATACACGGAGACGTCCCGACTGTGCTAATGGTCGGGTCGGGTTGGTTAGGTTTTTGGGAGGGTTTTCTATGCCAATTCTCGCTGACGCTTGCGTTATAAAGGTCTGTTCTTCTAAAGTAGAGGTAGGGAGCCAGCTGCCTCCAGGCCACATGTGGCCTTTTTGTTCGGAAAAAAATTCCCGTAGAGAAATAATGCTCTTCCGCCTGCTTTTTTAGCCATGTAAAAAGAGAATGAAAAGTGTTCTCTTGTCACTCAGCGAGTGAATTCGTTTTCTCCAATACAATGTCTATGTTAAAATATTTGAATGTAGGCAACGAGCAATACAAGAGGGCCTGCAGTTTTACTTGCAAAATATTTCATTATGGGACTATATGGAAAATTCAAATCTCCAAAAGAAACAATTTTCCATCCTTCTTCTATACTATTCTGTCAGCCTTTATCATACACTTAAGGAGAAACTGAAGTGCTTAGGGATAAAACTTTAACCCGCACGCTTTCAGTAATAACTTAAACACCAGCTAGTAGCGAAAGAAGAAAATCTCGCGTACTGAAACATAGAATACGAGGCTCAACAAGTCAAAATGTCATTGATGACTTCAAAATATTTTAAATTATATTATAAATATAACTCGAATTTATATTTATAATATAATTGAAATTATATAAAAAAATTTAATTCATTCCATAAAAAAACTCAAAATTACATTATAAATATAACTCAAAATATTCGATAGGTTATATATATAAATTTAAATTTTGGTGCTCCTAAGTAATAATCAAAAGGCGAACAAATGCAATTTCTAGTCGGTGTCAGGTGAGGAATTGCAGACAAGCAGTTGTGCAAATATTGGGAATATGGGTACGCAGTTTAATTACTTTTAAATATAAAATGATAGCTAATATAATAGCATTAATAATGACATTGATAAGAACATCAGGATCAGGAGGACTACTGTATTTTTATCAACATTGTGTCGTGTGTTGTAAATAAATTTTTGAAATTAAATGATAAAAAATATTGATGAGAACATCGAGAATGGCATTTATAAGTAAGGCAAAAAAATCACACCCCATTCTCCCGGAAAAGGCTTCGTGGAAATGCTTCGAAAGAAATTGGAAGACGCGACCGTGGCGCTCGGAGGAATAGAAAGGGAACTGCGCAGTGAGAGGTGTCCTCGGGATAAAATTGGAAACAATATTTTTTTAGATAATTGGAGAGCTGTAACAGGACAACTTCCAGGGCGCCAATACACTTGTGCAGCACGAGAAGAGAGGGCTGAGCAGGCACTCGAGTCGAGGGCACGATGCTCTATACACGAGATAAATTACTAATTGCCAGCATGTACACCCGAGATGAATTCTGTACCTCCTAAATTACGATCGCAATTATTATTCCAAATCAGGAAGATACGTAAACGTCAAATAATTAGATTTAAACGAAAGTTCATTCGATGAGAATCCGGAGGAAAGTCTCATTTCTTATTTTTTTGTTGGTTTTCGTTTTTCCAATAATTTGCTTGTTTTCCGGCTGTAACAAGCAAAATATTTGATTCATTACTATTTTTGTACCCGCCGAAGGATCTTCTTTTCAATGTTCTCTGTGAATAAAAATTGGTTTATTTCCCCTTTGCATCGTTATAATAACTATCATAAATAAATATTTAATATTTTTGCCTCATAACCGTATTTACTATATAATATGTATTGCTTAAAAGGCTTCTAGAAAAGATGTTTCATATCATAATTATTTTCATGTCCTTCCTCGAGTTTTTTCACCATCCACAGTCATTACGAGATGAATCAACCTTTTTATGACTTAATGATAATATTCTCTACATTTTTCAACAACCATTAATTAAAGATACCAAATAAATCATCTATTAGATTCCTAATGCATTCCTGATGAGCACATAAATAGAAAGGATAAGAAATAAATAGTAAATAATTGTCTCTTATATTATTCAAAAATAAAAAGTATGAAAACATGGTGGGAAAAGTATAGATGAATACACATCAACATAACAGGCTTAAATATATTTATTTAAGAGAACTGAAGGCAGTCTGTTACGAGCATACGAATCTATCATACCACTAGCATGTATGATTCGCGGTTCACAACAAGCTCGTAGTGCTTCTATAGCAGCCATAGAAGAAGCTCAGTTTATTCCGCCCTTTCAGTGCTATCATTCCAGTAATTTGGAGAATCCCAATTGTATTTTACCTTTTCAAGCAATTCCTTACTTCCTTCAGGAATGCTATTACCTGAATTGTACAATTTTTGTTGAGAGTATCTTACTAAATGCTCGAAATATAATCAGATTCGAAATTCAGGATTTCTCTTTCCTATTTACGCATAAAATTGGGTAGAAAACCCGAGAGGGAAAAGTAAATATGAATCACTAATCGAAATAAAGAAATTCCATTTTAAAGGACATCTAAAGTTGTCTTAAAATTCTATTTACAGAATTTCAAAATTATTTTGTTTTTTAATTCTCCGGCAGTTAAGAATTTTATCGTATTTATAGGTTTTGTGTCACTCATGTTTTTTATTAATGTCTCCTCAATATCTTTTATCCAAAATCAATACGTTAAATAATGCGCTGCTATCAAAACGAAATTATTTTAACCAACTTTGGCTTAGAAGGAGAAAATGCCCAACGTGGTTGGGACTGCTACCCAATGCTCTCATTTCTTGGGTACTCTCACAATGTATTTGATCTGTGGGAAATCCGGGTTCGAGCCTCGATCACGTCAGATATCGTTGATTCTTTCTCTAATCTACAGCTTGTGTAACATGCGTTGATTATTACCCACTTGAAACTGAGATCATTTCAGATTTATAACGAGTTTGTATTTTTAGATATCCCTGCCTTCGAACGATGCTATTCGAAAGATTTAAATCGATATACCTTTAGCTGTAATTAGTTGCGAGAGACTTTTACTTTGCCGCGAAGAGTGTCACTGACACGCTATGGATTACGTCGCCCCATCCCTCGGTTAATCCTCTTCTCCTGGCTCTCGAGGTAATTTTTATTGAAAGTGGTTCACCCTCTCCCTACCCTCCAAAGCTCCTTTGCCTTCCGTCACTAGTCGAAGTTTCCAAAGGAGAAGATTAACTCAAGATGGCCGCTAAGCAGAAAACAATAAGTAGCTTCCAAGCGTATTAAAGCACGAAGACACCTGCAGATTCGGTATTAACTTTCGAGGAATTTTTAAGCGCAAACTTTCACGAAATTTGAGCATGAATAGGGAGATGATCTGACTGGCGCTCTACGAATCAATTGTTAAAAAGTACGTAACAAAAGCAGAGACGCAATGAAATACGAGACAGTATCGTAACGATCAAAACAGGGTATTTTCTTTTGGAGCCTGGGAATGAAACTGGAGATGCGCGTAAAGATGCATCCATTAATTATAATTCCCGACAAGCTCTTTAGAACTAATACCTGAAAGACGACAAGGATCACAAGACTAAGCAATAATAGTAAGGCTTTTAGGAGCGGCTTACACGATTAACCTCATTTCCATTAGAATTAACCTGAATGCTCACGTTAAAAGGTAATCGCATAGCGATGAAACGATCGTAAGTTCCTATTTTCCAAAATAAAATCTAACTTTTGTCTTATCTCTCTCACTAACGGCAAATATTTTCGCACACAAAGAGATCGGTCTCTAATTAAATATATCAAGACGTTTTTGACGTTTTTACAAAGAATCTCGCGAACGAAATACCAGAATTTATTCCTGAACCAGATATGTATTTTATAATTCAGCAAAAATGAATTTCCAGGTAGAAATACAACGTATTATTATTTTATCAATACATTCCGTTATTTACATTTAGAATTATAATAACCGTTGTAATTCTACAGGAATGGATTTCCACGTAGAATTACAAGGTATTAATTTTATTATTAATACACTTCGTTATTTGCATGGAGAATTAAGAGAAGCAATGTAATTCTATAGGAATTAATTTTCATGTAGAGTTATTATTTATTTTATGTATGTAGAATTATTATTAACCGTATTACTTTTATGTTTTATTATTAATACACTTCGTTTCTTACGTGTAGAATTAAGAGACGCGTTTTAATCCTATATGATGAAGTTCCACGATAACTCGTCTCTTCCTGTCAAGTTCTGTATTATTTGAACTGAATATACGTATTTTACTTAAAGAGTACACGAGAGAGTACGGAAAAACACACTCAACTCAACTAAAATACTATAACAAAAATAAAACTAATTCAATGATGATTATAATATGATGAAGCACATGTATTTCTCGGTAAATCGTGTGACTCATTCCTGCTTATACTGACATAAGTTGAAATGTACCTAATATTTACGCACATAAATATCATGTGGAAAAAAGAAATGAACCATGAAATTTTACCATGATTTTTTTACAAATTAAGAAATACCACAATGTGAACCCTGAGATGGTTTCGTTTAAGAAATTAAAAATTGAGCAATACTCACTCTCATATCGTATTTTTTTTTGAAGAACTGTGAAATTTTAAGGGATCTCGTCAAGTATTTGTAAGATAGAAATAATGTCATATATTGGTCTACAATAAAATTTTAAAGGCCATGCCATAGTTATTATAGTAATTAATATTTTTAGATAATATTAAAGTTTCATAAATTAGCCACCCATAGAATTGCATGAATGAGATAAATCGACAGCTTCTAAACTTATATCTTAGAAAGGTGGAGCAGTATGAGAGGAAATAAATGTTACGAACTTAATTAAAGACTTGACGGCCGCTATTTATCAACAAGATATGACTGCATACAACGACCATCATTGAGAACGTGAAATTTTGAGTGATATTTAATATTCCTCCACATTAAAATTTCATGAATACTTATAGTTATGCAGTTTTAGTAGTTTTAAGAGCATCGTAAATTTTCGAAGCGGAATCACAGGTAAATGAAGTAAGGATGCCATAGAATGCTGGTATTTTTACAATAATTATATTGCGAAAATAATTTCGAGTATTCTGCTCATTTTAACTTTTTAAGAATGAGTATACAGTATGAGTATTAAGAAGCATAAAAACGTGCCTTATTTTGTGATTATTCTATCAAGAGGATTAACCAAACTGAATTTTGACTTGTCTCTCAGAAAACAATTGATCAAACACTCTTTGTTCTACTTCACAGTAAACTTTCAGCGCGATTAAGAAGAGATGCTCACAGTCTATCTGAAATATTCGGTTAGATTCCAATATCCTCATTTTCATATTCAACTCTAAGCCTGAAACAGCGGATAACATACATTTCCTATTTCCTCTGGGACGCAGGCGAGATGTCGCGTCAATTTGCAATGACCCTAATGGCATTCTCGTGCATAAAATAGAAGCAAGGCTCATTCAATTCCCTTCTAATTTGGTTATGGGAACGTAGAACGGCGTCATCGACTAGACTCGCAATGATCGTTTACTCGGGATTAACTGCTAACAATGCAGGTAGTTGAAGTTTGGTGATACTCCAGAATGGCCGTATATGGGGAAGAGAACAAGATTTCAATCGTATGAATGACAATGAAAATGACGTCGTCAGAGTATACGGCAACGGCTGTTATTAAACAGTCGGTGTGCTGAAAATGGCACGAGGAAATCGAATCGTATGATTATAGCAGAGGGAAGTTTTTGATTTCTTTCCCCATTCAGTTGATGTGAGAACATGCGTAGGAATCTAAAAGCTGATAATTTCGATGAGGCATTTAAGAAGAAAAATTTCGTCAACAATTCAAAAGGAAAACGTTAAAATACATATTCAAAATAAATTATATTGTAAGAGTGTACGCATTCGGAATAGAATGGATTTAAAATGGAAAATTCATGAAACATAATAAATATTGTAAATGATAGAAACATGATTGCTACTATATACATTAAATTTAAGTTTTCTTAATATTTAGCTTTGAATTGAGGTTAAAAATATCAATCTTTCATTTTACAGAAGATCCCTCAGTGAGTATGGTATTCAAACATTTTACTGGATAGTAAATATTAGCTATTTCTAATTTTAGTACCATTCTACTTTATTCACGTCATGAATTTTCCATGAAGTTTTGATGTTAAATTAACTTTAATGAATAAATGCTATTAGGCCGAAGCCCGCAAACAAGGTCAAAATATAGGAAACGCGCATAATTTAGAGGTAATAGCTCTAAAGTGGTGCAGAACGAAATTCATCAACATCCCTTGATAATGCTGAAAAAAGTTGGCAACAAAATGGCATTACTACAACATATTATTCACAGTATTAGAACAAATCAATTTTCTACACTTTAGAATTATTAAAGCTGTATAGGATGAGTCGAAAGATGATGATTCAACCATTATTTTTGCATAAAGTGTTCCCTGTCGGCAATCATAAAACAATCTAATTTTTTCTGAAATTCGAATATGAGAATATTTGAGTATTATAAATTTACCTACCTACCTACGAATATCTCCATTATTGGGTCACAAATTTCCAACACTGTTTCCTTTGAACATAACGCGAAGTTCTAAATATCGCATAATCTCACTATATTTCTAAAATGAACATAATTTCGGAAATAAATAACTGGATGCGACAACCGTAATTTTTTTTCCGACAAATTATTTGAGTAGAATATGGGAAAATATTTTATACGACCACAAGTCTTTCTTGAGTTGGCAGCCATGTAAATTGGTTAAGAGGATTATATAATTAGGACTATGAATTATCGAAATTGTAACTCGTTAATCGGAAACCAATATACATCGGTTTATTTACATAGGCAAGAGCTTACTTATATTCTTTAGAGAAACAAAATATGTGGCATGGGAAAAATTGGCCCTTTCTTTTAGCAATCTTATATTTGTATTGCTACCCCTAATCGTCATTGTCCCCTTTTGCGATGCTTTTCTTCGATAAACTTCAGTAATGGGATTCCCCCAATTAATTATGGTAATTACACATGTATGCACTTCTATTGGTAATTTAAGTGTTGTTGAGTATTGATGTGCATGATGAAGTATTTCAAGTTACTATATTTATGTTATACACATTGAATCACACATATAATTTATACCGATCTAAATAGTGTAGCTATACACGAGTTAGAATTCATTTGCATATAAATGAACAATGGTCTAGGCTTAGTGGATTGAAGTTTTAGTCAGAGAAGCAATGCAACAACGTCGAACTTTGGCCATGCTTTGGCGATGTCACTGAACCATCTGTCCACTTGTAATGCATTCCCTGATCTCTTTACGAGTGAATCTGCCCCAGGGCATGCTTTGGCCGAACTTCCTCATCAAACATCTCTATTCTGCACTTGCTCTTTACTCTGTTCAAAGCTTCTTCCACCTTTTAGATCCGTAAGCATGTCTACTAACTTTATCTCGTATTTATTTTCCTCTATGGTCCTGCTCTTTGGGCAGTCATGTTTCTCGATATGTCTCTGGTCCTGCTCGTGTTTCTCGATATGCCCCATCCATCTTTCTGTTCCCTTCTTTATTGCACTTATTGTTGCTCTTTTGTCTCAGATTTCTTCAAATAAAGTCCTTCCCTAATATACCTGTAATTATGCTCATAAAAAATAATATTGATTCGTAATAATAATAAAAACATCGGAACAAAAAGACTGGCCCATAAGAGAGTCCCACTCTTGCAATATATTATATAGGACCATAAAATACTAATAAAACCCCCCTTCATAAAAGTATATCAATAAAATAAGATTGGTGTTATTTGGAAAAATCAATAGGGTGAGGTTGGGAATTATTCGTTTCAAGAAGCCCTAATTCTATTTAAAAACAACGGATTAAGTTTTCAAACAAGAAATACTCCATAGCCACGAGATGGGATTTTTCAGAGGGGGTTATAAAAAAACAGGTCCTAAACGCGGCCTACTGATCAAATTTAAGGCAAGAAAGGCCTTAAGTTAGCTAAAAAAATGAGAAATCGACGAAAAATGAGGAGCATCTAACAAAATCTAATCTAAATTCATAATAATTTATATTGAAGTAGAATTCTATTCAGTTAAACTACGCACCTGGGTTGGGTTGGGTTGGGTGTGGGAATTGTATGTTGGATTTTTTCAGTGATACTATTTTCTATGCTATGGGACATCTATTGGATTAATTTCAAGGTTAAGGAGGAAGCTAATGTAATTAGTAACAGCGAATACTGAAGGATTCCAGAAAGTTATGACATGAACCACAATTCATCATACTTTTAGTGAGGCTCCCCGTCATCGAAATTCAGTTGGTTGTAATAAGGTTATTCGATCGGATATCAGATGTAAAAACGGAAATGTTGTTCTTATGTCCATCAGTGAGTAACAAGAAAAAATATTACAAAAGAAAATGGAAATAAAATCAGAGAATAACTCGCAAATAGCGGATTATTCCATACTGATTTGGCTAGCACGTATGTGCAATGCGGGTTGCATATACGCACATAGTCAATTCCCAATTAATTGTTGCAACGAAACTAAGGCCCATTTACACGAAGGCCAATACGCTTTTTCATTACTACACTTCCTGCATCACCACAAAAATTTTCATCACAATCTCCGGACAAAAGTGAAAGTCTCTCCATGTTAGTGGAAATTAATTTCCATTATAAAATTAATTTTTACTTTCATAAAGTAAATATTAAAAATAAGTAAAAAAAATAAGAACACCAATTCACTTCCACAAGTTAAAAACGCTAGAAACAAAGAACGGTTTCGGAAGAGAACGGGAGAGTTGTTTGTTGGAAGCAGGTATGGATCTAGAAAAAATGTTTGGGGGGGGTCCGATCGAAAAATTTAAAAATAGAAGATATTTCGGCTTCCACAAAACGTGACGTTAAAATTATGTTAGACAAACTCGAATTGTTTCGCCAGTGATTGCTTATTAAATTGTGTTTTATTTGCGCGGAGGGCCATTGGCCGCCGCGCGGATTTGCCTATGCAGTGTTGTCGAAAATTCGTTATTATTATCGGGGGAGCAAATTGTTGCAAGGTTTTATTTCAGATTCCTCTTCAGAAAGCTTCAAAGAATAAGGTGGTATAAATATCTTCATGTCCCTCGGAGTCCGTCTCAACTATTTTCCTCGCTTTAGGTAAAAAGTTTCTCTAAAACGAGAGTTCGCCATTTTGTTGTAGAAAATATGCAATTATTCATTTGCAATCATTAAATTACAGGTTGTGAAAGATAAAGTACAGGTTTATAACGTGGCGTTGTTTTTTATCCAATAACTTACTTTTAATGGATTCAGCATCGTTTTGAAGTTGAAGAATTTCTCGAAAAATAGAAGACCGGCATTTTTCGCAAAATTTGGTCAACTTTGACCCCCTGTAGAATTGTAACACGTGAGAATCAAGAGAAATTATTTCGCAGTTATATGCAAAATTTATTCAAGAATGACCATGCGAAGTTTCAAAGTCCGCACTCAAAAAACACACTTTCGTATTTTTGGCCAGCATTTTTCGATTCTAGCCCACAGTGCGGTGGTACAAAAATATGTTAAATACAAAAGTTATAGTAAATTACATTATCTAAAACTTTTATACGTAATACAATACACGTATATATCATATTTATGGAGATATTTTGAAAACCGGAAATGAGCTTTAATGTATGAAGCTCGACTTCCGGTGAACCGATTTACTCCAAAAACTAATCAACTCTGACAGCACACACCACAGTACTATATATGAAGTTTGGTATTGATACGACCAATAGTTTTCACGTTAGAGCGCCCACAAGCACAGACACACATACACACACACACACACACACACACACACACACACATACACACAGAAATCATTCCGAAAATGGTTAAAACGTGTTCTAGGGACCCCAAAACATGTATTTCCGTTGAAATCTCGAAGTCGAATTTTTTCATGAAAACAATACTTTCTCTATACTTCGTATATGGAGAAAGTAAAAATTCAACTTGAGAATTAGGACTACCGATTTCGAACAGAGTTAGTCCGTCATTCTAATCATCATCCTAACCATCATTAGTTCATCATCGTCATCTCATCATCCATCGATGAAGAACTAACTGTTCGAAACCGTTAGTCCTCATGAACGTTCTCTGGTGGAATTTTTACAAAGTGAATTTATTTTCCTCTAACAAAATCGCTATTTCCGCAGAATCAGGAAAATCCGATTTACGAACGCAAATAACCCATCGAAGTCATATCGGGATACCTAATCTCCGAACTTACGAGCTTCCCAGAGCGGACCAAATTTTCGACAAGTACCAAAGTTGGCGAGGCAAACGGCCAATGAAACTCCGCCAGAACCGCCTGCGTATACGCTCCCAGAAATCAACACGCATCGTCAACGTCGTATACGACCTGCGCCCTCTTCATCAACAGATGATGGAAACTTTGAGTTCCCTCGGCAGTTCGCCTCCCAACTTCGACATTTCTCCGAACTTCGGCTCGGAAATTTGATTTGTAACCTTTCTCCAGTTCCTGCCGCCATTCCTTGATGGAAGGAATATTTATCAACAAAGACCGGGCTGAGTAAACAGATTTATTTGCACGGAACCACAAAATATTTTGGTACATTTTGCGGTATCGTGCAAATAAATATTTAGGTCACCTCGTTATTTATTTTTATCGAATACCACCGGAGATTGAAATAAAAATACTCAGTAGTTTCCACATGAATAGATTCAATTAGAGTCATACTACCGTATTTCTTTTTCCATGGTCTTTCATGAAGCTAGTGTACATTCATGACATATGGATACTACTAGGTTAAGGCTCGCATATCCGATATTTTTTGGATTATTTATCATTTGACTGGTAGTAAAAATAGAGAAAATGTATCTTGAATTTATTTTGTTACAGCTTATCCGTGACAGCGATGATAAAACCCTACTGAGATACCTAGGATTTGAAAATTGGTTTAGGTCTCTCTTCATTTATTGCTTAGTAAAGTGCTATTTCTAGGGTCATAATGGTGATACACGCATTTTCTATCCATAGCATTCTGGTTCCGCGAGGAAAGAAAAAACAACTATTCCTGGGCTCATTCTCTCGCCAGAGCTTTTCCTAGTTTATAGTGAAAAGCAAATCTAAGGAGAAGTGAAAATTAGCGGCATGGCTGGGATTCGAAACCAGGTCTCCCACTTTCTCGTCGTTATTATTCCTCAGTTGTGTCGCTAAAACTTATATTTAGCTTATATTTCAAAGTGTTTGCTTTTTCGTGTTATGTTGAATTTCATACCATCATCTTTCTAGTGAAAAGCTTTTAAGGTTCACACTGACCTCCAGGTCGAATACTTTACCACCAATCACTGCCTAGAAGTGCTTATATTTCCTTCTTCTTAAATAGCTAGGCTATCTTGTTTCTATATTCCTTCACCTTTCCCCCCAAGGTTTCATTTTACCTCAAAAATTCCCCAGGTAGAACTAGTTAAAATAAATATGTCGGCCCAGATGATAAACCTTCGCAGCAGGAACTCGGGCCATACATTTTTCTTACTCCAGCCCACTTACCGACTCGAGATATGGCCACAATAAACATTTATCCATTCCTTGGACACCGGGTTATATTTTTCGCCCGCGCGTTTCTTTAAATTACGTGAAATTTACGGCGGAATAATATTCCGAGGGAAAAGAGGAGACGCAGCCTCCGCGACCTGATAATGAAATTCCGCCCCGGGTTTTTGCGGCCCGCTCTGGTCAAATTGCGCGGAAGCAATCCAACTTTTTTAATCCGCTCCGACCATTAAGAAGCGATACGAGCTGCGCAGTAAAAAAACTCCTTCCTAGTGCGGTAGAAAATAAGAAAGGGGTTGACCAGAGACATCAAGAGATTCGCAGCCCGAGCGTTAACGTCTTTGGAAGGATTGAGCACCTCCCCACCACACGACTTCCATTGTTATGCATCTTTTCGAATCGGATAATGGCCTTAACCTTCCAACCCCCACCCTCCCCGGCTTATACTTTTGGATTAATTATTCAGCGAGCTTACTCATCCGCAACTTCGTTTCCACAACCCCTCAGCCGGGTTAAACAGCTCGAGGATCTCGTTCCTCGTACGCGTTTTCTGCCCTCGAGAGCCTCTGGAAAAGAGAGCGAAACATTTCACGGCGGAGGACGCGAGCGCCAACTCGAAAAAGTGAAAGTGCGTTTAATAAATAAAGTGGAGATTCGGTGGACAAATATTAGCGGAGCGCTCCGCCCCCTCCCGGCCGGCGGCGGGTGTCCTTCGCCCCCGGACGGGGACTGATTAAGCGGCAGATGAGGGAGAAATACGCGACGGAGGCTGGTGAAAGCGGCCGATCATTAGGAGCGGATTGCCACGTGCTCCGAAAACATGGCCGGCATTTTTTTTCTAGCAAATGGCGGTGGATTGGGAATTATAGCGAAGGCCTCGGTGATGAGTGGGCTCTGTGTCTAACCCTTCCTATGTCGGTAGAAATCTCATGCTTGAAACATTTTGCAACATCGGAAAACAGCTTCATTCCACTATCAAACAGTATGTCAATGTTTTTTAATCTCAATATGAACGAGCCTGTGACATTTACCAAACATACGCTGAAAATAAACAGACGAGTTACGCTGTGGAATTTCACGAGGGTAGAGAAATAAAAAGGAACCACTTCACGCAAAGGAAACTAAATCCAGTTTTTATAAAGAATGGGATTTTGCTAAGTTTTTTATTAAAAGTGGATATAGTTTCCTTTGTTAAAAGGGGTCCCTTATCATCACTTTACCAACAATATTTTATGTTTATTTATTTAATATATGTTGTTTATGCTCTGTTAGTGTGAAAACAAGAATTGCTATTTCAAACGAAACCTTCCAGGGAAAATTAAATGTACCTATTATGCAGCAGTTTGGCACTAGAGTTGAGGAAAAAACAGTAAAATGTTTTGTGCAGTGTCATGATATAAATTTCCGAGATATTGAACTTGGGGAAGAGAGAAAAGGATAGGATTGGGGTATTCGAAATGTGGACAGAAGAAGTTGGAGAACATACATAGAAAAATTGGATAAAACATATACACAACAGCTTTGGAAGTATCGGTAGGTGGGCAAAACAAAGGATGAAGAAAATGGCAGAAAATGGTAACCATAAAATAATAATAATAATAATAATAATAACTTTATAATACTCTGGGAAAGTCACATAAGAGCAGACAAAAATAATACAAATACTATCTACTCACATAAGATAATAATAAAAATTATAGACATAAGGTAATAATACAAAATATAGACTGCTCACATGAAGATGATACAAAAAAGAAAAAGAAATAAGCAAGTATTATGGTTTTAGAATCATTCCTTGGTAACAATAAGGTAATCAAACAAGTTTTCTTTAAAAGACTGTACAGAAGTGGAATTTTTAATATGTACAAGCAGGTTGTTCCAGAAATTAGATGCAGTAATTAAGAAGAGGAAATTATTAAGGAGATAAGGCATTAAAGAAAACCAAGAATTAAATTATATAATTATAAGAATTAAAGAACCAAGAAAAAAAACAAAAACCAAAAAGGTCTGATACAGTTGAAGTCAACGACGGTGGGTGGGAAATGCCACATGGCAGATCATCAACAATACCAGATGTTGATGATTTTATATAAATATATTTTCCCATGCTTACCGAGTACTTTACGAGATATCACAAGCATATAGAAGAAAAGAGACATAAAAGTCAGTTTACAGAGGAAGATGCTAAATACCAGAAATTAAACTCCCTTCATTGAGAACATAAACCTTTTAGTAACTCTCACTGTATTAAAGTCTCATGGATAGCTACAGTTAAGCAGTTTTTGAAATTTTAAGGGCATTGTAAAATTTGAAATCATAATAACACACAGGAAAATAGTGGATACACTATAAAACGGTATGAAATGAAATATGACATAGCGAAAAAAATTATATGAAAATTCCAACCATTTGCACGCACGCAACGTAAAAGTGGGTATTCAGATTGAGGCATACAATTGTGCGTTATTAAGTGAATATTCTATGATTGATAGAGAATTTATCCAAATGCAATTTGATCCGTCCCTCACGAAAGAATCCATTGGACACACTTTTCTTGACCGCGACGTTTCGGCTACTGCCTCCGCAGCCATCTTCAGGGAATTTACCATTTCATTCAGGGAAATTCCTCCGCAAAGCTGGCTACAAAGACGGCAGCAGAAACGGAAACCGCCGCCTTGACCCGGATGGAAATACAAGGAATATTTCTCCTCCATGAAATAGCTCGCGCGAAGTAGAATTCAAACCTGCACGAGCACCGGAAGGTTAATCAACGTCGCGCGGGAGTCGCGCACTCGTCCGCGGAATCGATAAACACGCGGGTTTTCGGGGCATCGAGAGAGGTAAATTGAGCGTATGTTCGGGTTAATTAGCCGGGTCAAACGCCCTGGGCGAACCGGAGCGTTTCTCCCGAGCAGAAGGCAACTCGAGGGCGCGCAACACGTACGGGACTTTTTACGACGAATGGCCGTGAAGTACGAAATTCGAAACGTCGGCGAATGCTGGAGAAACGTACGTACGTGGCCTTAATTGAAATACTTTCGGCGGCGTGTTTCCGCTCCGGCGACCGAGCCCGCGGGCAATAACTCGCGGAGTTCGAGTGTTCCTAATTTGACTGCGTGTTTACAAAAGCCGAGTCTTTGGTTTACAAAGGGGGATATTAACGATAAGTTAGTAACTTGCGTTCCGGAATTAGACCTGCCCAAGTTTTCGACGAAAGAGCTCCGGAATGTATGCCGCGAAATTTTCGGTGATTCTGAAGGAATGCAGAATGAGGCACTTCTGAGGTCCCACGTGCAATTGAGTGGGAATGTAATTAGCGTAGTCATAGATTGTGTTTTTTGAGATAAAGGAACATTGTAGTCTCATGACACGGTTTATAAATTGTCAAATAAAAGAAAAATAATAAAAACGCAGTAATTATTTAGAAAATAATATAAATAAATATTAAATAAATAATATTAACCTATTTTCACGTGGATGAATTAAAAAAAATGACTTGCATTTCAAATTCTTAGTGAATGTTTTAAAGAAAAAATTATTAAATATGTTATATAAATAAAATAAGATTTGGATATGGAATTAATGTAATTAAATAATTATCTGAGCAGTACTTAGCTCAAAGGATGGTTTAAACCTCAAGCCCTCCACAATTAGGAAGAAAAACTAGTGGATATAGAGAGAATGAGGATTGAGATATTTTGCCTTTACTTGCTTAAAAAGTATTCTACGAATAGAATAAAATTGGCACATAATAAAGCCTTAAATGAGGAATGATCCGGCTAATAATAAAAAACCGTGTTTATTGGGGCAAGATTGAATCTATCTAACCCAGTATGAATACCATTTTTCTGCATCATTCATGCCTCAGTAACTTTACATTGTAATAGGTTGAAAAATAGAAATAAATTTTAAAATACTCCTTTTCTATCATCTACTACAAAAAGAATTAAAAATATTCCCTAGCAAGGTAAAACTATACCCGGTCTAAAAATACATAATACATAAAAACACTTTTCCTAATTGTTCTTTCATGATTTATATTGAAAATGATATGAAGTTATCGGAGTCATGAAAGTTGGGAGAAGTGCATTAGCAATATCGCGATCACACTTCAGTAATCAAAGCAACATCTTCAACGTCACATATGAAGTTAGCGCCGTTTTACGTTCGAAAATTGCATTCCCGTGATTAATTCCGCATGATTTCGGTTAAGTGGCACTGAGAAAACGAATTAATAGTTCTGAAGCTCACGTTAAACGACGATGCCAATTTCTCCTCCACTTCCTGACGAAATTTCTTGAAACTCGCGAATAACTTAAGTTCCGCGTAATTCTCAACCGTCCGTAAAACTCCGCGAAGAAATGAATGGCTTTAAAATTTATACGGAGTTTCCTAAAACGCCCATCCCTTCTCTTCCTTCCTCTACCGAGTATTCCAGCTTCCTCCTCAGGGATTTACTCCCCCGTTTCCCTTGAACTCATAACTGAATACGTTCCAGTTTCTATGTAGATTAAGGAAGAGTATATACCAGCTGGTAATTAGGGCCTAATTTACGGGGCAGTCCTTCCCGGAATGAAGTACTTTTACCGGGTGAATTTTTTTTACTTATTCATGGAAGATAAAGGAAAAGAAAGGGCTATATTACTGGGGATAATTTAAGGCTCCAATCTCCTTGTTAACTTGCTCAAAGATTATGGATGTGACCAGGGGTTTCCATTGCAACGTAGCCTGCAGTATTCGACCGCATAAGAAGTCATTAAGTGGCCGCGTTTGAGTGGTTTGTTGTCCCATTGAACTAGTTTGACATCGCTATTGTACGAGCCAAACCGAATCACCCACTGGGTAAACCTAGTTGGAATATTTACAGTTTTACATTCACTCGACATATCATGTACTACGTAATCTAAACAGTTTATTTTGTAATAAAATGAAAATTGTACAGCACTGACGAGATACCAACCTGCAAACAGTGCCTTTCTGTGTTCTGCACACAGATAATGTTGCAAGTGTTTTGTATTAATAAAAATTTCTATTCTATTCTACGACGTTGAAAAACGACAATATTCAGAACTAAACATTTGTTTCAAAATGTAAAGATAATATAATCTATCGATTTGGCCGAGATGTTGTGGAAAGACATAACTGAACACAGATTTATACTTTTCCACAAGGTTGTGGAAAAGTATAAATTTGTGTTCAGTTATGTAAAGATAAGCCCGCTTTGATTCCCCGAATAGTCCGTGGATTTTCCACCCCCGTTTTAAATTATAAATTAGTTTTGGGCAAAGGCATCCAACACGATTAGGTCTTAAGACCCAAGAATAAGAGGAAAAGAAAATTTCCCGACGTTGCTGACGCTCGAACCAAGGACCTTCATTTTTCTATTAGTACAGCGTGGCAGGCCAGCCGATCTGCGAAAGTGAAAGTCCTGGGTTCAGCTTTTTTCTCTTTTAATTATCCCTGGCATATCAACTCCAGTTTAGAGTTGACAACCGAACTAACTTTTTAGAATCACGCAATAAAACAAGGAGTAAATGCTACTTCGCAGCCCCTAGAATGTCATTGAAGATATATAAATATATTGTATTCCATGTAGTATTTCCTTTCTCTTCTTATTTCGTTCTTTTCATTCATGATTGTGGACTACTACAATATCTTGGGAGTTGAAATATCTCAGCGTTAAATGCAGGGAATTATTAGATTACACGGCAAAAAATTCTACGCTTCCATCTGAGTCTATTAAGCAGAATGTGTTAACGTCTTTGAAATGGGAAAAGGTTTGGAATGCTCTCCTTTCTTCTCGCTTTTTGCTCGCTCCGAGTGCTGCGGACACCCAAGCATCACTTTTAAAGCATGGCTTCTTTGCTATTGCTGTTTATGACTTCTCCTTTTCAGTAACTGGAATTGGGTCTGTTTTCTATCATTTTTCAAAGCACCGCAGTTTCTCTCCAACAATTCATGAATAGAGACGCTTTTTATTCGACAGTGCCACGTTATGGAAACTGGCGTATTTCGGCGTTAATATACCCGTTATGCATGAGTGAGTGAGGATTTCAAGTTCGGCTGTCTACATAACCATTGGTCGCAAATATTTTTCATATTAATCTGATTTCATTCTATTGATTTAACTCGTGTATTCACGGATTCGAGATGTCAACCGCGTCATGCCTCCCATATTTTCGACTCCTAAACTTGAAATTAGTTTGACAAAAATCATATCATAAAATTTGCATGAGGAAAATAATGAAAATGTCAAAATAAAGAATAGAATAAATTGAAGTTTAGAAAAATGGACTCCTAACTATCACAAATAAGGGAGACCGGGGCTGGTTGGCCCGGTTTTTTTATTTATTTTATATTATTTTTTTGTACATATTTAAACTTATGAAATTATTGCTAAATATTAGATGCATTCTTACTGAATCAGGATGGCAATTATTAAACTTGAAAATATGAGTTAAAAATTAAAAAATATGATAATTACTGGATGTATGTCGAGTGGGCCAATCAGCCCCTACATCGGGGTAGGTTGGCCCAGAGGCTGGAGCACGTTGACCCATACAATCTTTTGATAAGTTAAACTAGTATAACTTTAGGAAATCAAAATAAAACTAATGGTTATCAGTAAAGACCGTAAAAGGCTACAGGATTAGGCAAGCAAAAGTGGAAGCAAACAATAAACACATTGCCACATCTAATAATAAATCAAAAGCTTTATGGAAAGTAATCATGGCTGAGACTCAACTTAAGTCTGAAAGCTGCTTAACAAATATGTCACCTGATGTCTTTAATGATTACTTCAACAATGTAATTGAAAAGATAATTGAAGGCTCTAACATAAAACAGCACAATGTATATTAGTAAAATATATCTAATAGTTTAATTAATCCAACTCAAAGTCATTTTACTTAGCACCTGTAACTGAAAAAGAAATATTCAATATAATTGCCTCGTTAAAAACCAGTAACTGCTGCGATATATATGGCATGAATTCAAAGCTGTTAAAAGGCATAGCACATGCTATAGCATATCTTCTAACCAAAATCATTAATCAGATATTTGAATCTGGTAATTATCCAGAACAATTAAAAGTTACAAAAGTTATCCCAATACACAAAAAAGGTGAGAAAAATGACCCTTCAAGCTACATGCCCATATCAATAATTCCTGTATTTTCTAAGATAAAGAAAGTTTATTTTCAAGAATATGTAATTACTTTGAAAAGAACAATCTAATAAGTCCCACACAATTTGGTTTCCTGAAAGGCAGAGGTGCCATAGAATGTGTCATGTCAATAGTTAGTGATATACATTGTTCCTTTGAAAGCAATGAAACTACTCTAGTTTCCTTAAGTTACTTGTGTAAGGCATTCGACAGTGTTTCCCATAAAAAACTTCTTTCAAAATTATACTCCTATGGCATAAGGACTACTCCTTTGAGACTCTTAGAAAGTTAATTGAGAGGCAGTGTGTGTCTATAACAACAAGCTATGTAGTAAAAAACTAGTAAAATATGGAAATTAATATAATTCGTCAGAAAGGAAATAATTTAACAATGACTCAAAGCAACTAACCGTGAAAGACTGCCCTTCGTTGATGGTTGGCAGTTTAGGTCGATTGTTGATCGATTATGACTTTGATGCAACCTCGACCTATCGAAAACGGTTAAGAACATTTTTTTTGCTGTATCATTACTCTAATGTATGGTATAATGTGATTATAATGTAAAGTTTGACTGTGTTGTGTTGATCTGATTGATTGTATATTATTGACATATCTTATACATGCATATGTATGTCGTTGGATAAATAAAAATTATTGTTATTATTTAAGATCATAAAAAATTTTACGGGTTCGTATTTTCTTTTGAAATGCTTTTTATCTCGTGATTATGACGATCTTTTGACCTCTGTAACGTATCAAAATATGTTTAACTTCGAAAGTTATATTAATAATTGAATAAACTGGACGAATTATACATATTATTATTATTAAAATTAACCTTTCATCGAGTTTTAAAAAAATATATAGGACGGGGCCGGGTGGCCTTCATGCCCCGTCGTTTCTGGGCCAACCTGCCCCATCGCCATGTTTACAATAAATTCTATTAGTGACAAAAACCACTGAAGCTATTTCGAATGTATGCCATACAGAAATAATCCTTAAACTATGACCTTTAATTATACTACTCATCTGTTGCGCCTAAAGTAAGCAAAAGTTAAATAAAACACATTTAACCGACGAGTAGAATTTTACTGAAGCACGCACAAAAACAATTTATCACTACAATTTGTCCAAAACTGCTCCGCCGGCAATAGTGGTTCTGTAGATGAAGGGGGACAGTACTAACAACCTACTGATTGATTCCTAGCACGATTTAGCGTTTATTGTATTAAATAACTCGACCGGGCCAACCAGCCCCTATGGCCAACCAGCCCCGGTCTCCCATATCTCGAAGTGTTTGTCATGGTTTGTGTTTTTTTAAATTCTGAAGTGTTGATATACTGCGCATTATTTGCAAATGTTTTCTAGAAACAAAATTGACCTCACAAATTGTTCACTTACTCATACATTTCTTTCCCTTGTGAGTTTTGTTTTTTATTTGGTGGCAGTAGTTTTTGTGACCATTTGTGCAAATTGTTCACTTACTAATGCATATCTTTCCCTTGTGAGTTTTGTTTTTTATTCGGTGACAGTAGTTTTTGTGACCATTTTATAATCCTCTCCTTGTGTTTTTTATTCAGCTGAATGTTTTGTTTCTGCGTCATGTGCTCCAAGGTTTTCCGAACAATTTCTTTGAGTCGAATGATAGTTGGGTTTTGAATGTAAAAGGGTAGAAAGAAGAAGGAAAATATATTTTTTGCAATTGAGACTTATTCTATAACCTCACGATTCTGCACTTAAGGCTCTTGAAGTAGTATTCTTATCTCATTTGAAATCAGCCGAGGCTCAGTCATTTGTACAATGAAGTGAAATTTAAATTTTTCCCAAATTATTAAAAATATTGCTTATTTAAAATATAACTCTATAATTATTATTATGGCTTTCCACAAAGCTACGCTTTCTCATAAACATTTTTAAAATATTACTGTTTCTTGATATTGAAACCGATATTTACACAATGAAAATAGTTTTTAAATGTATCGTTTTCTCAAATCAGTAATACATATTAATAGCTATAATATAACAATTACAGTTATTTACGCAATAAAAAGTTTGTCTAAATATATATTATCACAAATTAATAAGAAATATGAATAGTTTTCATACATTTTATCGTAATTTATTTAATGAAAATGCAAATTACTGAGAAATATTAATAGTTATTACATGATTTTTGGCATGATTTATTCAATGAAAATGGTGTTAAATACATTATGTTCGAAAATTAACAAAAATATTTATAGAACAAGCCATTTCACAAAAGCTTTTCATGGAACGCCAGGAGCACCCCAGGCGAATAACGAGGTAACATAGTTTCGCGCGAGTAACGAAGGTTTAAAAAATATATCAGTATAGATTTCGGCCCTCGAATCAGAATCCTCGTTCCGCAGAATTCCGATAGAGGATGAATTTTATCGCAAAAAATCCGCGCTCATTCGGCGCGCAGTGTTTAAGGCTCTTCTGGAACGAATAATTCATTAGATTAATTATCCTCAAAGGGAAAGGCCACCAAAAAAAGTTTCCCCTGAGAGAGGACGAATTGCATTAAACTCATCCTAGTAATTCTGGCTCAACAGAAATTTGGAGAGGAAATTCTTATCTCCCCGCCGGCTCGAGCGAGGGCAGGAGGGTTTTTAGGCGATATTTTATGCATGAAAGTTAAGTGCATTACGGGAAGATGGAGGAATTCGAGGAATAGCGGAATGAATAGATGACCTGCAGTGAAAGGGTGGGTTAACCGAGGGCCGGGGAACACGGATCCGGAGCACGGAAAAAACTCCGACGGACACGTGTTTAATTCGGAACATAAATAACGTTCGCAGGCGCAGCGCGTCCATCAGAACAGAAATGTGCAAGGGAACGCGCCGGGAGGAATTGACCTATATCTTAGCAAAAATGAGATCCTAATTTGTTTTTCCTCGCAGTTTTCGAGAGCGATGCGCCTGTTTGCTTTGATCTCGCTCGCTAAAACCTGCCCACCATTTCTCCGCGTCGACGTTTTTGAGTGGTTAATTCTTCGAGATACGATTGAATCGCTCGCGCGGTGGGCTTAAGCCGGAGAGAAGAAAGCGCTAGAATTATTCGCGTTTTCACAGTAATGGATGATTGAAGCGTCGCTAAGAAGGGCGAACAAAAGCATTACGCGAATTCTGTCCGTAATACGCTTTCGCTAATTCGATTGCCATCCCTGTCTAAAACTAACGTGTGTAAAACTTTTTTCAACTCTTAAAACGGAGAAATATTTGTCTCTCGCTTCAATAACACGGGATCCTTGCCTTCAGTAACGTTAATTTTAAAAGTATAACTTTAAAGGATTTTGAGTTTGCTTGAATATATTCTTTTGAGAAAAGAATAAAATTTTATAGGAGAGAAATAAACACATTTTTACAATGAAATTGCATAAATTAATTTAACTGTGTTTTAATCATTCTATCTGTTTCTAATTTGGTTATGCTCCAAGAATTCTTGTTGTCATGATTTGTGAATACGTACACTTAATCTATGTATTGTACCATTTTATTTTGTCAAATTGTAAATTTTATAATTAAATTAAAAATTACGTTATAAAAAACTTCAGTAGTAGCGATAAAATTCCTGAAAACGAATGGTTTAAAACAAAAAACTTTGAGTCATTTTTTACTGAAAAACATTGTTGCAAATTTGAATCAGAACAATATTACATGACCGATTAAAGAACATTGTCAATCATATTTCTCGTCTTATAGAACTGTTGTCGTTGTATTGCTTTCACAGGATCCTTATTAGTGATTTAATTTTGTAAAAGGAATAAAACTAGCGAGAAAATGACGGACTTAAAATTTATTTCCTTAGGACACGAGATTGGGCATAAAATATTATACAAAAGTAGAAATGGTGTGGATATTAAATCCAATTATTTAGTCTCATAGATCTCTTCCGTCGCTTCAGTAGTATTTCCTCTATGATCTGAATCTTGTACATACCAATATACGTTTTTTGAATTTATTTTTAAAGTTTGATCGCTGACTTTCTTGGCATTGTAGACACTCAGACATTAAGCATCGTTTTCGATTAAATTTAAATTAAAAAATGACCTATTTATACTGCAAATAAATAAATTTTTAAGTTCTCCTCAATTCAGTCCCTAATTACAAAATAAATATTCACGGAATATAATGTTAGACTTAAAGTTTCTGTAGTGTCTCTGCCTGTCCAAAAATATATTTTTTTTTCTTTTCCTCCTGGATGATTCCATCGATCTCAACCAATGTTCGCATATATGGCCTTTCCAACTCAGAAAATAGGTATTTGAAGGCTTCATAGAAGTAACAGACGTAATAGTTCGATACCAAAGCGTTCGGAGTGTTTCAACACAAAATAACCGTTTCTTTATTCACCTCTCGCAGGTTTGCACGTGTTGGTGATACCGTACTCACCTTAGCGTTGGAGATAACCTTGGAATTCAGGCTCGTGTAAAATAGATGGTGAAAAGATGACAATGATAAAACTCACTGAATTTTACCACTGAAAACTTTACAAAAATAATTCTTATGAATATTGATTTTATAGTTATGGTTGACAAAAATTTCATTCACTCATTCAGTTGAGCAAATTCATCCCACATACATCCAGTATCGATCGAACCATCTACCGGTCGGATGTACTTGAGTAAATAAATAATAATTATTATAAATTAAATTATTATACAGTTCACACCTTCTGGCTTTGATAGACTAAATTTTTGCAGTGAGAGATAAATTTAAAATAGGTTAATTTAAGTGGGAGTTTACTAGTAGTAATAAATACTTCCCAACATTTTTACAGTGGTTCTTATAATTCTATGTTTTATTTGATATTTAATTTTATCTTTATTTAATAAATAAGTTGAATGTAATGCACCTATTCTTATGCATTATAATAAAACTTTTTCAGGATGAAAAGGTTATAAAATATTCTTAATCTTATCATACGAGGGTGGTCTGAAAAATGTTCGACCTCAACGTGAAGATGGCAGCACTTGTAAATAAAAGCTAGTGAATTTCGTTGTTCATCTGTTGACAGTTACTCACCAAAGTTTCAGCCATTTTGGGCGCGCAGTTGTTATGTAACAGTCGTTTGAGTGAGTAGATGTGAGTGTTTTTGTGAAAAGATTCGTATCGTAATCGTATTATGATATCCCATTATGAAATAATAATCATAAAATAAATATAACACTAATTTAATTTTTATTTTTATTGATTTGTTAATATAATAAATATTTTAACAACTTTTATGCATTACTCTAGATTACATTGTACTTCTTATGAGAGCAGACGACGGGTAAACATACTTGCCGGTTTATTCACAAAAAAGTGATTTACTTCTAAGCACGTAGATTCGGTATCTCTCCTTCACTGATAAACTCAAAAAAAAAGACCGCCTTTGAAAATCCTCTCGTTTCATATGCCAATCGAGTCCTATTCACTCGCCATACATAGGCTTCCCGATTCCAAAAAGGAATTAATGTTAAATTTCACCACGAGCTGCTTATTCGGGCTTTATCCATAACTGTGACTGAGCAGTAGAGAGCGAACTAAAAATAATTCGAGACCAATCTTCCGAAAATATAAAAATTTGTTAGATGTATGGATTTACTGAGGGTATTAAAGAGTGGGATGGAAAAGCTATATGATTAGGGCGGAGCAAAGGCTTTGACGAAGGATCAATGCTGTGGGAAACGATCGCTTCACCTTTGCATATAAAAAGTTATAACTACCTATGTCACTCATATAAACGAAGGGGTTAGCGGGGATATTCATGCGATTATCACGCTTTTTGTGGTGATAGCGAATAGCGAAATATTTACCAAACAGGGTCAATCTTGCAGCTATTCCTAAAATACAATAAATATATATATTGTCATTGATATTTTTAAAGGACCCATCAACTTAAAGAGGCAGATTACAATATTACTTAAGTAATTATTGCAGGAATTCTGCAAGGGTTTCCAACCGGGTAGGTTGAACGGATAAAACCGACGTTTTGGCATCTGCCTTCGCACCCGCCCAGGGACCGAATTCCTACAGCAGTGTTCGACTCTTTGAGCAGGTGGCTGCGGAGCGGCCGAAACGTCTGTTTTATCCGTTTAAACTACTCTGTTTGAAATCCGTGAAAATGTCATGCAATAGACACACCTGGGAATCACGAGATCTTTTTAGTAATTATTCTCAGAAAATGATACGAATTGGAAGGAATTCAATTTATTTAACGTGAACTCCCGATTAAACACGTCTTGTAAACTTTGGTATCTTTGAAGATGTTGAAAACAAACACTTGTTACCATTTAAGAGGTCATTACAACATACCTACCGAAAGGGTGTAAAAATTTGAGCCCTAGAACACATCTCGCGAGCATTTTACTCGCAGTATTCCCGTAGTTATATTACACGTCTTACTCATCACACATTCTCACTAGGATTACGATCGAATCCGACGGAAAGCTCGGGTTATGAAGAGGGTTGCTACGGAAAGCAGATCTCGCAAACGTGATATCCTAGGAAATTAGTAAGACTCTCCTGAAACATCAGCTTAGGATACTCAAGTGATTATATAAAATTTCGGCAATTAAAGTGCTCTTGAGTAAACTTTTATTAAACGACACCTTCTTCCTTATTTGGATAACACATGATTAACGTACCTTTACATTGAGCATTCTACGTGTAGAGCAATACTTTAAAGCAAATTCCAATACATTTACTATCTTATGGTAAACTACGTTTGCGGAAGGCATAACCGATATTAAGTGACCTTCCTCTTACTTCAACCTATACGATAATGAGCATAAAGTAAGACGAATGGATGCTAGGACGAGTCGTTATAATAATTCATTCTTTACGTGAAAGGTAGGCGATGATTAAAGACTAAATAAATATTTCAAACTTCCAGTGTTCACAACGCCTTCCACTCACCTAAAGGCGGCTTGAGGAGTTAATATATGGATGTAAATGTATCTTCTGTTTTCTCAATAAAATTTGAATTGTGTTTCAGCAAGTCTGTAATGTGATTAATTATTAATGGTAGAATTGGTAAAAGTAATTCTGGTGGAGATAATATGTGCCTATCAATACGGCTAACTTTAACCTGATCTTATGGCACCTTAATGATACAAAGATGATCAGCGTGCTGCTAAATATAAACTGTATTACTATTTTAAGCAGTACCTTCAATCTTATTTGGAAACAACATGGTTGAAATAGAATCTGTTGAATGTACTGTATTGAGAAAAGCTTTGATGTAACTTCCGAGAAAATATTTAATACCTTCTGTATGTCATATAAAGTGCTCTTCGTGATGTATTAAAGTCATAATCTCTTTAATTAGCAATAGAAGTATCAGTAATATTAATCATGATGGAGTTACGTCTTCCAATGCCACAACGTTATACTTGCTATTTCGATTGTTAACGAATCAAGAAGATTTTTTGGTCGATAAACGTACAGATGAAAAAACGTTACTTAATGATGCAACCGCGCTTTAGAAAACAAATACGTCATAGAAAATATAACTGTTGTTAAATTTGCGCTCTTATTTGAATTAAAGATTCATTATGCATGTAAATTCACTTGGGTCGGGATGGGTTGTAATTTTGCGTTTCCCCACCGGAAGTAAACCGAAACCCCTCGGAGACGATTGCTGGTTAGAATGCTGCATGTGAGCATACATCTTCTCTAATAACGGACCTTATCAACGCACCTGGGTCAGAGTAGTATCCTGTGAGCCTCGCACCCTATATCATGAGTTTTCTCATCAAGTGGACCTCGTTTCCTTGACCGCGGCAAGGGTCCGCATTAAGGCATAAGGATTCACGTTGCCTGGCGAAAAGACGGGGCCTGAATTTTCGCCTTCTTTTTTCCCTTCCTTCCGAGATGCGCTCTTTCGTTAAAAACTCGCCCGCAGTAAATTCCGAAGAAATTTTATTTCTTAATGAATGCACGGCGTGTGGACCGAAAAAGCGGGCTGAGAGCAAATGGAAGAAAAAGAAAACGAAATGGCGTTACTGTAACATGCAGATCGTTTTGGGAAAGGAAATGGGAAAACGGAGGGACACAGCTCTACTGAAGAATACTACGGAAGATATTTTTATAAGAATAATGCGCGGACATTTAGCTCCTGTTGAATATGTAATAATAATAATAATAACAGCAATAATTTATTATGCTCTCGTTAGATTCCCATAGAGCAACAAAAAGTACAAAAATCCTCAGAGAACAAAAAATTATAAATCACGGCGTAAATACAAAAATGTATGGAAAATTAAAAGAATAAAAGAATGTACTGAGAAATACAAAACTATGTGGAAATACAAAAATACGAAATAAAGAAAAACACAACATAGGTTTTTAGAGAAATTAGAACTTAAAGATAGACATCAAGGGAGGGAAAAGAAACGAGATACAACTCGTCTATCACAATACCCATTTAAACATCAGCTGCTACGAGATAGTGGAATAATTTTAACTTAAAATCTCTCACCGAGCTGGAATATTTTATAGAGTCAGGTAAAGAGTTCCAGAATTTAAAGCCTTTAATATGAAATGAATAAAGGAAAATGTTTGAACGAGGTGTAGGATATGTAATTTGCTCGGGTAAAAAAAGAAAATAACCAGAAAACTAATATAATCCACAGCATAGAAATCATGAAGAATATGTAGGCGCCGGGATGCACGTAATTTAGAGTATGGTTTTTTTCAGACAAGGATACATTTTAAGCCTCTAAAAGAGATTTATCATCGAAGTTATTTATAAAAATATATAAATAGGAGGAAGGCTCATGCGATTTGTTCAAAGAGGAGCTAAGGTAGCTATGACATGCCATTTAATAAGTTCCACTTTAATTTATGAGCGGAAATAGATACCGATGATTTACTGGAGTTTAGCAAGTCGTGAAGGCAACAACAAATGTAGAAATTTCTCTCTTGAATACTCCTGTAAACTCTATGCTCGTTTATGTGAAGTAGGATAGCAGGATGTAAAAAATTAGAAATGTGTGATAAAAATACTTAAAAAGGAGACCTAACAGTGAAAAAATGAATGGCGTTTTTTTGGGTAGAGAAATGAATTCAAGAGCCATCTCTATGCTAAAATTAGAGCCAATACAACCACTGTAAATTGCGCTACGGATGTTTGAAAAATTTTCACGAACTTACCACGGTCTTGAAATTACCCTTGTTTAATCTGTATGAAACCCCTAGAAATATTTTATATCCAAGGTAACATTTTCTAATTCTACATTCCGGTTTTTTTAAATATCTCTTTATTTTCAAATAAGGTTTGTCTTATGCTATTGAGGATTCGATAATCAAATTCGCATCGAGAGTTGCTGCCAGATTTCCTTCGTAAAGAAAATCAGAACCGGGCCTTCGGCGAACGAACGCATACAATTTAAATTAGACTACCACTCCTTCCCCAAGCAGCCCACTTGAAAGAGGAGAGACACCGCTGTCTGAGCATCTCAACGAATTCCCAAGTGCTCCATTCTCGAAGCGGCTCACGCTTGATCACTTCCACGTCTTCGAAACTGCAAGTCGTCTGCTCGTTCCGAGGAGGAGGCAGAATCCGGCGGATAAGAAGGAGGAGAGGATGGCATTTGGTTGCGGCGTCCCCGCATACTGAAGAGTCCGTAGATGACGCAAACGATTTCGCTCCTCCGGTCGTTTCCGGCGAACGCCCTCATCGAGAGCGGGGGAATCGGTGTTGATGTTACGACCCCCCTGGAAGACACACAACAAGGCGGATGCCGAAATATCCAAGTGTGGGCTCAAAACCCGTGCTCGAGAACTACTTCTCGGGCCTCTTGGGTATTCGTTAGAGGCGGATCGTGCATTTCCAATACTGGTCTCCGGGTCGCAGGTGTAATCTAGACGGCGATAATTTCCTAAATTCCGAGTCATCTCGAGTCAATTCCCGGGTCCCGAATGAGATCGCGAATGTAATCGAAGAGTCGGAAGGCGATAACTTGCGTTTCCATAGATAACGAAGCGACCTGTTTTCATACGCGAGAGGTTTCTTTTTTGAATGGATAAATGCTTCTAAAATATTATAATGCCAACAAAATCCACTATTTCGGCCTTAACTTGGCGGTAGTTCTCCATACAATAGGAGGAAAGGCACAACTTTTACTCGACACTGCAAACTTTATTCTTGTACGATCTAGGTTTCGACGCTTTGAGTCATGTATTATAATACAAGTGATACTAATAATTAGAATTATTACTAATTACTAGTATTTCAAAGAAATTTTATATACTCCTAGTTTAAAGTATTCAAATAACTTTACTAGTAGTGGGACTAGTGATAAAATGTTTCTTAGCTGTATTTTTGTTAAATTTGTTCCACATTAAAAGATCTTCAGATATTTGAATAGGTTTAAAGAAAAAAATACTTCAGTTTATATCTCTAAATTTAGAAACAAAAGCCGAGAGCCAAAAATAAATTACAAGTTTCCTTTGGTTAGTAGTGTGAAACTACGGAATACGTTTATATGTAGGATGTCTCTTTCTAGCACAAAATTATATAATATTTTTTATTTATAATCCACGGAGATAATAATTTGTTTAAATTCGTTAAGAAAATAATATTACTGCTTCACATACTCTCTTAAAATATTTCATTATTATTTTTATTGTTATCTTGTACTAAACCTTTCTGCAATTTGGAATGTTGTACCTTAATTTCCGTTTTATTTTGAAATTATGTCATCCATATATATAATGTTAAAATTTGCATGTTCTATTGTGGCTTACCGTGGACCATTAATTAAACTCTTGCCATACTCCAGAGTTTCACGTATATTACCGCATGCCCTTTCTTCCTTTGATCCACCTGCTGTTTTCAATTTTCTTCGTAGCGGATTATTTTAATCTCCTAATTGCCGGTTTTCTCGTTACGCTCCTCTTTACGTCCTAAATTGAAATATGTTTACCGTCAATTCATCCTTTCATTTCAGAAGCTTTACACCGTAACTAAATATTCCATTAACTACCACAATTTGCTTAATACGGTTTCCCTTAATTTTAATGCAATAAAATGTATCGTCGTTGCAAGTGTTTAAACTAAACCAAAAAATAAAAGAGATTGCAACCTTGAATTTCTTGACCTACGGCAAACAATTCACTCTTTAGCTCTGCAGACTAAATTGTATTACCCCGTAGAGAATTAAAAACTTACGATAATAAAAAGCCTCTACGGTTGTGCTTTACGAAGAGAGAGAATTTTATTTAGATATTATGAATATGTAAATATAGGATCTTTTCATAACTCAAATTTATTCATATTTCATACATTTTATTCCACCATAACTAAACATAATTCTTCGATTAGTGCAACGTTACGCTTTTCAAAATTCAGCGATTGACAAATTTTTGAGCGGCAGCGCTCACTAATTAACCAATTAAGAATAATTAAAGAATTAAATCATTTCTCGCTTACAGAAAAGGTACGTGACATTTTTCATGTAAGGTTTCACTAAAAACGAGTCACGTGCCTGACCTTTAAACTATCCGGATGAAACCTTTACTATATCGCCAAACAAGTTTTCTTGTTTCACTCTGCATAAAAAATTGAAATTTACAAGACTCAATTTTCTATTCAAGTGGAATGTTTTTGGAACCAATCATATTATTTTCAATGAGTGAATTTCATTTCACAAAGTGCGTGATAAATCAAATCATTCCCAAAAGTTTAAGTTACACTATATATGATATGGTTAAAGCTTTGAACTGAATAAATTCCATATGCTGGGTTTTATTAAACCAATATATACACCTTTTACAGACTTACTTTGGGTAAATGAATAGTTCCAATTACGATGACATTGAACTGATAGGTAAATTATAACTTGAAATGGATACATCACCGAAAAGTTAATTTGTTCGGAATGCGAAGCTATTCTAGCGTATATGATTTGTGATATATGTTTTCTTCACTCAAAAACCAACAACAAAAAAATTATTTATAAAAGCTTAGGTCATTTCTCTATATTTTAGCTCTAAAAATATAAAGCAATCGGCAGAGAGATGATTTATTCAGTAGAACTGTAAAACAAATATTTTTTCCCGAAAATTAGAGAAATATTTTCATGGACTTTTGTATTCATTATATAATAATTTCATTTTTGTTGCCTGGAATGAATGGATACAATTTTATTTTTGTAATACTGCAGAATTCTTAGCCACCTAGATGATACCAATAAATACACTTTGCCTGCATATCCCGCAATTTTAATTTAACGATAAATGTGAGAGTACATTATCTAGAGGGATTGCGTAAGTTGTCTCCATATATTGAATCTGTGAATTTTGTGCAATTAAAGGAACTAAATGGCTTTAGTTAGAAAAGCGTTGCAGATTAGTATAATATATTATCATTGAAACTGGGTCAAATCGTATCTTCGTTGATTTATTCTACCTAAGACTGCTATTTCTTCGAATAAAACAGGCCTTGTGACTAATCTTGGTTAATTAAGAACGAATTTCGTATGATCCCTCTCAATTTAATATCTCGCTCATACAACAAACTTCCACCTATGTAAAGGTATCCCTGGAAGAAATTAAATGCAAGATTTAGATTAAGTTTTCTAATTTATGCAATTTAGTTGTAAGGTAGGAAATTGTAACACGGCCTTTAATGAAGCACAGGTTTTAAAACTCTAAAAAAGCAGTCTTTGTCAACACTCCGCGTTACTACTGATTCCGGAAACAACGGAGTCCCGGATCTGAGAAGGTCAGAAATCCGGACCTTTCCGTTATTTCCGGAATCCGTAATAACGCGGAACGCTGACAAAGAAGACTTCTGGAGAGTTTAATGACCTCTAAAGCAATTTTTTTTTTCATCGTCTTCGTCTTTCAATATTTTCATTCACCAATATTTTGGTATTTAAATAAGAATTTTAATCCTGTTTACAGACTTTTTTGAATTACTAATTAAATTGCTTCCCTGGCGAAAAAGTAGATCTCTTATCCACAGGTCGTTATAACACAGTCCGACAAATTTGAACTTTTTTCAGTAACATGGATGGTAATAGCTGTTCTTAACTAACTTCGGGTCGCTGATTACAGTTTTATGAAATCAGAAAAGTCCCACCAAGTACGAATTTTTGTAACGGTGACTTTTACCTTTTTATCAACCATAATTCCGGGTGTGATTGCCTACACCACAATTATCATGTTAGAGTATTTATTTCATGTTTCATCAATGTAATACAAAGTAAGAAGACAATATACATATCAATAAGGGAAATATTATGCATATTTATTTATGAAATTTTATGTATATTTTCTATAAAAAGGACAAATGAGCGTTGAACTTACCCTTGAACATGGCCAAAGAAATCCAAAAATTCTGTAAATATTTCCTGAATCCCTTTTCTGCCTAATATCTTTTATTTCTGTGGCATTGAGTTTTCCCTTATGAAAAAATAAAAAATATTTAATATACTAAACGTTTACAGCTGGAAATGGTAACCCATAGACTGATTTGAGGTTGGAGATATCTCTCGGAAGCGAGCGGGACTGAATCGTACTTTGCCTAAAATCTACAAGGACTAATTGAAACGGAATAAAATTGTATACTAGAATAAAGGTTACTTTAAGAGCTTTAAGATGAGTGTATATGATGTCCTGTAAGTTTACAATTCTTTGAGAAAGGAGCTGTTTAGTTAGCTTGCAGGCACCGAAATCCACACTTTTTTGGAGGCCCTGTCAACTCACCATTTTGTTGTTCTTCGAATTCGGCCTAGGAATAGAAAATAAATGCATTAATGAACTGATAAACATTAAAGATATACTTTCTTCTTCTTCTTTTCTTCCTTAGCACTACAGCCCGGTGTGGGCCTTGGCCTCCCTCAAGACGCCTGCCCATTCTCTCCTGTTCTGCACTTCCTCCCACCATCTTTCAATCCTCATAGCCTTTATGTCTTCTTCCAAATCCTGCATCTATCTTTTCCTCGGTCTTCTTCTTCTTCTTTTTTCATCCATCCTTCCATGTAGTAATTTCTAGGGCAGCCTTTCTTCATTCATTCTTTCCACATGACCCAGCCAAGCTAGTCTCTGAGCCTTCGCAAATCTCACTATGTCCTCGCCTCTTACACTATTTTCTATTTCCCTATTTGTTTTTATCCTCCAAGTTTCAGCGTCGTTGACAGGACCATATATCTTTCGTAGAACTTTCCGTTCAAATATCCGCAAAGCCTCTTCATTAGTAGCAGACATGGTCCACACTTCTGCTCCATATGTCACAACTGGTCTGATGAGTGTCTTATATATCTTGATTTTCATGTCCCTGGTTAACAAGTTGGACTTCAGGAGCTTAATATTAGCAAAATATGCCCTATTTCCATACATTATCCTCTTGTGGATCTCCTCTATCATTAAATTCTTACAATTCAAATTAGTACCTAGGTAATGGAAGCTTTTTATATTTTCAAAATTAAAGATATACATTTAGAGTGTTTTCAACCTACAAATATAAAGATAAAAATTAACGATGAAATTACTTATTTAATAATAATTTAATAATAATAAATAAATATTTAAAATAATAATAATAAACTTATTTAAATAAAGTATTTATTTTTTATGCAAAATTCTCGAAAACAGTACGTGGTGGACGATTTTAATAACCACTGCTGAATATACCGCAAAAAATATACCAAGAAATGAGTAACGACGTCAATTTTACCAAAACCTTGTCGGTCTGTGTAATTTTTACTACTTTAAATTATTCTGTTTCAGTCCCGGTACATAAATACCGAGGGAAAAAGCTTGAAAAACTACTAATTTCAATCCCGCGGGGGAAGGTAATCGTTCTTTTCATGTTTTGCATCGTTAATACAGAACATCATGATTCAGTCGGGGCCATATTTTTAAAGTCTGGTGACCCTAACATAAATACCGCCCGTACCTTCTTTTTCTGATTCTATCTCCCTCTCATTAATTTCCAGTCCAGTTGAAAAATCCAGCGGGAGTTAAATTGACCCTTTCAATAATAGCTTGCATTTCTATGGCGGATCCGCAGAGAGTAATATTTCGCGAGGTTTTCGGGGAGGCTCCGTAAATTGCGAGCATTATTTAATCAAAGGACCCGGGCATGCGATTAATCTCGCCGTATGGAAATTTAAAATTCGCGAGACGGCGATGATTCTGATAAAAACGAACTCTCGGTGCGCGCAGTTAAGCAGGCGAGTGGATTACAAATGAATGAACGTAACTGCTCGGCGTTCTTGAAAACGGTTTTCTCCGGGAGGAAAGTTGAAAAAAAGGACGGGAGGTGGCGGAAAAAACAGGGAACGGGGAGGAAATAAAAAAGGGAATAATAAAATCTCACCTTGGCGTAAAAAGGCGCACCTTGAACCGACTGCCGCTGATAAATCCCGGCAACCCCATCACGACGAGCGCATTTATCCCGAATCCTACTTAACATTCCTCTTAATTATGACCCGTTTGCTTTTAACGACCTTCCCTTATCGTGTCTGAGAAAATATGCCAAGGTTCCGTGACGAGTATTTTCCTTCCCGCCGCTCTGATTTTTTCGGTTGGCGTGAGAGAAAAACGGGGAGGGATTGACCTTTTCTAGCCCGGTTTACTCACGGCTTGTTCATCGGCATGTTTGTGCTGGAGGGTCAATTCGGCGTAGGACGATTCGGACAAAGCGGTGTGAAACCTGACCTGAAAACTTGCGTTTTTCTGACTCGTGTCAACGAAGCCTTTGCCGAAAACCAAAGCAAACTCGCCATCAACGCACGTGCGTATACGCAAGTATGCGTGTATCGCCCGATCTCAATTTAAGTAACCCTAGACCGCAACAGCGTCAACGCTGCGTTACCGCGTGTCAGAAAAGCACAAGTGTACATCAGGACTAAGACAACTCGCCGTAATGGTTGCTCTATACTGTAAGCAATGTTTCCGAGCAATCATGAACATTGTGTTGCAACAGCTTATAAACAAAAATAGAAACAAATGTACAAATAGCGACATGACTGGGACTTGAACCCAGGAGTAAACCACCATGCCACATTAATCCTACCTCTGGTGTTATTTTATGTAGTTTATAAACAATTCAAAAACATTGTTACGGATCCATCTGTACGTTTTTTTGCCTCCGGACCTCACGCAGTGTATCACTGTTTAAGGAAACCAGTTGCACTTCTTTGGTGAACTACCACTTTTATAGCAGCCCTATAGTTTTCATATTACCGACTAAAGGAAGAGTATTCTCTATTTCGTTTTCGCTACTGTTACTCCAAACGATTTTCCAATTACTTCCAAACTATCCCTTACTAATAACGATTCCCGCAATTAGAAATTGTGACACCTTACAAAGGAAGTGCAGAATGTAAATATTCAATTAGTTTTAAGTAGAAAAAGCAAAGCGGCTGCTGATGGTTATTTTATAATTAAAGAATAAATTCCGAAAACCATCAAGAAACTTGGAAAGCGGCTATACGTATTTCGACTTCCAAGAAGTCATCGTCAGGCTAAGGTCGGCAAAGAAATGCCAAATATAAATGCCAAATAAATACGTATAGCCGCTTTGCAAGTTTCTTGATGGTTTTTGGAATTTATTCTTTAATTATAGTTTTAAATAGTTTTTCTGGATCCACATTTAAAACTAGCAATAGATTTCATGAGTATATAATTCTGCCTACTGTCTCTGAGTAGCTGAATCATATTCGCAAACACGTTCAGACTCGTTGAAACATAATACAAGTTGCGGATGATTCCCATTTCAGTTGGAAACCAGAAACACAATTTTGTTGTACAACATCATTGAAACAATCACACAACATCACTGTAGCAGTTACGCAACAAGCCGGAAACAAATTTGAGCTGTTGCAAAACATCTGGAGCATTGCTATAAAGTAAGAATATTTAGAAAACGGCTATTAATGCATTAGAGTTTAAAATTGCTTTCGTCCCCAGGGGCAATAAAGTAAGCATCGCTTTTGAATTATATAAAAGGATGTTTCTAAAAAGAGCGACGATCCTTCTTTTTTTCTCCGAATACCGGCGATTGAGGCAAGGGACGCCGATAAAGACGGCTATTGGAGATTTTATTCCTCTAAATCCAGGAGAATTGCTTACAAACATTGTTAGAAGTGTCTAGGCTCAAGACTCGGGTTAGGTTTAGTTGGATTGTGTTGGGTTGATGTATTACGCCGAGTTTTCACCGAACCGTGTTGAAGATGTACGATACGGGGGAGGAATGAATACGGCAGAACCGAATAGGAATTCCGACGAATCGATCCCTCTAAATTCCGACCCGAGGCGGAATGGGGTAACAATTCGTTAAATGGAATGAACCGTAATAAAATCAGGGTCGCATTATCCTCGGATCGTGTTAGCGCTCGATTCGGTACGAATCGGCGTAAGACGAGAGACGGGATGAACCTAACGCCGTTCTATCGAAAGCCCTTTGTCATTGGAACCAAATACATTTGTTACTCGGTCTATTATGCTCATTTTGCTCGCGGCAGAATTGATGGCGCTATTTCATTAGTAGATGAGCTCTGCTCATCACAAAGGCATGCATGAAACCTTTCCCTACGGAATTCTGTGTATCAACACGTGTCCTGCGAAGGGAAAAAACGGTTCGTTCGCAGAAATAGCGAATTTGCATAGATGTCGTTCGGGTATAATACTCTTTGCTCTTAATGACGCCGCGTTGGTTGCCATCTGGCCACGTGCGCCGATTGTATTCTTTCTCGATGCTCGATTTTTCGCCATTTACTCTTTTCCCTTCCGGAGTAGGCTGGTTAATGGTCTACTTTGTTCGCAGTTCTCCTTCATTTCTTCCTGGCTTTCCTCTACCGCATTCTAATATATTTTCATGCGTCGCTCTTCCTTCCCCAACCTGAATTCCATCCATTACGTTCCGAAAGCTTTTTCTGGTAAGGCCGAAAATGTATCCATCAGGCCGCACTTTTTGGTGTTTTGCTTGTATTCAAATATCCCATCATCGGAATTTTACCTAGAGGAACGAAAGTAATAATAATAATAATCGGCTTTGTTTTGGTGCAAGGATGAGACTTTTAAGTCTCTTCTTACATCTAACCATAAGTTATTAAACATTTCGAGAGGTAACTTTTACGAATAAGACAAAAGAAATGGCAAAAAGAGGGAAATATTTTGTGGGTTTAAGAAATAAAACATGTGTCAGCACTTAGGAAAAAACAATGCAGGAAAACATCCACGGTGATGGGATAGTGAAAACCCTGCAAAACTTACTGAGAATTGCAACTGAAATGGAAAGGAAGGAAGATAGAGGAAACTATGAAAATTGAACAAGTTTAATAAAAAAGGCAATATATGCGCACTTTTTATGCAAACATTTCAGCTAGAACAGAAATCAATTACAGAACTAAGCAGCAAAATGAAACAAAAACCAACAAGATTAAAATAAACATTGAAGTAATGGCAAAAGTAATGAGAAAGCATGACAAATATTCTACATATAAAAATCTTAAAATTATAATCGCTAATGTAAGGAGACTAGTGACAAATAATTTCCATTTCATTTCAAATCATTAACATGATGTAATAGTAGAGAAACGTAATGATTAAACAACCGTGTTTACTGAAGGATAGGATTAGAAGTCCGCACTGAACGCAGAGAAAGGTCGCATGCGGGCTGACAACTACATCTCTTGTCTTGGCTGCACATCCATATGTAGCCTTATATGCTTTTTTACGCTGTTAAAAGTTATTAAATAACATAACATAATAACATTATTTATAGAATTAATATTCGAATATACTTCCCTTAGCTAGATCTCTATCGTCCAAATGTTTCTTTGACCTTAAAATCAAACTAAGGCATCATTCAAAGTTCAACCTTCCATCAAAAATTAAAAGCAAAAATGGATACATTCTCCGATTTGAATGTGCGCCAAAATCTCAGATTCGAATACAAAATAGAAGTATTATTACGGAATTAGGCGAACGAAAGGGAAAAACGCTCGCTCGTATGTATTCAAATTACTTGTTTAAGGATAGAGATAGCGCAGCGAATTCAGAAATTTATTCATTGTGTGCTATTCAGCTAGCTTTACTGAATGCCGCAGATTGAACAAAAACAAAAATAAAATAGCACCCAGTTGTAATTACAAAAAAATGTTATTACGTTGCCAGGCATCGGTATTACAATTTAGAGTAGTAGTTCTCTCAGTATCGGTCTCGATATCCCGAAAACCCTTTTAAATGTCTCATTTTTGGGCAGCAAAATTCAGCCGACAAAATCCTACAGATATAAAATCCAACAAATCCTTCCATCACATGGGCGTCAAAGCTTTTAGCTTCAGTGGAATGCATTAGCTAGTGTAAGGTCACAGCATGACGCAAATAATGTAGTGCAATGTAACGTTTTGCTGAATTTAATTTATAATGATTCATAGAAACCTGTTAGTTGAATTTTATTATTTAAACGATAATTGAATAGTAAATGAGCGAGTTCCGCAATTAGGGTACATCACAACCAATATTTAGATCTTCCACTTACACTGTACTTTACTATTCTATATTACATTTTAACTTTATAATAAACTTACATCTTGCGCATGCTATTCAATATAATTTTCTTATAATAATGTTGCATTCCTCAAGAAAGGAGTTATTATATACACTAAATTCAAACTAAAAAATGATACGCTAATATTTGTTTGTAAGGTTCTAAGAGTGTTCTATGATCATGGTGGCTATATAAATAAGCTTTATTTGTTTATATAAAATTTAAGGACATTTTGTGTCGAATAACCTAAACTCAATGTTGATATCTTTGAGAAATTTTATACGTAGATGGCTCCTAAACTGTTTTCCGAATTACCTAAAGATATTTCTTCTCCACTCGCTGGAAGAGAATTTACTTCGTTGATTGAAGGAATAGCATTTTTCCTCATTCTGATATAGAAGTTTATTTCCAGTAAATTTATTGTTCTCTTTATCCATTTTAATTATAATTGTTTCCACACCATAAATTCTAAGTAAATTTTGCTTCCTCTATAATACTTATTTTGTTACCTTCAAACGGCTATTTTTCTTCCAAGTTATTTTAATCCCTGAAGAAGGATTCATTCTGTCATGCTTGAATTTTATTTATGTTTAAATGTAAATTTTGTACTAGTTTGTATCGCTTTTCCTTGAAATGACGTAAATAGTTGTTATTATTAATAAACTATGCAAAACATAACAGAGCTCTAGGATAGAAAACTGAATTGAATTTGCAATGAAGAATAGGCCACTGGGCAAGATAATTGGTATGCGAGCGACCAGCAGCCTTCGTATTGAACACCCCAGCACCATCTCAAAGAAGCTTCTAGAAATCAATCCCCATCCTTTTAGCTCCCTTTCGGTTTAAAATCAATGTCTCCTAATGGGACTCGACGAATCTCAAAAGTTATCCCTCGAGGAAACACCCACTCGAAGACAAGTGCAGCCCCCTCGGAAGGCGAGGCAATTTCCCGAGAGCCACATTTCGCTACATCCAGAAGGCTCCGAGACGTTCCCATTAAAACCCCTCGGAGCCGAAAAAAGAGAAACCCCTCGCTTGACGACGAATAATTAAATAACGGGAAATCCTAATAAAGAGCGATATTCTATAATGAAGCCTTCGTTAATCCCCCCTTCTCTCTTCTTCAGGGGGAGGACTCCATCTACTCCCAGGGCGGTGCCTTCGAATGCGCCCCCTGCGCCGAGGGCTGCGAGAGGTGCTTGGACGGCAGCCCCTGCATCGCCGCGCTCAACTGGGTGCTGCGCTCCGCGGTGCTGTGCCTCTCCCTGGCTACCGTTCTGCTCCTCCTCCCCCCGCTCCTTCTCTTCACCTGGAAGTACGCCCACGTCAAGGTACTTTTCCCGCCCGCTCTTTTTTCTCCCCGACGTCCCCCTCACGCAGCTCTTTTTTCCTCGTGGATCGAAAATAAAAGCCCTCTCCTCATCCCGGAACCTCGCGTCGATTCCATAATCAAAGGGGAGTCGGCTTTTTTTAGCTCCTTTCGGGTCTGCGGGTTGTTTAAACAGCGTCCTCGGCGGCAGTTATTTGCCCCCATTCAAACGCCAATGCCAAATAATCGCCGCGGACTTCCTCTGTTTTTCGAAATATTGCTGGATAGCGGATGACGAGGTCGAATGTGAAAAATCCGGCTGTTTTTCTTTCATTAAGGCGTGGGAGTCGGGCGCCATTTCCCAGTCAGGGACCTCCTACCCTTGCTGACGGGGGGGTATCTCTCGCCTAGGCATGCAATATTTTTCTCCTCGACGCTCCCTTACGAAAATGAAACATCTGCAGGAGTGCTTCCCAGGCATTCCGGTTGCTGGCCTTAAAAGCCTAGGCCAGGGTTGGCGAACCTTCTGGTGCAAAAGTGCCATATTTGATAAAAATTAAAGGACTTGCGTGCCAATGTGGTGTCAATCCATGCAGTGAGATGATGATATATATTTAATAGTATCAACAATTAGGATTTAAGTAACTTTCTTATGTATTATTAATTTCAAAATGAGACAGTTAATAAACGTGGATTCTGTTCATAATTAATGGTAATTTAAGATTGTTTAAGTTAATTACCATCCATGAATGATGGAGTCTCACAGATAATCAATGTAAGTTTTGTTTGTTATGAATGACAATCAACTCGATTATTTAAGACAATTGAAAATTCTTACTCCCATCGTTGGCCTCATAAAATGAATAGTATCGCCATCTCTCAGTATCGTTTAGCACCAAATTGGCACGCAAGTCCTTATATTCATCAATATGGTACTCTTTCCGCAGAAGGTTCGCCAACTCTGGCCTAGGTCCTACAGTGCCACGTACACTCCTGGCCAAAATTAACGCAGCACCTCCCTAGCGATCCTTACGGCCGGTGCTGCGTTAATTTTGGCCAGGACTGTACATCAGCCTAGCGTCGCTGATGTATGTGGTTGAAAGGGAACGATTATTATACCTAATTTAATTTATTATTGCGGCTGAGAAAGTGAAGAGATAGACGTGAAGTCATTTAGAACAGGGGAAGGGATTCCAATCAAGAGTGAATAGATTTAAACGACTCATCTGTGAACTTGGAGACGCTCATCATCTCCCATGAGTTCCGTGTGAAATCTTTCAAATCTGTGCTTCCATGTGTAATATCCTCCTCGTCTTTCTTTCTGAAATACTTTGTCTGTAAATGATAGTTAAAACTTTTCCACCAGCATCAAATCAACTCCTAAGCTCCAATAAAACCCTAACAATGATATTTTTTCCTTAGAGTCGATATCAATGTAGTATTACACGGGGAAACTCAGATTTAAAAGAGTCTGATTTCTTTTGATTTTCTAGGGAGATAATGACTGTTTCCGAGTTAAAAAATAATTCATTAAAAATGTCAATTATAATTTAATAAAACAAAAAATTCATTATAATCAACTCACCTTTGATTGTCTTCCTAACTTTCCCATCTTACTTGCTCAGCCATCTTACCCATGATGATAAATTTAATGAGCTATAGCGGGGATGGCGAACATATGGCACGCGTCCCAAAGTGGCACACAAAACTCCTAAAACATTATTTTTTTGCATTATTCACTTAAGAAATGAAGCTACACAGTAAACATGTAATGTGGATTCTGTTTATTAGAAGTGACAACTAACGACCATTTAAGTCTTATACAAGATCTTAATCGCATCATTTACATTAAAAAATTAATAATATCAACAACATACTGTATGGTTTGGCAACACATTGACACGCAAGCCCTTTATATTCATCAAATATGGTACTCTTGCCGCAAAATGTTCGCCAACCATGAGCTATAATGTGTAATAGTAAGGGTTTATAGCTGGATTGGTCTCCATAGACGACAATGTCATTATTATTCAGGGACAACTGTGGGATTGCTTTTGGATCGAATCCGTTCCTGTCTGTTGTACCCCTGGGATGTGACCAGGGTTCTCTCTAAGCCTCTCTGCGATACTTTTTTTAAGTGCCTCCAACTAATTTGTAGAGTGCCCATTAGAAAACTTTGAGAGCCATTAGCTTTAACTTGCTCAAATATATTGATGATTTTGCTTGAAATGAGCTGTGTAGTGGGACGATATGGTACATTTCGCCTTTTATATGAAGTAAATCGGTAAATTGTAACATAAAACTCTGACTTGGTAATGTGGACATGGCATGTGACATGATGGACACAGTTCCGCGGACTAAAAGCTTGCAGTTTTCACTGTCGCTTAAATATGGAGAGAAATTGAGTAAACTAAGAATGTGTCTTCAGTATATCATACATGATTTGATTCTAACTCTATTCTTTGTTTTGACCACCTTCTAATGGAATTGATTTAAAACACCCCCACCCATCTCACGTTGTACATAAAACTCATGTTATAGGAAAAGAGTGAAGCTTATTAAATCTATACACTTACTATTATAATATTATATTATATTGTTAAACACAATTACGTAATATTTTAGTAAAAGTATGAACTTCTGTGTCGAAATATATTCTTTTCCTAGTAAATTTATACACTTATTAGAGATTGCATAAAATCGCTACATAGGATTTTTAAGGGTATGAGTTAGATTTCAGATGAGTTTTTTAAACTAAACTTATTAGTTTGACAATGAGAAATTTGGTTATTATTATATTAGTGTGGCTATACTTTCGTCTTTGGAGTAATTAATAATAGATAGCGTATTGCAGTACAAGAAACACGTGGAGCTGACGCCCTCGTAGGATTTTAGTGTTGAGATTGGTAATCAAGAAATTGAAAATATATTAAAAAAGAGTAGCAATTGGAGTAATGGGTTGGATTGGGTTTTACTGAATCATATGTTTTATGTATCCATTTACTAGTAATAGTATACATTTCGACTCTGAGTTCATACTTTTACTGATATTTAACGTTAATGAATACACTGACTAATAAATGAATACAATTATTGTGTTCACGCATTGACTATAACATATAAGTATGATTATATAACGTATTTTCATCCCTCCTCATCACCGCCACAGTTCATTGCCTCAACTCATGATGATGATAATGATATACCGTATTTTACTGATTATAAGATGCACTTGTTCTTAAAAACATTGCCTCAAAATTCAGGTGTGTTTTATACTCGAATTAATATCAAATGTCCAGTGTTTGATTTAAAATTCCCGCCTGTCTTAAAAACATTTTTTATTCAAAAAATTGCCTCCAAAATTAAGGTGCATCTTATACTCGAAATTAATGTAAAAATGTCCCGTTTTTTATTTAAAATTCCCGCCAGTCTTACAAATGATCATATATTCAATACCGTAGGAAACCTATCTCTATCTGGTTAAATTGGATTGAACTGGAAGCAGCAAAGCGCCGATGCGACGAACATGAGTTGTGGGGATTTACGATATTTTTGTTAGTAGCTAGTTTCAGAATGGAAAAAAATAAAAAGGATTTGTATGATGCGGGATATAAATTGAAAGTAATAGCATATGCATAAGAGCATGGAAACAGAGCAGCTGAGTGGCATTTCGGCCCTCCGCCAACAGAAAAAAACCATTCATGATTGGCAGGCTAGTAAAGAAGAACTGAAAAAAATGAGGAAAACTAAATGTGCAAATAGGGGACTGAATGCAAAATGGCAAAAATGCTATTTTTTTAAATAGCTTGAAAATTAAGGTGCGTCCTTTAGTCCGTAGCTTCTTATAGTCCGTAGCGTCTTATAGGCCGTAAAATACGGTAACATATAAGCATGAATCGAGCGAAGAAGCATGCAGGAGAATCGACGAAAATATTTATAAAAACAAATCCTGCATCAAAACAGCCGAATAGATAAACTTATTGACGTTAATTCCGAACAAGGAATATGAGTTCCTAACTGACAGGGAACGAACCTTGCCTAGTCAGGAGCAGGGAGTGCCCTCTGACGGGAGTCGCTCCTGACTGCTTCACCGGCGAAAATGATGATTGCCTGGATGGCGGGAGAGACGCCAACGAGTGCGTTCAGGAAGTTTTCGATTCGGGACGAATTTCGCCGATTGGAGGACGCGTGTCAAAGAAAAGCACTCCGATTGGCGGACACGCGTGAAAGATGGGGAAAGTGAGCGTGGGCGAGGTTTGATTTTTCGTTGGATTCGATATTTCCTCCCCAACGCGACGACCGTGTTTGCTTACCTCGACCCGATTCTTCCTTCCTCGAAAACAGCCGGATGGTCGCTGTATCTGGGAAATGAGCGACAAATGCAGAATCGGAGTTAAAGGTGACAAACGAGAGAAAAGTGCTGACGGAGGATTTGAAGCGGAAATTTTCACTCCTTTCCGCTTACGTTGGGCAGGATTAGCATACAGGACGGTGGTGGAGTGGACGGATAATGTAGCCACCGAGGGGTATCGAATAAAAATAAAGGGTACCTCATTGAAAGCTTATTCATTCATTATTTGAAAAAGTTTTTAAAATGTTGCGTATAGTTAATGGGAATGCAGCGAATCTGGTTAAAGTTCTAAAATTCTTTTCTTGGCTGTCCAAAAAGACCTGCATTTTGATCAATATCTAACGTTAATCGAAAATGACCCATTCTGCTCTCGGAGTTACAATTTGAAAATCAAAACTGTGATAAAACAAAATAATAATAATCGTCATTATTTGGGCGAGATCGAGACTAAAAGTCTCTTCTTCCATCCTACCTATATCTAACCCAATCGTAATATAAGTAATAAAATAAGTTCCCAAGGAAAAACGGACTTGAAAAAAGTCTGCCGCGGCCGGGAATCGAACCCGGGACCTTCCTCACTCCGGGAGGCTGCTTCAACCATCCAAGCTACCCAACAAGAGCATTTTACAAGCCGTTTCGGGGACTTAGTTCAAGGGCAAGTGTGGATTAGTACGACTGTGTACGATTGACCACGCCACGGCCTCATCGAGGCACCGGCAACAAAAAGAGGTGTAAGGAGTAACCCCCCAAAAGGAAATACAAGGAAAAGGGTTTAGGTGACCTCAGCCTTGTATCAAAAAAAGAAACAACTCTGAAATCGCATAACACTTTATTGGCACACAAATGAAAATTGGAAGATAGCATATTTTGATTAATTTTAATTTACGGTACCAAATGATCGGAAGACGATGGAATTTATAGAAATTAAGCGTCAATCATGCTATGAAGATCGATCCCTCATTGTGGGAAAAATTAGGGAAATAGATGCTAAAAAAATCGACTATTTATATTGTTATATTTATAACATGCTTATTTTTTCTAACGTGTGCATGTGTCCAGAACATGCTTTTATTTATCAGATTGTTTGCTCGGATAAAATCACGAAAACAAAAATTTTTCTCTGCATATGAAATGCTCAAAATTATTCCACATTCTCTAAATTTTCAATGTCACTTTCTTTTGGAATCTGTCAGCAAAAACGTATGTAATTTCACCTTTACATTTTTAAGGAAAAACTTGAGTACTTTACTTGAATATTTTTCAGATGGTAATCATTCAGCAATGTTTTTTTTACATTAATTTGATATCCTTGATTCTGCGCGTAACTCAAAAAACAGCTTTCTATACGTATATCCTATGTTGTAACATTTTCATATAATGGAAATAGCATTTATCGCAATGTCATTTATCATTATATACTCATTTTATAGTAATATTTTCATATTATCGTAATAATATCACATTTCAAAACTCAATGCCCGTGTGTGAAACAAAATCTATTAAAAATCTCGTTTGATACAATTTAATTTGAATTTGATTTGAATTGAATAGATTTAATTTGAGTATGAACCATTTAATTCGAAATGTTTCTTTTGGAATAAAGTAGCCTTTACTGCAAAACTTGTCAAAAAAACACAATACAATGTTTAGTGGTTTTGTATTGAGGTCTTTTCTTTTCGATATGGTGCAATGGAAAGATGTACTATGAGATAACCTTAACGGAAGATGAATTGACGCGGTATGGTAGAGTGAGGTCAGTGGTGAGAGTAAAGAAGAAACTAGGAAAATTTGGTTCGAGTCCCAGTATTTCGCTATTTTTCACAACTTGTTTAAAACTGGATATTAATTCTATTCGTTGGGATAAGGGGGGGGTAATTAAGAAATAAAAGGTGAGGAGGAATTATACGAAAAGGGAACAAGACTCAAACGGAACGAAGATATTGAGAAATATGTTTCGCAGATGAATTTGGAGAGCAATGAATAAGATCCATGCAACGCAACCTCTCAGCAGGGCAACTGAAGATGACACAAAAGAGACGTGCATTATTAACTCGTCGAAAGATCCAAATGTCAAGAGAATGTCAGTAGGGATATTGCGAATGATCTTTAAAAGGCATCCGATTGTTTGCGATCCTTTTTTGCTTTTTTTATCCGTGTAAACCGATGAGTTTGGATCACTCCGCTGAGTGAGGAGGATCCAAATTAATTACTGCGTTGGCCATCAGTTTGGGCCAAGTGATTTGCTCCCAATGTATTAAATCGACGCTTTTGGATAGCTTCCACTATTAGATTAATTATCCCAGTAGGGATGCTCCCTTTTAGCTCTATGTTGATGATCGAAAGAACTGTTCATTTTTATCTTGCTCGAACGCTGAGAATGAGGAAACACTTTCAGCGGTGAAATGAAGCGAATTTCGGTGCGATATAATTAATGGAAATCCAGACTGAGATAGGGAAATAAGGCAGGCTGGGAGACTTTTCGTTCCCCCATTAATGGAAATTATCATCTATAACTAAACTTATCATTGCCACGACAAAAGGATAAGCGCTACCAAGATGATCCTCCATGTAGGATGGAAATCGTTAGAAGAAGGGAGATAAAATTTCAGGGTAAGCCTCCTCATTAAAGTCGAAGATGAAATGTACATGGAAAACTTAGTGGATATTATGCGTCCATCCAATTCAACCTTGGCAATTCGGATATTGAAAATTAGAGAAGTAGAGGATAGAGCGAGTAACTTCAAAGACGAGGTATCTATGTATAAATCGTATATTTCTCGGAAGTTTCGATTTTGAAATACTTTTCATAGTTAATTCAACATTGTAACGTCTCATTACCCTTCCACAAAACAGAACTATCTAGTTATACCTTACTTGATGATCTAGTTAATAACTTCTTATCAGTTATATCATACTTGTTGATGCAAAGAAAGAAGTATTGGAACACGGTTATTAATGAAGTAGAGGTTTAATATCTCCAAAAGTCGTCTTTGTCGGCGCTCCTCTTCTTACTTCCCGATAGTTGGAAAAATCAAGATGGGGTTCGACAAAAGTGCGGCATTCCTTTCTTGCTTTCTCCGACTACCGGGAAGGAAGAAGAGGAGCGCCGACAAAGACGACTTTTGGAGATTTTAAACCTCTAATACTTGATCTTCGGCCAACAGCAGATTTAGATATATAGGTACCCTGCGAGCCGCCAGATGCGTATGGTAGGGGTGTAATACACCACCATCATTCATAACCTGGGGAAAAAAAGACCAAAAGTAATTATCCGTCCTTGCGATCACTTCCCTATAACGCTTCTTCGATGCCTCTCGGAGATCGCGTTTGTTCTTTACTGGCAATAATATTTCACTTACTTCTTCTATAAATTCTGAACGAATAAAATTTTCGAAAAGTTTCCGACGAAATTCAGATCTTCTCACCTGGAGCGAATTCCAACCGAGGGACTCTATTATTGCCGTAACGCTACTATCGAACCTGAAATCACCGTTAAATAACATTTATTGAGATAAAACTCATTGATTGTCGCCTTAAAATTTGAGAAAATTTCCAAAATAAAATGTTTGTCACTTCGGTGCATCGCAAGCAATTCTGGTCGCAAAGTTAATATCATAAAAGGAGCAGCGAAATTCGATTCTTTCGTTTAAGCGACAGCGAGGATTTTCGTCATGGACCTTGAATAAAGGCCTTTGGTAAATCAGGAAGATGACTTCCCGGCCGAGAAGAAAAATACGTCGCCAATCTACAGGATCAATATGGTTCTTGTGATATGCTAGACCGAGGAGGAGGCGCACATTTCAGCCGATGTCGCATTCATGAACAGGTTGGGGAGTTGATGGAATAACGCTTCGACGCACGCTCATCACGCAAACCACGCCAAAATTGGGTTTTCCTTTGTTCCGCGGTCTCCATTGGGTTCGACGGCCATTTTAGACGGCTGATCGGAATTTCTCCTTGGTGACCAAAATGAGGGTAGTTGACCATGGATCGGGACTGAAATTATCCCGCATTCAACGTTCTGCGATGGAGAGCACGGTCAATGGGGGAAACCACAATCAAAGTCGGATCCTTACGTTGATGAAATACTCTTCCCAGGCAATTCGGCTGTATTAGAGGAAAGGATACAAAAATTCGTTTCTGGTTTGGTGCGAAAAGGGGCGCTGTTGAGTGGCTCATGACGTAGCGCTTCTGTGTTGTATTTGGGATCCTCACTTTTGACTGACCCTCACTTGATCGACAGCCAATTTGGACGTTAACGTCTGATTGACAAGTGCTCTGCGCTGTATGCCCTTGAAATTTTGATGAATCTACCTTGGATATTGTTGATTTAAAAGTAGCTAATTAAGCTTCCTCGGTAATTTTCAATACAAATTGAAATTTATCGGTTCATTAAAATTATGTCTTCGATGTAATTATTAAAAAGTTAAATTACTCAGACCATTTATTTTGACATTTTTTCCTCGGTATTTTTTCAATAAAAATTTATCAAAAGAATTGAAATTTTACGTTCGATATAATTCTAAAAACAAAATTTACCAATTAATCTCGGCAATTTTTCGTGATATCCTATGTTAAATACAGATAAATTAAAATATTTATTCGAATTCATGATTGATTCAATTCATTTATTGATTCATTCAAATATTTAATTTATATGGTATAATAATAATGAATTTATTAATGATAATAATTAATATTCAAACTAACATTAGATAGAATGAGGGTTGGGTTCGTAAAAATGTAATATGTGTACATTTGTTCAATTAATATCGTCTGCAAACGAGAGCAAACTCAGTTGTCGTAGCAGTCAGTTGTACTGACACTCAATTATCGTGGTGCTCAGTGGTCGCAGCGCTCAGTTTTCCACGCTCAGTTGTGATGCGCTCAATTTTCATGGAATTTCTTATACTGTAGGAGTACATGGATGAAAAGGGGGTTGTCTAATTTAAGGAGTCTTTGCTGGGCGACGAAGTTAATGAAATTTCCAACGTGATCTGCTGTTAAGGCTGTATATCCCTGATGAATGTGAAACATACACCATTAAGCGGAATTGAAGCTGGAGCTAGGCCTCAAAACAATGGGTCGTGTTGTAGATGTTAACTGGTAGTTTAGCACACAGCGCTCTGCTGTGAATTACCTTACGATGGTGATGATAAAACATGACCAATCTGAGGCCGAGCGAATCTATTATCACGCCGAAAATGCTAATCTCATAACCGAAGAGAGGGGATTAATTAAAGGGAGCAATAATGAACCAGAGTTTCGGACGAATGAGATATGTATGAGTCTTTGAATAGATGAATGAAAATGTTTCGAAAACTCGTTAACTTGTCTCGATAATAATTACCTTCCTTCTCGGAAATCCATTCGCTCCCCCACTCGGAAATTTTCAATTTGAGGGGAAAAGCTTTCTGAGAGTGCCGCTCAAAGTTAATCTTGTGCTTCTTACATCGACAGGTGGTGCGTGCAGCCAGCCCGGTTCTGCTCAGAGTGATAACGCTCGGGGCTTTCTTCGTGTACTGTACGGTGAGTGCCTTTCTCATAGTCCTTTTCAAGCAAAGAAAGCGTTTTTATATCCAACTGAGTCAACTAGCAAGATTGATCGGCTTCGTCCAGTTAGCGATGAAGTTATATTTTGTACGAGGAAATAAATGTTTTTCTTATCTTCCACCGGTCACGAAGTCCTGCTTTAAAGTCTGGTTCTTTCAATTAATGATCCTTTGGAGTATTTTAAAAAGAAATTAAATACAATATAAATCGAACTATAAGAAAAATATTGCATTTCATGCAAATATATGTGCGAGGAAAAGAAGTTATTTAATTTAAATCTGATATAATCATTGGATCCTTGGGAATATGGAGGATAAATATATATTAGTAATTGAAGACGTTGAATAAATGATAAATAAAATTCTTGAAATTTCAATTTTTATTCCCAATTTCTGAGTCGATTTTTTATAGCTTTTTCAAGCACTGTATTTGCTCTGAAATTTATATTTTATTTCAATTAGAAAATGAGAAGGAAGCTCGGTGTTGAAGCTCTGCATGAAGCTCCTTAACACAATAGTGTTAAAGAACAAATTCTTTGTGTTGCCACTTGAATTTGTACTGAAAATTATTAGAAGCGTTTAAAGCATCTAAGTTAACTTTCCCCACATCAAGTATATTATTTTACATTTTGCTTCTTTTTAAATAGAAGCGATAGGAATCCAAATAAATTTGCCCGAATACAGCATTTTTCTATGCTATTCGTGAGCGAAAATTAATTTGCTGAATATATTGACCTTGGTCCTCTAGGTCACCATTTTACAAGCTCTTTAATGCAAAAAATGTACAGCTACTCATGCATTTGACCTACTTTCTCCACGGCTATTATTGCCTCTCACATTTTCTGCATTTCATTTCGACAGAACTTCCCATAATTAAAACAGTCAGGTCTAAAATCATTCGACCTAGATTCTTCCTCAACACAAAAGGAAACAGGATATGAGTGTTGCGGCGAGAATACATTTTTCAAATAGCCCTTGAATATTTTCTCTCGTTTGCACTATAAATATTTAACATATCACAAACAACAAAACTCAAAATATGAGAAGAAAAGCTGAATGGAATCCTTTCAGTATTAAATATATTTAAAATTTAAATTGCTTCAAAATCCCAAATTCAATTCATTTCCGACAAAAGACTTCATCGAAAATCCATTTAAAATATTTGTAAAATTCATTGCAAAACACATATATGCAAGATTATTTGGAGATTTTAACATCATGATAGATGAAGAATGCAAACTTCCGCCTCAACGGCTAATTGTAAGATAAAAATGAGTTTTACGCAAGTTTTCTAAGTTTTGATTCCAAAATATATCGAAATAAGAAATAGAGTATAATTAATTGCCTTCCACTCAAGATATTCGATTGAAAAAATATTTAATTTTGCTTGCGATATCTATTTTCGACACAAATACAAGCCATTTCATATATTTAAAAGTATTTACGTAAACAGAAATAATTACACAAGACAGAAATTTTTAAAGAATGCAACGAAAGAAGAAATATAACTGCTAAAAATTCAACTAAATTTTGCATTACTTAATAAAATTGTATTGTATTGTAAAATCCCAAAAAATATTTAGTGTTATTTTTTGTTTTCAATGAAGTAGGTCGATACAGTAACAGCCTTCTTGATTAATTTTATCTTCCAAATAATGAATCCCATTCGTTTCGAGCAATTCAAAGTAAATGGATTCACGAATATCGGCCAAAATTTCGCTTTTCTCTCTCCTTCACAGCTTTTCGAACGAGCTTTACTAAATCCGTGCCAGTATACTTACGGTGTAAAGGGGACGTCGCGAGAGACCATTGAGCCTTTTACATTTCCCAATCCACCATTTACAAAAATACTTCAAACAAATTTCACCGATGGCGCGTAATCCGTGAAAACCGTAGAGTATACATTTAAACCGATCGGCTCTAAATGCATATTTTAATCCACATTTGAAAAATTCCGAAAGGGCACTTTACATCTTTAACTAAGGCGGACGGCGGTACTTCCACCAATATTCCAACTAACGGGTACTCTTTAGGATTTAAAACATATCTATTTTCAAAGATAGAATTGGTTTGTAGCTACAAACTATTACTAAGCTGGTACATCGTGACAATTTAATCTGTAGCTAACAAGTTGAAATTTCTGAAGCCGGTGCACAGTGGGTTAGGATCGAGAAAAGCTGGCAAAACTGCCAAATGTGGTATTCTTGAGTCTTGGGCAGAAAACTTTGCATAGTCATTTCCAAATTATTGAATTGTATTCTTTTTGTCATTTGTTGACATTTCTACGGGTTTAAAAGATACAGGGTGTCAAATCTGAGAAACTTTCAAGGAAAAGGACAGGCTCGGATTTTTCGGAGAAAATTCCAATTTCGTTGCTATACTAGTGCTTTTGAGATAAACCGTTGGAAAAAACATTGATATTATGATCTAGTAATATTATTTATCTTTTGATTCGTTGCAGTTTTCACGTTCAAATACGAGCCTCTGCTCGAAGCCAATTCAAACATCAATGTCTCTCCAAAAAATCTGAGACTGTCCTTTTCAGTGAAAACATAATTTCTGTAAAAAATATTTTCGTTTTAATAAAATTTAGCTCTCTTAATAAGCGGTTGGTTATCATTATTAGTAACTAATTATTCGCTTTATGCAATGTTCTGTTTCTGCTATGCCAATATTTATGTTGATTAATCTATGTAAATATGTATCTGTATAGTTTTGTGTGCTATTCAGATCCATCTCACCTGCTTTCTTCATAAAAATTTAGTTATTTATCCGTAGGTTTCTCAATTTTGGCACTTTATCTTCTTGACACAAAAACATCGTAAAAGGACAAACGGAGACAGGAAATTAAACCATTTTCTAATTACCATGGCAAATTAAAAGACCTACACACAAAATAATCACAATTGGCCTCTCGGTCAAATCTTGACAGATTATCAATTCCAGCCGAGTGTGCGGTGACGAAATTTCCAGAGAAAATAATTCATACGAATATTTTCGCCTTCGACCGTTAAATCGACTCTTTAGTTATGTTTTCCCGTTGACGGAATTATTCCTGACGAAATATTAATGGAAGCGTTCAAGAAACTAATTACGCGGCACAAAAATAAAACTAAACATTCAGAGAAACGTGTTTCTGAGTACTGGGAAACCCGACCCGACGGGATGGAAAAATCTCCCAATGCCCGGAAAGAGACTTATTTCCTCCTCTTACGAAAAAGCATTATTACAAAACTTATTTCGTTCATTATTAATTCAAAGTGAGTTAGCTTCCTTTTGTGCGACTTCTTCTGAAAGATGTATTTTTTCGCTTCTCCGAGGGGTACGGAATCAGAAAAAATCTAAATTGAGCCGCCGGGAAAGATTCTTTTGTGAGGGCAGTTTATTTCGACAGGGATTTTTCCGACTGTATCAATTTTTCTTTTTATCCGCGCACAAAGGGATGGCATGTCGCAACTCCAATTAATTTCCCTCCATCTCCAGCGTTCCTCGAATAAAGAATTTGTTCGTCAAATGCCTAATGGCGATCCTCGACTATCTTCAACTCTTTCAACTAGAGACTTTTCGCCCCGAACGGGCTCGGACACATCACTCTTTCGGGGACTTTGAGAAATTTCCTTTCGAGAGGACAAAGAAATCGCGCGCCTTCCAAAGAGCGGAAATTAAATATAGATATATTACCCAAATTCATCATTATCGTCCACGAAAGAAATTCTCGTCGCAAAATCATTCGTTCGTCGCGATGAGAATGAAATGCCATCCGTTCAATGAATTTATCGGCTCATTCCACGGTAATGTCTTTCAGTAAAGCGAGAAATTCAAGGTTTATGGTTCGTGAAGAGGCAATGCTTCAAACGAAGATTATATCCGTCGTATTTTTAGTAAGAGAAAATAACAGTAAGGCGTCATTTCTTAAGAGGAGGTTGAAACTAATAAATTCCTTCTAACATATAACCCTTCGTTTTCATTAAAAAAACTAATTAAAAAAATAACACAGAAGATAAATAACTTGCGGGTTTAAAAAGGTAAGGTTTCACTAACGAAAAAATACACCGCAACAGATAAACACAAGAAGGGGTGAGCGAAAAACCTGCGAACCTAACAAATTGTTACGCCAATTTTTATGAATAAAGCTGTTTTGAAGGTAACCAAGAAAAATCTAAAATGTAAACAAACTATTGTTAACTTAACAGATACATATTCACATAATAAGGTCATTTAGGGATATCTCGACACTTGGGAGATCTCGACACTTTTTAAATATTTTCACATTAGCGACACTGGTTTTGAGTGGGATTTACTGGAACTTTTAGTAGTGAAAGCTAGATGACATAGGGTCACACGGAAAACACTGTAGAGAACACTTTCCATAAATTGAAGCAGTCACAACGCTCAGAATCCAAATAGGTAAGTCTTAAATACCCTGAAAAGTGCATGCTATAATAATCTATTTCTATTCCGGCGTTACTTTGTGGAAAACACGGTAATTTAGATGGATTTCGATATGCTGTGTAGTGACCAGGTGCTCTTTAGCTATCCCTCGCAAAATGTCAGTCTGGAAATCAGCCACCCTTACAATTACTGCGACCTGCAGCTTGACCCTGCAACTCGGGGTGATTGCGACACTCTCTAAAGGGGAGAAGTCGACATGTCGAGTTTTTTTTGTGTTTTGTTTTGAAAAACCGTTGTCACTTCGCCAGCATACGTAGAAAAACTACGAGACTGTGCAAAGAAAGCCACAGGGACAAGAAGATCTGTGAAAGTAAAGGATAAGACCGACCCTCACTCAAATCGTCGTGTAACCACAGATAGTCCAAGCTCCTCAAACAGTTTAAGGTAAAGGGAAAATTATTGTGTTGAATGTCGAGGCTATTTTTATGAAATATAAATGTGGTGAACGTTGGGTTAAATGTCTTGGTGCCTGTGGTAAATGGTTTCATGTGAACTGTGTGGAGAATGGACAAGATAAAAAATTCATCTGCGAAAATTGCCAGTAATTTGTATGCAAAATAATCTACCTATATTAGTATACTGATACTTATGTAACTTTCCTAAGTATATCTGTATTATTTCTAGATAAAATTGACACTTTGTGTTTCTTTTTAGCAATGAGTTTGACCTTTTAGTAATATGTGTGGCCAGCAATGTTTGCATTTGCTAGGCTCGAAAAAAGTTTGAAAAAGTTAAACAATATAAGTAATGTATTACAAGATATCTCTAGTTCCAGGGTAACACTGACATTGTATGTTCAGTATTTTGCAAGTAACATATAATTCAGCTTAAATTTTAGTTTGTATACTATGTTTGAAGATGAATGTTAAATTTTATACTACCTGTCGAGATCTCCCTAATTTCAGGGAGAAACCGACATTTTGTATTTCTTTGTTTTGGCGTTAATTTTGATAAATTTGTTTCACTAAAAATGTTTATTCTAGTATCACATGAAAATAAAACAAAAAATCTTATAATACACAAAAATTTGTTTATATTAATTAGTTTTTTCTATCAGAAAATTAGTTTTTTCTCTTAGGGTGTCGGGATGTCCCTAAATGACCCTAAATGATAAATCCATAGAAACATTTCCGTTACAGGATAGAGCGTTGCGAAAGGTAAATAATAAGTAAACAATAAGGGCAACTAACCACTAATTAAAAGGCTAAACAACGTTTATCAGATGCAGTTAAATTATCACATGCACATTTATTTGTCAAAATTAAAACTTTTTTTAAGTTTTTCCGCGGATTAATTTACGCCAAACGATGACCGAAACATTTCTTAAGGAATACAATTTTATAAAATAGGAAAATAATGACAATGACTGCTTTCAAAAGAAAAAATGTAAGGGATGTCCCACTTTGCCAGAGGTTTTTGGTCGATTTGCGGGTTGCCTATACTCAAAATTTGGTGATCATTCCCAGGCGTCGTAAAACCATAGATTGCGTTAAATAAATTCAAAATTTGAGAATAATAATACAAAGATTTTAATTAATCGTTATCATTTACTAAAATATCAATATTTACAATACCTCAGTCTCCATAGGCGTTTGTTTCTCATTTCCGCCTGTACTTTCCAAATTTTTAAACTTTAGGGCTCGGGCGGCAGTTGTTAATATTATCCGATTTCGGAAAAAAATTGCATTCGATATCCTCATATCAGTACACAACTTTCCAGCATAGGGAATATTTGATCTGGAAAAAAACATTTTTTCGGTCCACCATACTAAAGGACAAGTGAATTCAGAAAATATTTGAAAAAGAAATTCTTTTTTGTTTCATAGAACTTGGGAAAGCTCATATTATCTGATAGATTATCAGATTACGAATGTTATCTCCTTTCGGGAGAAATACCCTAAATATTTCGAGTTAAATTTCTACCTTAAAACCAACTCCATGGGCTCCCGGATAGTCATGTGGACAGCGCGTTAGCCTTTGGTGAAAGCGGTCCCGGGTTCGAAACCCGGTGGGAGCCAATGTGCGAAATGACCTAAGCTGTCGAAGCACTTTTAGCACTACTACTGCTACTACCAACTCCATCTGGATCCCCTATTCAAATTTAGTTTAGTTTACAAATGACGTTCCAATCTATAATTTACGTTTAATACCTCTCTTTTGCCTGTAATAAGGTACCTTCAGTCACAACGATACTCCGTGAAATGCAAACATTAAATTACAGTAGATTTCAAACACATCTCCGCATAGATACTCGTGCATCTACCGCATGCATTCGCGCTTATATCTATATCATATGTCTCGCATTTATAGGAGGAATGAACTGTTCTCTTGTTTCAGATGGTGGTAATGTACCCTCCACCTAGTGTCGCAACCTGCACCGCACGTGTCTGGCTTCGAGAGATTGGCTTCAGCCTCACCTACGGTGCCCTTATGCTTAAGACTTGGCGGTGAGTGGGTCCATTTTCGTATGCATTTGTCATTTATAGTTGTCTCTTTCCCATTGTGCCATTCAAATAAATATCTTCTACCGCCTGAATGTAACAGCGACAGCGTTAGTGTCCTATCTCTCGGTGAGTTTAATTACCCGACTTAGAAATATCCATTTACTGCGTAGTGTGTAATACTTCTCCCTATAGCATTCAACAGCGTTCGTATTTTAAGTACCAACTCTCGGCCATGGTCATTTAAAGTAAAGGTGATTTAAACGCAATTTAATTTAAATAAAATCTTCACTTTAAGTCTAATAGACCATACTAAAAGCGACAGTTAAACTTTCACGGTTATTTAAAATGTAGAGGTAAGTATTAGATTGAATTAAAATTCTAAAATCAAGTTTAATAAAATTAATGCCGATAAATTGCAGTTAGGCTTAATTTTTAGGTTATTACATAATTTTATTTGACTAGACTTTATAATACTGGATCTCGATATAGTATACATAGACCTAGTATACATTGATTCTAACGATGATCATCATTTTAATTATCAGTGAGGGCTTTACTGTAGATTATAATACAATTGGTTAAACTAAAAGTGAAGGCTACAGTTGAACTTAAATTCGACTATACATTATCATATCGTGCCTCGGTCTTTGATTACATTCAAATTACCTCATACTCGTAACCTCCCTCTGTTTTCCATCCCTCAACAATCCATTCTTGTCCTACCCATTTTTTTCCCCCGCTTAATCCCTTGAATCGAAACCCTTACATTTCCTGCCTCTCCCAGCACCTTTTGGTTTGTTTTTTCTATCAACCCCTGTTACTTTTCTCCCCTAAGCCAAACCCATATCTTGTGGACCTTCAATCTCTTAGAACTCCTTCCCTTATGCTACTGGTTTCTCACTCATGATTGAAAACACTCAGAATATTTCTAATCTTTTCCTTACTCCCTTTTCAGGTCTTTTCATCATCATAGATCCCAATGCTTGGTGAAAGCTTCTTTATATACTGATTTTCTTCTGCTGACCTCTCCTGTGCTTCCTCTACCCATAGGAAAACTAAAGACAGATATTCTTGCACCTGTTCAATATTTGTCTTAATTTTTAATTTATTATATTTTTAAGCGCAAAATTTGAAACTCTTTACTTTCTCTTTCGATTCAATGGATCTGTTATTTATTCACTGAATCCATTGGGGCCGTGCCTTCACTAGGGACTTTTTTTCATATTTATTACTTTTGGCAATGGGTTTAATAAACATCCCGCCCATATAAAGCAGGTGATTATTTGATAAAAAGAAATCTACTGAGAGGATGCCCTTTTAAATTATTTATTGAACCGAATCCAAATATCAAATATCTATTATATATAGATGCTTCTCCGGATTCATTCATGGATATACCTATATAGATAGATAGATAGATAGATAGGATACTAATTCACAGCCTAAACCATAAGCGGCGTTGACTTGAAATTTTTACGATGCATTGGCCATAACGTGTAACCGCCAGAAAAATTGTGATTTTGAACCTCAGTGTCATGGGTTCGATTCCAGAGGACCCCAAATTCCCGATTTTTTCCATTTAAATACATTGCTTTGATTTTCCAGAATTTTTAAAAAATACTTCCCGGACAGGTAGAGAATTAAAACTCAAGGAGCCGATGGATATGGTTAGGATCTATCCATAACACTAATGACTTTTACAGAAAATTTCCTGGGTTCGATGCTAGGACGATGCAAAAATCTGTCATTTAAAATACATTGAGGTAGTTTTTCATTATTTATTTTGATGCACTTATCGAAATGATAGGTAGTTCTTGCTTATATGGAAGATGTATATTAAGATTAGGATTTTGAAAAAAAATTTAGATAAGACCGTACTGTTCCTGGGTTCGATTCCGGGGCACATTAAAATTTCTCTCATAAGGAATATATGGGAAAAGTAGGAGATTGTTTGAGGCAGTTGAAGCCAATATTTCTGCTTGAATTTTTACACATAGTTAGAGATGGTGATCTTCTATTGTGCTGCACAGGAAGTATCACCAGAAAGACCCGGGTTCGAAGCCAGGCGGTAAATATATCTCCCATTTAAAACACATTGAGGTAATTTTCATTATTTTTTTTGATGCACTCATTAATATAATAGGTAGTTCTTGCTTAGCTAGAAGTTGTATATTAAACTCGGTTTAGGAAAAAAATTTAGATAAGACTATGCTGCTCCTGGGTTCGATTAAATTATTATTATAATTATTCATTAAAATGTCTCACGTAAGGAATATATGTGAAAAGTAGGACGTCGATTGAGGCAGTTGCAGCCAATATTTCTCCCTGAATTTCCACATATAGTTAGAGATGGTGATCTTCTCTTGTGCTGCATAGATTGTATCACCAGGAAGACCCGGGTTCAATGCCAGACGATTAAATTGCAGCGAATTTTAAGAATATTTTATATCCTTTTTTTACCTTTGAGGACCGTTCCGATATGATGCCGAGATCAAATCAGTGTTGTCGATCTGCTTGCAGTATGCAAGCTACATTTTACTCGTATATAATAAGGACCTTGCTTTGATCTATTCGAAGTAAACTATATTTTTCGCGACAGATTCATTTTTTCCATAATTTAATGATAATTTACGTTGCGAATATTTCGATAGCTCCCTTTCCTCTCAAGGCGATATATTTGAAAAGATCTTTCAGTAGCACATGTCTCAAATGTGTATTTGTTTCAATGAAATGTCCTAAAAGTCAGAAATTTTTCAAAGCGCCCGTTAATTAAAAGCATACTAAAAAGATCGCAATCAGTGAAAGTTCTCAAGTCCCGCAACTATATCCTTAATTTATCACGATAATTTTAGATCTTTACTAGAAAGATATCTTTACTTAATCTTACTTAAAAGTTAGTATTGTCCAGTATGTGGCACTTCCTTCGTTTGTACGGCGTATCAAGTTTTCTAGCTAGTAATAATGTTTTGTAAGGGGATTAGGTCATATATTACATATTTTCCTCTTGCTGAGAAAATAGCTTCACACCAGGTAGCGTTTATCCGTAGTTCCGCGCTAGAACACATAAAATTGTAATTCTTAGGTTACATCGAAGTTTTCGACAGAAATTTCTTGCTTCAAAGGCCTAGAAAAATTGGAACGCAGTATAGTTTCTAATTTATAGCTACGTTGTACTCGAAAGTCATCGACTTAATACATTATAGCTGTGAAACAATGTAGCACACCTTACTGTAGCTAAATAACTTTAGAATTACATTAAAATGAACCAAGCGTTAAATTCCTTGTTTGCATACATCGGATTTGGAATTTCTCGAAGAATAATGATTGATAATTAATTATGTAACCTAAATTATGTACTTAAAAGCGCCGCACAGTGGGCTAGAATCGAAAAAATTTGGCCAAAAATACGAAAGTGTTCATTTTGAGTGCAGACTTTGAAACTTCGCAAGTTCATTCTTGAATAAACTCTGCATATAACTGTAAAATATTTTTTGTTGATTCTTGCACATTACTATTCTACAGGGGGTCAAATTTGACCAAATTTTACGAAAAATTACGGCCTTCGATTTTACGCGAAATTCTTCAACTTCAAAACGATTCTGAACCCATTAAAGGTAAGTTATCGGATAAAGCATAACGCCACGTTATGGAACTGTAATTTATATTTCACAAACCTTAAATTTAATGATTTCAAATGAATATTTGCATATATTGTATAACAAAATGGCGGACTCTTGATTTAGAGAAAAGTTTTACCTAAAGCGAGGAAAATAGTTAAGAGGGATTCCAAGGGACATTTATAAGATGTTTATACGAAATTTATACCATGTTTTCATTTGAAGCTTTCTGAAGAGGAATCTGAAATAAAACCTTGCCCCAATTTGCCTCCCCGATAATTATAACGAATTTTCGACAACACTGCATGGGCAAATCCGCGCGGCGTAGTACGGCCCTCCAGGAAGATCTCGGTTTGAGGACCTTTGGACCTTCATGCCTCTCGATGATAACTTTTGAATGCTGAAATTAACTTTTTATAGAATTTAGACGAAGAAAAAATGAGAAAAGTAATATGCATTCTACCATCATTCTTAAAGCAAGAGTAAATTAAGCAACAGCGTATATCTTTCATCAAGCATCAGAACAGTGTTACCATTTTGTCTTTATTTTTTCTATTTTTTTGATCTTTCACTTGATAAAATATTATGAAAGCTGTTTTTGATGTTTTTGAGCTATACTTTCTCTCACAGACCCTCAATACCATTGAAAACCAGCCCACACGTGGGTGTCTGGCGCGGTGTTCACTAGCTAAACTTTCGGTTTAGGGTTTGTTTTATAACATGCAGCTGTACTTCTTGTGGATTAACGGTTACCCTTCAAACTGCGTTTTCGTGCTTTCTAGTTCAATATTTTCACAAACTATGACAACTACTGTTCGGCTTTGCCCGTGGAAGAAGATAGTTGTGCTCTTGTGCTCTCTCAGTAGCTCCGTCTTCATTCTGCATTCTTTAAGTAGTATATTCAGGAAGTTCGGGAAGTTCCTTTCAGCATTTCCTGGTTCACTTGTCGACACTTTTTGGAGGAAATATTTCTGGTAAGTTATTTTGTTAAATTATTTTCTCTTATTTTATTTGAAAATTGTAAGTATACTGGTGAAATACAAATATTTTCCCTATACATTTGAAATGTTCTCATCGTTATTTGAAACAGTCTATTGCATTTGTTCCTTAATGTAATGCTGTGGAACAGATATAGTTATTGGATCTCTATTGCATTTTCAGACATTTGAAACATTATATTGGGTTTCTTGTTTATCACCTTTGAACTTTGCTAGTAATTCCGTATAAAAACATGACTAATCTACGTATTAATCGGTTAACGCTACATAATAAAATGATGGAGGAAAAGAATGAGTAATTTTCTAGTAAAAAACAGCATTTAATGGATATATTTTACTCAAAAACTTTATATAGTTGATGCTTTCTGGCGATATCTGGTGGACCTTCTCCATAATAAATTAGAAATAAATAATCTGTCTGCGTCCACAATTTTATTTAAAAAAAAACACGACCGGTTTCGAGTTTAACTCATCCTGAGATTTGACCCTGACGGTCCGACCAGAGGATAGTTTTAACCCGAAACCGGTCGTGATTTTTAAATAAAATTGTGGACGCAGAAAGATTATTTATTACCAATTTATTTATTAAAAACTTCACCTAGATGGGCAGGAAGCTCTTGCTGTTTATCTGAAGAAGTGTTTTTTTTGGCATATTCAAGAAAATGGAAACAGAGTTTCCGTGATAATGAAAGGTTTTTTCTACGGTACTCTAGTTGGCTTAATGTAAATATTAATTTTCCTGATATTGTACTCCAGAACTTACAAAGTACTTCTATGACCACAGAGAAGTATAAAATAGTGATTTGAAATTGATAATTTAAATCTTAGAAACGAACCATCGGACTCACATTAAATTCATTTTGGTAGACGCAAGAGGACGGCCGGAAGTAGATTTCCATTTTTCAAGTGATATATCGAAACAAAGGAAAACAGAAACGATTAGATCCAAACTCTCCACAGGTGCAACGATGAATCTAAGAGATGAAGGAAATGAAACTGCTTCGAAATTGCTGAAAGAAATCATCACTACGACACCTACAAGGATAAAGAGGGTTCTTTGTAGGTAAAAGAAAAGCGAACATGTGCAATCACAGTTGTCAGAAGAAGAGGCTTTATAGCTAATCATATCTGCTGAGTTGAGTAAAACTGAGTATAAAATTCTCCGTGAAATAGCTAAAAGTCATGGTTATAGGCTGACTACTAGCTATGGAATAGTAAAGAAAGCCAAATAAACTGCTTATCCGAATGGGATTCGTGTTACGGAAGATGTGAGCGAAGTCAATTTGCAAGAACTGCTGTTGCATTGATTCTTACTTCTGATCCACTAATATCTATGTCAGCAGCGATTCGGGCAGCAAATAGATCTAGATTTCTGAGTGGAGAAGTGAATGATGAATAGGAAATCGCGTATGAAGATAATGATAACTGGAACAGGAACATCCCAATTACATCCATTTCAATAATGATTACTATTTACAAAGACACACATCCATCCTCTAGCCAGAAAAATCCGACTAGTCAGGATTCGAACCCGGGACCGTGATGTTGGAGCGATAACATGTGAGTACGCTAACCACTCGGCCACCACGGCCGGTAAACTGTAAAAGCCGCTAAAAAATGAAGACTCCTCAGACGAGGATTGTATAAAAGGCAGAAGGTAAGGCGCAAAATAAAAATTTCTTTAAATTCATCCTTGAATACATAATTTTGATGATAAATTAGCAATATAGAATTATATGAAAGGAAATGCGACGTAATAGACGTACGCATAGATCTATGTCTTAAAATACAGCCAGGGTGGACGTTTTCACCAATCACACAGAATTAAACAGGGGTTTTACATGATGACTTCTCATTTTAAATATTTATAGAGGAAAAATTTGCTTATAAACAACAAAACATGCCATCGATAAGCGTTGGTACGTTCCTAGCTCCTCTCAAACCGAGATCTTCCTGGAGGGCCGTACTCCGCCGTGCGGATTTGCCCATGCAGTGTTGTCGAAAATTCGTTAAATTATCGGGGAGGCAATTTGGGGCAAGGTTTTATTTCAGATTCCTCTTTAGAAAGCTTCAAAGAATAACGTGGTGTAAATTTCTTAAATTCCCTCGGAGTCCCTCTCAACTATTTTCCTCGCTTTAGGTAAAACGTTTCTCTAAAACAAGAGTCCGCCATTTTGTTACATAATATATGCAAATATACATTTTAAATCATTAAATTTAAGGTTTGTGAAATATAAATTACAGTTTTATAAGTTGGTGTTATGTTTTATCCGATAACGTACCTTTAATGGGTTCAGAATCGTTTTGAAGTTGAAGAATTTCGTGAAAAATCGAAGACCGTCATTTTTCGCAAAATTTGGTCAACTTTGACCCCCTCTGTAGAATTTTAATTCGCAGGAATCAACACAAATTATTTCGCAGTTATATGTAGAATTTGTTCAAAAATTACCATGCAAAGTTTCAAAGTCCGCACTCAAAAAAACACCTATGTATTTTTGGCCAGCTTTTTTCTATTCTAGCCCACTGTGCGTCGGCGAGGTGAGGAAGAAGTGACGCATGTAGTAATGAAGTCCCGAAACGGAGTTTTATTCCACCGCATCATTAAAACGTTCGCTTTGGGTAAATGCCTCGGATTTTTTAATTTCACGAGCCGGGGAAACGAGAAGATTCGGGGCGGACCTATTCGAGCAGTGACTCGGTTCAAAGCCGGACTTTCCGAACCCATTTTCGCCCAGGGCGGATCGCCAGCGGGGCCACCGAGCACTCGCGCACCGAGTTTCATTCTTAGGAATTCCATCGATCGCTGGAAGAACTTGGAGGAAAAGCACGTCTCACTGAAATAACGCAGCGCTCCGAATTCCCGGAGAGCGTCACGTTCAATTCGCGGAAAAAAAGTCTCCGAAAAAATCACTGATCTCACGGAGCGAATCCGTGGAAATTCGCAGTGAAATTGAGAACGAAGACAAACTTTTCGCTGTCCGCGCGATTCCCATTATGTTCCGGCAGAGGATTTGCAGCCCCGCTCCTATTGGTATTCCTCCGAAATCAGCCGTTTATAAAAGCGTTGTGGATTATAAAAGGTTCACTTTGTTCCACTTTGCGCCCGCCTTCGATGGCATCAAAGGCTTCATTCGCCACTATTTACGATCTCGATGAATTTCTTTTGTTGACCTATTTCCCTTTGACCGGTCTTATATCATACGTGAGGCCCGAAAGCATCATGGAGCACTTCGAAGCAGAAGCAGAAGTTTCGGGTTACTTCGTAATCATATTTTTTGTTTAAAAATACGTTAATTTTCAAATTAAACGTATCCGATGACATTTGGTAGAATACCATCGTACAAAACAAATAAAATAGTTCATTGCATTGCAAATCACTAATTAAATTACTAAACCGACGATAAACTTTCTAAAATGTATTTTTATTTATTTATTTAACCTAGGTAAGTTTTATAATCTAACATGAAAAAATGTTTTAATTCTAATTTTGTTGATGTGGTACAAACTTTAACTAATCGAATGATATTTGGTGAAATCACATCCAAAAAAAATGTATTGCGTCGAAACTTGCGCGTACGATAAATTTTTAAATTGTATTTTAATTAATGTTGCAATTTTAAAAGTTTGGAAAACTTTGTTGTAAACACGACGTTCGTTTAAATAAATTATTTTTATTATATTTTAGTTGATGCGGAACATTATTCTTTTCGAAAATTAGATTGAGAAATTGAAATTGAAAATTTTTCTGGCAATGTCAAGGTTAAGTTTATATTTTTAAGATATTGATTAAGTTTATTTTATAATAATATATACTATACGTTTTCAAACTTCCGTTTCAAAATTCCATGATAGGATATTCATGAAATTAAACATTATTCCCGCTAGGTTCTTATCGTTAACTTAGTAAGTACTTGCCGTTACCGTGGGCGATATCCAATAATTATAATTACCCTGGTTACTGGTCGTATCAGTCATAAATTAGTACTGAAACTTGCACAGGGTAAACCAATGTTTACCTGAAGTGATTCGAGTAAAGTGAAAATTTATTCCCTGGAATAAATTCCTAAAATATTCTTAACAGTAATCCTAACCATTTGTTCTAACCATCAATGACTCTAATTCACTGAAATAATCACTATCTTGCGGGCACGAGCCATGCGAAAAGGAGGTTTCTCTCCTGAATCTATTGACTGCACGACCAGGCTCAGTGACTGATTACCTGATGACGGCAATCGGCCCCGGGAACTGAAACGTGTGGTGAATAAATTGTACGGAAAAGTGATGTTTTCTCTCCCAATTTTGTAACGGATTCTTCCCTTTTGTTTTCGGCGACGATCAGATCAATCACCATTTAGAGAGAGTTCTTGATCATCATGCATGTAATACTAATCAAAAATCTCGTATTTCAGAAACACAGCAACTAACAAAAACTATGCAATTTTCTATTAGAACGCACGGATATAAATTCAATTATCCTTACTACGCCGTGCAATAACGTTAAAACTTGGCAAGTGGTATATTTGGATGCTTTCTCACAAGCTTGATGAAAGAAACGGTGATTTCACAGACGAAAAAAAATAGTAAATGCTAATGCTATCAAAATGATTAAAATACTTATGGTGGTACTTTCTGGATAAAATTCAAAATTTTTGTCAAAATAACTTCCAAATCTTCTTAGCTGAGAGCTACGAAAAAATATTTATTGTGAGTACTTAGGGGACTAATTTATGATCCTGGCAGACATATCTAATTTATCCATAAATATCTTATTTCATCTAAATTGACATTATATGTGATCCGTACATGTAAAATTATAATATGATTAAAAGTTATTAATTTTTCACTTGAATGAATTACTCTTCCTCTTTATCTGATATGCTATTGATAAAATCATGTATCATTACATGAAAGATATTTTCCATCATCAGTGGCCATACACAAATTACGTAACGCAATTTGGAGGGAGGGGGGTCCGGCCAGGCGTTACGTGGGGGGAAGGGGGGTCGAAAATTGGAGAATTTTTCGTTACGTAATTTGTGTACAACCCCTCATTGCTGTAATACAATTATGTTGAACATTTTCTGTCTTACTCACTCATCCTGTATGCAAACTATTACATAATAGTTTTATAATTAATGCATAGCCATTCCCTTATCAATTATAATTTATAGAAAGACTTTCATTCGCCTTCATACTCTGGTTTGATTTATGAAATTTTCTGAGGATGTGGAGCAGGGTTTCATTCGAAGAGAGGGATTTCCTTCCATATGAGCCTGTGGTCCGCTCAGGGCTATTCTGTTGTGTATCAATCATCTATGGAACAACATATCGCCATTTCCTTTCGCTTATATTGGAGCTCTCTTCGCAGGATATCGGTCATCTTCCGCGTTAGATCCGCAAAGGCCGTCAAAATCACCGACGCGGATCTTCTCAAGCGCCTCGGTGGCGCCGTGGCCGTCGTCGGCGTCTTCCTGGGTATACGCACATTGGTCGCGCCTCCGGAAGTGATCGTGGGGAAGACGGCGGATGACCTCAAGGCCTACCTCTGCAGCACCGACTGGTGGGATCACTCGTTCACGAGCTGTAAGTAACATGCAAAGCGTATCTCCCTGATCGACTATTTTGCTTTCTTCATCACTTTAGTGTGAAAATAATATATATATATAGATATATACGTATGTATATATGATCCCCGCTCCTCACAAAATTATCTATAAATTTATTATCTAAAGTCTTGCAGCCTTTTTACCCACATTTAAAAATAGTACAAGTTTCTCGTTTAACAATGATACTAAAGCAACTTAAAGATACTAAAGAGAGATTGGCGAGATTGAGACTATATTTTATCTATAGAGAATTCTTTGTCGAATAAAATTTGAAAGAAAGAAATTAGAAAAGTTCATCAAAGCTGTTTTTATATACATCAATTTATTTTTTATGGTATATATTGAACTTGAAAATTACATAAAAGGAAATAAAATTATAAATCTTAAATGACGTTTCAAATAATCTTTTGAAGTATTTCATATTTTATTCCTCATTTAATCTTTTAAATCACTCGTATGAGTAATCCGACATTCTCCGCTGCCCAAATTTCTCAAAATTCAATATCTCACGTGAAGACACCGTAAACGGAAACTGATTAAATCGAAATATTCGCTGAAACGATAATCGACCCCAAACTGAAGAATTAAAATGACTGTGCCTAAGCAGAGGAAGTACTAATTTATTCAAAATGTTGTTATATTCGCGCTCCTAGTTGGTGGTTTTCATTACTCAGCTATGTTGTACAGCAAAAGTAAAATGAATCGGTCACTTTCATTATGGATCACCACAAAATTACATCATTCCCTATTCGACCTATTCAACGTAATTAAATCATCCCCTATTTACGATGCTAAGGTCTTATTCTCACTAAATACAACATTCATAAAATGAACGTGTCACAGCTGTACTTCGTGGAACGTCATCACAGAAATAGTTAGGAAGCAAGACAGTATCTTTATTGCTCAACAGCTTAAAATAGACTCAACCTTCAACTTAACGATCCATCTTTTATGAAAAATTATCCTTTTACTTCCATTATATAGCGTGTGTTTGGTCTAAAATATCATGAACTTTATTTTTTCAATCGAAATTTTCGCGTAATAAAAGCACTTCCGAAGGATTAACATGTTGGCAAAAAAAACAGAACTGAAACTAGTTTCACTTTCATTAAACCGGGGCAGAGAAATGAAAATAATACTAAGGCTATGCCTTAATGGTCATTTTAGTCTCTTTACCTTTTCCGCGCGATATTCGCTTACTCATTGCTACCGTTTCTTGGAATTCACTCGCTAAACAGCAAAACTACTCACATTTTATCAAAAATAATCAAGCATCAATTATGATCTCGATTACGGAGTTCCACCAAGTTAAGGCTTCTTCGATTGAATTTAAAAATAGTCAATATCTGCCTTACACATGAATTTAATTAATATCCCACTTCCTTATCATATTTTCGTTATGCAATAAAAAATGTATCCTCTTCGTTGTGAGATAGTAGAATCGCTCTGTTTAGCCTGAGGATAATTACATAGTAATATAAAAAATTACTCTTCCTTTTGAATTTTATATGTTAAAATGCCTTTCATTAGCCATGGCGTCATTTGAATATATTTAAGTCATTAAAGTATATTACGTCATTTGAATATATTTAAGTCATTAAAGTATATTACGTCATTTAATTCAATCTACCAAAACGTTAACTCGTAGAAGGTCATAATAGTGGGAACAAGACTCTCAGCTCAGTTTTACAGGAAATTTTAGGGAAGGGTATGGGTGACTTCTCAAGTACACCCTGCACATTGTACCTTGACCATTCCCAACCCTCTTCCCTTCTCTTGGCTGGCATATATTGATGTACTGCTTTAATGTCTGATGATGCAAGTTCACTGGCGGTAAATTTTGTTGTTTTATATTCTATTTGGAATTTCACAAAGAATTTTATTACTATTATTACCCCATTTAAGTCACAAACTTTGGCCTTAATAATGTCCCACTGTGTAGATTGAAATACAATAATAATAGATTTATTTCTCTAGGACAGTATCCTTTGGAACATTTTAACAATAAACCCAATAAATGCTCCGTGGCAGAAGAAAGTAAAAAAAGGATTATGAATACGTATGGTATTACAAATAAGACGGTTTCGATTAGAATGTATACATACGATGCAAGTAGATAACAAAAGAAAAAAACAAGAAATTAATAATACTTTTCATACAAAAATGGAAACAATTTTATTTTGAATTGATGTAAACTAGTGGACTTATATAATCTGGAAGGCTATTCTATACTTTTAAACCCAAGTTAATGGTAGATTACATTAGTTCGGCATTTAATATTATTAAATTTTCTTCTGATATTACATTAATATTAAATAATATACGCTCATCACACCAATATTTACGCAGTTCGTGCCCAAACTGGGACTTCTTTTACCCTGGCCATTTGTTTCGCCTTTAAATCCTTAAGAAACACTGCTTTTGATCTCATTGAATCAAAGACAATTTGAAATAATTTTCGAAATTATAGAGCGTAACTAGATTCCGCTGTGATTGATGATTTTTTGATAGATCAACACCAGAGAAAACTCCTTTGCACTTAAAATCATTAGCATCAGCTCGAGCTGCCTTTGAGAAATCTTTTAAATGAAACAAATCCGCCTTTGAAAGACATATTTGCGAAACCCTTTGATGTAATCAGCATACGTGATCATGGCAGATAAATAGAGACGCGGGATTGATTAAAGAATCATCGCCGACATCAAGCAAGCGAATAAAATTCCTTTGCCTCCCATTAAAAAGCCTCGCCACGCCTCTTTTCGAAGGATGTCCAGGATATTGAGCAGCGAAATACAGTTCCGAACTATGGAACGATGACCTCCATTTTCCAATCTCTTGTCGTTTTTCGTTTACGGGGCTGTCCGGGCGTAAAAATGCTATATCATTTGATGCGGAGTTGGCATACCGCAAAAAATGGAAAATCCAAAAAAAGGAACAATGGGAGTCGGTGGGGTTCTTGCGGGGGTTATTTCCTCCGAAATTCCACTTTTGCCGAGGTCATCTTTTTTCCCTCCTTTCAGTAAAAAAGGGGACATTCTTTCATTTCTATCTTTGATGGAATGCGCTAAACAATCGGCTCTTCACGCCTCCGCCCTCTATTTCTGGTGTTTCCAATTTTGGAACGGTCCTTTGATAACTTAAATAGCTCACGGAGAAGTAAAATTGACAATTGAGAGGTGATTGAGCGAATACAAAGATTATTCTTAAATGAAATAAGTGTACCAGATCCAACCTGCATAGCGGATTACTAAATGTTTTGTTTGATGTCATCACATAAAGAATATTAGGAAGAGGCGAAAAAAGCTATATAATTGTACCAAAATAATTTAATGGCACACCTTTTTATAGGGTGGCAAAGATTATACGTGCCAAGAGGGACAAGAGAGTCAACTAAATTCAGATGGATATAAAAATTAATTTCCATATAGTTTATTTAATTAGTAGCCCCATGAGCATGTCAAAGTATAAAAGATAGACTCCAAAAGCTATCAAACAAGGACTTACTTTAATTCTAATACGTATTTCACCCTCCACTAGGGCATTTTCAGAGAAGACTGAAGATGCCCTCTTGGAGTCTTTCTTTTATACTTTGACTATTGCAACCATCAGTAGCTGATTATATACATAACCCATGAACATGATTCTAATTAATCGTACCACCTTTAAGCAGTGGAACGCTTTGCCTGGGAGTATTTTTGTACCTTTAAGGCAAAGTTGAGGAACGTTTTGAAGGGGAAAAAATATTATTTGTTATTTTTTGTACTTTAATGTAAATTTTGGACAAAAATGGTTAAAAGGATTATTGTTCCTTATTGCTAAGTGTAGTGGTTGAATGTTTTCATAAGGTTTATTTATAATATAGTAAGCTTTATGACTACTGCCTAAGGGAGGTTTTCAGAGGGGTTTCCCTCCCTTCTGAGGCAAATGCTAGGCAGATGAATGTTCCCCTGAATACAAGTGACTGGTTTTAAATTTTTTTAAATATTTAATATGTGTATAGGGTATGTTGTATTTCTAAAAATATTTTTGAGAGATAATTTGCTAAGAGATGTCATTTCGAAACAGTAAAAAATACGATTAATTAGTCGTATCGCAACATAGACATAGAAACTCTCTATATTCGATATCAAATTCATGTAGTCTATTTTTTATTTTTTCAGGTAATTTCATAATTTTGGGTAAACATAAACCTAAATATGCATTCATATATGATAATGTCTTAAGCGCGATTCTTTTCGTTTGCCAGTGAAATAATTTAATACGAGGAATTTCCACAAAAGAAAACTTAACCTTATTATTAATATATCTTTATCCTGAAAATTACAGAGTTCATCGCTTTGTTGCAATAAATATAATTAAATAATTTTATCTTTATATTATTTACGTGAGTTTGTGCGTGTGTGTGTGTGTATATATATATATATACATATATACATATATACACACACACACAAGCTCACGTCAATAATATAAAGATATATATCATGTATAAACATTATCTTCATATAATATTGTTGATATTAATACTGTTGACAAATCCTTATTTATCCTATATTAGCTTTCAATGTAATAGTCGATCATAGAATTACAATTTCATTGATAATTCTTGGAAAAGTAAGGTTAATTAGAAAATATGGTAAATTAGTGGCTTCAGTAAATTAAAGTTTGAAAAAATTTCATCGAGCATCTCATTGCTTGGTCATTTTCTTTAATTTCTGCTTGCCTATATATAGTTTAATTCGATCTATAATGAGGCTTTAACAGAATCCGCTTTATTTTCAGTGGAGGTGTGCTTCCTCATTTGGGGAATCCGTCTGTGCATCGTGGTGAGGAAGGCCCCTTCGGAATTCAACGAGAGTCGCTTCATCTCCATGGCAATCTACAACGAATTCCTCCTCTCTCTCTTTCTCAACATATCAATGTGAGTAAGCCTTCCTTCACGCACACCACGAACTAGGATCAAATACGTAAGCTCACTCAACCAAACAGACTGCCTCTCGTAGATAAACACTCTCCTAACAACAAGGAATTTAACGATTTGCTCTCTATATTTACAAGCATGGATTCATAAGCTATGACACGCGTCGTGAATATGCAGCGAAAAAGATACACCTTCAAAGAGCCTCGAATATTTTCTCTCGTGTGCACTATAGATATTTCAAATATTGCCAACATCATAGCTCAAATTCAACTAAACAAATTAATGAAATTCTTCCGGAGTTAAATAAATTTCAACTTTTAAATTCCTCCCAAATCTCAAACTGAATTTATTTGTTACTAAAGAAATCCAAGAAAATCCATTTTAAGTATTTTCACTCTGAAGTAATTAAGAAATATGATATGGCTTAAAATGCATACATTCGGCATAACCATGAAATTAAGTGATAGACATTGATTTTTATCCGTTCCTGTTAAGCTTGCGTTGGCTTTTAGGATGATTAAAGTTTGTTTGGTAGAAACCTTAGTTTAGCTAAATAACAATCTGTGATTTTCTCAATTTTATTGCAAAAATGTTCAAATTTAATCTATTTGGCTTATTTGATCATTTAGAGCCAATTAACGATGCATACCGTAGTCTTAGCAGCAAGGAACATATTAATGGTTGTTGATGATCATAAATTTACTACACAATAGTGAAGTCAAGTCTTCTCATGAAATTTGCTTGAAACGAATTTTGATTGAGAAAGATTTTTCTCGTTACAAATACACTGCAAATCGTATATCTGCTATTAAAAGTATTCATCATGTACAAAGATAATTATACAAATCAGTAGTTTTGCGAAATTAAGATACATAGAATTACAATCAATATTGCACAATAAAATAAAATTCTACTGGGAGTCAATAAAATATATGGTGGATTTTTTTCCACAGCGTTATTTCATTGCTCCGTCATTGAGTTTGACACAGCCTCGACTAATTATCCCTTTAAAATAATACAAATTCCACTTCTGCTTCGAGCGTGCTTGAGTTAATTGAATTTCACGAATTTAGAACACTATCCCTTTTCTCCAATCGCCGCTGTTTTTCGAGTGAACTTTTTTAAATCCGTACCGGGATACTTTTGTACAGAGATCCTTGTGACAGGTCATTGAGCAGCAACTAAAAAGTAGTCAATTTGCGCAGGCACTACAACCCGTGCAGCCTCTTCGCACCATTCTGCATCGTCTACCCAATCAACGGGTCCCGACACGCTCCTTTTTCCCGTCCTGATTTTAAATGATTTTAACAACTAGGAATTGTAACAGCTTTTACGTTCCGCGCCATTACCACTGTTATTTGTAAACTCGATCAAGCATCAAGAGAAAACACGCGTGAGCACGTTACACGGATCGTTTAATACGGATGCGCAACGCTTTGCGTGCCTCAGTTGTTATATACAGGGAGACCGGGTTAAACGAATAATAATACAAAATGTAAGAACTTGAGAGTTAATTTAGATATTTATTGGCGGTTTGTTTCTAGAAGTATGGTAACTCAAATGTTTTTACGCAGTATATATGTTACACCCCAAACGTGTAATTGCCCATTTCATGAATAGGGCAAAAATTGCCCATTTCATGAAATGGGCAATTACGCATTTGGGGTGAAAGGAACCCTACCTACCCTACTCAACCCATCCGCACCGCGCATATTTCACGATTCGTAGCGGAGATTAATTAATTAATTGAATATGCGCGGCGCCGATGGGTTAAGTAGGGTAGGTAGGGTTCCTTTCACCCCAAACGTGCAATTTCCCATTTCATGAATTGGGCAATTACGCATTTGGGGTGAAAGGAACCCTACCTACCCTACTCAACCCATCCGCACCGCGCATATTTCACGATTCGTAGCGGAGATTAATTAATTAATTGAATATGCGCGGCGCCGATGGGTTGAGTAGGGTAGGTAGGGTTCCTTTCACCCCAAACGTGCAATTTCCCATTTCATGAATTGGGCAAAAAAGTTGCCCATTTCATGAAATGGGCAATTACACGTTTGGGGTGTAACATATACAACATTAGTGGCAGAATGAAATCTAATCTCTATTTTACTCTTTCCAAGTGTTTTGCAGCATTGTAGGCGTAGCATTTGCAATAGCTGCAGGAATTCGATGGCGCAGTTCTGGTAGATCACAAACTGGCGTCTGATACACTTGATTCTTGATAAACACCCACAAAAAAAATCAAGTGGCCTCATGTCTAGATTTCTAGGGGCCAAGCAATCGGTGGAATACCTCTCCCAATCAAGCGATCTAGGAACTCATTATCCAAGAAATCCCTCTCAATTATTACATAATGGCATGGTACGCCATCATCAAGCAAACATAGAAAACATTTTGAGTAACCAGACTTGTAGAAGCAAACTGCTATTGAATATCTCCATTACTTTTCAAGTTATTACATTTTTTAGTGTTCTATGTTTATTCCGGACACCCTGTGTATGTTACATAATAGTTCAGGTTTTTAAATATTATTATATTTTCCAAACATTGCAATATTAAGTTCAAGTAATTCCTTAAACGTTTCCATCTTCCAAAGACCACACCATGTATACCCCACCGTACTGTTTTCTTCCATCCATGAAGATGATTCCGTGGCTATTGAAATGCACTACGTGAGGTACTTCCAAGAAGGTCAGTTATCCGGGCCCTTCCGTTGTTTCCGGAATGGGAAAAAACGCGGCGCGGAACGCTGACAAAGACGGCTTTAGGAGAGTTTAAAAACCGCTAATGCATTAAAGCCGTGCTCCAATTTATTTCCTTACCACAAAAACACTACTTTTAAAATCCTGCAGACTCTGAAAAATCTCACCAACCCCACAACACGTGGCAATGAAAATGATTTTTATCACCGCTGCAGCAGAGCTTCGAATTAATCCGCGGTTAAAAATTTTCGCGAAATAAAATCCAACATTTTTACCCTAAGTTCGATTTAAACCGTTCCTACTACGGTATGTTTCATTTACTTGTGCCACAGTCTTATTATGGCTGTGACATGAAAGATGAGGTATAGGAAAATAGGAATAGGAAAATTGGAATAGGAAAATAGGAATAGGAAAATAGGAATAGGAAAATAGGAATAGGAAAATATGAATAGGAAAATAGGAATAGGAAAATAGGAATAGGAAAATTGGAATAGGAAAATTGGAATAGGAAAATTGGAATAGGAAAATAGGAATAGGAAAATAGGAATAGGAAAATAGGAATAGGAAAATAGGAATAGGAAAATAGGAATAGGAAAATAGGAATAGGAAAATAGGAATAGGAAAATAGGAATAGGAAAATAGGAATAGGAAAATAGGAATAGGAAAATAAGAATAGGAAAATATGTTTTGTCCTTGGACTTTAACAGTCCACTAAAACATACAAAGAAAAACAGTGATGAATAGTTCATACATAACATAAAATAATAATATAAGTTTAAAGAAAACCGGCGCGAATACATTTTACACATTTTTTCGGAAAAAAACAGAGATGATTGACAATACCATTTTAGAAACATAAAACAAGGAACAAGAATGTTAACATAGAAAAACAAAAAGATGGTGGGAATGCATTCTTTAAACAAGATCAAAGAGCAGGAGTTATAATATTTCATTTTGAAGTGAATTCAAAAGCTTTCTCCCATTGACACAAAAGGATTTATGAAACAAAGTGGTCCGATTCTGAGGGGTTATTATTACTATGATGAATATTGGAACTAATAAAGGGATGGATGAAATGCATTGCATCCTTTTTGAATGTCAAGAAAAGTGTTACTCGTAGAGTTGATGTGCTTCTTTTACTGGATTTGTTCCTTTTATAGCATTTTGGCTTGGTGAGGATAGCAAGGGCAATCTGCCTCACTCCTCATCCTGTCTAGTAAGCCCCATTCCTCCTTACTGACTCCTATTCGATAATGATAGAAGGGATGAATCACCAATAGGGTAATCATACCCATGGGGGTAATCAATACGGCAAAATCGTAAAGCTATCTCTCGATCGATTGCTGCTTCTTTGACTTCCCTGCCGCATCCTAAACCCTCCGATAACTGACCTCTCCCTTCATATTATACAGCATCCTTTTACAATCCCCTCGGTCGTTTCCTCAGCATCCTTTTCTCAAAGACCCTCAGTAATCCATACCCTCTCAATATTTGACCGCCCCATTCTTCGCACTCCGTCTTATCTTTGCAAACAGAACCCTTTCCTCTTCTGCCATCATCGAGAATTCCTTGTTTGTTTTCCTATCGATCCGACGAGCTGTTTCTACTCCGCGCCGAATTTGTATCTCAAAATTCTCTAATCTTCAAATCCCATCCTCTTCCAGCTCTCCGATAATACACTTTAACGCAAACATTTTTTCGAGAAAGTTTTCTAAAATGTTCTCATTACCTCTTGATGTCAGCTCATTAGAGTTTCAGTAAGAATAATGTATTTCTTGTAAACAGGTAAGAATATGGTCCAATTTTTTTTCAAACGATAAACATTAATAAATAATAATTAAATCTTATTATAAGTGTGCTGTGTCCCTACTTTCAATTAAATTGTGTTAAATGTATAAATTAAACAGAGAAAAAATATTAAGAAAGAGGTAAAAATTACAAGAAGAAAGGTAACATCTGTTTCAGTTATATATTGTAATTTATGATGCTTTGCCAAATATTTTTAGGTGCGACTTTCATGTGCGACTTTCATGTGCAACTTTCATGTGCAATGTTAAATTTTACTTTCCGTGATCACTAAGGGATTTTGCTTGGCGTGAGTCAATCCCACGCGAATAAGTCTCCCCGAAGAGACAATTTGGGAAGGAATCGCTGATGGAAAATAATGGGATGAGCGTCAGGCGCGATCGACGTAACTGGGATAGACGAAGTTAATTAAACGCGGATGATTCAGCGTCGGAAGCCCAAGAACGAAGACGACGGCCGCCCCTTGTCGGATGCTGAAGTTGGGCCGTTTTTCAGGGGCGCATAAGATATGCACCGGCGCTGATCGCGTTTAAAAGTTAGGCTCCGCGAATCTCGGGGATGCGGCCACGAACGTCTTTCTCGTCAAATATTCAGCGGCGGAAAAGGGACTGCAAAAAGAGTTCGAAGATGAGGAAGGGAGTTTGAAGATCGGGAAAGCGGTTGGGAAGGTGCGAGCTCTTAGTCAAGTTTCGCACGGATGATAGCTACTTTGAGAAATGAATGGGATTGCAAAATTACGGAAAGTGGGTTAAGAGCACGGCCTACATTCCTGAGGACGGAAATTTGGGAAAAAGGCAACGTGTTGCTCCGGTTTACGGAGTTCCCTAGGGAACTAGCTAGAGAGCACGGTTCCAGGGTTTCGGGATTCCCAGGAGTGGACCTCACGACATCGGAAAGAAACGCCGAGTATAATAATAAAATCTTTCTTCGGGCGAGTATGAGCGTAAGAGTCTCCTGCAAGGAAAGAAATTGGAGCACGGCTGATAATGGATTAGAGGTTTCAGAATTCTCCAATATCCATCTTTTTCAGCTCTCCGCATCGCGTTGCTTCCAGTTTTGGCGAATTAAATTAATTACTGCACTACATATGACGATGGGTTATAAAGAAGTGGAAAATTTCTAGAAGTACCTGAAAGTTAGTAATCCAGGTCAGAAATCTGGAAGGTCAGTAATCAGTTTAAGCGATACTATGAGAAACTACTAAATACCATTGAAAATTAATTAATACCGTCAAAAATAACCATTGATTTTAAGGAAGATATTTGCCAAATATTGTATATGGAATTTGATCCAATATAGCTTGTAGATACACAGACGGAGAGCTAGGAATTCCTGAAATACATCGTCTAAATTGCTGCCTTTTCAAATTTGCGTCGGAAGTCTTTCAATAAATCCCCTAAAGCTTTTTTCTAGCACATGCCTTTCATAAATTAAGGCTCAAGACGAAATCTGTCTTTGCATCTACAAGTTGATTTAAAATTTCATAACACATGAACGATAAGATCCATGACCGTACTGGAAAGACGTCACTACACTCATGGGAGTGTAAGTGATAAACGTTTAAGTAAATAAATAAAAATTTTCTTGTATTTGCAAAAAAATTGTGAGAAAAAAGTACAGAGTGGAATGCACGGATTATTACGATATGAGTCGGAAGAGCACGAGTTGGATACAAGAAAGACGTGTAAGTCCGTAAAAGTTTCAACGTTCTAAAGAGAGAGCGAACGTATATTATCGAGAAGATTTATGGGAAAAATTACCACGTTGACGTGTTTAACATTATTAATGGAGGCAGGCAGGCGGACGCACTTGTTGAAGCCACGAAATTCGTGGATCTCGGGCGATGCCTTCTGGCATTTTTTACTTCGTAGCACGCGCTCTAAGTCTGCAATAGAAATATATTTCTTGTATAATTATTTCGCTTAGACTGACGAGGAAACATGTTTGGTTCCCTTTTCAACCAAACAAATGGTTCATATACCTTGTGAAACACGGATTTGTTACTGTCAGGGTATGTTCCTTGCACTAAAATAATAATTCAATTCAATTCAACAGGATTTAACCTTATAACTTTCAATGTTTGAAACCCTGTCACAAAGAGATTATATATACATTTATTTATTTATACTCCACACACAGCGAGACGCCAATTTACAGTGAAGTTACCACATCAACAATAGACGAACATATACGACGATTCCCTAACCGGAAAAATCCGGTTAGCCGAGATTCGAACCCTTGGTGTTCTGCTAACCACTCAGCCACAGTGGCCAGTGGTTAATAATTAATTATTTTTACCACGAAAATTTAAAACTTTCGAAATTAATAAGCGAACCGTGAATTCACATACAGCACACCGGTATGGAGGCAATGTTTCAGGGGAAAGATTTGATTGATATTTGAAAATATTAATAATAATTGCCTGATATAGCAGGAGATATTCTTAGAAATGAGCCAATGAAAAACAAAGGTGAATCTAAGACCGCTAAATTAATTTTCCGGGAAAGGAACCGAAGACTGAAAGGCCACTAAGAGTTGTTTTATGCATCCCCCTTATATGCTCTAATATTTGAACGAGGATATAGAGACAATTTCAACGTATTTCTTTGTGGAGTAAGCCCATTAAAATCGATTTCTTAGTTATACAAAGTTATACATAGTTATACGTACTCGTACACATAGGTAAACGTCTTTATTGAGTCAAATTGCGATTAAGAAGTCTTATCTTTCATTTAACCCTTGTCTAACTCAAGATACATGTAAACAAAATATAACTAATTATATATGTAGGATTTCTAGCAAATAATAAACAAAGAAAATGTGGAAAGGATGAAGGATTTTAAGGAGTCAAAATTTTGATAATATTGACCACAAAAATAATTTTCTATTGCAGTAAAAACGCTCACAAAGAGAGGGAGTGCGAAATAAATAGGAAATTTGGAGATAAATAGTAAGATAGACATTGACATAAAGGATAATGAAAATTTTTAAAATTACTTAAAGATGCAAATACTTATAATAAAATAAAAGTGCTCTTTGTCATAGCAAATGGAACATGTTGAAAATTCTATAGGTATTTTGTAGTAGATACGAGCATTAGATTCACAGTTAAATGCATCCATTATTATCATTAGAGTTTATCATTACTTATTATTGGGAATTTACAAAATTTAAATTGTTTGATGTAGGTAATAAATATATAACCGACTAATATAATTATATAACAGAATTAGTTTCGGGCCGAGTAACAAAACAAATGATGCATGACATTATTGTGAAGATGAAATAGGGACACGGAGAAGAAAAGAAAAATTGCGGATATAAAATAAAACGCGTTTGAAGGAACTGTAAAAAAATATAAAATAAATCTTATAATTAAGAGAAGGTTCGCTAAGGATACCGAATAGTAAACTGGTGACAAAGGAAAAATGTTTTCGGAAATTCGAGAGTAAAACTTGAGCATAAAGAGAGCTCCAGTGAATGAAAAAATAACGTAAAGGTTTTCTGCTAAGTTTAAATCAAGCGTTTCTTTACAAAGAAATTGGGAAAACGTGTGGGATTTGAAACTAAGGGGAACGTCATTAGGATGGAAACGAGACTGGATATGAAAATTGGATTTAATCAGAAATTTCCCCAGAAAGATAGAATTGGCGTCCTAAGAACGCCCACACACCCAAGTCTGATAGCAGGGAACAAAACTTGAAATTTCAACATTAAATTTATCAAATTATTATAATATAAAAGCTATTAGTATCAAGAGTTGTTTTCATTTTATAGCTAAGGTATATTCAACGAAATTGTGAATTCGCATTATTATAATTAGCTTTCTTCATTCTTCAGTTACATTTAATTCTGAAGTAAAGAATGTAATGATAGTAACGATGTAATTAATTGTTCATTATCATTCATCGAATAAATCTACTTCGTCTTATTTTTTATCTTTAGGAGTAATGGTTTCTGGCGTTATTTGGTGGTTATTCGTAGAATCAGAGAAATAAAACGCACTTTGTAACTTCCACGTATAATATTTTTTAGTATCAACAATCCGGGTTTCGTTTTTTGTTTTAGCTAAAAAATAGTATATGTGGAAGTTAAAAAATGCGTTTTATTCCTCTGTTACCTTTATATCAAACTTAAAACATTATTATGATAATATTAGAGAATTTAAAACCCAGTGAATATGATATCGACACGAGTTTTTCTGATGAATAATTGTATCGATTAAAAATTCTCTGGAAAGAAATGCTTTATCCACTCAAGTGTCTCCATAAATTGATGAGTCTTTATTAGTAATCTATGAGCTGTGTGCAAGGTAAAATTATATAGTTTTAACCATATGATTTTTTTAAATATGAATTTTCAATGTAAACTTGTTCTGATGCGCTTCAATGGCTTCGTAGTTTAAATCATTTTCCATTTTAAAAGCGTTCAATTCAAATTCACCATTTCCATAAAAATGAAAAACGCGAAACGAATTTGATGGTAAGCTTTAAATAATCCAGTTCGAGTTCCATCAATATTTCAATCACACTTTTAATTCTCAATCCTTTGATCTCTTTCCGAGCCAATTCTAATGGAAATTTTCGCCCACAGGCTATTCCTGCAGTCGCCAGCTAATCCCGATCTGCTCTACATGATATTTTTCTGCCACACCCAGCTCACTATCACGCTATTGCTGTGCCTGATATTCGGTAGCAAGGTGAGTCCGCAAAAATTAAGTCGTTATTTCCTCTGAAGTCCCATTAGTAATCGATTTAAAATTTCGTTTTCGCGAAATTTTTGACATTTTTCTCTGTCCGCTTCAGCGGGGAAAACTGGTTTGTTCGGTGGAAAATTTTGTTCATTTTAATTTGAAAGGTAGCTGTAAATCTACGTTGAGAGGAGTGTATATTTTGCCCGGACTAGTTTTTTTTAGTTCGGCAACAGTAAAAATTGAAGCTTTTGCTAACAATTTAATTATCTTATGATAGGATGGCGATTTTCATAATTCAAATTAATGACTTACATTCTCAAGCGTATAATTTATGGCTGTAATTGACATCCATTTAAGTGTCAATTGCCGGGCCGTTCACTGTAAATTGAGTGAGTAATGAGTATTAAAAATTGACTATAAAAAATTCAATTGTATCTTAGCTAAACGACACCAAGGTCAGGAATCTAGTACCGACAAATTGGGATTTTTGTATTTGTGCAATTTTTATTTTTCTTGTCCAAGCTAGCGTTTATGTCCTTCACATGTGCAATAAAAGTATGTTTTTGATGGTACAGGGAAACAATATGTAATGCAATTTGCCTAAAAACTTAATGCTCCAATGGAACGAGGGAAAAACGAGTTACATTTTATGTTTTTTCTTTTTTATTTTAATTCATGTTTAATTCCTCTTCATTAGATCTTGGTTTGACGTGTCAGCCATTCAATACAGATTTTTTTCTGTATTGAACCAAATCTGAAGGTGATCGTGACGAAATAAATTATTACTATCATCATTATGACTTTAGATTAGAAAAAGCCTTTAAAAAGAATTTTTACATCTTGAAGTTTAATTGCTCATCAAAATATGTTAAATAAAATTTAACATAATCATTATGAGCTAGAGACTGAAAAAGTGTTTTAAAAAGAATAATAACTTCTTGCTGATTTATATTACTCCAAAGTAAGTCGAAATCTCTAAATAAGAATCCATCTCCAGATTCTTTAGCCTATTCTTTCACAGATGTAACTCGACTTCCTTAACGCCCGATAATTCACTCGCACTGTTTGCCCTTCATTATCCCGCAGTGACGAAGTCTGAACTCGCGTCATATGCTCTTGAGCAATTAGCGGACACGAACTTCATAACTCGCGGAAGACAAAAGTAGCAAAAGCCCTAATCTCCCCACCACCCTAACGAAACTAGCGCTCAGCATTCTTATGCAAATTCCCTCACCGACAATCTTACTCTCCCATCCGAGGTAAACAATGGGCTCCCCAGGCAATTCGTAACGAAATTTTTCACTCTTCCTCCTTTGTGGGGTGGAACAAAAGAGATTCAAGGGCCGCTTCCTTTTACTTAAATGTACAGGTATATGAATATGTGTGTATATATAAGCTAAATTATCAAAATAATTCATTAACAGATCCATACCTTAAATAACATTTTTAATTTAATTTTAATTTAAAATTATTTAACGAGGCCATTCCTTATGGCATGTAACTAATACGTAAACAATGCTTTACCATATATTTATAATGCATGAGTGATAAATAGTGACCTTAAAGTTTTGTAATGATCATTAAATATTTTACTAATTATTTTACTGTGTATTATATGGTTAAAGTGTATTTTCTCTGATAATTTTCTTTCCCTGGTATCTATCTAGCAGGGTCTATAACTTTTGTTATTAAGTTTTAAAAATTAATATATTCAGAGCTGACTGACGGCCATCGTCTTCCGTATAACCGATATTATTTTTGGTAGACTGTTTTTAGTGGTACGTTAACTCATTTTTTTAGCTTGGTTAGTATTATTAGTAACCTAATCATTAATTTCATTCTAATGATTATTATTTTACACACTGTATTGTACACACATGAAAATATGGTTAATTTTAATCAATTACTCAATCATATTAATTCAATTATATTTTTGTGGATATCACGTTTTCGTTTACCACTAATCAACGCGTGTATTATAAATTTGTTGAAACAAAAGGAGCGAATTATAATAAAGAAGAAATTCTTCTGAGTAACAAGTGTGAGTAAGCTTTTTGATTTTTCTTCGATCAATTCTTGATTATAAAGATAGGCTTTAACTATAAATAAATAAATTAATTCAATCACTGGCAGGAAGTCAAAATTCGCCCATTACGTTGGAGGTGTTATTGTATAATGTTCCTTCCAGGCTTACGTCAAACTGTGGCGGAGGACAAGTGAATAGACAAATAAATCTAAATTTCCGTGCTTGCAGGCATACATGGTGTTCAAAGGGCGGGGCAAGTGGTGCTCGTCGTCTTCTTCGGAGGAGGGAGCCACAGGTGTCGGCGGGGTCAGCGGTTTGGGCACCGCCCGCCCCCATCCAGCCAAGTTCCTCTCCAAGCCGTCATCCTCCTCATACACCCGATCCGAGCAGTCCCTGGCCGTGCCCCCGCCCCTCCACGTCCCCCTCCCGCCCCCCGCGCCTCCCTCCACCAAAAACCAGTCCTCGCAGAAAGAGGAGACGAGCGAGCCGCCCCCGATCCTGGAGCCACAGGTAACCGTGTCGTTTCCAACCCCTTTCCTTTTTAATTGATTGTCCTCCGGTGTTAATTAACGAGGTAAAAATCACGGCGCCCTAATTGCGAACGTAAGGCGGGAAATCTCGCGGCAACTTTCGCATGGAAAATAGTTTGCGAAGTCGTGGGTGTCGCGACAAAGGCCTTTGCATCGGAAGGGTCTCCTCGTGATGCGGGTCCGCTTCCAGGAAAGTGTTTGTATCGTTAAAAAGGGCGGCGGTGATTGCGGGGATTTCGCGGAAGGATGGAGCAAATGATTGGCTACGCCGCAGGGGGTTGTTTTTAAGCGGTTCCCTATTTTTATTATCTTCCGGACGACAATGATTTAATCCTCCGGCCTCTTTCGACCCTTCCGCGAAAAGCTGATTTGGATTCGAAAAATATGCCGCTGATTAAATCTCTGATTACAATGGGATGAACGAATACAAAATTTGTGGATGAGAGATACAAGTAAGGGTTTCCCTGAAAACGACGGCCGAAATTCATCGCAGGGAAATAGTGGAAGCAAAGCGGCTAAAATTATCTTAATTTCTCGGAATCGAGGAAGATATTTAATGGCTTCTGTTTTACTGCTAATTCCTCTCCTTTATTTACAATCCAAACTCATTTCTGGTCGCGGTTCGTATAGTTGTGCCCACTTCAACGTTGAGTAAGCATTCGCTGTCAATATGTTCCGAGGTAACCGAATAATTTTATTTATCAATTAAAAATTGTTAAGTTTACAAATAAAATAATTGGACTGGTTAGGAAAATTAAAAAAAATAACGATAGTGATGAAATTAATTATTTCATCTAATCTAATCATTAACTTCTGCATAAATTTCGATATGTTCATTTTATGATGCTAAGAATTTATTTTCGATAGTGGCATGAAAATGGGGAATGGGATAAAAATATTTAAACATAAAGAACACACACACTATAAACCACTGTTCCATTGCATTATTTATTTAAGTTGTGTTTTAGGCAATGAAAAGAACTAAATTTTATAGACTTTTAACTATATTTTCTATTTTGATTAGTAATTAAAATAATAATTTTTAAAACTTTTCAATTATATTTTGCAATTTTATGAATATACACTTACATTTATTGAAAAAATGCATCCTTTACAGTAATAATTAACAAATATTAACTAAGGCAACAGCGAGATTTCGTATCCATTATAAGCATTAATAAGTAACTAATTTAAAATAATTTTCATATATTAGATCATCAATATTGTGGACTCCTCACACTTTTACGTATGCACTGATTAGTTTAGTAAGACCCTAATATTGTTGTCGAATTTTGGTTTATTTATATATAATAAATACATACATTTATAACTAATTTAAAATATTCTTCAGAAATTAAATTTTGTCATCATTCCTCATTTCATACACTTTTATGATAGCTCAAGTAAAAGAATTAGGACCCTAAAATTTTATGATGCCACGTTTTTGGTGTATTTTGTGCTCGTTTCTTTCAGAGAACAATAGAGTTAATTCAAAGAACTCTACACTGAAATCATACTCCTGCGACCACCGAGTCTTCATTGGATTTGAATAAGCATCGTATATTTGAACACATTTCATCTCGAATATTTCCAATCGAACTACTTCGCCATCTACTATCGCACCTCTCAAATCATTCTCACATCGCAAAACTCGTATTTTCTTTCTCAAAATTTTTTTAAAAGGCCGCAAGGAATTTCCCCTTTTGTCGTAACCTCCGCACGAAGAGATATAATATCGCCAGCCTTTGAGCAGTAATCTATCGGCGCGATGAAGAAGTATCTTTTCGGAGATTTAGGTGCGGAGAACGCTCGTCTTCGCCGTTTTGGAAATAATTTTTTCCCGCATTTTCTCCACCATCAAATACGACCGCGCGGATATTTTGGCGGGCGAAAATCGATACGTGAAATTCTCTCCCTCGGAATGATTTGAATTCGGCGCAGCTTTCCCTTTTCGGTTCCTTCTTCTACCTCAATCTCCCCGACTTCTGCCTCCGAAAGAAACTTTTCCCGAGCCGTAAACTGTTCCTTTGTCATCCCTCTACACTTTCAATAAAAACTCCATCTGGAGCCTGAATCTATTTTGGATTTTTGCATAAAGAATTCATTTCTCTCTCTCTCTTCCATCGATTGCTTAATAAATGAAAGTTTTGTCATCTTGGCGCGCTTTTCACCGGGAGAAAAATTTCCACTTTCCGCCCTTTTCAGTTTTTTTTAAGGGCCTTTATAATTTCTCGGCGTACGTACGTGTTCCAGCAATGGCGTCGGAGTTTTTTCATTTCGTGGAGTAAAAACCTTTTTTTCATGATGCAAGGAATGAAAATGAAAACAAATTAATGGCGCTTTTATGTACGCAAAAATACAATACTTCCAGAAGAAATGCATTGGGATGAATTAAAGAATTTTTTAAGGATGTTTCCGATAAGTTATGAATTAATTACTGGTATAAGAAACATGACTGGGAAGCTTGATTAATTTAATCTGCTTTCGATGAGAAAATGCAAATTTATAGGACAAAACATTTCTTAAACCATATTTCAATTTGAAAGATTATACTGTCCAATAATAAGGTGTTACAATATCAGAAAACCTTACAAAATTCTCTCATAAGAAATTAATTGTGGAGAATCTAAGAATTTTCTAAAAGCATGTTTCCGATAAAGATTTTTCACGATTTCCCTAATGTTTACGTATTCTTCTATATAGACCCTGGACTTTTTCTAAGTAACCTTGGGAACAACTAAACGGAGTTATAAAAGCTCTTGTAAAGAAAGAAATATTGGAACACGGCTGTTAATGAATTAGAGGTTTAAAATCAACAAAAGCCGTCTTTGTCGGCGTTCCTCCTTTTACTTCCCGGTAGTCGGGTCAAGCAAGAAAGGAATGCCACACTTTAATTGTACCCAAGGCGCCTTTATAGAGGAGGGTACCGTCCTCAGGGGTTATAAAATACAATAGGGGATATAAAATGAAATATATAAAATAGTATTTTGTGCAATTATAGTGCGGCATTCCTTTCTTGCTTTATCCGACTACCGGGAAGTAAGAGGAGGAATGCCGACAAAAACGGCTTTTGGAGATTTTAAACCTCTAATAAAAATTCTTGCATTAGAAATGCGAAGGGACTAGTCAGAATCAATGCAATAAATCACTATCAATAACTTATTAAATGAAAATTTGGACACATTGTCCCGCTTATCACCGGAAAAATACCCATTTCCAGTTTTTCAGTACTATTTTTTAAATTTTCGCTCACACACGTGTTCAAACAGATGCGTCCGAGTTAGTCGACTCGTGGAACGACACGATTGTTTTCGAATATACAAGTATTCATGGTTAATGGATTAAAAGCGGCTTTATTTGCGCATGAATGAGATTTTAAAATTTCTCCCCTTCCATTATTTGATTCACAATACGTCGAATTTGGTCGTTGAAGCAGTTGGAAACGGTTAAGGGGAGCGTAATTTATCCGGCATTTGCCCAAAGACGGGAAGGAAACCCCTCAAAAACCTAAAATGAGCAACGCATATCTCTTCAATTATAACAAGCATATACGATACACAACTACTCCTTTTAAATTAAAGCATTATTAAATAAAATATGTGTACAATACATATAATAGTCATACATGGATAAATGCAACCATACAGTCATAGACACGAGAATGATAACATGACATGGAGTTAATAAATGGACACATACGATTTAAATTTTTGAATATTTACGTTATTTTTGTAAATTTTATATTTCCCTGCATTGGAATGAGACGTACTTCAGGTAAATTAAGTTCTTCGAGTATTTTAATGAATCAATAGTTAACTATTAATTAACTAATTAACCAAATTAGAAAACTATAATAGAATTTTAAGGTAAAACATTGTTAATGCTTAAGAAAAAGTATACACAGCAGAAAAAACACCCAAAAAGGAGGGCTTAGCTGTCAATTTCACGATTCAGATCCAGCGACTTTTCCCTTCTCTTAGTGGCTTTTTATATATTTTAGGGGCATCTCATCTAGCTTGATCTAATACATATATTCTCTTCTGTTAACTAAATACACCACATTTTGACTTACTAATAAATCTACCTCGCATTGTTTTTAGCTCACAAAAGATATTATGTGTATGTTTTACGAATGCAACATCTAAACATAAGTTACTTATGAAACTTTCAAACAATGTCAGCTTCATTTTGGGCGATATTTTTCCGAATTACCGACTGTTTGCTGCTGCTTTTGAGTGTACTGTTCAGCGACTTTTTCGAAAACAGGCTGTCATCTCTGAAGGAGGGTTTGAAAAATATCCACTCGCATATTAAACTTATTATCCGAGAGGTGTCAAATCAGATAATGATATCAGACGAAGGAAATGTAATCGAGTTAACCGCTGACGCAAAATTTTGGAAAATGAGGACCTGTTCACTCTCACATCAGAAGCACCAATTTGTCGATGTTAAATCATAATTATTATTATAGATTTAGAGAAGAAATTATCATCATTAAGAAAATAGTAAAATTCGCGTTGGGTGGATATGGGAAGTCAGATAGTGTCACTGCTATGGTTGAAGAACTTGTTTGGGAAATCTAAGAATCTAAATCTAGAATATAAACGAAAAATAAGGGTTAGGGAATGTATACAAAACTGTTACTGGAAAGCCTTCGTTGAGAGAATTAAACAATAGGCTCAGGGAACCGGATTACCTAGGGTGAAACGACGACGAATATAAAGTCGCTACTCTTAAACAGAGAACAGATGTTTGAAAGTACCCCTTTCTAAATCGGAGAATACTAGAATGGAATAATTTACCTGGAGAAGTTTTCGAAATTTTTTCCCTTCTTGTAATGTATTCATCAATAGCATTAAAAGGGTTTCGTGATATTATTGTGATTATTGTAATATTGTTGTAAATTTTTTAATTTAATAACTTGCAATTAGATGTAAGACTCTCTGCCTTCAGGAGATTTGGAGTGATTTTCCTCCCGAATAGGGTGTATACCAGGCAGGGTAATTTATTTCTCCCTCTCCCCACAGGAATGACAACCATCTGGCCTATTTGTTGTCCTTTAGAATAAATAAATAATAATACTCATGTTCGTGTTCAAAAATTTAGGTAAAGTTAGGAGTGTACCTTAATAATTCTTGAGGAACTCGTACCCTTAGAATGGGGGAAATCGAAACATTTATTTGATACCGAGATGCTGGTTTGGTGGAGTCTAAATAAAGAAAGAGGGGAGATAAGAAAACAGACGGAAAGTATTGCAGATGGTGAGAGGGGAAAAGGTTTTGATTAAAGAGATAAAACGGAGGGAGAGGAACAGGATGGGACGGATATTGAGAGCGGATGGATTTCTGAGGAAAGTAACTGAAGGCTCTAGGGATTAATAAGACGAGATGCAAAGAAAAAGGTTGTTGTATAATTCAGAGGGAGGGGTTGACCAGTAGGCAGTGAATGGGTTTGGGAAGGGAATCATAGAACAAACGGATCCACTTAGATTTAGAATATTCGTACGCGACAAGTAATAGAGCATGCGAATAGGCGGAATGCAATTTTATTCTCGAAACGAATATTTCCACGAAAAAAAATATGTTAAACTTTCCAATTGTAAGATTGCCGTAAATTTACGCGCAAAAACTATATTAATATACTATATTAATATTTTTCCGTTGAAAATACAATAGGTGAGCCGGAATGGTGAACCCAAATACGGGTATTATGTGAATGATGTGTTTATTTTAGGCTCTACATAAGTGATCTTTTAATTTTTTTTAAGTTTTTCAGGTTCATCTTTAAGTCCATAATATGTTCTCATTATTGTAACATAGTACCACGTTTTCCCTCAGGGGTGAAGCAAAACGGGGAAGTTTACACTTTTTGAAAAACCATTAATAATATAAAAATACTAAATGTTCAATGGCAAATATATGACTCATTACAGAGTTAACATTGTAATAATGTATTTCATACCATAATATCGTCACTTTTTACTTTCATTATGCTCAAAAAAAAATTTGATAAAATTAAGTATTCCACACTGCCCCACCCTCCCCTACTTATTATTCTATAGTAATAATAAGTAAGTAAATTTATTCCATCTTAAAGAGAATACAAACAAAATGAAAAATTATTACCATTATGATGGAATTAGGTACCCCATAGGTAAAACCTGTTACGGGGTTACCATCAAACTCAAAATAAACATCAGACGGATGGCTGGTGCAGATACATACAAAAAACATAAAAAAATGTAAGTGGTTTAACAAAAAAAGGAAGAAAACGTTTGTGTGTTCTTTACACGTGTTCTTAAAAGAAAAAATTAATGCCTGTAAATTTTACAAAAAAAAATAGATACATGTATATAACAATAATAAGAATAATAATATGTACTATTTCTATCAAAAAAATATAATTATAACTACCAAAAAATTATCATATTCAAAAAAATCTATCAACATTTTCATTTGATAATAACCAAGACTTGGCCAACTGAAAAAACTTATAACAACGTTTCTCATTTTTTATTTCTTTAGGCATGAAATTAAAAATCTTTGGTCCCATATACACAAAAGACCTTTTAAAAATAGTCAATTTCGGTTTAATTAAATGTGCATTCCCTTTTCCAAATTATAATGAATTGAATAGTGTTAATACATATGTTACAATAAAGGTGTGAACTAAGCAAATTTATACAATTACTAGTCAGTTTATACATTGATGTGAGATTTCAGTAAAACTACAAACACAGGCTCGAAATTTATACAACGTTATGATACTCGTATTTCTAGTAAATGTGCACTTTCCAGATGAGATTCAGTAACAGCATGCACAAAAGTAAAATCCAACTCAGCCCCTTACTGAAGTTATTACTTTGCTCTTCTTCCATGTATTTAATATATTTTCAATGTCTTGATTAGATCCTAAACACTTAATTCCAATAAGTACACCATTTCCTCGTGTTTCTTGTACCGTACCACGCTAGCAATGATCAACTACTACAATGTGTTAACTATAAATGTATTATTCAATGCAATTCACGGAGGAGGCCGAAATATAGTGGGATTCCGATATAATTGAAATTTTTGTTAAATAAAACAGATTTTATAAAACAAAATGGTAACATTTTCTATTCTACACCTCTGTGCGTGGAATAGTAAACCTGTTTTATTTAACAGTCATTTCGATTATCGATGTATTGACTAAAATATTCCATACCGATAGATTTATAAACAGAGTTGCCACAATAAAATAATTTAGAAATAAAAAAACCAATATACAACCTTATTAATACTTTTACTAATCTGCCGTTATGAGTGTATGCATTCTCTAGATACTTTAAAGATTCAATAGGAATAGTATACATTTCGACATTGGACTTCACTAAATTCTGACGTGAATGTATACTATAAATGGTAAGTTTACTAAGGATGAGGAAGGAAGTTAATACACGTGAATTTCTCTAATATTGACAATTCTTCATGTTTTCACTATTGCTTATACAATACTTTTATATTTCACACAAAAATCCAATATCCACTGCATTTTCAGCAAAATTCCGAGAAATTTCGATCTTTGTGAAGTGACTGTAGGAAACAAGTATCAGATATCCAATCAATGGCGATCTCCCCATTGAGCCGTCCAGTCATTCCACGACGGCTTATATTTCATCAGCTTTTGATTAAACCGAAACGAAATCAATGCGATTCGTCCAGAACAGAACCTATTGTTCAGCCGCCGTCCACTCGCTCTTATAATTTCAACGCCAAATACTTCCCTTCTCTTTGCCGAAACGTAACAGATGATATATAAAAGCCTCATTATATTTAGCTCCTTTGATCGAGCTCCATTTTAATTCACCTGTTACCCCCGCCTACGCTCGCCTGGTCAGCTTATTCTCTCGCTCCCTTTAATGGATATGAAACGGAGGCTCTCTGATCTTTCATTTCTTTATGCGCCTCGGCTTCAGCTGTTTTCCACAATAAACAAATGAATTAAATTATAGCGTGTTGTTTCATCCCATCTCTCACAAATGAGTTCCAATTACTCATATTAGAATGGGGCTTTGAAGCTAAAATTATCGCAGCCTTTCATAAAGCTGTAGTCTTTAAATAATAGTGGTTTGGACGATGCGGTCGATTGAAAGCACAAAGCATTTGTCGATATTACATAGAAGAAGAAGACTATTAAATAATAATTGTTGTGAAGAATGTATCGTTATAAAAGGTATCATAGTAATTTGACCTGGATAGGAATATTTTTGTTAGAGGAAGTTTCCTCCTCAATCAATTTCATTTCGTTATTTATAAATATATCCTACCCACATCAATGTTTTCGTGGAAGCTGAATATCGAGTTTATAAGAGATATAATAGCAGATATAAATTCGTTTCCTTTTGAATTTACTATATTTAAGGACAAAAAAGCTTCTGCATTGTGAGTTCAGGTAATTCTCACAGATTGTATCAGGTTCGATAAAATTTTATAATGTTATTTTAGAGGCATTTCTAGGTTTACTTTTTACCACAATGGACACAAGGAGAGGCATTTAAAAAAAATTGTATCGTTCAGAAGAATCAGATGTATGAAAAAATCCTTCTGTATTCTTTCTTACTTAAACTTAGTTCAATCCTACACTTATTCGTGAACAAATAATCAGTATTTTGGTGCATTTAAAAGGAAATTGATTACTCCTTAATAATAGTGTGCATCGAAATAAATAATTATCAGTGATACGTCAATTTAAATACTTTAAAACCAACTTTAGAATATTATACGTAGGCGTAAATTTTTGTAGTGACTTTAGTTTAGAAATTATCCATTTCTGAATAAAACTTGTAAAAATACAACGAAAACTACCAAACGTTCTCTGCACATTTTAAGTAGTTTAAATCAGCATGTAACGATAATAACCAAGGTCACGTACATACGAGTACGTCGTCTTTGTTTAGTGTATTCTACTAATGCATTGGATTAGGACATGGAATCTTTGAAGTTTACTCGATACTGTAAACGAAGCTGGGCTGCTCCAGGAATGTTACTATAGATCCTACAAAAATAAACCGGTGAAGTATACCTGTCCCTGCTACTCAAGATAATATACATACATGAACCTTATTCGAACAATATTTATCCAACACTACATGTTCAAAACTTTTTACAAATGGTATTATTTCTATTTTGAATAGTAACGGGAGCTCTATGATTGTCGATACAGAACTGGAGACCATCAACAGAAATACAATAAACAGCCATACTCACACGTTCATAGATGAGAAAAAGGGGAAAATATCCTATAGGTGTTCCACAATACCCAGGCTTTGGTTAAGGAATCGATTGAGCAAACATCATCCTACTGTTGACAGCTCGCAGTATGAGTATTACAAAGGAACATATTTCATCGTGAAAAAAATCGTAAAATAGCACATGTGAACTGCGTGTTTGTAAATATAACATTTCATTGTTTAGAGAATTTCAAAGGGATTATTTTATTTAACGAAAAGTTTTCATAATATAGCATACGTGCACACTTACACTTATTAGCCCCAATTTTCTCGACTCTCAATTTATATTCATCAATCCTACAGATATTGACAAAAGATGACGAAACCTTCATATAGGAAAATCTCACGTGCACGAGTAAAATAGTTGAAAAAAGTAATTGTTGTATTTTAATAGCTGCTACCTAATTGGCCACCCTTTTAAATTATTTGTTCCGACTTGATATACACCCTCTTTGAAATAGAAAACAGAATAATTTAACAAGACCGCATTAAGTCTATTAATATCTGTTGTAACAAATACGCGGTATGTAAAGTAATACTCAAAGGCACACATATATCTTATATACAGTAAAGGGGGAACATTTTGAACATTTCAAATATTCCTGTTGCTATGAGGGTATTAGGGAGCTCCAACATGAAAGTTTCTTTCGTACGGCATGCTGTATACACCTGAACAATCGGGCAAAGATAACTAAATAAAAACGATTTAATAGTCATTTGTTTGAATTACTTTGCGTGCTATTTTCAATTTATGAAAGGATATATAAACTATAGAATTTCATTTTTTATATACGCAAATGTGGTATATGCCACAATGAGTATGGTAATAGACAAGTCCTACGCTTATTCATCGATTATAGGATTTATATCTTCCTACTAAAGTCCTCAAACTCATAAAGACCTTAATTATAAGGGATACTCTTAAGAAGGATTTTTTCATAAATATAAGGTATTTTTAAGTAAAAATTGACCCTCTACGAATGCAACCGTTGTCTATGACGCAAGCTGAACGCGAATTTACGGCGGGTTTCAGTTTTGGCAACATTTTTTGATGAGACTCGCTCGATTGCGTACATAATTTACCAGAAAAAAACAACCAAAATTCTAGGTTAAATGAATTTATTGAAGATGCTTCAGTATTTCCTATCATAATTCCTAGAGGAAAAACGTTGAGAAGTGGAGATATCCAGATGCCACGTCTCTTGGACCCGCACAATATGTTTTTCTTGCAAATAGAGGGAATTTTACCTTTGCTATTCATGTTATAGAAATGCTAGCATAAAGACAAGAATCACGGCCGAAAACTTACGAAGTAGCTTTGAAAGTATGTCAGAGTCAATTGAAACTGGTTCTATAGGATGCTATATCGCTATTGCGAGGGTTGAGCATATCTTAGGAATATCAGCTGCAGAACCATTACTGAACAGCATTCACCGACTGCAAATTGCTTCAGTCTATTTGAGATTGAATGTATTTACTCAAGGTACCCTTATGTCTCAATTCACTCTACATGTAATTGAGTTTCCAATTCTGCTCCCTAATTAACTAGCAGACTTCCGAGGAGGCAAGGGTCGAACGGGATGCATAAGATTTAGGATAGACGCCCAAAGTTACGCTCTTAGAAATGACTTCCTTCAATTTCCTTTCATAGATTTAGATGAGTATATTTTTCAGACAGCGCCGATAACCATGGTAATTTGAGTTTATTTTGGTCTACGTTTGCTCATTATTTCCCTCTCTTAAATCATCTCAATATTTCATTTCGTCCAATAGGAATTTGTAGACCAATTTAGAGCAGTGGTGCCCTTATTTCTCATGCCGAGTAACGATAACTTCATTTCTCATCGTCCGGCAGCGAAATTGAAAATAATAAAACCCGAAGATAACATAGAAATCCCTTGATAAATATTTCATAGGAGAAAGGAGCGTTCTTAAGACGGAGTCGATAAAGGTAATGTCAGCGGGAACAGTTATTTTTCCCTTGTTATCTCAGTTTCGGATCTGAGATCATAAGGTGATTTATCCCTTCGCGGTAAATTTTCAATGGAGAGCGATGGTTGCATGCGAATAGAACCCACTCTTCGACCTCGCGAAACGAGGTGAGGAATGAGGAGGTTACGGGGAGGAATAATGATGTAATGCACGAGGGGAAGAGGCCGATTTCGGAAAACGTATTCAATTTTCTAATTTTGGAAGAATGCCCAAACGAAGGAATCCGGAATGGTGAATAAACCGAAGATCTCATCGAAGGAGAACTCGGAAATATATAAAAGAGTAAGGAGTACTCTGAAGATTTCTTTGAAAGATGGACGATTCAGATTATCAAGACTTGATGCAAAAAAACTGGCATAGGGAAAGCTAATTATAACGAAGACTATATTGGGCGAATCTTGGTTTAAGAGACCACTTTTATAATAAATCTTTTTCGAGTCACGAATACAAACACATTCACTAACCCAATCGCAAACACATACACGATCACAAACGTAATCAGAAACTCAAGCACGGACACAGCAACGAACAATCAATAGCACAATAACAATCACACACACAAACAATCACTAACACAGTTGGAAACACAAACAACCATTCCCTAACATTGCTTCGAACCCGGTATTCTGACGTTGCAACGCTAGCAAGCTAAAACACAATCACACTTACAAACACAAACAACTATGCCCTACCAAGGATTCGAACCCGTTATACAGGCGTTGCAAAGATAGCACGATAACCGCAAGATTACCAAGACCAACAACCAAACACGCCATTTTCTTCAACAACCTCTATTCACAAATCAACCGGTAGGTGTGTTCTCTAATCCTTAAATTATAATATTAGATGAAGATATAACTGGGGTCATTCCGTGCTACAGTGATGAAATTTAGATAAGGAACTTTTGATTGCTATATTATGCCGCCTTATTAGCCAACTACCAGGACTTGGCCGGGTAAAAATATGTTTAACGCGTGAGGCATAAGGATGTGCGTGAAATATATCTCTATTCCAAAACCAGATTCTAAAAAAAGATGAATACAATCCAGAGGGAATCGGAAATCGAATCCTTAAAACGAAATACTCCAATGAGTCTCATAAATTTCTCTTTCCCTCACGATCTGATATTACTTCATCCTACTTCTTAGTACAACTTTTTCCAATGTCATCATAGAGCCATTTATACATACATCTCACTTTTCTCAGCCGAGGCGAACAATGAATGCTATTTCACTACCACTAGGGGCGGAACAAAACTTATCACAACACGTGAAGAAAAATGAAACATGTTCTCCTCTATGGGTATCGACGTTTATGTCTCACACAAATCTCTAGCTTCCCACTGTAACGCAATATCTGTCTTACTCGAAAAATACCGACGGTAATTTTCTTTGCGTGAATGATGGTGTATCTCTCACGTGAAACGCGCTTAAAAAGGTGAATGTTTTTAACAAAAGTTACATAAATGTCTACCTTTTAAACTATAAATCAATCAACCTCTTCTTATTCTTTGCCAATAACTGCCTCTGTCAACTGTTTCTTACTTTCTTTTGCCTTTAATCTTCAATATAAATGTCGAGCATTTCTCAGCAAGTAGAGGAACGATCAATGAGAAGGATAATATCCCTTCAACGAAACCGACAGCTTTGACAGCGTATTTCCTCAAACTCATAAGAAGCTGCCAAACCTGATTTTTGCTGCAGATTATTCTGAGGAAACCAAAAGGTACCGGTTCGAGGATCATGTGCCATAAAAATCCTATTTCCGTCGCAAGAAAGGTTCTTAATCAGGGTTCCCTCTGAGCTGCGCGCATGGGCGCCCGCGCAATACTTTTTTAAGTGCCACTCAACTAATTTGTCGAGCCCCCACGATTTTCTGGGAAAATTGAAAGCCTTAAACTTCAGCTTTCATAAATTCGTTTTTTGTATTAGATAGTATAGATAAGACAGGGGCGACGATATCTTATATTCCATCCAACTAACTTACCTATTTATATAAAATCCAACGCAAACAATGCTTCAACGTTCTGCGTAAAAAACTACGAAGCAAAGGTATTAAACAACCTCGCCCATTAAGTACACTAGTTTGCAAACTACGCTAATAACTACAACTACAATAGAAAAAATACGCTAACTTACAATTAATAATTAATCTAAAACTTCTATAAAAACCATATTCGATAAAAATTAACTCCAATAATGTTCTTACCACACAAGGATTAAAGATATTAGATGGAGCTATTGACTAAATATTCTCCATACTCAGCAGACCAAATTATGAAATAGCAGGTTTCCGTTTATTAATGAGTATGTTATTGTGATTGGTCTCCGATTTATATGGTAACGTAGAGCACCATGATCATTTGGCAGAGATTTGAAGCACTATGGCAGGGCTGCCATCAAATCCCTCAAGTAGAATTCTCCCCAAAAGAGAATAGCAGCTTACCGAGGGAAGCTTTTCAAAAATTCTTCTATATAAAATTCGTCGACGAAGTGGATTGTAATTAAATTCCCGTTTGGAGTCATAGCCATCTCCGTGAGTTCCGACAAGGCGTTACAAGGGTATAAGATGCTAAGATGGATAGCTAATTCGGGTCGCTTTTCCGCAGAGCATTAGAGAAGATGAAGCATTTCTTAGCTAGATAGATAATTAGGGGTTATTATCCTTCTACCGAATGCTATTCGCATGTTAAACGTTAAGAGTTCTAAATATTGTTTGTTTGAAATTTTAATCTCCACCGTAGCAACCAATAATAATAGGAAGGGAATGGGGCGACTGGGCGAGATGAGGAGTTAGGTAGTTTACCTTTGCACTTGTCACAAAGACAGAATGGTACAAAGAGTGGATAACTTCCCCCAAGTTTAATAAAATACGATATCTAAGGATAGACTAAATTGAAGCCTTGATTCAGGGTAACCTTTGACTTACTAGCTTTCATATTATAACAGCCAAGAGCAAGACTGAAACAGAGGTATAGGGACGATATATTCTTCTCTTAACATAATCGACAGACAAATATTAATATTTCAATCATAAAGATATGCTAGTAGAAACAATCAAATAAATTTCTAAATACCAATAAATGTATGTATATGTAAGTATGTTCCTGCCACCATATTCTGAGGAGTTGAATATATTCATTTTTCATTCGGTCCAGGATAGAGAAAAATGTATATTTCATTTTCTTTTGCCCTAGTCTGGATCATGGCTGTGAAGAAATGAAAGCGTCTGAGGTATGAGTGGATAATTACACTGATCAATGTCTTCCTTATGGACTGACAAGAAAAATGTTATTGTGCTTCCTTGCGGGGACATGTTCCGCTTATAGCATTCTGGCTTAGTGAGGAAAGCTAGGGTAAACTACCTCACTCCTCATCCTGAATAGTAAACCTCATTCCTCTCTATTAGCTCTTAGGAGCTTTTGTCAGAGGGAGTGAGGTGCCAACCTGTTGAATACTTTAATGGCAGTATGCATGTACCTCACTCTAAATTATATGAATCTGTACCCACTAATTGTGTGAAGTATAATATACATTATTAATTATTATTTAACCCTTTTTACTGGGTTAGGCCGGTAAGGCCTCTCTTCAACCCAACCATAACATATATCATATAATATGTATAAAATTAATTCAAAATTATAATCTAAAATTAACTTAAAACTAGAAAACTAATCTAAATGCAAACAAGATAGACAAGAAAAGAAGTATACACCTTTAAAAAACAACAACATACACAGTTTCATACTAATGCTAAGTACATATAAAAGATTTTGGTTAAATTTGATGATTTTGTGGAAAAAAACTCCTCAAGGTCTGCAAAGAAAAACCCACGATAAGGAACGCCCACACAAGAAGGGGAGCGAAAAAAACCGCGAAAACATAGGATTAATAAAAGAAAGAAAATTCATCACAAAAAAATCCACTTCTTAGTTTCGTCCTGTGTCTGTAACATGTGACCCCCGTCGGATCATCACAATTATCTTGAAAGGAAAGGGGAATAAAGCAAGTACATATACTGTTTTATACAAAATGTCAATATTTGACAGATAGACAAATTTATAGAAAAATATTTGATAGTACTCATAATATTATGAAGCATCTTTGATCTATATCAAAATAAAGTCTAAAAAGGAAATGAGGAAAGATTATGCCGCCAATTTTTGAGCAACCAGACGTCTGCATTTGACGTTCGAAAACCTGTTTCATAATAGCGTCTGGGAACAAATTAATAGCAAATTAAGGAGCAGTTCACGCGTTTTTGTTAGCGAGGAAACGAGTCATAGTAGATCTATTGGGATGCAAATTCAGCGTCGAAAAGGAAATAAAAAACGTAGTAATTGGCTCTCGAGGGATGTGATAGTCCATTGTGCTCATTGATCGAGAGAGAAACGATTGGTAAATAGAAAAACTGAAAATCTGGGTCACGCACGGAGTTCGAGTTATTACAGCGCTGTCAGTAAACTACCTGTGCTAACCCGAGTAGGTGAGTTTAACTCCGTAGAGACAGAGGAAGTTGTCTGGTCGGATATGCTGATTGATAAATATTACGAAATGGTTGTTAGACATTTTCTAAATAGGCTGTCCAACTTCATACAATGCACAGTCGATTGCCACAATGCAACGTACCCCGACTGATTTATATTAGACAGGCCAATTTCATTCCCTCTGCTACTTTATTTCAAACATGGAATGTATGCTGACACAGATATATATCTTAATTTGAAACGGCACTGAGGCAGTGAGTGAACTGAGTCAATCTGGCTGTAAAGTCATTGACCCAAACTCCTCATTTCAACCACAATTAGCTTTTAAACGCTTTTTAAACGGAATAAGGCATAACAGGCATGATAGAAAGTGCGGTAGATAGCCTACGCGTAACAAAATATCCTTATGAATAACGCATTTTGTATAACTCGTAAAGAAGAGATCAAATAGGGTGCCATTAGTAAGCAACAACCAAAGTTCTACTTTTGCCTGGAATAGAACCAGTACAAAGGTAAATGAAAGATGAATTTCCCTCCATCCTGTACCAAATTGTAAATTAAAAATTTCTCAGTCATTAATATATGGTTAGAGACTTGAAAAGTAAGACTTACTTGGCCCTTGTTATTGACCGTAGAAAATAAATTATTCATATTTATCTATTCGCTAGTACTACAATTAGGCACTAGGCCATATGGTAGTCATTTCTATGTGGGGAGGAATAAATAAAATAATCTAATTGGTATTCACCCTAGTCGGGAGGAAAATTCCTTAAAACCTCCCGAAGGCAGTGTGTAATACATATAATTACAAAATTACAAATATTTCAAAATTTACTACAACAAAATTACAACAATACTACAATATTTCAAAATGTACAACAATATTTAAAAATCACAACTATATTACAACACAATCACGAAACCCTTTTAATTTTATTGATGAATACATTATAAGAAGGGGAAAAAGTTCTAAAACTTCTCCGGGTAAAATATTGTTCCATTTTACTATTCCCCGAATAAGATATGAATACTTACAAACATTTTTTCTCTGTTTAGAGTAGCGACTTTATGACTGCGGTCGTTTCTCACGAGGTAATTCGTTTCCCTGAGTCTATTGTTAAATTCTTTCAACGAGGGGTTTGCAGTTATGGTTTTGTATATATTTCCTAAAATTTTTATTTGACGTCTATATTCTAATTTTTCCCAACCAAGTAAAGTACAATAAATTATGATAACAAATAAAAATAATTAATTAATATGATAATAACAATACAGTAATAAATCATGATTCAATGAGTAAAGTAATTGAATGAAGTGTGCTTACTGAGGAAAACATAGGAAAAGAAATATTTGGGATAAATTACTCCGTAAAACTGTCCTTGTCACCGTTAATAAGCAATTCGGAATTTATACGGTAAAACTGAATTTCTAATAATATCCGCTTTTCCAAACTGGTGCATCCCAATACATCAAATTCAGAGACAAGCATTCTTAAGCCCACGATCCCCGCCTTGTTTTTCAACAACACCCAGCGGAGAAAGTAAATCGATATTTCCAATCTGCCAAAGGCGTCGCTTATGTTCATTGTTATTCAATTCGGACGCGATATCTCTCCGACGGCGACACCGTAGGTACGCTCAAATGGAGCCATCCGTATACAGAGCGAAAGACGAATGCCTTGTCGAACCCCAATGGATCCCGCTCCACCGCCATCCATCGCACTTTACTAACGAATTATATAGCCGGCCCATTTCCCAGAAACACATATATCAAACAAAGTGATTCATCTCCCTTTATTCCCCACCGTTCCTTCAACATCCATTCCCTCGCTGCTATACACGCACAAATAACCCCCGAAAAGCATTACTCGCCCGGATCATAAAGATGTAAATGCCCGACATCTCCACGGAATAACGTCTTTCCTATTCTTTTGTGCACCCCGAATAAATCCCGTCTCCCTTTCACGCCATCCCGCCTCGTAAATATCGATATTCTTTTCCGCCGAATAAATGTTCGATGTGTTTCCACCCCCGCAGGAGGAGTGGGAGCGGATCGTCAAGCAGATACACTCCCTCGGCTCCAGGATCTCGGAGAAGGACGAGGGCACCGCCGCGCTCGCCGCCAAGCTCACCGTGGTGCTGGAAGTGGCTGCAGGGAACAGCGCTGCTTACGGCGCGGCGGAGGAGGCCGGGGAGGGCAAGAAGGAGGGCGAGGAGGAGGAGGGGGCGGAAGAGGAGGAGGAGGGCCGGGGGAAGAAGCGGATGCGGTGGAGGAAAAAGAAGAAGGACGTGGAGGAGGCGGGTGGGGCCTACCCACCCCACCGTTCGCCGTGGAGCGCCGGTGGGGAGGAGTGGTCCGGGGGCGCCGTGCGCAAGAGGAGGCGGCGGGTGGGGAGGCTGGAGGGTAATGCCGCGGGGGCCGGTGGGCCGCCCGAGGGGGAGGGCAAGGGTCGGGAGGGGGAGGGAAGGGGCCGGGAGGCCGAGGGCCGGAGGCAAGGCAATGATTTACGTTCAGGGCACGCGAGGACACACGCCATCGTGATAGACCTGGATGACAAGAACAGATTTACGGAAGAAGTGACGGTTTGAGCGGGGGTGGTAGGGGGGGAGATGGAGCCGGATAAGAGAGGTTCTCTCCTTACGAATCCCGCCTTCCCGGCAGTCTCCGCTAATAATCATCAGGGATTCTTCCGCGCCCCTCCGCAGCTTGCGAAAATCCGGTCGGCGTCGGCCGAAAGTGATTCCTTCTCGGCGTTTTAATCATCTCCCGCCGACGTATCAATTACATCGAGGATCATTGATCTCCCGTGGGCGCTTTTGGCTTTTGGATGGCACAACGTGCCGATATGTATATTCGCGAGAACACAAACTCGTGTAACGGCCTCCAACTTGATGGATTGCCCTCGTCCGGGGGGTTTGCCCCGGCGATGAAAGCACCTTTCAATTCAGCCCCCGAAACGGTTAATTTTTCCTCGGAATTGTTATCGGTTTATTTCACAATAAATAAAGGAGGCGTTTGTCGTGTACAGACATATCACGTTACGATTTTTCTTTCGGGAATGATGGATCCAAAGCGAAAAGCAGGAGTCGACGCACGATTCGGATGAACGGAGAGCGAGCCAATCGTCTGGGGCAACTTTCGTTCGCTCCCGGGGTTTAGTGTTCGGTTAAATCGGAACTGGAAGTGCCTTAACGTTCTTTTCGAAGTCGACGGCAGGATAACAGCTGAGCGGTGCAGAGTCTCTTCGGAGACGGCGGAGGGGGTTCCTCGGGTGTGCCAACGTGCTCAACACGGCATGGGAATCGGGTCCAACAGATTTACAAAGATAATAAGGCGAAGTGATAGGCTGATATTATCTACGAGTAGATACTATTTAAGTCCTTAAGAAGATTGATCGTCATGACCAATAAACCGAAATGTTAGATGTATCGATCCATATATAGTTCACGCAACAGGATGAAGACCGCAGGCTCCTTAACGACGGAGGTTCTCATTAGTTTTCCACTTGGGCTTCGCAGCTACTGAATACTCGCAAACTGCTTCTCCCATCTCGTATTGAAGTAGGGCGGTTTTTGTATCCTTTTCCGTAACACGACCGGGTGTTAAAAAACCCCACTGCGTGCCGGTCGTCCCCAAATTCTTCAATACTCCACCAATGTAGTTGCAGCGTTGAAAGCTACCGGAGAGAAAGTGTTTCGTGACGGGGAGTCGTCTTCCCACCTTCCGTACGAACATTCCAAATATGAGTGCGTGAGAGATGATGTCGCAGCCTCAGTTCTGTTCCAGTGATCACTGGAGACAAAACACTTGTTACCACAACTGAGAAGTAAATAGGCCATGTAACGTATTTTCTCCATCAATCATGTGTGCGTAATATATTTGTGTTATAACTATGAGTGAATTTCTTGAGTAAATGAGTTACGTTTGTCTATGTGTAAATAAGTGTAATTAAATGTTCACTTCCTTGGAGGGATTCGTCAATAAAGAAGAGATGATTTTATTCAGCGTAAGATTGTTTTCTTGTGTACCAAAATATCCTCTGTCATGGAAATTTTACGCCCAGTGCCATTTTAAAGGAGGAAATAAAACAACTAGAATGGCCAATGTCTTTGAGAGCATTTTCGTGTTCTCTAGTTGAAGATTTCTCCATTTTCTTGGGCTAAAATATGGAATAATTTCGGTAGCCTTTCACAGTACAGTATATTGAATTTCAATGAAGTACAAATGTTATTTCAGGGGGTATCTTTTCTTGGGGAGAAAATTGCGAACTACAATCTTATATCATAAAAATAATTCTCTATATATTCTGAATAGTTAAATGCAAAGTAAAAAAGTAAAATATATCTATGTATAAAATTAAAGAACCATCAACAATAAAATAACAACATTAAACAATAATAAAAAGAAAGTAATAAAAACCTCACGGAAAAAGTATAAAGATGTAATAAGACATCTGTGTATAGAAAACAACAGCGGAATACATACATATGTACACACCATTTTATTAGAAGAATTTAGAACTACGGAATCCTATCTTCGATTTAACCCTTCTCAAATACCAACGCACATAAGAACAAGAATATAACCAGTAATATAGATTTTATAAGATCTAAAGTGTAAATAGAGAGGAAACAAGTAAATAAAGAAGGGTTTTGTGGAGCAAAATTGTGATAATTTTAGTAACAGGAAAAAATATCAATTGCACAAAAACACAAAGAGAAAGAGATGTAGAAAACCTGCGGATTGTGTAGGAACGATTGAATTAAAAAGAGAGATTGAAAAAAAATGAATGATAAAAAATTTCATAAAGTATATACGGATAAATTAAATTCTAGAACAAGAATATTTGTCATGTTGAACATAAATTTTAGTAGACAGTAGAGAAATGAACATGGAGGTTCTGTAACAACTTAGATTGCGACAATTCATAGTACCCGACAACTCATTGGACCCGACAACTCATTGGACCTGACAACTCGCAGAGCGATACTGACCGAGCTACAGCTCCTCGCGCGTTTTATGTATTATTAAATAATTATTTATAACTTATTAATATTTTAACCAGAATCGGTAAAAAGACTACCACGCAATCGTATTAACGTTCAACATTTTTCAATTGTCGTTGCGATCTGTTGTTCGCGCAATGAGCTGTCTCCCGGTCAGTTGTCGCACGATGAGTTGTCGGTTCAATGGAACATGGGATAGCATGGGTTCATGATTCAATATTGAAATAATATAAATATCCAAACATGGAATAATTTAAAATGTATAAAGCAAAACCAAGCATAAAAGAAATATGCAATATAAAATATACGTAAGATAATATAACTACAAACTTTACAGAACCTGGCGACGTGTTGTGGTAATCTATAATGGAAAGAATCTAAGAGAGATTTGTACTTTTACCACAAAACTTATCTTCAATAAAACAGTTATAACAGTAATACACGACCGGTTTCGAACGAGTATTTTCACCAGAGGATGACGAAAAATGACGATTCGTTTGAAATCGGTCGTGTTACTGTTTTGTTAAAAATAAAATTTGTGTTAAAAGTTCAAATCGCTCTTAGATTCTTTCTAATGCAACTATTTTTCGTAATCAATGGCGAAATATGCTAGAATAAAAATGATACAAAATGATAAACTCAGTCTAGAATTATAACAATGAATAAGAGATGTTTCTGATAGCATTTGACATGATATGTTTTTGCACCTTCATTCGATGTGTAGGTATTTGTGCCAATGTTGAATGACTTGAACTAATTCCTCAAGAGGTAACAGGGAAACGGTGAGGAAGTGGGGAATTAGCTTCGGGGAAAACACAAATAAGGTGAGTGTGAAAGGAAACCGACTGATTCACAGCTTTGTCCTCTCCCTCGAATCAAACTTCACTCGATAGCGATTCGAATGAATTAGTGGTCGCTGATTTAAACGAAACATTTCGAGCGATAATGAATTGAGAGTTGACAGACTGAAGCGTCAGAGCGCTCAGTGCTAACCAAAAATTAACGATCAAAGTTTCCCAAACCGGAATTTAACTCTGGAAACTAAAGGCTGCGGAGAGGCTTTTCGATAGACGTAATGAATGAGACTCCAAATGTAATTAATCAAAAGTTCCGTCCAAAGTTTTGACGATCGGAATTATATAATAATTCAGAAGAATCGTAGAAAGAACGATTAGGAGATGAACAATCAAAATAAGAAGACTGATAAATATATGAAACTTGAAAATCGTAAGAGATTATTTATCACCTTGACGGTAAGTGATAATCTGCCTACAAGGATTATTGAAGGTTGTGAACCAGTCTCACCATTACCAACGGGAACAATATGATATAACATACAAAAGTGGAATTAATTCGATTCAATATCAACCCAACATCAATGGAGCACAAGTAATTCATATAAATATTGAAATTATTAGATATATACTAGATATACAAATAAATTTGCAACAGTAAAATATTGTAAATTAATTCGTTTATAAATTATATGATAATTATGCTGAGGAAGGTTTCACGGGTTTCCAACCGGGTGAGATAACTGGATGGCTCCAACGTTTCGGCAGCGGTCTCTGCTGCCATTTTCAAGGATGTCGAGAATTGTTATGGTCCGGTATATATACCATCAGAGGGGCTACCCCTCCTTGTCAAAAATTACAAAATACTACGAATTTGAGTCATTAATTAAATAAACACTTTATTTATTCATTTTCAGCTGCAGCTTAGAGTTAATATAAAATGAAAACTAGTTATTGCCAATTTTCTACACAGTTCATTTAATACAGCAATTTAAATATAGAAGGAAAATTAAATTCACCATTTTCAATTATTTCATGATAATCATGGGAAATTAATCACGGCTTTCAGAAATATGTATACCATATTGTTAAATGACCTGGTTTTTCTTTCAAAATCATCATTCGATAAAGCTTCGGCCATGATTAATTAAATAAAGACTTATTATATTTTTTTCTACTAATCAATATACATTTCCATATGTAAAAAACAAACTCTTATGGATATTCTTCTAAATTAATCTGGTTATCAAGGAAATGATACAATAAATTCCTTGTTTCTATGTATTTATCATAAAAAACAAGAGGACATTTGATAACTTCTTAATATCTTCATACCTTACTCTCATGATAAACCTGCAAATAGGTAAATTCTATCCAAAGTATAAAGTATGGAGAAAATTATATTGCTTAAGCAAAAATAAGCTGATATAAATAGGTAATGTTTATAATTGCCTACTTAAAAATTTTTCCTTAAATCCTTATACCTATAAAAATGTATTTTTTAATTGAAGAAGTCGTTGAAGTTGCCTGTTAGACTTAATCATAAGTTTATTTTTATGGTTTATTGGTTTGGAAGGAAGAATAGCCTGACATATGTTGCCAATATACGCGTACGATTTTTTTCTGATTAACTCTGTTTCGCTGATAATTATCAATTTTCATCTCCTCGTTTATACTCAGAGGTTATTTCAGACAGTTAAAAATAAAAATACATATTCTGAGACGGATATTATCTCTTAATTCTTCACGAAACCCTGCATTTGCGCAACAATTGAATATCTGAATTTTCGGGTGATATGTATTACTTTAAGCAAACAAATCCGAAAGGAGAATTTTTCAAGGAATCATTATTATATTCCGCTAGAATTATTTTGCAACATGAAAATATCCTAGGCACTAGTCGTGCAACCTAATAAATGTTGAAAATTATGCGCATGCATCATCAGCATAAATAATTATTCCCGAACTGTAAGATGCGTTCACTTTAGTGGCAAAGAATTTCCATTAGCGTCTTATAGCGGAAAATCCCTTCAAATTTGCATCAAAATAAGTCATACGAGAGCAAATAACTCAGCCAGTTTATTTACCACTTCAACTTCCCAGTTTCCGTCCTACGCACCACAGCAGATAAAACAAGTAATGATTTGAAGAATCCTTTCCCAGAAACAGTCAAAAACTTTTACTTCGTTAGGGGAAATAATCTTATTTCCTCCGGTTTCGGAGAAGTCGCCAGCTTTAGGCGCATGAGAAGGTGGAGACTGAAAGGAAGAGAGGATACCCGAAAGGCTGAGAGAAAGAGAAAGGTTATTCTAGTGAAAGTTTTAAGAGCCGCCTGAGCACTACTGAAACACATAGTAATGGGACGGTGAGGGGAAGCCAAAAGAAAAAAATCGTACGGGGGAGGCTGCACCTGAATTCAAGGGGGAGGTCATTAGCGAAGGGGTTGAGGCGTTCAATGTTACGGAAGGGCGGTTAAGAACAGCGTCTGGAGAAAAGAGAGGGGTGCTCATCGACGATAGAGAAATTTGGAGGATTGCCGTGGCTGATGATTTCAAACTGCTCTCAAAAGCTGGTAATTCCGCCCTTTGTTGGGATGCGCTGCATTTTCCCCGCGAAATCCGAAGAATGATTCGCGCAAATTGCGAAGCGGAAGAGCGATTCCGAAAGCGCCTTTCATACTCCTCCGCGAGGAAGTCTCCTTCCAGTTGATCCTTATATTCCGAGGATAAGAACATCCTATTTCCTGTTGAGCCAATCCCGGCGGAGTTCCTTCGAAATTGGCTGAGAAATAAATATAAGCGATCGAGACAGATATCGGATATAAATTCTCGGGACGGGAGGTGAATTCCAAATTGGAGGAGAGGCGAGTGAATTACAAGTTGTAATTGGGCCAAAGACGACGGAAAATTCTATTTTTATAGTCTCTCATTGCCCTTCTTCATCCCGTTCAACAGCGCAGCGTACTTAAGACTTCAATCGATCCAAGCTCACAATCAACCTGTTTCATTTCGAGATGAAGTCCTCATTGAGGCGAATAAATATCGGGATTGATTTAATTACACCGGAGACGCGGATAGAGGAGTTTCTTTGTTTCAACTAATGTGAACGCTAAAGGGCAAAATCAATGAAACGATAATTAACTGTCTTTAATTATCAGTCCTCTTTTCTTTTTTTATTTTACAATCAATAGAAAGCCATATTAGCGACCATGAGCGCATTGTTCATATACTTTGAATTTAGAGTAGGAAATTTAGGAGAAAAGTCCGCAGTAACCGGGACTTGAACCAGGCTCTTTCTGAGCGGTTGTTTTAGCCAATCGAAGGTCAGAATGTACTTTCGTAGAAGTATAACTGGCTGAAGTACATATGTTGTACTTTAGCGTGAGTACATGTTTTGCTGGGGCACCGGGAAGATGTCTGTAAATTAGTTCTTGTTGTTGTGTTCGATTACTGTCTTTGGGTAGTGATGATATTTCTGGAATATTTGTTTGTGTGTAACGTCTGGTGTGAGGAGTTTAGTTTTAAATTAAGTTGTTCGTAGATTGGGGCAACCAACGGAAAAATTCTACTTGCAGCATATATAATTATAATTGATTATTAATAATAATGCAACCACCTGGCGAGAGGGAGATCTTGGTTCGAGTCCTGGCTATGGCAGACGCTTTCTCCTTCATTTCTTTCTATAGAAAGGCATGATAAGTACTATAAGGTATAATATTCGATAATAATTCATCTCATTCGTTTGTTTAGTAGTGCACTTTAAAATGACTGCGCCTTTATTCATCGTAGATCTCAAGAATTAAAAGTACTTGTTTAGATGCTATTTTGAAGACTGAGTTTATAAGAAGACAAATATGAAAGCAATATTTTAGCTGTACGGAAAAAATCTAAAAACAGCTGTTAACAAAGTAAAGGTGTAAGAAATTTCCAAAAGCCGTCTTTGTTATGGTTCCGTACCATGTCACGACCGGAAACAACGGAAAAGCTCGGATTAGTGACCTTTTAAGACCGTTTTTACGGAATCAGTAGTGACGCGGGATGGAACACAGACAAAGACGTCTTAATGAAACGGAATAAATAAAAGCGGCATAAAATTTGGATAGGGAAGAGAGAGAATCGGGGCAACTCAACAGCTGCGAGGCAACATTGCCCTACATGGCTTTTGTTCTGCGTAGTTTCCTTTACACTGCCTTCTCTTTGTCATCTTAATCCTTTTGAAACTAAGTAAATAACACATCTATTGTTTCCTTTTTGGTCACTCTTTCTCCCCTCTTGCAGTAATCTCTTAATTCAGTCAAAAGTGAGGCCTGTTGCCTCTTTTTTTTCTGCTTTCCGATTCCCTTTCATTTTCCTTTGCTCCTAAGAACTTTTCAACCCTCGAACAATACGCTTAAGAAACTCCGCGGTCATGAAAACAAAAAAGAGCAATCGCTTTTGAATCGAAGAGTCGAAAAAAGGCTTCGCTGTGTTTCTGCCACTGATTTGCGAAACGCGTTCTCGGCGAAAATTCTTCGGAAAATTATCGAAGGGAAAATTCTTCGAAATGGGATACACTTATTATTGGATTATTGATCCGAAAAATTCCATTAACGACGCAGAAAGAGAAATTTCTCGGAGAGGGGACTTCGGGGGGTTGAGCTCAGTCACAGACGTCTCATCAGAAACCATCCGTCATCCGATTGGCCAAGAGATGAGTTATTTTATCAAAATGTTGGGAACTTTCCCGGTCTCTGTAGAATTAAAAAAAAGACTCGCTACAAAGGAAACTTGTGAAGTCGTTATTTCGGAAGCATTGTTGAAAGACAAAATAGAACAAAACTGAATTTTAGAACTGTGGGAATGGAAAGCGTGATCCGACATAACACCACACGACAAGAGTCCACAAGACAGAACCGCACGGGCAAAAATGCACACACGAAAAAACCTCACATCGATAAAGGCTCACATTGGAAAAACATACATTTACAAAAGCCCACATCTATGTAACTTCACAAGCGCAAATGGGCAAATGCTCACAAAGTAAAATACGCACACGGCCAACTTTAAATAAAAAACTGCGAAATACGAAGTCAGATGTTATTGTTGCTATTTTAAGTATTATTAATATCATTGCATAAATACCATTGTTATTACTATTATGTAGTTGATCAGTTGAAAAAACGTTCTCGTTAATTGTTGCGTTATTTTTAAATATTACTGAAAATCAAATTCTTTGGAATCATAAAGGATGTGTTTTCTGTAAACCGATTCTTAATTACACGAATAAGTTCCACCATATCATGTCTAAAGTCATTAATTAATCATAATTATTTATTTTCCACAGTTCTCACAAACATCATAGGACAATTATATTTAGAGACTTAAACAACAACAATGGCCGAACACGCCCATTATTAAACCAGAAAAATCTCAGAAGCTGAGACTAGAACCCGATCTTTGGGCTTAAGGTAATAGCTTTGGAGATAACCATTTAGCCTCCGCTGTCGGTCCGGCCAGTTATCGTAGAATGTATGCATTCATATATTATACATCCCACCATTATCGTATATCTTTATAGTTTTTATCGACTAGAGGTTGGGTTGCGTTGGGGTGACGGCTTTGCCATTGTTAGGTATTATCACTGAGAAGGGGAGACTCTCACTTTTGTCTGGGGATTTTGATGAAAATTTGTGTGGTAATTCAGAAAGTAGAGAAAAGAAAAAATGGGTTGATTTTCGTGTAAATAGGCTTTAGTTTTGTTGCAATAATTAATTGAAAATTGACAATCTGAGTTTGGGCAACCCGCATTACATAACCACGATAGCCAATTCTGTAGGGAATAACCCGCTGGTTGCGAGTGATTCTCCGATTTTATTTTAATTTTCTTGGGTTATATTATTTCTTGTTACTCACTGATAGACTTAAGGGCAATATTTTCATTCTTACGCCCGACATCCCACCGAATAACCTTATTTCAACCAAATGAATTTCGATGACGGAGAGCCTCACTAAAAGTATGATGAACGGTGGTTCGTAACATAGCTTTCGGGAATCCTTCGGTATTTTTTGGTACTTATTACATTAGCTGCCTTCTTAAATTTGATAGTACCTAGTCCCATAATATAGTAGTAATTTTGTCAATGTATCGCTGTGAGGTTTGCCGTCTGGGCCTCATGTCCTTGGGGTTCTGTGCTGTGGATTTTTCTCTTGGGGGTTTTCGTTGAGTAGTGTTGTCATGGAACAGAAGGTAAGATAAAGTTTCAGAGTGAAACGATTACCTCCGGAAATAATTAGTATTTTATCGAATCATTATACATTAAGATGAACCTTATCTGCTCACGACTTAAGGTGCTTCGCTACAGAACTTTTGATTGCTCTTGAATATTTTACTATGAGCACAAAGCTGGAATCTTGTCACCGCTACCTCTCGTAATTATCGCCAAATGAAATTTTATGATTAGCAAAGCATATTACCCGAAGGATTTAGGTAAAATCTCTTCTTCCAACGCTTCCGCGCCAATGCTGACGGCAGTTACTGAAAAGCGGAAAGTTTGTTTCGAAATTATTCGGGAAGAGCAGGATGGAATTTAGAAATTGCGTTGAATTATTCAACAAAATTAAATAATGAATCGAAATTTTAATTAGTCAGAGTAATTTTGAGCCCCGTAGGCGAAGAACGAGAGATTTAATCTGCAATAATAGATTAGAATAATTACGCAACGCAAAATCACAAACTTCAGAAGAGATTTATGAGAAGAAAATATTCATAGCTAAAAAAACGTATAAAATCAAATACCAAAGATCGGAAGATAAATTTCGATGGATTAAAATACCTAATATTGCATTTATCATATCGTACTTATGAATTTCTTCTGATTTTCCTTAAGAGAAACAAAATATGTTTCTCATACTAAATAAAACTAGATTAATTATTATAAACTTAAGTGACAACATATTTAGTAATATTTCTATTTAAATGTTAAAATAATATACATTTATTGTGGCAATTACAAAGAAATAGAAGCCCATATGATAACTGGAAAACCCATACATCTCTCAATTTACATATACGCATATACAGATACGCATACGAGATACGAATACAGAAATGTGCTGATTCGTATAATCGTATGTTCAAAGTAAAACTTCAAGTTATGATTGCAGGTGTGCTAAATCGTTGATATTGTACTAAGTTATGGCTGCGTAATTGATTCTAATGACTTAAGATTATTGTGTTTTGATGAGCATTGCTTGTGTGTGTCGGTGTGGGTGTTTTGTATGTTGGTATGCATTTATTAATATATTAATGTATTATTTATGTGTGTATGTATGTATGTTTGTATGTATTAATGCTATTTATTATTATTATTTGACGTTAAAAGAAATTGAGGTTTCTGTTAAGTATTATTGATGATGATGTTGGTACCTGGTCTCTACCTAATTACAACTTATGTTTTAATAATAATATATATATATATAAATAATTATCGGATAAAGTATCTGCGAAACAATACAGCCTGTATTAATTTCCATTAAAGCATAATAAATATTTCATTGGCCCTAGACTGAAAATATCTCTTCTATAGTTTTAATTACCCGCATAGTGATGAACTTGAGATATCTATAGATATTTCTGGGCAAATATTAATATTTAATACCAGAATTTTATCTGATATCGCTTCCTAGAACAATATTTCACCTAACCCCGCGCATTACGGAGCAATTTCCTCGAAGAGGATTTCAGTAAATGATACCTTTGATCATCGTTTCGTTATTTTGGATGGAAAATAAATGTTATTCGTGAAGTATCGTATGTAATATGAATCCTAAATAAGTTTATCTTTTTGTAATCGATACAAACAGTAATAAATGAAGGCTATTTATTTGGACCTCCGGGGCTATCAAATGCACGGAAAATGAATAGAGATATATAAAATAGGAATAAAAGTATCCATAATCAATTTCAGAGTTCATGCCACCGTATCTAGATGTACAGATTATTTTGCTGCTTACTTTTGGTGTAAGGTAAAGGAAAACATAAACTGTGTTTACTTTTTTTAGAATTGTTCACGGGAGTGATCATGTGAAAACTAGAGAGATATGAGGCCTTTACAATTCTTAGTTTTTCTGAAAAATATGAGATTACCTCAATTCCAGGGATCTCTATTGAAACACCAACTCCAATTTTTAAAAGTCGATCACATAAATACTGCTGCTGTTGATTCTCGAAATAATTACTTTTGAAACAATTATTCGGCAGTATGATTTTAATAATGTTCTCGGTAAGTATCCGTTCCTGCTGCCACATCCTAATGAACCCTATATTTCCCATCTGTCTTTTGGTACTGGATAGAAAGACATTTATCTTTCGTTTACTTTATTACTATCATTATCATGGTTGTGATGACATGAAAGCAACTAAGGTATGAGAACGGTCAATAGTGCCACTAATTAAGGTCTTTCCTTTTAGAATATCAAGAAAAATTTTACTCGTGGAGTTATTATGCTTTACTTACGTGGACATTTTACACTTAGCGTTCTGTTTTGGAGAGGAGACCAAAAGCAATCTACCTCATTCCTCACCTTTTCCAGTAAGCCCCATGCCTCCCCAGTAGCTCTTCGTAGCTAGTGAGGTATCAACCGGAATTCGGGCTGAATACATAACAGACACGTATCCCCATCAGTTATTAAACTCTTTAATCCACTGCTAATACCCAGTAACAGCAAACGTAATGTGTTGTGGATATATTACTAGATTGTACTGTAATGTATTTGCCCTATGGGGCGAAAAAACTTGAGGTTATGGCGCGAGGATGTTTCAAATAGCTACATTTAAATTAAAGCTGGTTTTTGTGATTGAAATACTATATTTTATGTATTTTATTTTTGGCGATAAAGGAATAACCAAGAACTGAGAGACTGAAGGAGACAACATTATGGAAGCTAAAAGCAGAAAACTGAGATGGGTAATGTATGCCAATAGCAAATACGAAAATACAATTGTTAAAATGATAATGGACGAAAGACCAAAGGTTAAATGACCACTGAGAAGGCAGGGATAAATATAATAATAATAATAAAACGTCTTTGAGGCTTTTAAGTCTCTTCTTACATCTGACCCTTCGACATAAAAATTTTAAAGAATACATTGTTCGAAAAAAGTGCACAGAAGAAAACCTTAATTGCGTGTTTAAAAACCCCACGTTTAGCTTAGGAGGAAATATGCACTGCAGCAGGCAAACACCCGCAAGAAGGGAATATGAAAAATCTGCGAAACCTACTGATAGTTAAGTAACTACAAAACTGATAAATAGCTACAAAACTTAAATGACAATAGATATCAAAGAATTCACTAGTATAGCCCGTTTAGTCGATACTTACTTATTAGATTAATAAAAATTTGTCCATAAATCAATTTCAAAATTTTAAAGATGATATGCGATGTTTTATACGATGTAGTTCAGGGTATAAACATAGAAACACAAAAACAACAATGCATAGATAGCATCATAGAAATACATAAATACAGAACATAAATAACGAGAGAAATGTGAATATTGAAAAACCAGGCCAAAAAGATGTGGAAATTAGGAGTGAACCAGGTTAACATGTAGAATAGACTGAGGTGGCGAAAAGTTGTTGGTGAGACCACATACCACCTACTGTTTGAGTGGCCATGTGAGTGAGTGAGTGATATTTGCTGTGACCACGGAATTTCTCAAAGCCTTCGAGTTATTTCTATATTTTTATTTCCGTGCCGTGCAAAAACTGCGCTGAGCTCACAAGGCCATCTCGTTTGGAAAAGTAACACGTATATATTACTCTGATTAATACTTCTGAAAATCGATTCGGGCTATGATGAATTCCACTTTATTCTAAATGAGTTTCGAGCAAAATAATTTTTGGTCACCGACGAAATTTCGAGTACAAGAAATCCCCTCACGGAGTTTAAATCGGAACGGAAAAATATATAAGCGAGTTTTTCTCTTGTGAAACTCCTTCCATGGTACTTGAGCCTCGCGCGGGGAATTTGGTGGCCATAATTCAACCGGCGAGGCTGAATTTTTCAGCGACAGTATCAATATTTTATGTTTTTCGTGCTTTTGGAGAGGGAAAAATTAAAAGGCATAATTCATCGCGGAATTTAACGTCATATTTATATTCTTTAACAAGCAAGGGCATTGTTTACGATGAGGTTACGTTGAATGAACCGATCTTTAATATAACAATGTAGAAACTCCTGGTACCGAATGATGTTTTACAAGTTAAAGAATGAGGAGAAGTTATTTGAAATTCAGTTGATAAAATATTTAGCGACTGATTTCTTCCGCAACTTTTCAAGTTTCATTCATGCATTAAAATCATTTTTCGCAAAATATTCTCTCAGCATGATTGCAAATTCAATAGTCCATTTTCCATCTCAATTTCATACAAATAACTTTAATGTTAGACTTAAAAGAAGATGGAGAAAGCCCACCTGGAAGCTGCAGAAATGGTGATATGGAGAAGAATTTTAAAAATCAGTTGGATGGAAAGGAAAATGAATGTTGAAGTTTTAAAGGAAGTGAAGGAAAAGAGGCAATTAATGAATGCAATGGAAAAAAGGAAGGTAAAATTCTTGGGTCATCTACCTGGACATGACAGTTTGATAGGGATTATGTTAGAAGGAAAAGTGTTGGGAAAGAATGGAAGAGGAAGACCTAGAAAGAAACACAGCGAAAATATACAGACAAGGATGGCAGTGGATGGACACTGCCAACTCAAGAGATTGGCAGAAAACAGAAGCTCCGGGATGCAGAGACAAGGCATACATAGCCTTTAAACAATGATGATGATAAACTTTCGTTTAGATTTCAGTAAAATGGGAAACTTCAATTCTTTAAGTCATACTGCACGGTTTCTAAGACTTTCAGATTTTGAAACAGATTCTACCCGAAATAAACTATGGCTAGAATATGAACAATGACGCTATCTTTATCATGAAGAGTATGGAATACAATACTGGTGTTATTACCTTGTTCAAGACATCAAGACAAGACTCCACAGAAAGGAGACGTTCACTATCGAGATGCGAATCTGGATAAAAATTGAGTGGACGGAAGAGATCACAAAGGATATGGTAGAAAGGATCGTAGCGAAGAGATAATTACATGATATCGCGTGAAAGAGAAACCGAAATTGGATGGGTTTCATCCAAGAAGAGAGAGCGGAATTAAAGCGGTGATAAAAGAAAATCGATTGGTAGAAGAGATAGGAGTACGAAGATACTGCATCTGATGGGCAAGTTTCAATTATATGATGATGAGCAAAATATAGGTTCAACTGAAGTAATAATGGTATAGAATTGAAAATTTGACCTTTTTCCAGTATTACCTTTTTTGAAACTTTCAAAAGAATGAAACCAATAGGTGTTTAGTTACGTTCTGAAACGTTATCAGGAGGGTTATCCCTATCTTTTTTTATCTCAAGTAATACTATATGCAAAAACAAAATTCAGTTGCATGAATGAAATGTATACGAAGCAAAATAAGATGCAGAGATAAAACTCTCGAGATTGCCAAAAGAATTGTATAATCTTGTCTCGCTGACTAAAATTGCAATTACATTTAGTACATTTTAAATAATTCTATTTAATAGTAAAACACGAAGTTTTTCGTATGAGGATGCGGGAAACGTAGTGGTTAATTTATAATTTTGTAATTGAATGTCTCAGAGTTCAAATTTTACAAAATTACTAATTGATATACGTAATAATTTTAAGCGTCTGTATTAATAACCTACAAAACGCCTTTCGGCGAGTGGCAGGGGGTAAAGTAACGAGCGTTTGATCTATTTCTTTAGTTTGTTATGTCCACTTATCGTTTACAAAAATAATGAATTTCCAAAACGACTTGTCTTGGAGACCATTTCTCTTATTTCACACTAATTGCCGATTCTCATAAGTCGAGGTAATTGGGGGTCGCATTATACCAGTTGTCATCCACTAACGTACTTTCCCTGAATTTGTCAAGCAATCGGACTAAGTCTTATCTATTTACATTCGGACTCAAAATGTCTCGTTATTCCATACCCAGCGGTGGGTGTCATTTCTTTCAGGTTACTTATCACCAAAATCAAACCACATTATTTCGAGAACCGGAAAATGCCCCCTTTTCGTAGGGTAAGACAAGCAATATTTTCCACAATTTTCCGCGAAAACATCGCCCTTGTTGGTGTGTTGGACATTCATCAGCAAAACAAAATATAAAAAAAGCCACCGATATAATTTTTAAAATTTTCCGGACTGAAAAGATTCACGCGTGAAATATTTTCGTTTTAAGTAGTACAGAAAGCATTAGCGGGGGATAGATTGTAAAACCAGCAGCGCTCTCGAGGATTTTGTGGGAATAGCCAGCGACAGGCTGGCAACGAATTTTATCTGAAGGAGCCATTGAGCGACGCTCAAGGGGACAAAGAGTGCCACTCACTTACATCGACTCGGAAAAGCGCCCTCGCGGATAAAAAAATAATGATTCGGTCGAGTTTTCACGGCGTTATGATCGTTCTGGAGCACTTTCTCGATCGCTACTTTTTAATACATTGCGTTCGCCACTCGAATCGTTCGAATTCCCCGACCTCGTTTGATTTTCCAAATATTGCGCTCGCGACCAACTGCTTCCTCTGGAGGGCTTATTATTGCTCCGGGGAGACGGATTGTTTGGAGCATTTCTCGAGTTTAGTATGAAAATGAGCTTTTTCGAGTGGGTCTTTCCCGTCGGAAATCTGGATCGGTAACTACGTTTCTCATTGTATATTTTATTCGGCTCGCGAAGACAACTGGAGAGGGGAGTGTTTCCGTGGTGTGGGAGATCTTTCGCCAAACTAATTCGTATAATGACGAAGTCGGGCTCCAAACTGCTGAAATAGCACGCCGCAAAGGGACTACCTCGATGGTGTTTATTTATTTAGTTTAATACCGCCGCAGCCAATATCTATGACAGAGGATGGCGTGGCTGTTGTCTTACACCAAATTAAACATCTAAAACAAACAATTATTCTGCGCGTATAACGTTAGTATTCACAACCTCGTCCACTAACTACAGAAGTAAACTACGCTAATTAACATTTGAATACAAACAACACTAATTTACTATCACCATATAATCTCAAACTACTAAAACACCATGTGCGTTTAGTAATTAACTCGAAAATAAGTAATAAAGGAAAATAGGGTGACCTTTACCAAATTATTTTTATTACATGACCATGGTTTGTACGTTTTGGGTCATCATCAAGTGACTAGACGTCGTCGGTGCAGTATATATATTTAAATGACTGTCACTTGGTATATTATAAACCTGTTTCCATTAAAGTTATGCATTAAATGTCTTTATTCTTGATGTTAACCTAAAGGGTCGAAACCATGGTCGCCTTATAAAAATATTGTGGTATATTATTGAGTCCCCTTCATTTGCTATCTTATTCATAAAAATTTAGCCTGCGTATGTTTGTGACCGCAAAACTCGTAAAATACTCGGTCGATTGACTTGAAATTTTAATACAACGTTGCATTTAAATACTAGAGTGTTTCTATTTCAAAAAATGATGATATTTGTCCCCTCAGTTTGATCCCAGAAGTGTCAAAGCATTTCCATAAGAAATTCACATAAAGTTCATTATTTCCGCTGCAGGCTTTATTTCTTTTGTTAAATTAAATAAAAAAGAATGGTCATACAAAATTGAGACAAGCACCAAAAGAAGGAAAAATAAATCAAAAATATTAATTCGGTCATGTATAATTGTTTTCGAATTGAATTATCGAGATTTTACACGAAATGTACGAAATTTTTGTATTTTTTTGGGGTGTAAACAACCGGTATCCTTGACAACAAATGCCATTTTGGCCTATTTAAAGCTAATATAAAGAGAAAAGTTGTTGATTTCGTTCACATTGATGAGCATAATCAAACGTTGTAAGAGATTTAAATGATCTGAGCCACTGCACAGCGTGACCGGGTTTAGCAAGTTCATTATAATGTAGATCTGCCCCAAAGTCGAGGTCGAATTATTAAATTCAGTTGACTTGACCAATTCCCCAGAAATTATATATAAACGAATATAGAATATCAGTGTATGATATACAATGGAAAGTCGTTGAGATAGCATTAATACCACTTGTAAACATTGCTTATCAGGCAAGAATTATCAGGGTTTCTGATAGGCCTCGACGGCTACCGCAGTAGTCTTGGGACTTACTATGTCTCCTCATACCAGACCAGGTTCATATTCTCATATTCATAGATGTAAGTAAAATATAGTCTGACAGATGTATTGATGACTCACTGCTACAGAACCTGATAGCTCTTGACTCTTCGCTTTGCATTTATTTGGCGAGGATGAAAGAGTCATCCTTTGGTTACCGGTGTCGCAGTGACATTGAGTTTCGGCTTATTAGTACAAAATCAGACTTATACCTTTTTTAGTAGTTTATTGTTCCCTTCCTTGGCTCGACGCTGCGCAACTTCGGGGGTTAGCGGAGTCAGTTTGATGACACAACCGCGGCTAGGGGTGTGATGCGGAGTCAGAACTTTGACGCTACCGCTGCTAGGGGCGTGGTGCGGAGTCAGTTTGTTGACGCTACCGCTACTTCCGGATGAAAAATGTCATTTTGGCTGTTTTGCAAGTCCTTAAATACTAGACACGGCCTGGGGGGGGCACTCGCTGTTTGGAACTTCCATGAAGTGGTGGGGTGGTTGGTCCAGGGTCCCAGCGTCTGTGCACCGGATGTTGGTGCATTTTCCACGGTGGACCTCTCTCCGGACGCTCTGCCAGTAGGTCATAACCCTTTGTCTCGGTACCCTTGCACCCACTTTCCGCTAAGTGTAAGGGCCGGCATCTTTCACCCCCCGATGCGTTACCCGCCACCTACCACCTCGGTACCTCCCCGGCCGTGTCATAAATCCTAGCCTCTCCGGCTCCGCCGGAGAGTGGGAATTTTCTGGGAGGTTGGGAACGGCCTTTTTTAGTAAAATCAACCTGCCACACCGGAACCATTGAATACTACAAACTCTAGAATTCATTATCACTTATTTATTTAGATTTTGACGCTTTGAACATCACCACCACCACGATTCCAAGCAAAATCATGTTTCATGTCATTTATGAGGTTCGCTTTGAGATAATATATTATAAGCAGCGCCATGACCATTATAAATGATAGCCTGAAATGAAATGGGAGGAATTTTGGGAAAATAATTTCCAACGACAAAAAAGGAATAAATTTGCGGAAGGAATTGCTTGAGGAGAATTTATTGGAAAACCATTCCTAATTTGATCAATAATTCCAATTTTGTCGAAGCTGTTGACCCAGCCGTAAAATGAAAAAATGTCATCCTCGGTGTATCATCTTGTAATTTTTAGGAATTCTGAAAATATTTAAATTAAAATCTTCAAACGGATGACGGTTTTACAACGATGAAATTTTACGCTTCGCGTATTACACAGCAAATGTAAAATTTTACAATTCGGTTTCCAGATTATTCCTACACTACACGTATTATATAATAAATTTTAAAGCAACGACATACTTCCTATACCATTAAATACAGAAGAAAGTAATAAAAAATTAAGATAGGTATTGTACATACCCTTCCCACAAAAAGGTTTTGAATGATGAAGAACGACCCGTTTTCTGCAAGTAATCGTCATACCCAGGTGACGATAAAGGTAACGTTGTATATTGCGATTGTCGATTGCATATGATATAAAAACGAACTATATAATTGACCTAAAATATTTGGCACATATTCATCTTCAGTCAACGCTATAGTCCTAAGCTCACGTTACAAATTAACCAACAGCACCAGTAACGTATAATAACAACCGGAGTGTTTACCTGATACCAAGAGAATTTTTTATTTATTTTCGTTTTTATAAAAGCATTCTATAGAAGTATCAATGCATTTTATATCTTAATATTATTTAGGACACATGCTAAACTCAAGAAAAAAATATATTTATAGTAAGAGCAGAATCATTAAATATATCACTATGGGTCCACCGTGGACCCCTATTAGCACCTTAAAGTTAAAGAAAAAGTTTTTTTTATGGGAAAAGTACAACGATTTGTATCCAAATCCATATAAATCCATTCTTCTTAATGGATTTCCACAACTCGCCTCTTACTGCGGATTTCGAAGAAAGAATAATCACATGAAATATGAAAATGTAAACCTGCCCTTTATAAACTATTAAACAATTCCCTCATCAGATTATTTCAGGCAATATAATTCTTAGACTTTACGCCCTGTTTCTCAAGGAATTCAAATAGAATGCAATTCGAAACTGAATTGAATACTCGGGCGGAAGGAAACTTCTGCTGAGGCTTAAATCTCCATCCGTCTATCATGATCGTGGAAATTCTAACTAAACAGAACAATTAAATGTGCAGAATATCATCTATTCGTGTTGATCTCCTCTCATAATTCTATTGGACAGAAGGAAAGTTTTACCTACTTCAGGAAATTCAAAAACTTTTTCATCTCGACTCGGAACAGCCTCGCGGCGTTGTTTATATACGCATTCCCAATTTCCTTGAGGAAGAGATAATCCGTACTGTGACCCGTAAGTGGGACTTGGAAAACTGGATTGCGAAGGAATTCGAAATGAGTTTGTCGAGAAAAGTTGAAATTTTAAACTAAGAAGGGAATATAAGTTAGGTCTTTGCGGATCTGGCCAACAAAAAGGATCAGAAATATATTATTACTTTGTCCCGTTTGGAAAAAGAAATATTCGCAATTCCGTTAATAATTCTGTTAGCTGAAATGTTGAAAGTACGAATAATAAGAATCATGTCCATATAAATTATTCATAGCTCTACAAGAAAACTCCATCTTCAATAACAATGAAAAGGCTGATGTATATTTTTTATTTTATTTCTATTATTTTTTATTTTCTTTTGAGAATATTAAGATTTAGATAATACAGAGAAGTAATAAATACACTTGTTGAGAATTAAGATTTGCACCGAGAAATTATTTTGAATATGTTATTGAAAGTTTATCAATGAAACTGACGTTTCCATTATTGTAAATATTGCTTCTCATTTGATTTTATATAGCAAGAATTAAAAAATAAACTGAAAATTCGTTAAAATTTGTTTTCAAGTTCATCAGTGTCCTTGATGACCGATACCATTGTTGAAGCCGAATTCTTCTATCCCTCCAAAAGAATGTAGAAAATAATCAATAAAAGATTTTTTCCGTAATGATGATATTGCTAAAAACTGGAATAAATTTTTTTTACATAATTCAAAATTGCTATAACCAAATTATTCCTTCCATAATTTTTTTGTCTTAGAAATTTTTTAAAGAATTAAGAATAACCATTAAATGTTACGTCATGCTTGACGAAGGGTTAATTAGTAAATAATGATGATGATGAGGAGATATTTTAGTCAGCATGAGGAAGCGTACACCTTGAAACTCAAAGATAAACAGAAGTGTAAAGAAGTTCCTTTTAACAGAAATGGAATTGGGGCGGCATGGAAGTATAGTGGCTTGAAAGAGAGCCAGTCATATCGCTCTTTTTCTCTTCTGCGCATATTTAGAAAACAAAGAAATCGACTCATAACAATTATAGCTAATTTTAGTAGCAAAGGAATACATCTTCGTAACTAGAAATATTTTCCAAATGGAGATTATATAATAAATGTTTTAAATTAATGAATATCATATACATCTGAAAATATTCTTCGAAAGAAATTTATGTTCAATATTTTTCATAGTGTGAGCAATAAAGAATTATTTTATAAGAGTTACAGTTAATTTTTGCCACCTGAAGTAAAGTTTTGATATATAAATATATATAAGGCTTATCTTTTAAAATATTTAATGGGTGTTTTAAAAAGAAATCAATTTTTAATGTAAGTTAATTTGTATTAGATCTATTATATTGATAATTTTATAACTTTGATTATTATATTGATAATTTATTTATTGGTTATCTTTTCCTACTTATTTTATTATGTGTTCTGCATTCATTCATATGTTTGTTCATTTCAACAATGTCATAACACTTTATAAGTAAGTAATGCCCATAATAAATATTATTATTTTGGATTTTATTATTGTATTTAGTTGCGTAACCTCAAAGTATCTTTTTATAATTTCATTCTTCAATTTAAAACTAAAGTAAGTAATCAATAAATGACAGACAGAACATTTTAAACAATAAAATCAAAAAAACAATTAAAAAATAATTTGGTAAGACTGTTGCCGTCATCTTTGAAGGCCATTTTGTGGAGGTATTATCTGAGATTTACACTGACTTCTGGTAGGATTAGGGTAGGATAACGCGGTGTAGTTCTGCGCAAACATACTTTATCCAGTGACCATAGGAAGCATTTGCGAGACATTCATGTTATCAAGAATAAAAAGTCTGGTTCTTTCACCAAAAACCTAAGCGATATTTATAGCCAAACCCTTTATGCAGCACTGCAGATTACGCAAGAACTCACTGATATCTTTATCCCTGATATCTCTAGTTTTTTCACCTGACCAATTTTACACCGCTTTTTTGTCCCAATGGCGAGCTTCCTCGCTTATCTCCCCCACGATTCATCACCCAATTCAGCACGGGACACTTTAATTCAAACACATTTTTCACGAGTCGAGCGGAGACGAGGGGCAATAACTCGGCAGGAAATTTATGGCGAGAGAGGATATTATCAACGTGACCAATTGTCAGGGATGAGATCGAGTCAAGGATTGTGTTCTTGAGAGAGGCTTTGCCTCAGATTAGACTCGTATCGATTGCGAGGAGCGTGAAAAGGAAGTCGGAGGGGAGGGATAAGATGCAGCAGGAAGTTTATTGTGTCCCATGTTGCGGGAGTTGGAAACAAGATCTAGCAGATCTGCGAGGGATGCCCTTTTTAAGGGTCGTATTTAGGAGAGATTGGAGGAAACTTCTATTCTGTCAATGGATTTAATCGGAGATGAAGTGCGTGCTCGTTGGACTCGGTTCATCAACGTGAAACTCGAAAATTTACCGAAGATTCGGCTCAACGATTATGAATCCCTCTGTTTTCAGTATAATTTTAATGAGAAGCAGACACGGCGATCTCTCAGCTAACGAAGGTAATTCGTAAGGAGACACAATATACTTCCCATGCGTTCCGAAATTGTAGAAACGTGTTTTAAATTATGCTGAATTAAAATTCGATCGGTTAACTGTAGCATGCAGGTATTTTGCTCATATTTTTTATTTAAATCACCGTAATACGCTAGCTTATTTTATTTTATTCTACATTCTGAAAGGATTTATCGGCCTACATAATGATGTGGTAGAATGAAGTGATGATGCGATGCTTGTTTATAGTGGATGCGTATTGTTATAATAATCATGTTACTGTTAATAATATTAATAGGGAACATACTGATATATACTGTTTTTACTACCGTTATTACAATGATGGAGTTTCACCAAGTGAATGCTTCCACAATCAATACTACTGAAATATTCACTTATACAAAGATGTAAATTAGATATAATTGCTTCGGACCGCAGAAGAAGCCGTGAAGGTCTACCAGAAACGATGAAAAATCTTGAAGGACCCTGCAATAGCATATCTTTTATTTATTAAAAAATATCTTTATTAAATTGTGATATGAATATGAAGAATTTTTCTCCACAATGGTAATGAAGAGTAATGTACTTTTTTACTATTCTTATTAATCAATTGTTTTAATTATGGATAAATTGAGAGGTGTATCGTTTACTCACCTATTTTTTATTACTTAAATATATTTACCAATGAATATTACTTACTATTTTTTAAATAGTAAGCAATAATATAAATATTTAATAGTAAGTAATAACCCGTTTTTAAATAGTAAGTAACCCGCCGACCGTATTTGGTTTTGCAGGACACAAATGGGTAAATTTATTTCTCTAAACAATCTATTGTAGTACATATATCTCCTGGATATTTATTTGACAACTAATGTATCTGCTTTATTTTCAGTTATGTCTGTTTTGCATTAGTTTCGAATTGTATTAAAAAAATATTATCAGTGTTAGCACTCCCAAAGCTGGGGGTCCGCCGAGGTGAGGACAGGGAACGCGGAAAAACACCAAATGTTCCAACTTAATCCGTTTCTGAACATCCCCCGTGCTCTCGCATCACCGTCCTCCCGACCCACACTCCCATTGACAACTGACTCCCTTCACTCTCCGCTCTTCCCACCGCGGAGTCAAGAATCGCCGCAAGATCGGCGATTCTCACGGTGTAGAGTACACCCTCCCTGTCCTCCAGAGAAAGGGAGCTATACTTCCACGTGCGAGGAATGTGTCTACCGTAGGTGCGAAAGCGTGGGACCACTCATGCAAGGTACGCTATTCGCACGGATGGAAAGAAGCACACACACATCCTCATGCTGCCGTGGAGGAACGGGAGCCCATTTCCTTACATTACTCCCTAACGAATCTGAGTTGCGATATATGCAACTCAGAATATCTATCTAAAACCCTAACACCTAACTAATACCTAATAACCCCCCCAAAAAAAATATCAACAAGTAATTCTACAATCATATTAAAAAAAACTCAAAAGAAACAGTTATGGTCCTCCATCGTCCTCGTGTCCATAGTCCTCCACTGGGACGCGCACATTTTATTGCGTCCACAACACTCCCGTGAAAGCATCCCGCTCGCATGACTCGACACTACACCAAACATGTGCCTTTGCCCCTCCGACTTCCTTATACTCTGCCCCATCACCGTACACATAACTCCTAAAAACAAAACCACAACGAACCCCATGTTCTATAGTTCCACTTCCTCCGAAAGTGGCGGTAATGGCCCACGTGACCGTAGATTGTACCGTTGCGTCACAGAGGGAGGGAAGGGTCGTCTGGACCTCGTCTCGTAAGGCGAGCGCTGTGGAAGGGGGCAGGCGGAAGGTCGAGTGTCCTCCACTATCTCCTCAGCTGGTGGTGTTATCTCTATCGCCCCTTCGTTGTCCTCGTCCTTGTCCGGCACGCAGGAAGGCGCCGCGCCGTCTCCGCCGTTGGGGGTCCCGCTTATCTCATCAAAATCCCATGTGGACAATGAGAGCTGAGTTTCCGGGGGTGTCAATGGCCTCTCCGCCTTCCGTGGCCGCCCTGGACGCCTTTCTCCGCTGCAACCTGTCTTAGGTGGAGGAATTGGGCCTAGATAAGGTTTAACACGATTTACGTGCACTAACAAGTCGCGGAAAGGGAGCCCCAATAGCACATTGCAGGGAGGGAAAACAGACTTTATAGGATAGGGGCCCTTCCAAGGTTTGTGAAATTTCTTTATCTGCCCCACCTTCAGACAAGGGTCACTTAGGTAGACATAATCGCCTACCCGATATTTCCTGTCACTACCCTTAACTTTCGATCCCTTTATCTGCTGTTTTTGTGCCCTCATATTGTTTTTGCGGCACTTGCCCCACATCTTCTGTAATCGGGAACGCAAATTCGCCACAGCGCCGTCATCGAAGTCTTCAACCTCACGCGAAACACATTCGAACGGCGTCGTCATCGTGAATCCGAAAACCAACTCGTGCGGTGAATACTTCGTGCTTCGATGCACACTTGTATTGTATGCAGTCACCGCATAGTTTAACCACTCGTCCCAGTCATTATGTTTACTATTGACATAATGACTGAGCATCTGTGCAATTGTCCGGTGTACCCTTTCCACTCGGCCGTTCGTTTCCGGGTGGTATGAGGAGGTTCTCAACTGTTTCACCTGCAGCAACTTACAAACTCCCTTAAACAACTCTGACATAAAGTTAGTTCCTTGGTCTGTCAGAACTTTTTGAGGGACGCCGAACCGTAAAATCCATTCTTTCACCAAAGCCCCCGACACTGACTCCGCCGTTTGGTCCGGCAAGGCCACCATCACGATGTACCGTGAAAAATGATCCATAATCGTCAAAATGAATCTATTTCCTCGGCTCGTTTTCGGAAGGGGCCCTACAACGTCTAAAGCCACAAAATCGAACGGCCTGTTCGTAGCAGGAAGTGGCTGTAGGGGCGCACGGCTCCTTCCATAAGGACTCCTTAGTTTGCAAGAGACACAATTTCTTGCGTATTCTTCCCCTTGCCTCCTAATTCCCGGCCACCAATATTGGGACAAAAGTCCCAATATTGGTGGCCGGGCCTCGTGGCGTTCACTCCCAAATGTCCCGATAACGCATGGTCATGACATTGCAACAATATCTGTTCTCTAAGTGAAACGGGGACCGCTATTCGGTTCCCATCCTTTGTTCTACGATGCACTACACCATCAATCATTAAGAAGTCCTTATTTCTTCTCCATTCCTTACACTCTTCATCCCGCTCCTGTGCCTTCCCGAAATTGACACTCCCCTCCACCGTGACTCCTCTCACCTTTCGACTGAGCGCATCTGCATTTGCATGACATTTCCCGGGCTTATGTACCGCCTCGAAATCATACTCAGCTAATCTAAGGGACCACCTCATTAAACGGCTACTTGGATCCTTAAGCTCAAATAGCCACTTTATTGCTGAATGATCGGTATATACCTTAAATCTGCGTCCCGTCACATAACAACGATACTGATTGATTCCAAAAACTACAGCGAGTAACTCTTTCTCCGTAGTGGAATAATTCAGTTCTGCCGCCTTCAGCTGTCTGGAAGCGTAAGCCACGGGATGCTCGTGTCCGTTCACGACCTGGGACAACACCGCCCCGACCGCGAAATTGCTAGCGTCAGTAGAGATTACGAAAGGCAGCGAGAAGTCGGGATAGACGAGTACGGGGCTGTTTACTAGCGCGCCCTTTAAAGTCTCTAGCGTCTCGTCGCATTCCGGAGTCCAAACAAATGCCACGCCCTTCTTTAGCAATCTTGTAAGAGGGCGTGCGATGACCGCGTAGTTCTCTATGAATCGACGATAATAATTCGCCAACCCTAGGAACGACCGCACTTCCTTCGTGGATTTTGGCGTTGGATAATCCCTTACAGCGGATATTTTCTCTGGGTCCGGACATATCCCCTTTCCACTTATTATGTGACCTAAATACTTCACTTCCTCTTGCGCGAAGTGGCACTTCTCTAACTTCAGTGAAAGTCTGGCACTCCTAAGTTTCTCTAAAACAAGGCGTAACCTTTTAGCGTGTTCTTTTATGCTGTTGCTAAAAATGATAACGTCATCGAGATACACAAGGCACTGCGTCGGTTTCAGCCCACGGAGTACCCCGTCCATCATCCGCTGGAATGTCGCCGGTGCGTTTCTGAGCCCAAATGGCATCCTGACGTATTCATAATGGCCACTATCAACTATGAATGCGGTCTTTTCTTGCGATTCGCGCCCCATTGGAATCTGGTGGTACCCACTCGTTAAGTCTAGCGTAGTGAAGTACTTACATCCCCCTAAATAATCAAGTGTTTCCACGATGTTCGGAATGGGGTAGACGTCCGGCTTAGTAACTGCGTTAAGTGACCGAAAATCAACGCAGAACCGATATTTCGGCGTCCCATCGGCTGTTTTTTTCGGAACAATCACAACAGGGGAGGCCCAAGGGCTTTCGCTAGGTACAATAATCCCCGCGTCCAGCTGTTCTCGTACGAGTTGCTCTATCAGCGGTTTCTGATGGAATGGCGTACGGTAGGGCTTCCTATAAATAGGGCGCGCGTCTCCCGTGGGGATATCATGCGCGATTAAATGGGTTGCGGGTGGACTATCCAATTCCAGAAACAGTTCTTGGTATTCCTCCAACACAGGCAATAGCACGTTCTTATCTTCTGGGGGCAAGTGTTTTAATTTTGTGCCCAAGTCCCTTGGATTGTTTTCGGTATTTATCGATCTAATCCACCGCACTCCCTTCTCACATCTATCGCGCAATACGGCATTTCCGCCCTCGCTTCCTCCGTCGACCACTTCACTAACTAACGCGATTACTACACCTTTCCCTAAGGTTGTTTCCTCAAAACCGAAATTGCTCACCTGCGCCATAACCGTTCCGTCTTTCCCGATTTTGCCCACGCTCCTAGCCACCCAACAGTTATCGTTCTCAAAACCCGACTCCAGAATGTATGTCTGCCCTTCCTTCCATTGATCCACGGGAAGTTCCAAGCGAAACAACTTCGTGCTCCGGGATGGTATCACTTCCGCCACCGCCAGCCTCACCGGTATATCCACGAGCGGACGACGACCCCTTGCCGCCTCTCGGCAGCTTTTCTCCTCCCTCGCCTCACCGTCGTTACTGGTAGGGGCCGCTGCCGTCGATCCCGGCGCCCATCGCCGATATTCTTCCTCACCAAGAGGCACCACATTCTCTCCGAGCCGCAACTCCGCCCTCCTTAAATCGATTACGGCGCCGTGCTCTCGGAGAAAATCTAACCCCACAATCCCGGAATATTTTCCCAACGATTCCACTACTTGCGCTTTAAAGGAGCAAACAGACCTTCCGATTCGGATATCGGTTCGAACCTCCCCATAGTTCCAGATGTATTTTCCCGTAATACCTCTGATTCTGTAGGAGCTCCTCTGCGGCTTTAAGTTCCCACTACACTGCTTTGTTAATAACGACACCTGCGCCCCGGTGTCAATGAGCAGCTGCCGCTCCTTACCGCCACACTCCACCCGCACCACAAGGTCCTGGCCACCAGCACCCTGGTCAACGCGAGGTAGAAGCACGTCTACTGGGGGATCCCGCCGGCGGCGAACGTGGCCCCTCTTCCGTTTAAAGCTTCTTTCCGCCCTTGGGACGTCTGATGCTCTTGAGCTCGTGCCGTGCCTCCGCAATCCCGAGCGAAATGACCCGTCCTTCCGCAATTGAAACAGCGCCCCCTTTTCCGTTTATTACATTCGCGTGCAAAGTGTCCCGGCTGGTTGCACGAGTAGCACCGGTCTATTGGAGCCGAGAATACGCTCCTATCTTGGTACTGCATGATGGGGCGCCTCTCCACCTCCTGGATTCTTACAGCGGCCTCCACAGCCGCCTCGAACGTCGCTGGCATCGACAAGCGGCATTGACGTCCAACCTCTCCACTCAAGCCATTCAGGAACGCGTCCAATGCCCTCTGATCGGCCTCATATCTGACTGCACGCACAAATTCGGCAGGCCCCTCCGTCGTGTAGGTGCGCGCGTTAATCTTCCTAATTCTACCGGCGAACTCTCTTATTTCTTCGCCGCGGTTGATTCGAACCGTCGACAAAAGCTCGCGGTTGAACCGGCTGCTCCTTGTGGGACCAAACCTATCTAAAAGCTGCTTCTTAAGCTCCTCATAACTAGCCCCCCTGCATTCCTCTTTACTGCGGACAAACGCCTCTGCCTCTCCGTTTAATCGCAGCCGCGTCACCGCCACCTTCTCATGTTCTCCCCAACCGCTCAACTGTCCTATTGCCTCAATCTTATCGAGGAATGCTTCCACATCTTCCTCAGCTGCACCCGAAAAGCTGATCGTCGAAGTGAGAGGCAAATAATTCCTTCCCCCAAGTGATACGTCCCCGGCGTGAGAAGTCTCCGTTCTTGTGGCCTGACTCGCTCTTAATTCCCTCAATTGCTCGTACAACTCATTGACCACCTGCTGGAGCTCCATTTCTCGACCCGATACACTCACTCGTCCCGCCATCTCCCTCACTTCGACTTCTGGCTCTTCCGACGATATATCCACCCTCGGGCTGCTGGGATTTTCAGCACAAATCCCACTTCTGACACCAAAATGTTAGCACTCCCAAAGCTGGGGGTCCGCCGAGGTGAGGACAGGGAACGCGGAAAAACACCAAATGTTCCAACTTAATCCGTTTCTGAACATCCCCCGTGCTCTCGCATCACCGTCCTCCCGACCCACACTCCCATTGACGACTGACTCCCTTCACTCTCCGCTCTTCCCACCGCGGAGTCAAGAATCGCCGCAAGATCGGCGATTCTCACGGTGTAGAGTACACCCTCCCTGTCCTCCAGAGAAAGGGAGCTATACTTCCACGTGCGAGGAATGTGTCTACCGTAGGTGCGAAAGCGTGGGACCACTCATGCAAGGTACGCTATTCGCACGGATGGAAAGAAGCACACACACATCCTCATGCTGCCGTGGAGGAACGGGAGCCCATTTCCTTACATCAGTATAATTATATATGTACCATCTTCACTTCCTCCATATACGTAGTATAGAGAAAGTATTGTTTTCATGAAAAAAATCGACTTCGAGATTTCAACGGAAATACATGTTTTGGGGTCCCTAGAACACGTTTTGACCATTTTCGGAATGATGTCTGTGAGTATGTGTGTGTGATTGTGGGCGCTCTAACGTGAAAACCGTTAGCCGTAACAATACCAAATTTCATATATGGGTCATTCCATGCCAAGTGGTCTGATTTCAGAGAAGTGCCCCACTCGACCATCACGGATTTCGATGAAATTTTGTATGGACATTCACACATATCTCTTATGAACATTTGTAAAGTTTTACTTTCGTCAATGGTATACTTGCTGAGATATAGAAGATTGTTTGACCCCGTGTCGCTGCCTTCTTCAACATGACTATGAGTTTTCAGTAACTTTGAGGCGTTGTATCTCAGAGAATTGTTTTATGAAGTAAACACATTTTGGCTATCTTAAACAACTTTTTGCGCTCTATTAAACAAAGTAATAAAAATAACTGTAAGAGCGACCTCCTTGCAGAATATTCTGTGCAAAACTGGCCCAAAAAATTGCGGATCGAAAAAAAATTAAAACTTTGGCTTTTTATATTTCAAGAAGAAATAATATAATCAACGTGAAACTTATCGCATGATAACATATAAATACATAGTTTAAAAATATAAAATTTCATATTCCTAGTACTTTCCATTATTTTAAAAATTGAGTCAACATTTGACAATTTTTGTAAAAAAGCCAAAAATAGGCTATTTTTACCCCGCTTTTACAAAAAAAGACCCTCTGGAATTTCTTTTGAAAAATTTTTATTAAATAGAGAATGATTTCGACCCTCTAAAAAAGTATATCTAGTTTTTCATCTCGAGCATATAAGGCCCTAGAAATAGGGACAACCATGAGGATGACATTTGTAAAAACGGCCAAAATAGGTTATTTTCTTCCCCGCTCTTAGAAAAGAAAGACCTTTTCGATACTCTTGTAAATTATTTTCATTTGAAAGAGCATGTTTCAAACCTCTTAAAAAAGTACACCTGGTTATTCATCGTGAGCACGTACAGCCCTAAAAAAATTAACAAAGTTGAGAACGTTGCTATGGTGACGCCACATGTCTTCTGTTGTTTATCGTCCTGGTTATTCTATGTAGACATTTTTAGTATATAGCGTTGGTCCATGACTGGTACTGGTAGTGACATCGTCAGTACCAGTACCAGTCATGGCCCGTAGGGGTCACGCCTGATAGCCATGCAATACCAGCCGTGCTGCTTTCACTGTACGTTCTGATACCCCAAATGTTTTCGCTGTAAGTGCTTTCGACCAACTCTTAGGGGCCAATGTCAATAGTTGAACTTCCATCGATCCATCGGATATTTTAATTTTTGTTTGAATTTCTTTTATTAGATCAGCATGACGAGCATTCCTCAACATCACACTGACTAGTTTGTCCTATATCTTCAGCTGGTTTTCCAGCGGCTAACGTTATTTTGTCTGTTACTACTTTCTGCATGCGTTCAATTTTTCGTTACACGTAGGTTCACTTTATCCCTACTACTCACTCTCCGAATTCTTAACGGAGTAGATCCCAAATCAGTAAAACTTCGATTTACCGTGTCTGAAATATCCATATCGCAATTTTCCGAAGACGAAGAGTCAGTAGTGTTTTGGACCATAAAACATATTTGGCTGTATATCTTGGAACACATTTTTTGACCAGGCTTCACATTTGTTTTTGCCCATTTTTGCAAATCATTAGACAAGGCTAGATTGACTTTCAGCAGCCCATGTTTAGCTGTATGTTTTTTTTTGTTAAATGGGTTGTAGCATGACTTTAGCTTAATTTAATACTTTTCTAAATACATCGCTTTGTGATAGAAACAAATTTATCGTACTCTGTGATCTCAACCTCCGATCGCAGAGAAATGAGCACTTTTTCGTGCAACGATAAATTGTGCACATATTGCAGCCCAATTTTATTGGAATAAAATGAACCATGATGGCAAATGGACGAAAGTTTTTCCCCAACAACACAGAAGGGCAAGGTGGGATTTTCCTCTGACTCTTCGACATCCATTTAAAATTAGTGAAATTGCAATATTTAGTGCAATAATGCAAATTCTAGAAAAAGAAGTTATAAAAATATGATGGAATACGACAAATACAGCAGCTCAGATCAAAACGTGGTCATGCGAGAGTGCTATGTCAATAAAATACTTACTGAATACTAAGCAGCTGTCAATTTTCTAGAGGAACTTCAAGTGGAGTATGGATGAAATTTGAAGGATCCAAGAAATGAAAATATGGCAAAACTCACTATTTAAAAAAAAAACTCGAAGTAACACACAGCAGAATGGCTACATAGCCACGACTTAACCGAAGTCTCTACTAAAGATTCTTTACCCATGTTTCAACAGAAACTTTGTTATAATTTGTTACTTTTTTATAATTTGTTACTTTTTTATAATTTGTTACCTTAGTAAATTAACTAACTTAGAAGTTAATTTAGTTTACTAATTATTCTCCCATTCTGTCCATCGTTAACCCTCTTCCTCCTCCTCCTAACACCTCTCCCACTATCAACAGTAGCTAATCTGATTGGTGCCTTGGTTTTTTATTCTTTGTGTATATATATATATATGCACTCCTGAATAACTCTTGTGCTTGATAATGGACTAAAGTCTGAAACCGGTCGCAGATATTAAAAACTTTAAAAGTGGAATTTGTGTAAGTTATTCCCACCCATTTACTAGGAAGGAGTTCCACTAAGTTAAAGCATACCAGATTGATTTAATTTGTTACTTTGTTGTCCATGATGTCTTTCCGGCACAATATTTTGTCTTAAAACCACCAGATAAATAACGCCACAAGGATTTACAACCTCATCGAAGAAAACAAATTGCAGGCTTGGGATCCTCAACCAAGAAACCCACCCGTGGCTCGTATTGCATGACTATCGGGCGTGACCCCTACGGCGATGGGGTTACTGGTTCAAATGCCTGAACTGGTAGTGACATCGTCACTACCAGTACCAGTCATGGACCAACGCTATATACTAAAAATGTCTACATAGAATAACCAGGACGATAAACAACAGAAGACATGTGGCGCCACCATAGCAACGTTCTCAATTTTCTTTATATTTTTAGGGCTGTACGTGCTCGCGATGAATAACCAGGTGTACTTTTTTAAGAGGTTTGAAACATGCTCTTTCAAATGAAAATAATTTACAAGAGTATCGAAAAGGTCTTTCTTTTCTAAGAGCGGGGAAGAAAATAACCTATTTTGGCCGTTTTTACAAATGTCATCCTCATGGTTGTCCCTATTTCTAGGGCCTTATATGCTCGAGATGAAAAACTAGATATACTTTTTTAGAGGGTCGAAATCATTCTCTATTTAATAAAAATTTTTCAAAAGAAATTCCAGAGGGTCTTTTTTTGTAAAAGCGGGGTAAAAATAGCCTATTTTTGGCTTTTTTACAAAAATTGTCAAATGTTGACTCAATTTTTAAAATAATGGAAAGTACTAGGAATATGAAATTTTATATTTTTAAACTATGTATTTATATGTTATCATGCGATAAGTTTCACGTTGATTATATTATTTCTTCTTGAAATATAAAAAGCCAAAGTTTTAATTTTTTTTCGATCCGCAATTTTTTGGGCCAGTTTTGCACAGAATATTCTGCAAGGAGGTCGCTCTTACAGTTATTTTTATTACTTTGTTTAATAGAGCGCAAAAAGTTGTTTAAGATAGCCAAAATGTGTTTACTTCATAAAACAATTCTTTGAGATACAACGCCTCAAAGTTACTGAAAACTCATAGTCATGTTGAAGAAGGCAGCGACACGGGGTCAAACAATCTTCTATATCTCAGCAAGTATACCATTGACGAAAGTAAAACTTTACAAATGTTCATAAGAGATATGTGTGAATGTCCATACAAAATTTCATCAAAATCCGTGATGGTCGAGCGGGGACCACTAGACCACTTGGCATGGAATGGCCCATATAGCACTGCGGTGTATGCTGTCAAAGTTGATTAGTTTTTGGAGTAAATCGATTAACCGAAAGTTGAGCTTTATTCTTAGAAGCAAATTTCCGTTTTTGCAAACTATCTCCATAAATATGATATTTAGGTATGTACTATTTTTAATAAACGTTTTAGAAAATGTAATTTACTATAACTTTCGTATGAAAAATATTTTTGTATCACTAATTGTTTAGGAGTTATTCATGAAATACTGATAAACCGGAAGTTGCTGATTATGTACTTTGTGGGCGCTCTGGGCGCTGCGGGCCAAAGGCCAATTACATCGTTTTTCATCGAATATGTCCCGAAAAACATTATTTATAATGTTTGTGGAGTAAAAGATAATATGATATAAATTTATCACTTATCCTTCAAGTTTATATTGAATATAGAGTTCGAAAATACTGTCGTAGATAAATATTTACATCTTATATATGGAGAAAGTCATGTGCTGGCCACATCAGATTTTTACTTTCTCCATATACGAAGTATAGAGAAAGTATTGTTTTCATGAAAAAAATCGACTTCGAGATTTCAACGGATATACATGTTTTGGGGTCCCTAGAACACGTTTTGACCATTTTCGGAATGATGTCTGTGTGTGTGTGTGTGTGTGTGTGTATGTGTGTGTGACAGTGGGCGCTCTAACTTGAAAAATATTAGTCGTATCAATACCAAAATTCATGTATAGTACTGTGGTGTGTGCTGTCAGAGTTGATTAGGTTTTCAAGTAAATCGGTTAACCGGAAGTCGACCTTCATTCTTCAAAGCTCATTTCCGGTTTTCAAAATATCTCCATAAATATGATATATAGGTTTATTTTTTCCCATATAAAAGTTTTAGATAACGTGTTTTACTATAACTTTTGTATTTAACATATTTTTGCATCACCGGTTGATTAGGAGTTATTCGTGATATACTGATAAACCGGAAGTAGCTGATTATGTACTTTGTGGGCGCTCTACCATAAAAACTGTTTGTCGGATCAACACCAAATTTCATTTATAGTATTTTGGTTTGTGTCGTTAGAGTTGATTAGATTTTGGAGTAAATCGGTTAACCGAAAGTCGAGCTTCATTCTTCAAAGCTCATTTCCGGTTTTCAAAATATCTCCATAAATATGATATTTAGGTATATACTATTATTTATAAAAGTTTTAGAAAATAAAATTTACTATGACTTTTGTATGAAACATATTTTTTTATCACTGATTGTGTAGGAGTGATTCGTAATATACTGATAAACCGGAAGTTGCTGATTATGTTCGTTGTGGGCACTCTGGGCGATGCGGCTAAAGGCCACTTCATCGTTTTTCATCGAACATGTCCCGAAAAATTATCTATAATGTTTGTGACGTAAAAGATAATATGAAAGAAATTAATCACTTATCTTCCAAGTTTAGATTGAATATAGAGTTCGAAAATACTGTCGTAGATAAATATTTACGTCTTATATATGGAGAAAGTCATGTGCTGGCCACATCAGATTTTTACTTTCTCCATATACGAAGTATAGAGAAAGTATTGTTTTCATGAAAAAAATCGACTTCGAGATTTCAACGGAAATATATGTTTTGGGGTCCCTAGAACACGTTTTGACCATTTTCGGAATGATGTCTGTGTGTATGTGTGTGTGTGTGTGTGTGTGTGTGTGTGTGTGTGTGTGTGTGTGTGTGTGTGTGACAGTGGGCGCTCTAACGTGAAAACTATTGGTCGTATCAATACCAAAATTCATATATAGTACTATGGTGTGTGCTGTCAGAGTTGATTAGTATTTCAAATAAATCGGTAAACCGGAAGTCGAGTTTCAATCATCAAAGCTCATTTCCGGTTTTTAAAATATCTCCATAAATATGATATATAGGTATATTGTACGCCTTATAAAAGTTTTAGATAATGTCTTTTACTATAATTTTTGTATTTAACATATTTTTGTATCACCGGTTGATTAGGAGTTATTCGTGAAATACTGATCAACCGGAAGTAGCTGATTATGTACTTTGTGGGCGCTCTAACATAAAAAATGTTTGTTGGATCACAACCAAATTTCATGTATAGTATTTTGGTTGATGCCGTTAGAGTTGATTAGATTATGAAGTAAATCGGTTAACCGGAAGTCGAGCTTCACTCTTCAAAGCTCATTTCCGGTTTTCAAAATATCTCCATAAATATGATATTTAGGAATATACTATTTCTTATAAAAGTTTTAGAAAATAATATTTACTATGACTTTTGTATGAAACATATTTCTGTACCACTGATTGTGTAGGAGTTATTTGTAAAATACTGATAAACCGGAAGTTGCAGATTATGTACGTGGTGAGCGCACTGGGAGCTGGGGTGAAAGGCCTATTTATCGTTTTTCATCGAACATATCCCAAAAAAACATTATTTATAATGTTTGTGAAGTAAAATATAATATGATATAAATTAATCATTTATCTTCCAAGTTTAGGTTGAATATAGAGTTCGAAAATACTGTCGTAGATTATTTACATCTTATATATGGAGAAAGTCATGTGCTGGCCACATCAGATTTTTACTTTCTCCATATACGAAGTATAGAGAAAGTATTGTTTTCATGAAAAAATTCGACTTCGAGATTTCAACGGAAATACACGTTTTGGGGTCCCTAGAACACGTTTTGACCATTTTCTGAATGATGTCTGTGTGTATGTGTGTGTGTGTGTGTGTGTGTGTGTGTGTGTGTGAGTGTGTGTGTGTATGTGTGTGTGTGATAATGGGCGTTCTAACTCGAAAACTAAAAGTCGTATCAATACCAAACTTCATATATAGTACTGTTGTGTGTGCTGTCAGAGTTGATTAGTTTTTGGAGTAAATCCGTTAACCGGATGTCGAGCTTTATTCATTAAAGCTCATTTCCGGTTTTCAAAATATCTCCATAAATATGATATATACGTCTATTGTATTACTTATAAAAGTTTTAGATAGTATAATTTACTATAACTTTTGTATTTAACATATTTTTGTATCACCGGTTCATTAGGAGTTATTCGTGAAATACTGATAAACCGGAAGAAGATGATTATGTACTTTGTGGGCGCTCTAACATGAAAACTAATTGTCGGATCAACACCAAATTTCATAAATTGGACTTTTATTACAGTTTTTAGAGTTGATTAGTTTTTGGAGTAGATCGGTCACCCGGAAGTTGAGCTTTATTCTTCAAAGCTTATTTCCGGTTTTCAAAATATCTCCATAAATATGATATTTAGGTATATACTATTATTTATAAAAGTTTTAGAAAATGTAATTTACTATAACTTTTGTTTGAAACATATTTTTTTATCACTGATTGTTTAGGAGTTATTCATGAAATACTGATAAACCGGAAGTTGCTGATTATGTACTTTGTGGGCGCTCTGGGCTCTATGGGCGAAAGGCCAAATTCATCTTTTTTCGTCGAGCAATTCCCGAAAAACATTATTTATAATTTTTGTGACGTAAAAGATAATAATATATAAATTAATCACTCATCTTCCAAGTTTATATTGAATATAGAGTTCGAAATTACTGTCGTAGATAAATATTTACATCTTATATATGGAGAAAGTCATGTGCTGGCCACATCAGATTTTTTAAATTGCATTTGTACATAATAAGTTGAAAAATTTTGTTGTGTATATTAAAAAAATATACTTTGTAAATTATATACTAGCTGCCGCCAGACCTTCGTCTAATTGCGGCGAACTTTGTAAATGAATAAATATACAAGAATGGAGATATTCTCTTTGTTCCGACTCACAGTGTATTTCTCATGTACTCATGCATACACATGCTTCTTCCTAAAATATGCGACTGTTTGTATAATGGCTCATAAGTACGTGTTTAGATGACAAATTCGTCTATGAGAAAACATTAACAGCTAAGAAAGGATAGAGGAAAATAAAACTGCGCACTGGCTTAAAACAGATTTCGTGATTATGCACAGTGGGCTAGAATCGAAAAAAGCTTGCCAAATATTGTAAAATGGTTTTGAGTGTGGATTTCGAAACTTTGCATGGTCATTCTTGAATATATTTCATGGTCATTTTTCATATAGTCGCGAAATCATTTGTGTAAATTCCCACGCATTACAATTCTACAAGGGGTCAAATTTGACCAAATTTTACGAAAAATCCCGGTTTTCGATTTTTTGCAAAATTCTTCAGCTTCGAGCCAATGCTGTACCAAAATGAGCAAAATCATCGGGTAAAAAACGATAAGGTATTATAAATCTAATTTTTATGCTTAATAGTACTCGTTTTGAATGATCACTGTTCAATGTTTGTATTATTTATAAAACAAATTGGCGAAACCTTATTTTACGGTAATTTTTTTACCTAAAGTGAAGAAAATAGGATAATAGGAATGACTATGCGAAACTTCAAAGTCCGCGCTCAAAAAAACGTGTTCCTATATTTGGCCAGCTTTTTTCGATTCTAGCCCACGTATGATGAACCTTTCACTAATTAAGGGTACTTACATTTACCAATATTAGATGCAAAAGAGATTATCTTTGAGATACCTAATTTAAATGGTAAAATATAGCTTAAGAGCACCCCGAAGGAAAACTTTTCTACGGTAGAATTATCACCGACTGACCTCAAGAAAAAACAAATCGTTATTTTATTTATCCTCGTTGAAAGGAGTGGTCAGCGAATAAGTGTAATTAATACATTAACAAGAATTAATTTATTACAATAACACTTGAATTGAAAGCATTGAGTACGATTCTGTATACTATTTGACCGAATAAATCAGAATGAGCATGAATCGAAATAAATGAATTCAGTAAAAAAATAAGGTAAATTTTCTGAGAACCATTTTTCAAGGAGGGGAAAATAATTCATAAGCTAAATCGGGGTGAAATAAGGAATGGAAACAGAGCAAGTGGTTAGAGGAAGAACTCTGATGACGTGAGAGCCATTGAAATTTAAATTAAAAACGGAATTCAGATCTTGTGGGGCATTTTGAAGAAATGAAGAGGAATAAAAAGAGTAATTATGAATTAAAATCCTCGAAAGAAATGAAGCAAGAATCTCTATTTTCCTATGAAATTCTCCCATCTTATAATGTCTGGTAAATTACTTCTGGTTTGATTTGGAGGAGATATTAAATTTGTTTCTTAAAGCCCGTTGAAGACGAACTTGGGGCAAAACTTCTGAGAGCGATAAATACGTAGTCTACGTTACGAAGTTTGTTGAAACAAATTTAAAACATAAAAATCCTCCCGAAAACGCCTTCGAATTTATATTTTAATTGATTTTTATTCCTTTCCAATCTCAAGTAATTCCGCGCGGTGAAGAAGTTGAGTGTTTCAATAGAGAGCACTTAGAATGCAACTACCCTGGAAAAATTCTGCCGAGGAAAGACAAGAGAGCCTTCTCAAAATTTTTTAAATCGAAATGCGATAATGTCACCATCGTCGTAAATTATCCTTGGAAGACATTTTGAGAAAGTTCCTTTCATTTTCACGCTATTAAAACCTGAACCTCTGGACGTATTACTTTTATAAATCAATCTGACGGCCATGATGACTTAGCGTGATTTTAAGATAAAAGGTGTTTGATAAGAGAGAAAATAGAATTACAAGCAGAAGAGATCAGATAGTTACAAAACGACCTGCAAGTATTCTAATATAATATATGAATATTTAACCCTCTGGTTGTCACTAGGGTTAGATTTCTACACCCATCCGAGTGATTTCCCCTCTTTTTAGTTTTAATTGCCCTCTGCTTTTCAGTAACTACAGAGATATATGACGAAGATATTTTCGTAGAAATTTTTAGTTTCATGCCAATTACTTTCTTATAAATACACTTTTTTATGAACGGGGCCAAGTTGAAAGAGAGGCGGGGATCTGTATGCAGGTAAGTTTAAGTTATAAGGTGATTTATTTCATAATTTTACATTTTTTATAGTGTGTTTGCATTTAATTAAACTTTCGATCACCATAAATATACATTATTTCCTTTTTTATTACGTATCCTTCTATCCTAAAATTCATCAAAAAATTAATCTCAATCTATGGTTAATAAGCAAAAAATGTTATTGGTAAATATCATTTCATATGATATCAAAAATTTGTATTCGTATAAAACAATATTAATATACTTTTGGATGGTAAAATAGTTGTTACAACGTTATAACACCTTTCAAATATGGGGTAGAAATCTATCTCTAATGACTACCAGAGGGTTAAAATATTTGTATTTGCAGGATGTTTTTTAACTACCCCCCGTACTATACACACAACTGCCCCCCATAAGTAAAATTAGCACTATGAGGGTTAAAACAATATATTACGATCGACAATTTCTCCATGAATCCATCTTCGTATCGCATTTTAATTTGGCAATATTCTAGGAATTGAGCCTGAGGATTCAAATGTTTGAAGGAGAAATAATATGTGGGAATGGAGTTTTTGTTCCGTTGAAAATGCAGCAATTTTGGCTGTTTCTAAAATTTTAACGGTTTAATTCGGAAGAGCTCGCAATTGCAAAGGCACTATGTTTGAGCCCCTCGGCTTCTCTTAATCCATCCATTATCTTAGAGCTCGAGTAACGAGGTTTAAGAAGAGGGCTAAAAGATCCTCGGATAAAATAGGTAAAGTAAATTTCGTTAGATAAACTTAATTCGGAGTCCAGAGTTAAAGCTAGTTAAACGACTTGGGAAACGGGAAACTCGCCGCCTTTGGAACACTCCATTAAGAGGGAAGATGGGAACTTAATTTGTTGAGCTTTCTTGAATCTAGAGAGAAATTAATTAATGCCGGGATTATTCAGGGTCGAATATCTTAAATAAAACAAATTTAGGGAATAACTTCTTCAGTGAAGTTTGCCTCGACTCGCCAAAGCGCTAGTTTCAACTCCGGACGTATGAGCTCAATACCAATGCACACCGTTACTTTGGAAGTTAGCCCGTGCGAGGAACTTCCAACGAAAGAGAAGCTATTAATAAGCACATGCATGGGCCATCATAGTCAGGCAAGGAATATTTCCAAGAAATCGTAAAAAAAAATCCATCTCCGACGTTGTTTGTTTCAACACTTCGTGCACTTGAGTGCTATTTCGCACTGCCAAACGTGATTCGAATGTTTACCTTACACGTTCTGCGATCCTGAAACGCCATCTTTACCCAGATATTCTGATTTCTAAAAATACGTTTTAGGGATTTACCCGCTAGCTTTCTTTTTTTGTTCAGGGGTTATAAATGATAGAATCGGTTTTACCCATCTGATTCTTTCAAGGTGAACATGCACTTTAAGCGACACAGATTCCTCAAAAGTTTTATGGCATATTTCTTTCTCTAAAATGGCACTCTAATAGAGTCAGTCTGACCGTTGAACTAAATCGGCCTTTATGTCAAATTAACTGTATTAAATTTCGCTACATCCTCCAGAGTTCACGCGTTACAATAAATACCTAGGAGTTACGCTTAGCTCATCTTATTATTTGCTTTCCACTGTGTTCTTTAATATTATGCAAACATTTATATTCGTGATGACGTACTTATGTCCATTAGGTTATGAATCATAAAGTCGTTTTTTATGCGATGGGATAATATTTGTAAATTTTGGATTATGTATATGTCTTGACTTCTGTCAGAGGGAGGTTTTCCGAGGGGTTTCCCTCCCTCCGTGGGAAAATGCCTCACATACAGAGCGTTTACTCCTTAATTTACTGAGTTACTAAAATAGGACTATCTATATCTTACTTTGACCATGCACAACTGAATGTATGTATTCTTGTATAATAATAATAATAACTTCTCTAATGGAAACAGGAAGACCACAATCACATCTATTTCAATAATCATTACTATTTACAATGAACACAACCATTCCCTAGCCAGAAAAATCCGGCTAGCCTGGATTCTAACCCGCGACCTTATCGATGGAGTGCTAGTAGCACGCTAACCACTTCGCCACCGCAGCCGGTAATATGTGTTACATGTATATCACTGCCTCCAGATTTGTAATCTAATTGTAATGTTCGTGAAGAAATAATTATATTGATTTATCTAAAAGAATATGGATCAGTATTGTCTTGTTCAACTTTCAGATCTCTCTTAACCTTATTTGACATAAGAATTTTCTTAACTATCCGTACGTTTTGCAAGTTTTTCAAATCTCTCTTCTTGTGAATGTGTTCTTGCTGCGGTGTATATTTTTCATATGCTAAACCTTAGGTTTTTACACCCGCAATGTAGTATTCTTCTGCTTACTTTTATTTTAGCTCTCTCTTTCTTTAAAATTTATACGACGAAGGGTTAGATGTAAGAAAAGACTTAACAGTCCCAATCTCACCCTAATAAAATACGCTTTATTACTATTATCTTTTAAAGAACATATTCAAGATGCCATACGAAAGGCGAATAGAATGCAAACATTAATTGCTAGAACGCTGAGAGTAGATGCCCGTCCAGAGTCAAAGAAACAGTTTATTTTTCTCTTATTTGACCTAGCCTCGAATAGAGCATTTGGGATTCACATGACGTAAGTTTAATCTCAGATTTAAAGATGGCCCAACATAGAGCAGCCCGTTTCGTCAGAGGAGATTTCAGGTTCGGCAGTATCGTTGCTGCTATGATAGAATCCCTCGGGTGGAATCCGCACTAGGTGAGAAGATCTAATTACTGACGGAAGCTTTTTGAAAAATTCATCCGTTCAGAGTTTTCAGACGAAGTAAATGAGATTTTAGTTCCAGTAACGAACGAACGCGATCTCCTAGAAACATCGACGTAACGTTACGAGAAAGAGATCGCAAAGACGGATATTTACTTCTTTTCGTTCTTCCCTCAGTCTATTAGAGAAGCTAATAGGGCCGCCGGCGTTACTGTAACCCCTCGCATACACTACTGGAGGCTCACTGGGTATATATCTAAATTAAAATCTAAATTGGCATTTGAAATCGGAGTTAGACAACCGAGCCATGCATCACGTTGTAAACAGAATCGATACCATTATTCAGCATCTCCCATAACGAACAAGTTATTAGTTGGCTTACTTGCTTACTTGTTAGTTTTTAAATCGTATTAACCATAGGCTAGAATAGGACGAATCAAAATTAAAATATAAATCTCCAATACAGAGAAATACATTTTCCTATACCTTACCCCAAAATATGAACGGAAAACATTCCTTTTGTCGAGTTATACTATCAGGAATAAATTTAAGTACGTATCCCGCTGTAAATTCTCGAATAAAATCTTTTTTAAATCAATTAAAGTTAAAAATAAATTTTCCTTACCTTACCTAAGTCAATTAATGATTTTAAACAGATGCTGTAAATTATTATAAAAACGTAATGTTTGAAAAGTGGATTTGGATTTGCTGTTTTAGATCTATTGTTAATGTATAATTGAGATGATTGAGACACTAAAGAACTGACATTTGACTTATCAAAAGAACAATGTAAAATGTGATTATATAAGAACAGTAATTATAGAATATATTTGATTTAAATGTATTAGGCGGAGTAATAGGGGGACGTTTGCAAAATTTAGCTTTGTTTGGCGTTGAAAGCGTGACCTAATCCTGTTTGTTAATATAGTGGTGTTATTTAGGAACTTTAAATGTAATAATTTAAGTGTGAAAGGGTAGATTAACAATGTTTGGGGCTTCTGTCTAACTGTAGCAAATAATTATAATAATATAATTTAAAAATAATAAAAACTTTCACGGAGACATACCAGTATGTCGTCAGTAATTGCTAAAGGAAGTTCATTTTCGCGTATCGAAGAGCACCGCCCGCATCCCACATACGCTGGAGCAACTCACCTAGAGATAAAGGAGGTGGCATCAACGCAGTTGTTATGATGATAAAATCTCCATTCTTTTCGGTTATAGACTCGTGCAGGGAAGCATTAAGTGAAAATTACATTTTCCTCGCAGTAGGGTACTGCCGCAGCAATAACCTCAAACTCGTTTACTAAAACCTCTAGTTTTTCGCCGGTGTTTTTCCCAGACGTAAGCTTCTTCCAGCGCTTTATACCACCGGGAAAATTTTTGCCGCATCTGCAAAAATTCATTGATGTAAATCTTTCCTACCCTTAACCGAAATACTTAACTATTCGTACAGTTTATAATTTTGGTATTCTACCAGTGGACAAATTCTACAAATATATGAATAAACCTAACAAGTATCTTAACAATGAGTTCGAAACACATGATGTAGCAAAAGCGAACCACCACTACGGAACATAATAAAATTTAAGGTTCGAAAGTATGACACAATTCATAGAAAAGAAAAGGTGAAAAACGTAATAGCAATACTTTTTTGGTATCAATCGACCAACACATTTGCAGAAAATCTTTGAGTTGTTACCGTTAGGTACAGAAAGATTTTTCAATGAGCTGTTTATATTGTTGTAATATTGGTACCTTTATTTTATGCCACATATTCAAATATTCTTAAACTCATGAATAAATATGAAACGTTACTTAAAATAAAATAATCACCAGATATACCAGGTATTACCATATATCCACCATGATTCTTCAAAAAGGTAAGCATTATAACTTCTGTAACGGTACTAGGTTTTCGTAATACTGTATCTGTTTCGATAGCTTTGTGCAAAGACAAAGATGACGATAACTAATTTCAATTCCCTAGCTAGGGTTATCCGGTTAGCCTTGAATTGAACCTGGGACCACGGCATTAGCACCTTAACTGTTATATATATATATATATATATATATATATATATATATATATATATATATATACATTCCTAGCAGATATATACTTAAATACCTTATCCATTGGGTGGCGATGATAGAAGATCCGTTTTCCAAGTCTTCCATTCTATCAATTAGCGATTTTCTCTCTCCTTTCAAACGATTCATGGATTCTGAAAGTGGTTTTCAAATATTAATAACAATGACTTTATTTAAGGAATTAAGACTGATACTTACGAATCTCATCTTAAAGCTCACTCTATTTCATTTAAATATTTCAAGAAAGAGATTTTAGGGATAGGAGAAAAGAAAAGGCATAAAGAGCAAAATATTTTGTTAGTTTATCATACTGAAGTTATCACTTAGGAAAAATGTAAAAACGTAATTAATGAGAAACGACAAGAAATTTGAATTAAATTATAAAATAACTAGCGAATTGATTAACTATAATTAATTCACTATTTATTATGAATTTTTATTTACGAATTTCATGCGAGTTCACAAATATTGACAACACTTCAAATTTATGCAGCTAGCGACCGACTGTTTGTAGAGAAGCAACGATTTCGACGTACTGAAATCATAGCAAATCCGTTCTCTCACTGCTCACTTGGAACTTCGGTATGATAAGTACCTACGCTCGACATTCCATCACGAATTCAATTAGCGCCGACAAAGCCAATTTCACACCGAAGTAGTTCCATGCATAGTTCCAGTTTTTGGACCAACTAGACTTAACAGGTTAGCGATAAATTCAAGGTAATCTGTGTTTGACTCTGATTTTTATTTTCCATGATTCTCTCTCCTCGAACAGTGCACGTTATCGAAGCCATGCCTGATACGGACATTGATTAACATCAGACAAAGTTAACTGCAGAAAAAACATTTCTTTCCACCTCTGACTTTGATCCTCTCGGGATCGATACGATAGTTGCACGAGCGGGCAACACCTTTATGGCATGGCATTTATGAAAGACTATCTTAAGCACGTCGTCAACTTTCTCCCTTTAAACATCAGAGAACACCGTAATAAACTACGTAGGCACTGCGTATTAACTTTCTTCCGAATTTCCCGGAACTTGATACTAAGGCGTCTCGGTGACAGAATACATTTTAGGGAAATCCGGGATTTGGTTCTGGCAAAAACATTCATCAATCAAAGTCAAGTCCCACCCATATCTCCCAGATTTCACCAGCAGTTATCAGGGAATAGTGAATGAAGAAATGAGGACGTCAGAACAGATTAGCGAAGCTGAAAACAGACAAAACTTTCCAGAAGTAACTGGATGTAATCTTAAATGAGTCATTCGCTCAAAATCTCGTTTTATTTCCTAATATTCTCAATATTAGCCATACTAAGAATTGCGTCCATCCCCAATATAGATAGATTTGAACTCTTTACTTTTTTGTATAGAACTATGAAAACGTATTTCGTTTATATTTATCATCTTGTAAGTATTGATGGAAATAACTAAGAAAAATTTTAGAGTAATTAAACAAAACATTTTGCCAAACTTTTTCTTAGTTATTTCCACCATGATGCAGTTTCACCAAGTAACGGATTCTTCAATCATGTTTATACTAATGAAAACATTATTTATGCATCACATATTTCATAGATTTTCAAATTCAACAGAATAGATGAAATTACAACAGTTCCATTAGTAACTCTCATCCTCTTTTGGGATATTAAATACAGAGTATTTTCCGACGGATAAAACGTGTGCCAGAACTCGAAAATGTGCAGCGCAAGGCGATACGTTTTCTTAATAAGTGGTATGATAAAAAAGCATGCGTAACAAATATGCTCTCAGACACTGGCTGGGAATCTTTGAAAGACAGAAGGTAAGGGAGTCAATTGCTTGATAAATTAAGGAAAAGTACAATCACGAAAGATAAAACCGATATCATGTGACCCCTCAGCTAGTTCGGCAGATCCGATAATGAGCGTAAATAAGAGAAATAAATGTTTGGACAAGTTGTTTTAAAAATGCATTCTTTCTGCGAAAAATATGCTAAAATAACAAACTAAAGAAGTAGTTTAAATGATAGTTAATCATTTTCACTCGATAGTAAATCACTACGTAGCAACCCTTAGTTAAACGCTAAATAAAGAATCTATGAATACGGCCGTTTGTGTTTACGCCTCCCCGTCACTCACTGAAAGGCTCCTTGTAGGATATTAATGTAGATGTAGATTGTATGAACGGATCAATCCCAAAAGTAAACATGTATTAATGGATGTTGGAGTTTTCTCGTATGCGCTTTTCGTAAGTCTATATACTGTTATGACTTTGGTAAGCATAGCGGTTCAAAAAAACAGAATTGGTTCAAGCCAGAGAAGAATTGAAAAAAGGCTCAATTGTTGAAGAATCAAATTCTCTTTGTTATGTGATTTATGTGTATCTATCACGACGAAGTTGAGCATATTTCTTCGGTGAGTTTGAAATAAAAATGTAGATACGTCGTTAATGGAAATGAAGATAATGGAAATAAAGAGCAAAGAAGAAGGCAACTTTATGAAAATTATTGGATCAATAAAACAAATATTGTTTGTGAATGTATTTTAAGAACTGAAATCCAAAAGAATACAGTGTGAATCATTTTAAAGTAGCTGAAATTGAGATTAATTCAACTATAAATGGACTCAAGCTTAATTTAACATTCAAACTTTTCCGATAAGTAATACAATACTTATTTCATAAACCTGATCATTACTTACGTCGTCATGTTATGAAAAATGTCTGTGCTTGAATTTGAAAAAATGCACAGCTTTAATATATTCTTTTCTAGTCCAAGTTAATGTCACATTTATATTTCGTTCTAAAATAAAATTCGGATGTTTTGATTCGATTATGATTGATCATAGAAATATTATCTCATTCGGGAGATATATATTATTGAAATGAATTCAGTCATTAATTTCTTAAATTTATTTTAAAGTAAATACTCTAATCCTTTAATACTTTGGTTTACGACCTGCTCTTTAAATATAATATTCGTAATCGCTGTAAATATAAAAATAGTTAACGAAGAGAAACTGTTCTCGAAGATGATTGTTTGACATATACTATAGATGGTATAGAATTTCAACAACGGGTCTTTTTACTGGAAATATTTCTTGCTGGGGGTCGTTGACCTGAAAACGATACACCCAAGGCAGTTAACATCAAGGGACTCTGTACCCTAGATTTCCCGGCTAAGAGTAAATCCGCTATAACTCTTTACTTGTGAAATATTTCGCCCACGGGAAATAACTGCCTGTCAGTTCAAACAGTGATTTCAAAAGGCGTTTCTATGCGCAAAGAAATGCTTGTAAGTGAAGCAACAACTTGTTGGGGTGAAAAATGAGAAAAAGTTAAGATGAAAGTACAGAGAAGCAATGGTCACTGCTGCACAGTAACGTGAGGATAGACTATAAAAACAACACTTAAAGTGGATTTACGACAAAGTAATCTAATTTTATACTCTGTGTATAACATTATTTTTTTCGAAACAAATCAAAGCAGGACAAGATTTTGAAGAAGAGTTTTTAAATATATCCTTAATACCTCATATTAACACCACACTTGGATAAAGGTATATTATCAGAAAATAAATTACATCTACACAATATAATTATAGTACATAACTTCAGAACAGCAATTCCTACTCTAGCATAAATTAATCAAATTTCGTTACAACGGCTATTCCACGTTACGAAGCTAATTATAGAATGACCCTTCAGCTATTCAAAAATCTCCCTCTAAAATGAAATTTATAGCATGACGATGAAGAACCACAGCAGACTTTTTATTCGATTTCCTTATCTGAATATTGAAGAACAGATATTAAATACTGTTTGTATGAGATTCATTGTGGCATATAAAGTAATATAAGGTACCACAAAACAAAAAAATTAAAATCTGATTCATAACCGCAAAAATTCAAATTTGATGTTATGATCCATAAAAATACTATTAAGAATGATTTCAGTATTGTTTGAAGGACAACAGAAATAACACCAAATAAAAAATGGGTAATTATGATAAGATATGTAGATATTAGCAACTTAATTATGTTCTCTACTCAAGTATTTTTTTAATTATCTGATAGAAACTTACTTGACTGCTACAAAATATCTTCGTCACTGAATTTGTTTCTCTTATGAATCAAACAGTCTGCGAGATTTAACGAGTTTCGGTGACTTTACAAAATTATAATGTATCATAATTCACGAATTGATGAAGCTTTTAATGTGTGGAACTCCATAATGGCAATAAATAAAATTCAGAGTGTGTTAAATCCACTTACACACACTTATCATCAGGTACAGGCAATAAGTAAACTTGCGGTCTGCAGCAGATGATGAACTAACTAAGGTCGAAAGAGGCCGTCCAATTAATAATGTTAATTGGAATTTATAAGCAATCAATTTTTCTTATGACAATTTATGAAATAATTATGCTAACAACGACCACCCCTTCATATCTGTCCGCATGTTTGGTACCATTGTGGATAAGATGCATCTCTGTAATTTTGAAACTATGGTAGCTACCTCGAGTGATAATATTGTCCGATATCGCGAAAATTTTATTTTTCCGTTTATTAGTAAATTTAGTAAATTTAGTAAAAAATCTGTCAGTTCCAGTGGTGAAATATCCAGATTGGCAGGACTGATCAGATTATTCCGCAAGGCGCGTTGCCCCTATAGCTACGGAAACCTGCATTGCTCGTTTCCTTCCGCTTCTGCTACCCGCATAACTCTCCAGAATTGCTGGTGCCTATATTTCAGGCTGTATTTGATGTTTCACTAGGGTGGTCCTTACTTATATGGAAAAAAAAATTTTTGAGAAATTCTTTCGGGACGCCCCCTAAAGTTGTTCCATTTTGTTAGAAAATAAATCGTGTAAAATATTATTTAAATCGGAAAACGGAAAGACGTGCCGCATCGCACTTAAAGTTTATAATTTTCAACATTTTTGGCCTTTTTTAGATCATCACAGGAGATAAGGGAGTCTTCCCATATTTCAACTGTTTTGATTTTTTTATCAATGCATTGTTAGATATTAACTGTGATTTTCGTAAAATATTAATTAGATCTGCGCAGTAGTTTTCGAGATTTAGCCCAAATAGAGAGCGCGCGACGTACAAGTGGCGCCGAGCACTAGGCGCCTCCTCTCGAATCCAAGAATCTCGCCGCCTTGTATTTTGTCTAGTTTTTAAAGCTCTAATCAATATTTAGTATATTTTTCCTGCATAACGTAGATTAAAGACCTAATTATGTGTTATATACTATAAAATTTTGAAGTTAGCTATGTATAAAAAGAAGAAAAGTGGCGCCGTTCCCTCGGCGCCTCCGCTCGAGTCTATGACTTTTGCTGCGGTTATTTTTGTCTTGTATTGCATTACTAGATAAAAAATTAATACTCTATGTTGTTTAAGGGAGTATTACTCTATGCTCATCTAGTAAATCATAAAATAAATTTACCAAGTTTCAAACAAATGCTTGTGAACTCCCAATGCCCTGTTTTTCTTATCACATGTATGCTGAGTGATGATTAATATCGCCTGGATTTTCAAAGCAATAAGTATAGCGAAACTTCGTTCATTACAGATTTAATTTTGACTGTGTAAGCTTTTATGATCAATTTTGGCTACGGGAATGGCATATCACCAGGGGTATCCCTCTCTGAAAGATGCCAGCTTTAGCAGGTCTTCGTTGTAAATTCCGAGATTGATTGATTGATTCATCTGTGATTGTAAAAGACTAAAAACTAGAATTCTTCTTTGCACATCAATTCTGATATATTGTGTGTAACAGAAAAGTACAAAAGATTACATAGTGCTGCCTGAAATTACGTAAACCCTTGCTTCTCAGACTCCACTGGCGAACCAAATTGTGCTGTGGTTTCATTGGTGCTGAGTGAGCAGCTTAAAATACTGTCTTTCGGTGTAAGTATTCTCTTAGAAGCACAGAAGTGATTACCGAAATTGAAACCAGAACTACTGACCGAATTTACCTGGTTGGATACTACACGAATCAAATTGTTGGCTCTAAGTTGCCATCGAATGGCCAAGTGCTGAGAGTTTTTTTAATAATATGCGAAGAGTAAACTTAGATTTACGTACTAGTGCCAACGTAGCAGTAAAGGAAGTGGAAGTTTTCTCGGAGAAAGCGCGAATACCTACAATTATAAACTCATAACTATACTATAAATTAATAAACTTCAACATCTTATTGGTATGGTTCCCAGTATACCATCTGGGAGTGGTAGAGCTCAAGCAATTGCTGTGCTCCAGGTGCTGGAAGAGTTCAAGCATTCTGTTGCGATACTACTACATCAAACACAGGAAAAATAAATGGCGCTTGTCTCTTATTACAGCAAAGACTTGAAAAATACATTTTATTTTTACCATCGGTATTTTTTACCTTCTCACCATATTTATGAGATAATTTTACGGAGTGTTTTCGACGAAAAATTTGGAAAGTCCTTAAGTCCAAATGTCCCTATCTTCAAAAGGTTTCAGAGCGCATGGTCGTCTCAAATCAACTGTGAGAACTTTAAACCTGGGATGCAAGACTGCCGTGCTCGGAGCGTGCTTAAGAACACAGCGAGAAAAATTTTAGATTTTGCACTTCAGCATCTAGAAGGTCCGAGAGAAGACTATCGCGAGCTCCTTGAGCTAGCCGTTATTTTTACGGGAGGAGTACCTCAACAAGGAATATCATTTCGGGTCCCCGGTGCGTTGCACCATGCTAGGTAGATGTCAAAAGTACAGTAATCCTTAAAAATATTTCTTTTTCGTCATGAGTTTGGCTTATCTACTGAAGAAGTAGGTGTAATACGCGATGTCAGCATATTTGTAGTGAGCCTGTACGTGGAGGGCTGGATTACCGCGCCAAAGGCCATGGAGGCTCCTAGAAGAGATATGATGTTTTTACAAAAGTTATATGAATGCAGTAGAAAAAGAATGATGTTTCTGTGGCCAAAATGAACAAATTCTGCAATCATTTGTGGTACCTTGCGCCAGAAAATGCGGCCTTAGTATTCTTCAATGAGAAGATATCGATGAATACAAAACTACTAATGGTAAAAGCTCTGGAAACAAGCTTCAGCGATTTTTCAGATAATTCCACAAAAAAACCTTCAGTACACCCAAACGACATACGCCAATTCATAGAAAAAGGACTTGAAAGTTTCATTTGTCGCGAATCTAAGTAATTTTTTTAAGATTTAATATTTCTATTGCATTTTTGTCCAGGGATCCACAACTGTGGCTATATGACGGAAGATACAAACAAGGACTTGAGATAGTGAAAGAACTGAAAGTCGTAAACGACTGTGCAGAAAGAGGGGTTCAGTTGATGGAGGAGTTCAACGAAAAACTAACGAAAAATGAAACACAAAAACAACTTGTGCTAAAAGTCGTGCGTGAATACAGACGGAAATTCCCAGACAGCAACAGAACAACGTTGGTCCAATAATTTTAGGATTATGCATTAATAAAAATATTTTTTGCATTTTTTATCATCAAACGGCCTCAATTCATTTACAAAACCGAAGAAGACCAAAAACTAGCTTTCGATATCTATACGGGAATAAAATAATTTTCATCTTTTTATTTATTGTTAACTTCAAAATTTTATAGAATATAACGCATAATTAGATCTTTAACCTTCGTTATGCAGAAAAGCTATGCTAAATATTGATTAGAGCTATAAAAACGTGACAAAATACAAGGCGGCGAGATTCTTGGATTCGAGCGGAGGCGCCTAGTGCACGGCGACACTTGTACGGCGCGCGCTCTCTATTTGGGCTGAATCTCAAAAACCACTGCGCAGATCTAATTAATATTTTACGAAAATCACAGCTAATGTCTAACGATGCATTGATAAAAAAATCAAAACAGTTGAAACATGGAAAGAGTCCCTTATCTCCTTTGATGATCGAAAAAAGGCCAACAATGTTGAAAATTATAAACTTTAAGTGCGATGCGGCACGTCTTTCCGTTTTCCGATTTAAATAATATTTTACACGATTTATTTTCTAACCAAATGGAACAACTTTAGGGGGCGTCCCGAAAGAATTTCAAACTTTCGAAAATAAGGACCACCCTAATGTTTCACAGAAGTTGGCGAATATATCTCCACTTTCGTGGAAAACTGGTCGTTATCTTCAAATTAATTAGATAACAGGACGCTCATACTGAAAAATTAGTAACTTAAACAATGAAAATGCCATCTTTCTCAAACATCAAAAGAAAATGGGAAGAAAAAAAACTAACGCTCCCTAATCAATAGCACAATTATCCTCTGATTTTTTTATTTCATTTTGAGATTTATATGATTACGAACAAATTAATAAAGAAAAACACAATACACACACAACACTGAGGAAAAAGTTAATTCATCGCCTCCGAGGCTTACTAGAAATTATAAATCTCTAATTCAAATCAACTCACATTTCACTAAATATGTAACGTATAGATATTAATCACATAATTATTCATAATATTTATACATTGAGAGAACAAATATAATCTACAAAATGTTTATACTATTTGCTTAACTTACCCTTACACAAAGTCATAGTATAGATATCCTCGGATGGAAATCGGTCATACCAAAATTAGTAACCTAAGCGGTCTAATAAAGACATTATCAGAGGTTATCTTAATTAATTATTAATGAACGAAATTTCTTTCAACAGATTTCTAATATTTCCAAGAAGGGGTGAAACATTATGTTAACATAGCATGAAATCGACAAAAATTGATGCCATAAACCGATTTTTACTTTATGCTGCAAATTTACACTAATTTCTCTATACACCCTAGCTATTCTTATATTGCTCAATTCTGCTTCTTGTAGGAACATCATTGCTTTTAAATCCATGTATTACAGTATAAATTAAACTGGACTCAACGTTGATTTTGATGTTTGATGGCACGCATTTCAGAAAATGAAGACGCGAAATGCTTTACCCCGTGAAATTATCTTTCTTACATTATTTAGAAATTTAAATGGTTTGAACTTCCACAAAAAATAGATTCACTATTTCCTCAGAAACTTTCCCGCTGAATGTTTTCTCGCGGTCAAATACGACGAAAAGTAGCAGGCGACACTTTTTTCAATGTCTTTTGCAAGAAATTCTGGACTATTCCATTCATTTCTGTTGAAAATTTCCCTCAAATATTTTCACCTGCCTAAGTATTAACACTATCGAAAAGAGAAAGGTTTAAAGCTGAAATTAATGTAAAAAAACACATGTTTCTTGAATTAAAGAATTAATAGCACCCGTTACAAAAGAAACGAAAAAAAATGCCGCATTTCCTTGAAATGTAACGTTTTTGTTGCTTTTTGCAATTATGTTGAAAATAAACAAAAAAGAATCACGGTGCTATATATGGTATTACTATTACTATTATACATGGTACACTATTACTCAATACTGAAAAAAATTCCAACAATTTTGACGAACTCCATAAATTTTAGGCAAATGTAGCAACGTCGCGCAAATGTCTCCCTTTTAAAATACATGGGCCCTTGTATTTTTAATGGGAAGAATGTCTCTCTTCATGATGGTGAATGGAGTATAGAAGCAATACACTGACATCATTAAAGTTGAACTCGGAATCCACAGCATTATTGAATTAAAGTCTTAATCGCCCATTAGAGGAATTAAATCAATAATAGCCACTTAGGGAAGAGGTTATTTACTTCATCTTAATAGTAATGAGAGAACGCATAGTCAAGAGGAGATTAATTTCACAATAGGTTCCGACCGGCCACAACGACCAGTTGACATCTCTCGACCTTAAAATACGCTCACACCAAGTGAGTTCTTTCTCAGAGATCAATGATCCATTCCACAAAGTTACGCCAAATAAATTTTATGAGAGAACACATATTTGGATGACGTTCATGGGCCTGACCATAAAGTAATACGTTTCAAACATAAGTAATAACAAACGTAAACCAACCTAATAGCTCGTCCTTCTCTCTTTTCAAGGCTGTTATAGTTTCAATCAGTTTATTTTTTTCCAATATCATCGCCTTTTCTCGGTATTCTGCAGCCTCGAACTTTTTTAGCGGCACAAACTCCGAATACTCGGCTTGCAAGTGACAAAGTTTCCTCAACAATTCGCTTCTATTCATTCTGAGAGGAAATAAAACAAGTAGCTATAAAAATCGACGTACGCAATGTATTTTAGCACATAAACAATTTCAATTTAAACTAACGCTATTATAACTGATGCCAAACTAGACAAGAAGTGAAAATTGGTTGCAGGACTGATACTCGAACCCGTCTCTACCACTTTCATGGCAGGTAATGTAACCATTGAACTACCATGCCACGTCAATGCTCAAATTACTGAACTTTCCATTTTTGTCATTTTAATGCCTAAACTATATATGTAATTGTAAATATAGAAAATTAGAGAACAAAAATAAAATTTACCAATTAAATATAAGTAGTATTAAAAGTGCTTCGACAATTTTGTCATAAATTTGGGGATTGGTATTCTACAGTAAAATCTACTCGATATTCTATTCAAGCATCTAAATACTGATTACGCTATTATTTAAATCTAACTCACTCGCAATCGTTCAACATCTTCTCCAAGAGGAAAGGATCTCTGCTCGGGAGAGTTTTGTGATCCTCTTTCTTGCTTATCTTTCTTCTTGTATCCTTCATTTCGTAAGTTTTTGATTCAATATCCAATTCCAGTGGCGGATTTAATTTGACCCTTTTCTGCAACAGCATAATTTTCTTCTCTAGTTTTTCTATTTCATTTAAGACGACTTTTCTTGTTTCCAATTCCCTTTTAGCCTGCTGCTCACTATCTGCCAATTTCTTTTGTAGCTGAAATCGTTCTATATAAATTTAGTGAATTCACAATCATACAAGAATTCATTTCGTAGCTTTTTATAGTTTAGCTATTTCTATTTTCTAATTTTATTTTGGAAGCATGTACTTATACCACTTCATCAAACATACGAATCATGCAAACAAGCAATTAAAACCAAACATACAAAAATCATCATTAATCTCTGGATTTTTGTTCTGTGATGATTTATTTGTCAATTTGGATTTTGCAGATTCAAATTTCTACCCAAGTCAAACATAAATATAAACCCAATAAAAGTAGTATACATATGAAAGTCGACCTCTTTAATTTGACATTAAAAATGGACTACAAAACAACACTAATATTTGGGCATACACGGTAAATTTTATCTTTTTTGACTCTTCATTGTATTTCAATTTTCATCAAGTATTTGTCATATTCTAGTCCGGATGATGATTTTTTATGAGTAGATATTTTATATTATATTACATTCACTCTGAGATGTCTTTTAGCTGGTACGAAGAAAGAAATGTTTAAATTAAACTAGAAATGGAAACTTGTAGATGCTAAATATCCTAGTATTTAGCTTCCTCAATCACCAACACTTACGAATTTGAGAGAGAAATTTTAAGTAGAACAGCCTCAGTAAAGAAAGCATTATATACGAAAAAATTACTAATAATAAATGTTTTTAATATTGTGAAATGGCTCATAAATGTATGATATATGTGTATGGAGTGAGCGTTCGCATTGCTAGGAACAGAATTCACTGGGAACAGTAGAGAAAATAAGGTTAGCTGTTTCGGAGATGTGACAGAAGAAGACATTATATCTTACATAAGTGATTGGATTATGCTAGGACGATAATAGTACGTGTTAAGGTTGGACATTGCGGAAGACGGACGAGCTGGGGATGTCTGCAGCAAGTCAATCCCTAGAACACTAACTAATGATGATTATAATGACGAGAGAGCGAGATAAAACAACAGGGAAACCGCGATTCAGTTACATTCAAATAAAGAATCCTATATTAATCACTATTGTTGAAGGTCTATAAGGTCTTCATAAAGGCAAGAGTTATAATTAATGTTAGTTACTTAGATAGGTAGTGCTTCTATTTAAACAATCATCAATGATATTAATAAAAACGTAAAAACTGTTTAGGTGAATATACATACGAAAACATTAAAAACAGTAGATGTAATTATAAACCTAAGGAAACATATTAGCAAAAAGATATTCCACAGGAATACACCCACAACGAAGGGGAGTGTGAATAACTTGCTTAAACCTACTTATAGAAGTACTAAATAAAAATGTAAAGAAACGCTGTGTATAACATGGGAATCACAAAATCAATCCAAAAATAAAAATTAGATAAAATTAAATCAAATACTGGCAAAATTTCAATCATTTGCTTTGAGGAAACAGTGGAAATCACAAAGAAATTAGTATTTGGACATAAAATAAATAAACGCTAAAAGAAGCTGATTTTGGAAGATAAACCTTATAATAAGAGGGAAAAAGTAGAAAAAGAAAAAATAAAAAAAGATCTCTGAAAACCAGTTTATAACAATGGCCTGAAAGCATTTCATAGTCAGGATGAGCAATGTGGAAGTAGATCACAAGTTCCTTAGGATGCGTCCAACATTGAGATTACAGTTTACGTGCAAGACAGTCGTACCTAATTACCGAAGAGTACTTCTACCTTACGTATGAACATACATTAATTTGGTAATGAATGACTCAAAATGAACGATACACCTCATTGATATTCAGGAATGCAAACACTAAAAGACCAATAAAAGTCGAAGATCTGCATGAAGGTAGTATTAAAGCATATGAATAAAATACAGGGATAAAATACATTTATCTTATGAATAAAATGAGCGAATGCCATAAAAATACTTTACTGTGCAAATACAGCACGTAAATTCATCGGCCAAAAGGCTAGTTGTATCCTCGTTACTTCGACTAATCGTAAACTATGGAGAGGGGATTGGGCAACTGAACAAGTCAAGCAAGATTCAAATGATCGTTGAAATATCCAAGGAACTTATTTACCTGTTTGATGCAATCCTCTTGTTCTGCCTTTACAGAGTATAGAGAGTCGATTTTTGAAATCAATGCGGATTTTTCCATGGCAAAAACATCCAAAACATGATTCGCTATCCTATCAATCTCGGGTGCTGCATCTCTGACTTTATCATCCGATCCTAATAGTGAGTTCTGCAATTTTATTTAAGAACTTATTTTAAAATAAACATGGCACTAATGAATAAAATATTAAGTAAGTTATTGAGCCATTAATCAAATACGATCTTTCAAATGAAAGATTTTCTCTCCCGACGGAATTAATGCTGGGTCAATTTTTGTTACGAAATAGGTTTAGAACCCCGAAAATAACACATGAGTAAAATACAATGAACGCCCTGTTTTATGGAATTCGGAAAGGAGTGAATAGAATTTGTGCCATTAATCACTTTCACTTATACGCCATTAACTTTTATATTATCGCAGCAAAGTATAGGACTGGGACCAAAATAAATTAAATATACCAATTTCTATCCTATAAATAAAAATGACATAGATAGATTCGTTGAGATATGGTTGCAGGGGCATTTATCATCAAGTATCTAATAAAAATCACATTTCTTTCCCTAAATATCCGAATATTAACAATTAAATATATAAATATTCAAACAAATTAATTTGGTAATAGTAGGTGTAATTAGTCTAACGAGACAATCCTTACAATTTACATTTTAAATGATAAAAACAACCATGCCCGTACTAGGATTCGAACCCGGGACTCAAAAAGTACGCTAACCCCTGTCCCGCCAAGGACTAAAAAATTTTGCGACCTTCCATCATAGGCCTCCGTCATTTCATCCCTTGTGAAAAGTAGAATCGAAAAGCAAATCAATTCTCGAACGTTCTCACACTGTGACGAAAAAATATAATCGTGACACTCACGAATACAACTTTGAACATCTGGAGAAGATGGCTGCAAGGACATGTCTAGCTTTAACTCGTACATTCGCAGTAACTTTCACTCAGAACACAAAAGCGCCGAGAACTAAGGAAAGGTAAAGCGAGGAATTTTGGCTAAGTCACGCCCTCATTTCCTTTCCTTTTACCAATCCTAAAAGGGTTTTTTCCCGCCAATGAAAGGGTACTTTAAGTGGTGCGAAACTTTTCACTTTGCTTTCAAAGGAAAAATCGAAAGAAACTGTTGCTTTCTCGTGCTCCCTGATTACCATCACAATCACTTCTGTTTTTTTCAATCTACTGGCTTTTGTGGTGCTAATTCTTTCTCATTTGCATGTTTTCTAAATAACTACCTTGTCAAAATCATACCTCTGCTGACGACCTTAAACCTTTTTCGACTGCAAATCGTATGTGAAACCTTCGCATCTTGAAACTCGTGAAAAGTAGTTTCACTAAAGTGTAAGACGCAATGAATATCCCAATAAGTTATACTAAAATTATTGTCATTATTAGTCTAATTTTCCTTACTGATATTATTATTGGTATTATAATGTGTATAAATAAATTTGAATTTCTAATTCTGCTTGTATTATTGTTCGTTTGTTATCTGTATTAATATAATTATATGAGTAATATTATTAATTTACCATATTTAAGTAAATATTATTATTTACATTAAAATTCATTCACTGCTATCATAAACAGAAAATAAATGTATGGTCATTCTACAAAATAATTATCTGATTTTTCCAGTTGCATTTAGCTTATTTGGAATTTACCATAATAATCAGAGTCGCGCGTTTTTATTATAAATTCTGTCGTTATCTCTTTTTTTTATATTAGATTAACTAATTACTAAACTAAGTAATTTTTTAAGGTTGTTTTTAGAAAGAACGTGACCGAAAGAAATATGAAGATGAAACAGCTACGTAAAAATGTTCCAGGTTTTATTGTGGTGATATATAATAAAATGTAGGTCCATCTACACCTACAACTATACAACCTACCACAATTTGAATACCATATTCAGTTGTTCTTTGATTTGACCTGATAAAGAATTAAAATACTTCAACTAAAGCTAATCATGACAAAACGTAAGCACGGACTAGCGTGTGATTATATCAAGGCATTTGTTGGATCGCACCCAAACAATAATTTATTGATTAATCCTAAGCCATCTTTTCTTGTATAGCAAATATTTTAAAACTCCCTGATTTTAGCCTATATATAGTATAAGTAATAAGTCATAAAAAGAATGAGTAATGTTATCACTCATGTAGCAATAAAGAAGTACAATATTTTGAACAAAACCACTTACATGGCAAATCTGATGTTTAATTGAATAAGTGAGTATGTACATCAAGATGTGAAGATAGAGATAATACTATCACTGGAAATTAAATAAATAATGGTAAGCAAATTTATTTAAGACTGAAAATAAATTCATTCTCTGTTGGCTTAATTACAATTATTGTAAAAAACATGCTAAAAGAATTGGGGTATTTATTAAAAGAAAAAGAACCAAAAGAGATATATTGATTGATCTTTATGCTAGAAAATACAATACTGCCTATTAAAGTTTTTAAGTGAAGAAAAATAGAGATGGCAATCAACATTAAAATAGGCAGGCCAGTAACCTAAACATCGGAAAAATTATGAAAAGCAAAAATTGTTTTTAATAGAGAAACAGAAATGTATTTACAATACCGTACTTGCCGAACCACAAGAAATAAAACGATTCGGATAATTAGGACAATTTGGAGTGGGAATATGGCTTTGAGAGTATGGATTATAAAGTTATGGATGAATCATAGGTGAAAACCAGTTTTTATTATGCATAAATATCCTAACGATATTATTGCTAATGTTATTCTACTTTTGTTGAAAACTATAATTTAAGCCATAACTGATGTATCAAGTTAGGTGATGTAAATGTATTAGCCGTGAGCTACTCAGAAATTAATTAATCAATACGTCTTTTTTTCATATTGTCGTAATCGTCAAGATTACGACAGGCTATACGAGTACGGTCGGAGGAGGCGATGGAAGCATGGGTATGGCACGCGTCCGTGAGGGAAAGAACGCCATATCCACTACGGGACGATTTATTGCGGCGCCTAGGGGCGGACGGGAGTTGCTCCTTAGGGCCGCTGCACAGACGCGTGCACTGTTTCCAAGCATTGCTCTAGAAGCTTCCACGTCACAATCCTTTGACCGGACTCAGTATATAAGCCCGTGGATTTTTAGCTCGCTCTCGCTAGCTGACAGTGTCTGCATACAGACTTCGGCAAGTGAGAGCGACCCCCGGCTGACCGAGTCTGCCCAAAGACTTCGGCCGGGGTTCCCCGCTTCTCAACCCACCCCGGCTGACCGAGTCTGCCGAAAGACTTCGGCCGGGATTCCCCGCATCCAGTCCAACCCCGTAAGGGCTTCTTCCGTTCCACAACAGATCGAGTCACCATAATCGTAAGAAAAATAAACTAATTATTCTCATCCAAAAGTATATTTTCATTCAATTCCTAAAGTCGACCCACCGCTACGACAATATGAAGGTCACTATTCATCAAATTAATTAATATGAAACTTAACAGTCAACTTGATATATCCTTCTAGCCTCCAATTTCTTATGCGAAGAGCCGTTTCATAAACATTCATCACTTTTCTCAACAAAGGACGAAATGTAGAAAAATTCTTCATCAGAGCGATTAGAGCTTCCTTTGCCGCCTAAGTAAAGGGTAACAAAAAACGTAAGCCTTGATGAATTATCAAGCAATCCGTCATTCTTGGAATATAAGTTACAAATTTAAGAAAATGGAACTTTTCCTTGCTATCAGATATTCAGACCTGTAAATCATTATCAATTTCTGTCTGTCTGGATTCCATCTCCTCTATATTTCCATCCTTAATTACTTCATCATCGACCAACTTCTTAGCGATTGAACTCTCCAAAATTGAAATTAGCTTGTCCACGTCCATTCCTTACTATTGATTAAAGTTAAATTTAAACATTTGTATGGGAATCGGTAAATGATTATTATTTACATCAAAATCTCTGGTAGCCCGGGAAACGGGGTAGTAGAGTATCACTCGGGGATTTTCCATGTGTTGATTATAAAAATACTTTGGGTAGCTGAAAGCTAACTTATATTAATGAAGGGTAAAATTAAGTGAAATTTTACCTAATGAAGAAAACTGCACTTGTGAGATGAGATAACAGTTAATATTTTATACTGGGATTTCACATTGATAGATAACAAGTATCTATCTATGTCCAATTCCATAGTCTATATGAAATCAATGGATAAAATAGGAAAAAAGGTACGCCCTGTGAAAATCGTTGATCAATTTGCCCTTAAAGATACTCCCGAGGTAAAGATATTCATATTACAGCAAATAACACCTTTAAAATGTTTCGATGTGCTATGTATAGCAAAGTTAAGGCAATCACTGACTCTCCTTTACTTTCTAATAAACTTTGGTATAAACGTTCAATTTTCCCGCATAAAAATCAGTAACTTACCAAATCATTCAATGGTGATAGTTTTTTGCCGAAGAGGCATATAGTCTAATATCATTTGGTACATATTTCAGAGGAAATAATTGGAATTCACGGTTACATAATTTTCATTTTATATCGGTCTCTTCAAATCCATTTTAAATAAGCATGATTTTTTTATTAACGTGGATGAGAACCAATGTCATCTTCGACAGAAGATTTACTTTCTAAGGTGTGGTCACACGGTTAGTCGTCGCTCACCTCTAAAAAAATTGGATACCTTCGATCACTTAAACAGGAATTATAGATAGTTAAGCAAATCTTTTTTATAATGATAATATACTCCTAGAGTTTTTTAAAATGAAAATATACTCATAAGGTTAATAAAACGTTACTAATAGCTCAAAATTGCTCCGGACTCCTAAAAAATAATATAAGGAATAATCTCTGACGATATGTGATTGACAAACCTAAATAATTGTACTGATTATGAATGTAGTGAAAATGCTTCACTATTATGAAATCCACATTAGTTGTAAACAATTCTATAAAAGAAGCAAATTTTCAATTTGATTTCCATTCGCCCTTTCAATATATACTAAAGCAGCTTATTAAGTAGTTCACACGTTCACCACCAGGTAACACTAGCTACCGTTGCCACCTTTAAGATTGCAATAAAGCACGGATTTGAATGATAATGATCATGCACGGTGTATAGGTACCAATTACTAAAAACAGTACTAGAATTTGAATTAATTAAATACAAAAGCTGAATTTTTAAAAATCATGCACGATAACCTAATATTGGTGCTAGGCATTGTGAAAGTAAACACCAGACAAAATAATGTTAAACTTGGTGTAATTTATTTATTTTTCTGTTTTATATACTTAACTTTGGGATCCTATCATATTAACTATAAACTTTCAATACCTTTTAGTTGCTTAATTCACTTAGGTTTGTAAATTTCTAGGGGAATTGTATGCATAAAAAACTAATAATGAAAAAAAAAACAAATAATAAGAAAATAAATAAAAAGGACACATGAAAATATAGATAAAATATGAGAATGTAAAAAATAAACCAGCAGCAATTCCCTTTCACCTCTTTCTTGATAATGTACATATTTGTATTTAACTTGTGTATATTCCGATTTAATTGCAAACAATAATGTATTCAAATCAAATCCTTTGTAATTATGTTTAGTTAGTTTTCAGATATTAATTTTAGGGGTACATTAATACTCTTTTTATATGGGTGTCAGTCAAATATTTTTGTTATGGCAACGTTATAGAATTTTGGGTAACGCAGATTACACCATCAGTTGGTAAATGTGCACAAACGTAATTCTAGAATTTACAAAGTTCTCAAGCATGATAACCTAAGAGATGTTTACATAACTTTTCAAAAAGCATGCTCCACTTAAAAGATCATAGTTTACACTTCCGTAGATTCTTCTTTGACAAAGATTTCATTTTCGTATGGTATAATATTAAATTATCTTCTTTTATCATACAAGTAAATATCACTTTTCATGATATCCTCTCATTAAAAACTTTTAATCAAATTTTGGAGAATATGGATGGCTTCTTCTCAAAAATATATATTTCCAAGGCAGTATTCAATTAATACAAACTGAGTGAATGATTTACATCAAACAGATATGTCAAGACTCACTGAAAACAGAATAGGAAAATTTAATAATTAAGCATCTGACCTGGAAAGTAATTACTATGAAAAAATATATGATTAGCAGCATAGAAGCTATCATGAGAGTTCATCCAAATGCATATAACATTTAATAAATCCTAATACCGATGTTTCTCTATAACGATTCTTGTCATAGAAATAGCCCTAGGACATGCGTCTTATTTGTATTTCCAGGGGACAATAGCTTTTCATCACTAGGTATTTCATATAAAATATTTCTTATCCAATAAATTTCATAGAATTTTCAAAAATCTCTGAAAAGGTTCAAAAAAGAAAAAGGACAAGCTATTAAGTGACTTATGAACAGGAGAATCAGTCGGTAACAATCCCTAACATCATGAAGAATATCACTAGGGCATTATAAGTAGAAGGAATGCAAATTTAATTACTGGTGATGCTTCTAAAACTGTCGAGGGAATTTTAATTTAAGGATAGTTAAAATAGATTACAAGTACATTGAGGCAACATACACAAGCTTTGTGCACATCATAATGTTTTTCAACAAACAAGTTGTTGCACAGCCAAAGAACTTTTTCAAAATAGTTGATAAATTCACCAAGGACTCTTTGCTAACTTTAATAAATACAAGGGTATTTGTCCTGCATTAACTTTCAGCTTGTTGTACAAGGAATTGGGTTTACAAGTTCAGCAGTGGATTATGTATCAGCACTCTCTCAACTGATGTTAAGCTGGAGATTTGCTGATAGTCACAATCATTGGAAAAGTAATTCAGTCAAAGCAGTTTGAAATATATTCTAGAATTTTAATTGAATCAGGGTGTAAATGATCCACTCCTCATGAGCAGGCCAAGGAATGCGTAAAAACCCAACCATTATTTAGAGATATGAAAATACTACAAATAGTCTGAATCATTACAAATCTAGATTTTTATCGTATATTTGCTGTCCATTAGGGTTACAGGGACAAGAAAAGCTACCCTTCCATATAATTATTTATAATTGCAAATACTGCACAAATTTATATTTATGAACCAGTAAATCAGCAAAGCAATTTCTACAACAATGGGATGGGAGATGTATCAAGATTTTCACAATTGGAGCATGAAGTATAACAATTAAATTGTCACATTTCAACTTCAGGACATTTGAAGGACTGTCATGATGATGATTCAAAATAAAAAATGTTTGCTAGCAACGGACATACCTTCCTTAAAAATACAATATAACCAATATCCTTCTATTCTGATATAAATACAAACCAAAATCAATGAAGATAGCAAGTGTACAAATTTCTTCTTTTCTTGTACATGGATATCATCCATATACGATATTGTTTCAATATCAAATTTTGCAAAGAGAATAAAATGAAGAGCAATTCAGGTTAAGTAATTTCACACAATAATAACCATGCAAGACAAAAACTATTGTTTTTCTTAAGATAGATGAGAGAAAAAGAGACAATATATTTGAGCTACTTTATAATGATGTGATGCAAGATCATTAATTATAACATTATTAAAATTGTTTTTCTTTACACATCAGTAAAGAATTGTATCTGACTAAACTAAGTTTTGAAAAATTATAGGTATCCTGGAGATATTCATGAACCAGATTGGGTATTCCCTTTCAAAAGGATTTTGTTAGAAGTTGGAAAAATGTATTCCAACAAAATTATGACACTTAACTCTTTAAGACTCCTAATAATTCCTCAGTTCATTCATGCTTATACACTAATCATTGCTTCAAAGTTCACATATGTTAAAAATTAAACACACTCTACCAGTAGCTTATTCATATAATCAAGGTGAATGTCGTAATCCTTTTCTAAGTACATCTTACAGTCAAAACTGAATTACGAGTTGTTTTTAGCTAAATGTTTCATCCATAAGCACATAGTAATCCTCAAATAGCTTTTATGTTGCACAAAATAAATCATTAAACTCCTTCTATCCTATATTTCTCATGCTATCCTATAACGTAGACAAAGACATTTTAGACAATTATTGTTTAAAAGTTAAGAACAAAGGATTCCAAAGCACTTAAATCACAAAAAGGAACTATCAGTATCTTTTAACCTATATTTACTCCAGTACCTAAACATCAATAAAGTGCTATCTTGGCAGAGATGGTCAAACTTAGCAGTTATTAAGTAGAACATACCTAATTCAACTCTGAGGCAACTAAGACACAAAAATGTTGTGGCTTCTTTGCATGAAATTGCATCAGTATTTCTTCAGGACTAAATATCAACATGGTCACAATGGATGTTCATTTCCCTGCCTACCCTAGGGTGTTGTTAATTATTTTATATGAAAATTTGACTGCTAAAATTAAGAGAGTCTGTTGGAAAACCATAATAAAAATGCCCCTGTGGGCTTAAATATAAACCATATATCTTCCTATCAGTCACCTGTGTGTGAAATGAGCATATATCCTTATAGAGCCTTTGGCCATCAGTGGCACAATGCTCCTGTATGGTCAATTTCCTATAACTACCTCGGGGTATTGCCATCCATGGGTATGATCTACCACAACTTACTGTTGGGTCTTGTTGCCAACATCTTTTAATGCATGAAAAGTAAGAGCCATATTCCCATAGCTCTGTATGATTTACAGGCTGAATTTTGATTGTAACCTCAAACATCCTACATCGGGAGTGCTGGAAAAGTGAACTTTAAATTCAATACTAGTTCAGCAGAGCACTAGCTATCTCCAATAAAAAACTTGTAGGAATACAATTTTTTTCCAACTAAAAATTGTCTTCACCATATACCATGGTGATTTCAAAATAAGTCTACATTCAAAATCTTCTGAAGGACAAATTGTGCTCATCATCCAAAGAAAGCTATAGTTTCAATTCCACCTTCCCTTAATAATCATAATTTTTTCAGTTTGCATAACTTTGCATCAGACCTACACATTATCACATCTTACAACATATATTAATTATTAATCAATAGAAAAAATGAATTACCCATTTGAAAGTTATTAATGCAAACATAAGAAAAATTATCAAGTTATGGGTAAATAAACACAACATATGTATTCTCAAAAAATAAAATATCATGTAGCACAGTAATATCGATAGAGATGAAGACAATTAAAATGAAAATGCTTACTGAATCTGATAAGACTGGAACAAGAAAATGCATATCTCTAATAAGGAAAGGGTTTAGGTGACTTTGCACATAAGGGCGTGCACCCAGGAAAATTCCCAAGGAAAAACGGACTTGAAAAAAGTCTGACAGGGCCGGGAATTGAACCCGGGATCTTCCTCTAACCGGGAGGCTGCCTTAACCATCTAGGCTACCCGACCAGAACACTTTTTAATTTCGATTCCCGGCCCTGTCAGACTTTTTTCAAGTCCGTTTTTCCTTGGGAATGCATATCTCTATTTGAACTTAATAAAAAAGGTATAAATCAGTTCAAGAAGATCAAACACTTGGTTCACTGTTGAATAAAAATGGAGGCATAAAAATAAGGCAAGTTTTAAATTAACTAAGACATTTTAGACCCATTGGTTTAGCTTATTCTGTAAGCATCTCTTAAATATTTATCTGTAGAGGTACAAAAATATTATTAACCAAGGGTGAAAGGTAACTTCATCCTAAATACATTATAGACTAGGGAGAACAAATGATCTTAGTTAATTAGAGGCCAAAAATATTCACTTCTAAAAATGATGCTAATATACACCAATCGTCTATAGTATTGAACACAAAAATGCATGAAATTGAATGAAAGCAGGTGGCAGAAGACAGCAAAAACTGAGATGTAATTGAAGGGAGGATTACCATTATGACATTTTTCTCCCTTTTAAATTCATGTTCAGTTTAAATTATACAATATAAATAAGCCAACCATTATTAATACTTATTCATACCCAAGCAAAAAACCGCTACTTTACTCTAAACCACATTAAGCATTGTACACAAGTACACTGGGCAAGGTAGACACTTTCCTTAAATACAAATTGAGTATACAAACAATTGACTCAAGGATAAATAAAGTGAAAATTGATGACATGACTGGGACTCAAACCTAGGTCTCTCACTTTCTGGGAAGTAATTCTAACCACTGTATTGCCATATCACGTCAACTTCACTCTGTTTAGATGCTTTGTGAGCTTTAATAGAGTGAGAATAACAAAAGCATTAGGCAGAAAATGCATAGCAGAATGTAATTATGGAGTGAAAATGACTAGTGTTTAGTAGAAAATTACAAATATATAAAGTAAAAAATGCATACAAAATTATAGTGAAAATGAAAAAAGTAGAAAATCTATTGTAGCTTAGAATTACATTAAGTCGGATCACTATTTTTCACAGAGATTTAAGACAAACACCTACTCATGCTATGTTCAACACCTTTCCTCGCCCTTCAAAAACAATTACTATTTTCAAGTTTCTACAGTTATCAATATTTTCAGAGCATCATTGTTGAAACCTCACAAGAAATGAGACTAATTAAAGATAAATTTGAATTGAAGTCACAACAATGTATTTTAAAGTATTCGGACATAAAATAATATTTTTTCCTAAGAGTCTAAAATATATCAAAATTAAGTATTGAATATGCAGCAGGTTTTCTTCTTGCTGAAATAATTCATACATAAAATGTTGCTTCCAAAAGGAAATAACTACCTAATACAGAATTTAACTTTGAGACTGCTAATAGTAACTATTTGAATATTCAGTTTCCATAAGAATTATATTACCTACTACCTACACCATTCGTCTAGAAACTATATTTTAAAATAAAAATATATAATTCAGTATTTAACTCCCACTTCAACCAAGCTCAATAGGCAATCATTCATTCAAACTTCACAACATAAAATAAATTAAAAACCAAGGCTGAGGCTTAGACAATAGATTAAATCCATCAAAGAAAACTCTCTAAGAGGTATTATAAAAAGGAAACTTTTGCTAACAACGTAGAGATAGATGATTTCGCATATTGTACCACATGGAAAACTGAATGACAACAGGCAATACATAATATTATATTCTCACATAACGTTTAACAGTAAAGCAGAGTTTAACCTATGAAGTAAATGAGAAATATTGGATAGAAATTAATAAAAATAGTAAAGAGGCTGAAGGCAATGGGACAGCTTGGATAAATCACTAAATTCAAGGTGAATATCCATAGTAAATTATCTCTTCTTGAATAACGGAGAAGTAAATATCATTTGAAAGATTCTAATAATTAAGGTGAATTATTAGAGCGCCTTTAACTCATAGGTAAATCTAATATAGAGATTAAATTCAGTGAATGATGGACAATTATGCATTGTATAAAGTGACAACAGTCAACGAGTACAATACATCATTCGCAATAAAATGTTCAGCACAATAGATTCATATAATACATTTGAAATTCAAATCAAAATTTATAATCAATCAGCATCCATCATTCCAAAAATTTGATTCTCCTCATCATTGTAGAAAAAAAATTATATTCAGAATAATATATGTTGACTTCAGCATCTACCTGTAAAAATTAAAGGATCATGACATGAAATACAAAGAAGAAAAACAAAATATTTATTACTACGAGGAATACTACAAATATTGTAATATAATAGCTAATATAAAAGGAGAATGAAACTTTCCACAGGGAGTCGTTCGTTCAACCAGATATGCTTTCCATTCTTTGAGATTTTCTGCAAACGATTTAAAGTACGAATTCTGCTTTATTAAAATGAACTAGGTAATCTCTAATATATTAAATGCAAGAAAACAACTACGCAATATCAATGAAATGCAATCAAAGGTATAAAATCGAAAAACGCAAAAACCATTCATTCTAGAAAGTTGAAAAACGAAATGGCAATACGAGAAATCAGCTTTAAAGTGAAGCAACCACTTCCGTTTCGCCATCTAAGATATTCATATCGAGAATAAAGTAATAGAATAAATTAAAAGTCTCGAGTTTCTTTCACAACAAATCGAGGTTTTCATCAAACATAATAAAACGAGTGCGCCAGTTGCCATAGTAACATAGACACTCTGCCACCTATTTAGATTTATCGAAACTAATACGTGACGTAACCATCCAGGAGTTCTAGTAAATTAAAAATGGCTGCTTCGAGTGTAGGACGGACCCAAATGGATCCTCAAGGAAGCAGCCCCACAGGAATTGTGGATCGCTTAAAGATTCTATATCCGATGGTAAATGAAGCAGATACTCCTTTACCCAGGTCTTGGAGCCCTAAAGATAAATACAATTACATCGGACTGTCTCAAAATAATTTGCGAGTGCACTACAAAGGTAAGCAATGTAGCTCTACATTCATTGGCTTTATGCGTAAAAACGATTTTGCAACTGCGTGAAAGTCTCCCGTCTCTTCCAAATTTCGTATCAACACAGTTTAGCTTTTGTCATAAATTTTATGCTGTTTGCATAAAATTTCCAAGTTAGAAACTGCCTGTCATTGTGATAATGCTGGGGAAAGCTTGTTTCGTCTATGTCATCGACCAGTGAACTCCGCTGCCATGTCTCCAAACAAAGAAATCAGCTGATCTGGTAGTGTCATAACGCCAGAGAAGAGTTCTTCTGAAAATGCGCACAACTTTGTCGTTTATTAACGAGAAATATCGTAATGTTTTAAACTCATGGTTACAATTTTATAGAAAGTTAAATTTTATACCTGAAAATCGCATAGTAATTGTTCGTAAATGGAGGAAAATTTACTACTGGAGTTGGAGAATGCTCAGTGGCGACATTAAATAGAATATCATGTTTTATTCCGTATGACAGCTGGTGGCCTTCACTCGTAATGAAATTTGCTCTTCATTATTGTAATTCGTGATTAAGTTTTTACACATATGGCTTCCTTCGCGTAAAGTTTTCTTGCTTGACGTTAAATATTGGTCGTCAATACGGATTTATTGAATAACGTTACTAGTAGATTCGTGAAATTTTACACGAGCTAACACGATTTTAATTAATGGTAATAATATTGTTTATACTTTTAGTTTATAAATGAATCATTAGCGTAATTGTACGATTCGACTAAATAATTGATTTTGAATTTTGTCTCTTGTCATTTTTGGAATGCGTAAGATATGCGCATTCGTAGTTCTTGAGAGTTATACGTTCTATGGATTCAACGAGTGAATAATGATTAATCATTGGCGTAGTATTTCTTGAAAATGGAAGTATCGCCTTGCGCAACACTACTGAGTATTTGCTATTGGAATGTCTTTTCGTATTCCGTTTTCTGCAATTCACTGCGCTCTAATCGGTTGGTTTTCCACCCGCTTCATTGGGCTATCCGAAGATTTTTTTCCTTTATTCTCTCTAAAAATGTTTATGCACTGTACAGCTCAAGGGAGAATTTTTCCAATTTTTGTTAATATTGTTTTCAATATTTTGTATTGTACTGTCCGCCATTTTGTAGCCATTATCGCGCAGATTTCTGTTCGTTTCCGGCAGTATCTATTTTAACCCTTTCTTGCGGTTCTGCATGGGTATTTTCTTCTTTTCCATTTTCAAGGCCGTGCACTGGCTTCGAACTCTGCCCTCCATCTATCTACCTGCCCGTGTCTACTGTGCGCAACCCTCATTCCTCCGCGTAGCTGGATGATTAAAATGATTTTTCAAGGTTTCCCACATTTTGGGTTTTCTAAGAGAATTAATTTCTTTAATCCACTATCTACAAATATAGACGCTAAATTAATCTCTCAAATGACCCTTCGTAACATATTGGATGGATTTCTAATTTCGAAAACATCTGTGAGGGTTAAGATTTTATAGTCTGACGTTACTCTCTGTTATCGTAAGGATTTCAGTTTGTTGTGGTATTCAGCCCTTTTTTGATTCTATTCCTCTTATATATCTTTCGGGCAAACATGGGTCGAGAGATATTCCAATCACCTTAGTCAGCTTTTCGAACCCTAAAGTCGAACCTTCGATTGTAATTCGAAAGTAATTCATCTCGCAATTTTTCATTCAGTCCTTAGTGGAAATAATTATGGATTGACCACCTTTGGCCCCAAGTTAATAGGAATAGAAGCGGAATTAAAATCAAACGTGTCTCTAAGAATGTTATTGCTGTTTTGTTTTGAAACTTCGTTTCTTATCTACAAAATTCAATCGATAGGTCACGATTTGAGGTAAATTTTCAACGGCGTGTGTGATTTTACTACTTATCAAACCATTGTATTGACTTACCCTCGATAGTTCTATTGTTTCGTGTACATATTTTTAATTTTATTTTGCTCTGAACAATGATTAACGCGTATATTTCTCTGGAAAAAACATGCTGCCGTCGAATTTCGTGGAATTCATTAATTTTATTTTTTTAATATTCCACATCTAATAACAAAAATTCGTTATAGCTCGAGATTAATTTTATGTAGAAGATCAAATTAATTGAACTTTAGACAACCAAGAAAACAACTGTTTAGAGGAAATCGCCTTTTCATATCATGGATTTATTATTTGAAATGTTAGACTTTCAAAAATTTGCAACAGAAACAATTTCATTGAAGTGTTTTCATTACTGGCAATATTTGGAAGAAAATTGGAAAATAAATTACCTTGGAAAATTTTTGTCTTTATATTCATCTCAGTAGGCTTTTACAGCAATTGTGGATTGTTTTTTATATTAATACGCCAGTAGCTATACTTTTACATGATAATTTTTGAATAATTATGTTTCGGATATGATAGATTAGCATACAATTGTTTTGATTTCATCTTGCAACCTCTCTTTAGTCTAATATTCAGCTTAATTTTGAGCAATATTTTCCTTCGAAGGTATAGTTTGTTCTCAATGTTTTTTGTCTATTTGATGTTTGAATTTAATTTTTTTAAGAGGCTCAGTGTTTTTTAGGTCATCTACTTCAGTTCCATAATGTGAGCCATGGCGTGTCTGGCGTAAGTCTATAAAGTAGTGATAAGTTAGATGTAGTTTTTTTCTGGAGTATTTATGTACAAGATTTTTAGCTTCTAATGAGTAATATTTATTTTGCTTCTATTATTATGGTCAGGTTCAAAAAAAGAGTTAAGGTTATTTGCGGCAGTGTTCATTTTAATTTTGTCATTTTGACATGTTATGTGATAGAATTCATTTTCTTCCTTATTATAAAGTCACTGGATTTTCCTTAAATAGCTTAAGTTATTAAATTTTTAATAATATAGACTTTTTCTTCTTTTTGCATTGCCAGTAATAATGAACACATGAAATTCTGAAAAAGCTTTCCTGCCTAAGCAATCCATGCTCATTCAATCAGAGAGTGATAAAAGATTATTGCTGGGACCATTCATTCAAATATTTTGATATTTACTTGATTTTTGATGCATAATTTCTGAATGAATAGATGGCTAAACAACAGGTTCAAATAGTCTGACATGTTGTGTATTTATCTTGTAAATATATCAGATTCTGTTTTTCTCTCTCTTTCCATACTTGCAGTACTTAAAATTTCATCTACAATTTTATTTATCCGTGTCAACTATGATAAATATTGATTCAAACTATCAACTGTGCTTCTTTAATTTTATATAAGTTTCAGTCACTCAAAAAGAACTTAAGTGGCAGTTTGAATTGGCATAAATAGAGCTTATTCCTCCTCACTAGTCTACCACCTTGTCATGGTGGAAGGGCTTATGTATTCTTTTGTCCTAAAGAGTATAACAGGCTGGAGCTTTGTTCCTGGTAGGGAGGCGGCTGCAAAGGTGTTTATACCCCAGTGGAATGGTCAATGAGAGTGATGGTATCGTGTTAGAACATTGTTGAGGTAGGCACTGGTAGACCACTTTAGTTATTTATTTCATGTATATGATGTGCCAGCATTTAAATGTTGGTAATGGTGTACAGTTGGAAAACAAAGATAGAAATGAAGTTGTCAAGCAATTCATCAGGGCAATGTGAAGTATGGTTAAGGAATTGAGATGTTATGGTGCAATGATGTGAGAGTTATTTTTAGTGGGGAAAATACCAGCCGGAGGGCATGTTTCAGTTGTGTTAGTCAAGAGAATGGGAGAGGCCATGATAGCTGTTGAGTTATGAGCAACCAGGTAATGTCAGGAAAAGTAAAGGCTGAGTCTGTAAACATTCAGGTAGTCCACACGTGTATAGTCTCATGTGATTACAGTGAGGATAATGTAGACTTAATTTAAGAAAAAATTAAAGAGGTTATAGGAAGGGTCAATGGTAATAGAAAGTTCATTGTTATAAAAGTCAGGAAAGCAGTAATTTCACAAGACAAATGTGTTAGAAGTTGGACTAGGAGGCAATAGCTGCCAGACATTGATGTACATTTTTGAGCGGTTGTGTATCACTAACACCTTTTATCAGTATCATAAAAGATGGAGATACTCATGGAATAAGATGGGGGATATGGATTGTTATAAAATCTAATACATTTTGGTATGAATGAGATTCATAGTGTTAAAAATTCTTGAAGTTTGATGAAGATGCAGATCATAATGGCATTGATGAACTATCAGCTTAAATTCAAAGGCATCTTTTGAGCAAAAACCAATGGAAATTAAAAACTGTCAGGGATGAGAAAGTTGGAGTTAGAAGAAACTGTTAGTAAAGCTCTAGTAAGTAAAGGAAGGTCATTTACCTTAAATGAGAGATGGGGAAAGATTAAAACCAGTGTCAGGGATTGTGCACAAAGAAATGTTGGGAGCAGCAAGCAAAACAAAATTAGATAGCTATGGGTACTGCTAGAAACGTTAAGTAGAAGAAGGAAGAAAATTGAAAAGTCAACACTTGAGCCAGGGCGTAAAATGTATAGAGCTCTAAACAGCAAGCTAAATAGGGAAACAAATAAGGAGGGAGCAGTGATGGAAGTGACTCTGCTATGAAATAAACAGAAGCTGGAAGACGGGGTGGCTTGACCCATTGTTTGGAAAGGTGAAAAATTGACATTAAAATTATTAATAGACTGTTCATGATAAAAGGTAGCTGGGGAAATATATTACAGGATATAGCCAGAATAAGATGAAGGTAAATATATTTCATTGAGGAACTGTATGGTAAAGACAGAGTCTGCCAGTATAATGTAAGTAAGTGAGCAAGAAATTGGAGAAAATATATTAGACCTGGGATATTGTTAAAAAATTCTCTAACTTGGGTGGTGTTTTTCCTTGGAATCAAAGATAAACGAATGAGGTTTGAAAAGAATTGGAATATTGAAAAATAAAGCCAAGGAAGTCTTTGTGAAGTGAATAGAACTCATGTCAAGAGGTCTCAATCTAGAAATCAGAAAAAGATTGTCATATACTTTGTGTGGAGTGTTTTGCTGCAAGTGTGTAGAACATGGGTCTTAACTTGTTATCACCCACTCTCAAAGATTTCTATTTTTACACAATATGCTTTTAAAATCCCATTCTGCAGCATGTTTTGAAAACAGAAAGTACACTCCTGGCCAAAATTAACGCAGCACCTCCCTAGCGATCCTTACGGCCGGTGCTGCGTTAATTTTGGCCAGGACTGTACAAAGATGGTCACCTTTTCAATAAGGCTGGGATTTGGAATGGAAAAAGTGAATTGGGTTGATGGCAATGCTAATGCGGAGCTCCTATAGATTGTCAGAGAGGAGAGGATTTTTATTGAGGTAATTAAGCATGGACAGAAGTAATGGCTGAAGCAAATACAAAAGGACAGTTAAGGATAAAATTCAAGATAAAAGATACGCAAAAGTTATTTGATGTCAGAAAGGTTGTGGTAAGTTAAAAACAAATGAAAGAAATGGCAATAGATAGTGACTATTAACACCCATACACACAACCTATAAAATGAAGAATTATTGCAGAACATGCTCAAGATATTGTCTTGATATTTTAAGGAAATATTCACTTTTGGTTTAAGATACATACATAGATGATACTTCAATTCAAGAAGAAACACTTCAATTAAAAAATCTTTGGACATCTTCTTTTGAAAAATATTTATTTTTACCGCAAAAATGTCATTTTTCCTGATTTGTCAGCAAAAATTGCCTTTAGCAATATTGACCTTGACACTAATAAACACCCATCTCTAAATTTAGATCCCTTTAAACAGTGACTAAGTGCCCCTCCCTAGTCTTAAGAAAACAAAGTTTTGGTTACTTCTTTTATCGTATAATTGTGTTATTATATCTTTTTTCCTATTCTCAGGGTACAAGGTCATTTAACTATCTCCAATTATGTTATATCTATTTGGAAAAAGAATTTTGAGGCACAAATGTTAAGTTATCACTATCAACACAGGTATTGTTTAAAAGTTTAGTTATGGTTAAAAATAACTAACCTTGAACATCTTTATGCATAAAACATAAAGCATACAACAATAAAGGATTCTCAATTTAAGATAAGTTGATAGATGTTAAGGGAACACCTTTCAGAAGTTAGGATATCAATTAACTTGTGCATACATTGTCCAATTTTTAGGAGTGCATAAAAGTTTTAACTCATTCTTTTGTTGTTGCAGAAATTTCTACAATATCTAACATAACTTCAGTTTTTCTGTAGAATTGGTTATCAGATTGCCAAAACCTCTTAATTGTTCATCAATTATACTATCCGTAAAACAGAAATTCTCACCAAATACATGTATTTTTATCATCATAATTAGTTAATAAGATTTTATAATCATCCTCATTATTGCTTTGAATTACTTCAAGGATGCTGTGTCATTGACTTTTTGGTTTCAATTTAATCATATTCAGTCGATGCATGCTTGTTAATGTTTTGAGTGCACTTATCTTACATATAGTCCTTTAATAATGCAGAATCCTTTTGTTGCCATTAGTGCCATATAAAACCTCTTCATTTTGGCCATTCAAGGAAAAATAGCTTTTTTCATATGCATAGTAATTATATGGAAAGAGCAGCTCAAACAACTGTCATCAAGAAATACTTTTGTAGTGTGCATACTCCTCTCATGAAAACCGGAATTATTTGCAATAGAAAGTATTTTAGTTTTATTTTTTTAATATATTGCATTTTGTACTAATATTTATGACATGGGAATCCATGTACTATACTTGACTGATATGTAATATCAGTAACCTTCCTTGTAGAAAAATGCAGATCATGAGCTTTGTCAAACTGTCAACCAAAGCAGTAAATGAAGGGTGAAAGAGATTCCTAAAAAATACTAAATGAATGGAATAATTACAGTTTTTCCATTTACTTACACAGTATCTTAGTTTATGCTTCAATTTCCACACATTATAAAATTAAAACTAGACCAAAATTGCTTGGTAGATATTCAATTCTCAGTAAATCTCATACAAGAATTTAGTTGTTCATTATATATTCACTTCTGAAGTATTTCAGTTTGTTCTAACTCTACATTAAAAAGCTTATGGAATATATTTATGTACATACTTTTCTTTTTTGTACCAAATTATCAAGGAATAGTTAATTCCTTCATCCTCTGAATTCTTAGACAACATTTTTGGGTATCTCTCTGATATTCTGCCTTTATTGATTCATTCTTATTACCACTATTTGTGTAGGTCTAAGCTATAGCCAATAACCAACCACCCAAGGGTTTCAATTTGAAAGTTTCAGCCATATTAAAATGAGAAAGCTCTGGAAATACTCAATCCTTTGTTGCAAAAGGCTGAAGTCAATGGGCTTTTTAACACTCATGCTCAAAACACTTTTGGGAGAAATACTCCTTGAACAGGATCTGTTGTCTATGTGCTGAGAAATAATGGTACATTTAGTGCATAGTTTGTGTGTATATACTCGTAGTGCACGCTAGTGCACAGTTAAGTTTGCTTTTTAAGAGTAGGAGTTAAGAAGATCAAATTATTAATGAAATGGGCTAAAAGATGTTTTTTAGGACTTCTCTGGCTAAAAATCTTGTCTTAGATGTATCCTTTTACAATGATAAACAAGAGATAGTCAACTACCCAATAATTAGGAAATTGTTAATTATCTGCCAATTCAACTCATTTCGATTTCTCCAGCTTTTCTACATTCTGAAGGAAATTCACTCAATCTATTTTTCCTTTCTTTGGGTAGAATATGGCATTATCTTTCTGTATTGAGTATCAGCCTTAGGGCATGCTTTAGTAATTGTTTCCTTTACAATCATCAAAGCCCTATTCACTCTGCATTTCAAAATGTGGTTTGCAACCTACATGAATCTCATTCCACATTTCTTCGTAATAAATAACAGTCTGTTTCTTCCACTGTTTCCTTCCTACCTACATAATTCATTCAAATCCATCCAAATGGCATCATCTTTTTAGTCTTTTAGGTACCGCAGAAGAAAATTGTTTTTATGAATTATGAAATTGACCTAATCTTGCCAATGGATTCTTACTAATAGATTTAAATACTATATTGATCCATGTGTATTTATCAATGCATAGAAGCTGTTATGTTATCCATCCTTAATAATGTGTATTTCTCCATTTAATGTATCAAAATATTCCTTTATGGTGGAATTTATTTTGTTAAAACAATTTGAGTATCCTAGCATGCAGTTATGTACTTAACGATGTTGATAAGATTGTATTCTGAAGTAGCTAATGTCTTAAACAATGCAGTACTTTTTAAAAACAGAATAATCAATTTTATATTTTAAAATATATCATCCTTTATTACTGTGTCTTAACATGGAGAGGCTGAGTGTAAGCTTTTAAATGCACTGGAGTAAATTGAATGATGAGTATTAAGTTTTAAGATTTCATTTTAAACTATGTATTCAATTCTATTTTGAAAAGGCCATGGGAAGTCACATAAAGATGCTGCTAGTGTGCGTGCTACACATCCTATTCCCCCAGCGTGTGGATTATATTACTTTGAAGTAAAAATAGTTAGCAAAGGCAGAGATGGGTGAGTTATGAGAATCCACTCTGTTTATTTTCATCGTTGTTATTTATTGTTCTTTGGTGAATTTTAAGCACTTTTTTCTGAATTAATACTATTTGTTATATATTTGTGTAAATAATGTTACTAATAAACATACTGTATTACTTTAGTTGGTATACGTATATTGTGAGGGAAATAGAATGGGATAGAATGAATTCTTGGCATAAAGTTTGAAGTGTTGTAAACTTGCTTAGAAACTTCTTAATTAAGTATGTAAATTTCATGAATTCTAATTAGCATTGACTAAAAATTTCAAATTTTCTCCTATATTTCTAAGGAAAGGGTAACACTTTTTAAAATGCTGTATGCTATTTTTGGCGGTGCAGTAGCTCTTGTTATTTGTAGATATGGTTGGATAATGTAATATTGATCTAACTGGATTCATCTGCAATAATTATTATTCATACCATACCTTTTGACCTTATTTGTTAAAGCTCCTGAAAATATGCCCGAGCTTTTCTTAGAAACCACCCCCTTTTGCTTCACTAGGTCAAAAAATATGGTTGATTGTCAAATAGTGATCACTAAAATTGTTATTGTTGAAATAGTGAAATTTCACATTTACTCTTTAAATGTAATTTACATTCTGGTATGTCGAAATGCAGGTGCTTTGTACACTCTGTCATAGCTTTTCTTTATTAAACTTCATTTGGAGAAGTATTGTTGATAATATTTGTTTTAATTTACAGTCTAAATTCTTCAAGCAGTAGGCTTGCATTTCACGATTATGGTGTATTCAGCTAGTGAATTCATAATTACCATTTCATCTCGAAATGGTCTATATTTTTCTTATATTGGGAATGATTTTCCAGTTTTTCCTTAGAAATATAAAAGGTACATGTACAATCATGTAAGGCTGGAAAGCTTACTGTAATTATTCATGAATGTAAAATTTGATTTAATCCATTTATTTGGGGTTTTATCAAGCCAGTACATACATTATTTAATTTTGCATGTTTATGTGTGGTTCAAAGTAATTTACCTTCAAGAAAATTGTAATTTTTTATGTAATCTAGAGTTCATTATTTACTAACATTCAACCTAGTGCAAAAATTCTTGTCACTTATTGGAAGGACACAAAATATCAATTAATTTTTGGCAAGCATCTTATCATTTCAATGTCAAATTGTTACGATTATTCTCCAAACCTTTTTGTATTCTTAAATCAGGTATACTAGTTAAAATTTACTCTTTCATTAATTTATTAGTTTACAAAGGCAAGTTAATGTTCAGTATTTTCCATTTAGTTTTTATTTAAGTCTATTTAATTTTTATCAATTTATCTTATTTCTGAATTAGTCTTATTTTGAACAACTACATAAGTTTTTTTTACAGATATTGATACTTATTGATAAATCGATTACTAAACAAGTAAACTATCTGCATGATAATATTTTCTGCATAAATTCATTCAATCTTTGCTTAGAATTTGTGTAAATTTTTGCAAAACTAAATTCTAAATAATAAAATCCAATTGAAGGTCAAGGTCATGATCAGATTTTTTTAATTGTAACATTATATATTATTATTGTGTAACACCAATACCATGTACTTTTCTGTTTTGAATCTCTGGCATTATCAATAACCCTGATTAAAGGCCGAAGTTAGTTCTTGAGTTCTTCACATTCATGTTAGGTTTCAAAATTTGGAGATGACTAGTTAATCCACGCTGTGATATGATTGTATTTTATAAATTTCCTTTGTAACAGAAATTGTATAGTTTTGATGAAGAAATTTTACATAATTTTGAGTATGGCTGTTAAGTAATGTGACCAATGGTTAAAAATATTAATTATAGCAGTGTCGTAGATTTTATGCAATTACATTCAATGTATAGTTCACCTTTATCTTTTAATTCTTGCTAATACAGTTTGCTATTGCTATATATTACAAAGTGGATGATGGTCTTCGTAGGTTAACAATCTTTAGTGCTTGTTTTGGTCTTGACCCTGTCCACTGTTTTGGTTGTTGTTGGTAACAGTTAAAAAGCCTAGTATTGAACCTGGTGAATGATATGAGTGGTTAATCTATAGTTTACTCTCATCAGGAGTATATTACTGAATATATCATATACTGTGGTACCTCAATTTATGTCCTGCTTTACATAAGAGTATTTAGATTTACAAACTTTTTTACAGCGAAACTTAATTTCAAGGCACGAACTATGATACTTTTATAAAACTGAGTACTGTGCATGTAGCTGGCATTGGAATAAACCTATCCCTGGTGTAACTTTGTATCTAATTTGTGCTTAGTTTATTATTTATATAGCAATAGATGTTTATGAAAAGCTGATTGTGGCCAAAGGTGTATCAATATTTTTACTACTCAGACTTACAGTTACAGAAGAAATTGAAATCATTTATCTAGATTAATGACATGCAACTAAAAGAAGATTGTATATCTCAAAACATATTCTACTTTGAAACTCAAGCTATCTAAGAAGATCTTGCACAGAATTTTCTAACCACCAGCAGCAGCAAATACACCAATGAAGAATTTACCATTGGTGAAGGTTTATTTGAGAAACTGAAGAATAGAACAGCATCTACTGTGTTGTATGGCATAGGTAGACACAATGATGCTGATAAAAATGCCACCAAAAATATGCAAAGGAAATACAGGATTCAGTGAAAACAGAAGACTGGGCATTTTTCATCAGCAATGATAACAGCTTTCATAATGAAAGGAGAAAAGGCACTGCCTGGACATGATAGGCACAATATGGTTACTTCTCTTTGCCAATGCCAGTGGTGAACTGAAGAAAAAAACCTTTTTGGTTTACCACTTTAATAAGTGTCAAGTCATTAGAAAACAAGAATTTTGCAGGCATGATCTTGGTGTGATTTTTAGAGCTAACAGTGTAGACAGGTTAAACTAGCAATTTCTTACTGAGTGGATACAAGAGATCTTTATCCCTGCCATAAGTTTCTCTTGTATTGGGCAATGCTCCAGTGCGTCTCCTCAATTGGAAGAATGTCTGGTTCAAGAGTTAACTTTATTGAAATGAAGTTCTTGCCTCTAAGTATAACTTTGACCTTACAGTTAAATGATAAACATATTAATCTCAACTTCAATCTGCCAACATACTTTTTCAGAAACATATCAGAATTACCTTCTACACTAAATGCCAAACTCTGAGATTCCTGGAAAAATGTTTTCAATATTCTATTTTGTTTTTGACTCATTAATCATTCATTGGGAGGTGTGTCTGTGAAATTAAACAAATCAGCCTGGAAAAACTGTGGTTTGACTGTTTCATAGAAAATGAGATGAAATAAATGAAAGCAGGTGTGGCATCAAAGATGTTGTTTCCTTGGCCAAAGCTATGTATGTAGTTGAAAGTTGATAAAGGGGAAATCAACGAGTTAGCAGAAAAATTAAAGATTAATCTTATTACTGAAGTTCTCCAAAGAAGAAAGAAAGAGGAGAATTCAAATAAGATATTAACAAAAAAGAATCCATAAAAATCAATTTCATAACAGAATCTTGTAACTCTGGATTAAATCAAAGTAGATGGCTAGCAAGTGGTATACAAATCAAGATGTGGTCTATGGAGCTGCTAATATTATTAATAACTTATGGAGAGTGCTGATGAACACAATCAAAGCTTGAAAGCTTCTTCGCCAAAAATACAAAATAAATCATCATAGAAAGTGCCTTAATGGAAAATTGTCTTTAGAACCATGTAAAACAAATATCTAATAATTAAAGATAATTATACTATGAGTAAAAATACATTTTTTCAAAATGTCCAACTCTGAAAACAGATTAATTTATTTAACATGAGATATAATGGAAAGTACGCTTTTGATGTACAATAATATTCCCAAACTTTGAACTGATTAAAATTGAGTTTGTAATTTGAGGTACCACTTTAATTTATAAATTGGTCATTGATTCTATGTAAAATGGCCAACATCACTTTCTTGAAACCATTTGCTCGTATTACAATGATAACAATTATTTCCAGTCAACAGCTGTTGTTTCCTGTATGTAGAATTACTTTGAAAATCCATGTTTCATCAGTAAATATCTCTCAACAAAGATCACTGTGCATGCTAGTCTTGCATAGCCTTTTTCACTTTAAATCAAATGCATATTTCTTTCATGAAAGCATACCTGATATGTTTTTCAAACCAGCAGATTCAATTGTTATGTATTGGCACTTTGTGAAGTCATCATCATTTATTATCAGCAACTTCCTTCTTTCTCTTGGTTGAAGCTGCTGGTATCTCTTTATCACTGTTTCTCTAGCAGTTTTTTATTCACCTCTTCCTTGATTTCTTTCTCTTCAGATGTATAATTTACTCTAACCTTAAACCAAAATTTGTTTATTAACATTTTGTGTAGGTTATTTAACAGTCTTGAATTACTGGCAACAGACTTTGTGCCTGTGGTTTTTTAAATTAACCTTGTCTCATCTGATTCAATCATACCATTCTTCTGTCTAGAATTTAAAAGGGCATTTGATAAGTCATTGATGCAATCACAAAGGTGATGGAAATTGAATTTTACTTAGCACCAGAAAGCATGTGCCTCAACATCTGTGTGTCCAGAAGGTGACAAGTGTGTGCTCAGTTTCTGGAGTGCAGTAAAGGGAATTCCAAGTATTGATGAAGCCCTACCACCAAAACATTTTATGAGGACTTCTTTTTACGTGGTATTCTTCATAAGTGGTTCACTAAATTTTGCCGTGGTTATACAAGCATCTGGGACCTCCAGTGGAATTCACTTCTGCAGATGTGGTCGATAAAATCTACAGTAAGTTGCTGTATAACCACTGAGTAAAGATTCACAAGGTAATGGTAAACAACTCAATCAAATGATGATTAATATCCTGCTTGGACATGTGGGTATGCTGAAGCTGTTAGCAAGATGAGTACTACAATTACTCTCAGATAAGAAAAAGTGGAATTGTGACCATTTCCCTGAAGTAATTACACTTGTTCAAACACAATTTAAGTGAGTTTGTGGTATGCTACATCATGGTTGAAGAAACTTGGATAATTATACCCAACCTGAGAGCAAGAAATAATCCTTATAGTGGATTTTCTCTTAGAAATTATACTCCAAAGAAGGCAAAAACAATTCCATCAGCTGAAAATGTCATGGCCGTAGTCTTACTTGGGTTTCATGGCATGATATTTATTAACTATGGGGAAAAGTGAATAACATTCACAGGTCTAAATCATGCTACTTAATTGGATACATCTAACAAGAATATTGTGAAAAAGTGACTACATTTGGCAAAGTAAAAGTTTCTCCTTCACCAGGACAAAACTCCTGCTCACATTTGTGCAATTGTGCTTACAAAATTGTGGAATTACATTACGGAGTGCAACATCATTCTCCATTTTGTCCAGATTTAATTTCTCACAACTACTTCCTATTCACAATCTTGAATGGTGGTCAAAGGAAAATTCTCATTAAATAAAAGGATCATGGCTGTAACAAAAACCAATTTTTTAAAGCTCGAGATGTTTTAGTTTTTGGAATGCTTAAATAAAGTAGGAAATGTTGGACAAAGTGCATTAAGCTAAACGAAGACCTTAATGAGAAATAAATTGGATATTAGTAAGAAAAATTTGTGATAATTTAAAATTCGCTGACTTATCATATGGATGAAAATAAAAGAACACTTTGCAGTAACTCCACAATATATTTCAATACACGACCGGTTTCAACTTTTAAAAGTCATCTTCTGGTCAAAAGAAGATGACTTTTAAAAGTTGAAACCGGTCGTGTATTGAAATATATTCTGTGGAATTACTACAAAGTGTTCTTTTATTTTCATCCATTACGGAATTCCGCCAAGTAACAGCCAATACCATTCAAAAAGACTTATCATATGCCCTTTGAATATCTAATACTGAACGCTTGATATGTCTCATTATGGAAAGCCCATTCTGCATTTCAGTTGTGATAGTGTTGCTAGAAAGTTGAAGTTAGTAAGTACCGAGTAAAAGTAATGCTATTTTGATTTATATGTAAGTAAAACATATTATGCTATTTGAGCATGTAGGAGTATCTACATAACAACATAATCAGTGGAAAGGGAGATTTTGCTGAAATAGAAAAAATGTCACTAATAGAAGGAAGAATTTGCTAACTCTTGTGACCAAATTGCAGAATTGGTGTCTATGCTGTAGCATATTGGATAAAGTAAATCTGTGGGCTACTGAATTTGGGAATTACAATAATCACTTTCATCAGGATTACTAAAGCTTTACTTCTAACGATAACATGATATTTTGATATTTAATTTTATCTTAGAAATAAAAGTTTGAAATTTTAGAACAAAGTAGAACTCTAATATTTTCTCTAACTAAATATATGTTTTCAGCTGGGAGCTTTAAGTTTCCCAACATATTGTACATCAGATGCCCTTTCATTTCTGTCCAAATACCAAATCAATTTGTTACATTGACTTGCAGTCGTAATAATCTCTCTTCCTTTTCAGATACATGGGAATTGGATTGTCTGCACTGGGCGTTAGTATGAATCGTCTCCCAGGTAAAAACTAATTTCAAATTTATTTCTTATAGTGAGTATTTTATTCTTGACACATTACTGTAATTGGAACCAGAAGTTCATTATAATTAAAATGATGTGTTTGAAGAAATTTCATCATTTTTTTATTGTTAAGTTCATGTTGACTTTGTACTGTTTATAGGCTGGGATAAACATTCTTATGGTTACCACGGAGATGATGGTCATTGCTTTTGCTCATCTGGAACTGGTCAACCTTATGGACCAACATTCACATCTGGTGATGTTATAGGCTGTGGAGTCAATTTGGTGGATAACACATGTTTCTACACTAAAAATGGTCACAATTTAGGGATAGCATTCACAGATCTGCCGGTTAGTAAAGGCTTAAAGTTATCTTGGTTAAAATGAAAATTTTATCATTGTTATATTGAATTTGTTTTAGTATTGATTAAATCATTATTTTGTGTTAAATATAACTTTTTAAGGATAATTTAGAATTTAGAGGTGATGATCACCTCTTGGGTAAGTGAAGTGCCAATACTCAAATGTCTTTTATGAACTAGGAAAATTCTCTACCCCAATTACAATGTTATACAATATGATGTATTAAACTACAAATTTTCAGTGGGGTTTTGAAAAACTAGGAAACGGTTAAAGGTACTTTGCACATAAGGGCGAGCACCCAGGAAAGTCAAGACTTTTTTCAAGTTATGAAAAATGTTATATGATATCTCAAATAGTAATTCTAGATTAAATGGTGCATCTCTTTTATTTTCTTAAAATCTCATGTATGAGCTCAGTTTTATTGGTTAAACAGATATCTGTCACCAACCCTTTCAATTACTCTTTCCAATCCTTGAGGTAAGCCCATCACAGATTATTTCATTACACCTTTTCATGAAAGTATCTTTACCATTTACTAATTTAACAGTTTAATAATACTAATATTTACTCGTAAACCTTAGGATTTATCATAAATGAGAGAGTTTTGCATCAACATGACAAAAAAAAATTCTGGAGACTTGCTATACCAGCAATGGCGAACCTTTTGTCCGAGGTGTCATATTTGATAAAATAAAAACTTCTATACCATTGCAGTATCTGACTGGGGCATAAAATGATATTATCTATGCATATAATTACATTGATAATTGACCTTAGTTGTTGCTATTGACAATATTTAATATCACTCAACATAATTAAGAATCTGAATTCAATTTTATTTACTTTGAAAGTAAAATTTCTTAGGCTTAGCATGAGTAATAATAGAACTCTTAATTGTGTGTGCCAAAATAAATCTACAAACCAACAACCTTGTGTATACATGCCACAGGTTTTCAACCCCTGAGCTATACTAATATTATTTGTCAATCATAACACATTTCTGATATCTTGGATCTTTTATCTCACTCATGGGTTTTACTTGAAGGATTTTTGAGTTTACCTTTGATAACATCATAAAAGCATTGCATCATTGAAAAATAGCAAAGCAGATAAGGTGAACACATGCACATGTATTGCTTTAAAGAGGATCTGAAGCCATTGGATCACAAGCATCTTACAGTTCTTTTGAGAATGTTTCAGTCCTAACACTTTAGCTATCTAATCTCATTGGAGTTAAATAATTTTTAATGTCATTTACCAGAAAAATGATTGTATAGACAAAAATTGAATGGTTTTTATTCTCTTATGTAAGATTTGCTTTGATTTGTGTTTTAATCTCTTATTCACTCAGAACATATTGTACTAAAATTAAACTACCATCAAAGAATATTTAAGTGATGTATATAATGCACATTCAGGTGTGTTCAATTTAAGTGATTAAAGGGATATTAATTATTATTCTTAATCATAAGTTAAGGAATATCATCAACTCCTCATGTTAACTCTTCTACCATGTTTAAAGTAATCTTTGTAAAGTTAAGTACTGGGTGTTCTGGTTAAACATATAATAATACTGCATTTTTGAGAAAGTGACTCGAGAAGTAATTGAAATATTTATTGGCGGTTTGCTTCTACAAGTTTGGTAACTCAGATTTTATTTTTATATCTGCTTGATGATGACATGGCATGCCATCATCGAGCAGATATAAAATGAGAGGGATTTCTTGGATAATAAGTTCCCAGATCGCTTGATTGGGAGAAGTAGTATTAAAAACATTATGAGTTACCATACTTCTAGAAACAAACCGCCAATAAATATCTTCATTAATTCTCAAGTTGTTACATTTTGTATTATACATCTAAACTGGACACCCTGTATATCCTTTTATGGTACCACAACCCTTATCAACTCTTGGTCTCTTTCACAATCAGCCTCCATGCTTTTCTGTTTTAGATCTTCCCATGTCTTAACCTTCATCTCTGTTAGTTTCTTCAATTTAAGTCCATCCATCTTGCCCTTGGTCTTCTCTTCTTTCTTTTTGAAAACATTTGGCTTTCTTTAACTAGATTTTGACAGCCTATTTACCCCATATTGACTTTTGTTTTGAAGTTCCCATTGTTATCATTATTGGTTTCCCTAATTTTTTGTGATATTCCCATTATACTCCTGACCTCATTAAGTTTTGCTGTTATGACTGTCAAACCCTTTACGCTCGAACACTTTAGGTTAACAAATAGCATATTCTAGTCCAGTCAAGTATTCTTCATGCATCTCCACTGTTCATTTGATAAAGTTTCTAATCTATCATCATTTTCTTACAATACCCAATATTTAAATGTACCACCTCCAAGGCATTACAACTAGAGTTGGCATGTGTTGTAAATGAGATTTAAGATTTTGCTTTTGATGTAGATTTTAATTTACAATTATTTTTTGTAATATAACATTTTACTATAATTTTGAATAAGCTACAGAATATGAAGTCAAATTTTGGTCGATCATTTGATATGATGAAAAAGTGGTATTAGCTGTAATGCGAGTCTACTGTGCATTTCTTGAAATCAAGTGGATTGGATAATTAAATGTCTGTATCCAACAAGTCAACAACGTCCAATTTTCTGCCATCTCATCTTAAGCTTTAGGAGTACCTAACAGTAGAGTGATTCAGGTGTTTTAAATTGACCCAAATCTGCATTACTTGTTATAGTGAAGTTATATATCTTATTTTTATATTCCTTAGAAAATATACTCTTGTGTTAGAGCTTAATATATTTTCTCAAGGGAGAAAGAAAGTCACTTAAGACTTCATACTCTGAAGCTCTAAGCTGATGAATTTACAAATGTATACAGTGAATAAAAAATTAAATCTGAGTATTGTGTGGGTCACCTGGGTAATAAAACAATACTGAACTTATGATCGCGTTCATCTTTAGAGAATCCCCATATTTTTGTTTTGCTTCAGTCATTTTCCTCCAAATAGTGACATTGCCCTGTGTTGTCCTTCATATGTATTTTTATATGAAATGCCAAAGCCATGATTGCAATGTGCTTACAACAGGACAACGTATAATGTAGATGATACAATTCAACTAATTGCTATTAAATTACTCGGAAAGCATTTGATACAAGTGCCCCTGGTTGGCACATGCTACTTCAAGTAAATGGTAATTCCTGAAAGTTATAACAAGATATTTTTATCTGAGTTATTTATCAGCACAGAATACAAGTATTATCTATTTTTTTATATTCAAGAGTAAAATTTTAATAAAAAGGATAATATAATACCGGCCTCGGTGGCTGAGCGGATAGCATGCCATCTAAGTTATCACTCCTACCCCAAGGTCCCGGGCTTCAATCCCAACTGAGTCGGATTTTTCCGTTCAGGGAATGGTTGTGTGTGTTCGTAAGTTACTGTTGCCTCGGTGTTCTTATCTGATGAGTCTTATCGAAGATCTTACTGACAAGTTCATTAGAGCTTAGGAGGACTTCACTAGAGAAGGGCAACAGTAGCTTTAAAAAAAAATGATAAATTGCTCGATTTGCTGAAAATTACAGGATGGAGCTACAAGAATGAATTTAATAACTGTCCATTGGTATGTCAAAGTGCCGTTAATGCACCTTTTCACATTGAGTTATTTTTGTTGCAAAGGTGTACCATATTTACACATTTTTAAAACTCAGCTTCATTATGAGATACAAAATTTTCAAAAATTTCTTAATAACAGTGTCAATGCAAACCTTATGTAACTAATGCTAAGAAATGAGTTCAAAGACAACAAACAGTGAAAACTAAATGCAAATCCATAGTTTAGTGAGCAACGTAGCTATTCATAGCAGTTGTTTGAAATAAATCTAAGATAATTGTGTAAGACAGATCATGGTTTTAGACCCCACATTTTGGTAAAAAGTGCATCTTATACTTAATGATTACGGTTTAGCAAAATTTGAGACTTTTTGTCGACTAAATTACTATCATGAAGATCTGGAAAACATCACTGTAAATGCTACTAATTTCCAAGGCATTGTCAAATGGCTGGTCCAAAAAAAGAATGTAAATAGGAGGAGTGTATCAGATATGTTGACTGCGATTGATTCTCCAATCACTTTTGCAGCGTAACAAAATATGTTATTTCATCATTTCCTAGGCTTGTTGTTATTTCAGTGACTTTCCTAATTTTTTCTCTCTTTTTCTTCCCAAGTGTTTGTAATTTATAGGCTCAAAATTGCATTTCGTGTAATTTTTATTTCAATCGACTTTTTTTAAGTACCTGTTATACTTCTTCCAGGACATACCTGCATATCCTGCAAACAATTCCTTGTCATATCATGTGAAAGTTTTCCTAATAACAATAATGAAATTTAAGAGTAAAATTTTAAATTTTGACAAGAATTACGTTTTCTTAATATCCTAAAACTAAATAACATTAGGGTAATGAGAAAAATCATGTTTTTAGCAAGTTAATTAAGTAGTAAAGTTATAAAAAGTAAAGTTTTCATTTGAATGCATCATAATTTTGGGATAAAATTTATTTATATATATACTATATTTTAGTCACTTAACATTTATCCATTTTTCTTGATATATTGTTAAATATTTGGTCATCCTTAATATTTTTGTCCTGAAATCATGAAATATTAGTCACTCCTCTTATCTGAATATTCAGGTTTGACTCTAGCAGAGAGGAGCATGATGAAGATTAACTGTTAACTCAGATATTGTTATCTTAAATAAATTGAAAGGTCAGTCAGTCAATCAGATAAGAACTCAAAAGCCACTTGATAATTCAGCAGTGAGTTTTGCCTTGATAATTTTTAGCCAGGGTCATCAGATTTCTTAAACCCTTTAGAATGGAGGTTTCCTACACTACAATATTCTTTCTAAGAGCTGTTTCAACCTTGCTGTAATTTACCTGAGTATAGAAAAAAAGTTGAGTATCAAGTTGTCAAATTATTTTGGATTACTTACTTGTTTATCACAGCTATGTAGTCACAGATTAACAGCTCTGTTGAAATTTCAACCATTAAGGACTCTGCTTACTTGAGGTTTACTCCTGTATAGAAAAATTTCAAGAGTTCTGAAAAGCGTCCCTTTTCTTCTGTTGATGAATTATTTTTCCCATTAAGTTTTCATTGGTGAAGGTATGTATTCGACAAACTTAGAATACCATTGGATACCAACTTATTGAATGTTTTTACTGTTCAGCACCTTTAATTTCAAAAATTAAATTATTCTTAAAGTCACCAGGTAGGTTGGCTGAATTGTAATTGGCACTTAGTAGCTCCAATGATTTAAAGGTTGGTATGCTAGCCTTGCTATGCTGTGGTAGTAGATATTAATCCTAGTTAGGGCCTGGATGTTTGTATTCATTTGTTGTTGTGTATCTCTGTTGTAATTGGTGTCTGGTGGCTATGCTAAAGTTATTGTTAAGAAGATTAATTATTTGACAAGTAAATTGTTCCTTAATATTTTATGGTTCAGTAAAGTATGTCTGGTTCATTCTTTCCTCAATAATGTTAATTCTCAGTTGAATCTCCAAAAATTAACGAAATTTCAATCTTCTATTCCATCCAAGTGGTCAAAAATTAATGTTTAATTTTTATCCAACTGTATTAAAACTACAAATTTTAAAATCCTACTTACTGTTTAGTGAAATAATAAATTCCAAGATGGGGTTGCAGTAAATGCCTTGTAATTATCCCTCCTTGGAGAAGTATACCTCCATCTCATCAACTCCTTATGCCTTCCATCCTAAGAAGTCTTCTTCATCAATCAAATTCTATGCATTGGGTGTAGCCGTTTTATAAAGCGTGTGCCATTCAGTTCTGCTAAGTGCCATTGTCCTGGCTCTGGCCCACACTGATCCTCTGCTGACTACATTTGCCCATTCACTATCTTCTCACTTCAATCCAGGCCTTCCCCTGCTTTTCTAGCTCCTTCAGGATAACATTGTTCCCCCATTCAGCACATATGATCATAACACCTCTTTCGCGAGTAATTGATTATATTAATTAATGTGTCACTTTGAGGTTTTTTCGTATTCTGATGTTTCTCATTCTGTCTCTCTTTGTTTTATTCTCGACCCGTCTCATAAGTCTTATCTCCATAGCTTGAAGTCTGTTTTTATCCTCAAAGTTCGTGACTCTCTATATGTGATTGTTGGAGCATATGCCGACTTGTACTCACCAATTTTAGACCTCTTTGTCATTTCTCTTTGATTTAGAAACACATTTGAGGACTCCTCATCTCAGCAACCAGCTTTGTCATCTTCACTTAGTAGTTCCCCAAAGTTCTTGACGGTATCTACTTGCTCAGTTTGTGTGTTGTTGACAACTATACTGTGTTGTCTCACTTGTTTGCTAATTATCATTGTTTTTGTTTTTGACGGTTAATTGTCATGTAGCATTTAAGTTATGCTGATGGTCCTGCTCTGACTCACACCTGCGGAAGCTAGGAATTCTCTTGATTTATCATTTTGCTGTTTTCATAAAAGCTCTGAATTTCTTTGATATAGCCAATATCAACTTGGTTTGCTCTATGAGGTCTACTGTCTTATTATTTCCAATTATTCACTCTTTTGGTTGAGGTTACATATCCACTAATCAGTTTTCATGGAGTATGAGATTTGAGCTGAAAAGATTAAAACATTCGTGAATTGTAAAGGGAAACTAATTGTTTGGGGGCATAGGCTCATAGCTTCATAGGCTTTGCCTTCTGCTACTGATAGATTCTTTATTACATGATCAAACAACAATTCAGTTTTTATTATCTAAATGTGTAATAATTCTCAAAAAATTCTATGTAATATTTCCTTTGAGATCCCTTGAGGATCCATCATATCAATGTTTGTTTCTTCCATAGGTCTTTAACTTCATCTTAATTTAAATTATCCCAGTATTGGTAATAATAAAAATCTGCATTTGGGGCCGTACAGAAATTATGAGACACAATTTGGGGGGAAAGGAGTGTCCGGCCAGGTGTTTCCGTCCTGGTACTTGGGGGGAGGGGGGGGTTGAAGTTTTAGAACTGCAAAAAATAGCAAAATTTCTACCTGTAATTATTAGTTTATTGCTGTATTTTCATTGCGTTAAAGGTGTTAAATTATGTATTTTGAAATCAGTTAACTTGGTTGTGTAATAATTCTTATTTCTCTCTTTATCATCAATTTAGCCTAACTTATATCCAACTGTGGGCTTACAAACACCCGGAGAAGTGGTGGATGCAAATTTTGGGCAAAGTCCATTTGCATTTGACATAGAAGATATGGCCAAAGAGCTAAGAGCACGGACACGTCTAGCTGTACATCGACACCCTGTACCTCAGGGTCAGGGTGAATGGCAAGCAGTTTTGCATAAGTATGTTAAATAAAAGTTTTTAATACAAAACTTGTACAAGTCCACAGAATTAAAAACTTTTATTCATCATAAATTTTCACCAGATCTCTCTGGACAGTATTCATTTTTTAAGTATGTCAACTTCCTTTTGTGTTAGAGAGGAATTTTTGGGATATCCCTGATACTTTCCACCATACTTTTACATCCAAGTGAATACTTTACACTTAAGATCCTATAATAAATAATTAATGTCCCATTAAATGTAGGATCATCACCAAGATCTAAGTCTACAAGCCATGCAAGCCCATTCTTAGATGGTATAATAATAGTTTCCTGGCTTCTGTCACTGTTGGTAGTTCTTAGCGATTTCATATCTACCATATTATAGAAATATCTGTTATGTACTCAGTTCCATAGCCATGTACAGGTAGATAGCACTTCTGTAGGTTACAGTGGCTACAGCCAATCTGGAAACTGATTACGCTATTTATTGCTGTTATTTCTCATTGCTTCCTCCAAAGAAATTGCAACAATCATTAACTTTTCAGTACAGTTTCAAACTATGATAATCTATGATTAATAAAATATTAGCATTAAATAATTATAACAGTTATATTACTTCACTATTGCAGTGGTTAGATTTCAGCTCATAAGCATTATCTAGAAAAGCAGTGTAATTTAGTACTAATACTATTCACTGATGTTGATTTGAATTTCCAGAATGGTTTCAACGTACTTAGTGCACCACGGATACTGTGCAACTGCAGAAGCCTTTGCTCGAGCAACTGGACAGTCATTTGAAGAAGATCTGGCATCAATCAAAAACAGACAAAGTAAATATTGCCAATAAGATCATTCAGTGATCTCCAAATATCTGGGAGATTTTCATTGTTATTTCAATCATCTCTCTTTCAACTACTTAACCATTTTTTCCTGATATTTTAAGGAGTGTTGAAGTTGGTCCTTTCTGGTCGCATGGGAGAAGCCATTGAGGCCACCAGGCGTCTATACCCAGGCCTCCTGGAAACAGATCGCAACCTCCTTTTCCTACTCAAGTGTCGGCAGTTTGTGGAGATGGTCAACGGCACAGACTCCGAAGTAACTGCACCTTCAGTAACTAGTAAAACTTCAGATGTGTCACTGGTACCTCCTCCTCCACCTCCACCACCCCCTCCACCTCCCTCATCCTCTCCACCACATGCTAATGGTCTCCCTCCGCCACCTCCCCCTCCTCCCCCCTTACCGGCTCGGTCACAACGATCTCCATCAGCTCGAAGATCCCACGGAGACAGCCCAGAGGCATCTCCACCCCCTCAGGCAGTCTCAACCACCCGTCCTTCCCCATCCTCATCCTCCTCGGACCCCATACAGACTGTGATTCAATCCATCAAGCATTATGCATCTGTCGTGGATATACTATATGGAGGACTCGCAGACGATTCAAACAGTGCAAATGGTAATGGTACTGTCGACGAACTGAATGGAGAGAGTGTCTCCTTGGTGCCTCAGAGTGGTGGCAGTGATGTAGAGATGGAAATGGCTGTGGAGGATCGACCTAGTAGCATAAGCAGTGGTGTTGGTGGTAGTGAGGGTGGGAGACACCAAAGACATGGAAACTCAGCCAACCGATCCCCATCAAATGGATATCAGAATGGCACTACCTCCTCTAGTTCAGGACAGAATGGAAGGAGTGGAGAAGAAGGGAGAACTGCACAAGATAATATTTCTGTAGATGGGGTGGAAGGAGTGAAAGCAGCTGAGGATGAAGAGGAAGATATGGGTGAGTTTTTCATGTTTGGTAAGGCTGATTTATTTGGAAGAGTATAGTAATAGACCTTGGCTTCCTAGGTTATGAAATTGCATGCTAAGTTTTATGGTTCTCAGCCATCTTTGGCCTAATGCATGTTTAAAATGTATCCCAAAATTGGCATAGTTTCTTATTTTTGTTTCAGTTCAAAAGTGCTTTTTTGAAGAGGAATATTTAACTATAGAATATAACTTTGTTTTACTGTTATTTTCTACACGTCAGTATTATCTTATAATTATTAATCTCATAGTATACTATAATAATTAAATTATTATTATTAAAACATAAATAGTATTTCATCTCTAATTGAAATATCTTGAAAATGATGCTCATGGCATAGTTAATCTAGCATAGCAAGTGTTTTGAGTCTCTAGAAGTAATATAATGATCAAAAATCCTGTTTGTATTTCCATTTCATTATAAAGTGGCTTAGGATAGTAAATCAAGAACCTATGTTGTCATATTCTTATGTTTTCTCATATGGTAGTTATTTTGGTAGTAATAGGATTGATTCATTACAAATATATCTAAATCTTATGATGTTATCATAAATTTTGCAAAGGGCCTATTCTGCTTGGTTCTAAGTTTTGAAATAGGGCATTCCAATCCGATTTTTAAACCTTCATTTTGTGATTAAAAAATGGTTAATTGATGCTAGTTTTCTTAATTTGCATTAATTTTTTTTATTAGTGAAAGAATTGTGTTGTGGGGACAGGATATGAATATTTTTGTCTGAAAATTTTGAAACTTTTTCAACTCAGGATTTTGTGGCCCAAATTGTTAACTAATTTGTTACATGCTGAAAATATAGCAGGAGGTATCATAGAAGAGCAGAAGGTATGTTACAGTAAACTAAGGTATTCTATTTACCTTAATCGATATTGGGTTCGTAGAATTTTACGCTTTCCTCATATTTTAAATGTGTGAAATGATTGTTAGATTTTACACAATATTTTCTGTGTTACTACTTGTGCATCTCATTCTAAATGGAATGGATTAACAATATTATGGACAAGAGTAAACAGTTCCACAGTTTTTAAATTTTATATTACTTAAAAAAATAAGTCTTTTAAATAGGTTGTTTTTTTTTTCAATTTGTGTTCTGGCTTCAGCTAAGTTCAGCTAATTCATGTTAGTTTTGTGTAAGATGAAGGGTAAAGAAGATGAGGTGATAAATTGAGAAAGGTAATAATCATTTCCAATTATTTTTCACTTGATTCTCTATGTTGTTCTATATAGATAGCGTTGCCACATTATTTTATTTCAAGAAGGTAGGTAATAACCTCCTTTTCCCATGAATTTTGTTACTCATGGGCACAAAGGCTGCCCAAAGATAGAGGCTTCGTGGACCATGGAAGTCCCCAATAATATCTTCATAAGGTCCTAACAAAGGTACTTGTTGTTGGTATAGAAATTTTTTAATTCTCTTTCTTGATTGATTGTACAATTTTTTGTTGAAATGAAGCTTCTCTTTCTGAAAACTAAATGCTACAAATGTTATAAGATAAGCAGAAGAAGCAATAATAAGAGCTTTGTAAAATTAAGGAAATTAGTAAACATCAAGAGCTAAACAAAGTTGATGTGTATAACACATTAGCTCAAGAGAATAGGTTGTGAAACCAGTAGTCCATAACTACTTCCATCCAACATTATCGTTGTTCAAACATAAAAATTCATTCTTACTCCAAAAACACACTACAGTCTACAATTTTTTATTGATGCAGGTAAGTGTTTGTTTTGTTTGTTTTTGCCCTTTGTCTATTTAAAATTACCATGAATGTTTTGAGAATTATAAAAATGTAAGTTATGGAATATAATCTCTTTTTTCCATTGATATCACTAGTTAACATATAAGTTAATTGTGATATACATATATATCATGGCAAAGATATCAAGATGTTCAGTGTTACTTACTAATCATTCAAAAACCTTTCTTCTTATCATAAATGCATCTTATATAGGTGTAAAGTATCCCCTGTGTAAATTTCTAACAGTAACAATAAACATCCCAAGTACAACATGGCCATAGTACAGCTGTATTAAAAGTTCTAAGATTTGTAGTTTGTTGAACCTAATGTTTAGTTGTGTGTTGTAATTGTGGAATGATCACTGAACAGAGAGATTCACTTTTACTAATCATCAAATTACAACTAAACAACTTAATGTTTTCCATAAACTATCAAATTTTACTCAAATTCTACATTGCTGTTTTAAAATTCTTGTATCACCTAGAAACAAGAAATCTCTATTCTACATTCAATGAATTACTCATTGTGCTCGAAGCCTTCAATTTTCCTCTGATCTTGCACCAACATATATGCCATATCATGCTACTATATACATATGGTAGCATGTAAATATCAAAATATCTTTTTATGTCATCTTTTGAAAATCTTTTATCCTTTTAGATCTCAATGAGCCAAAATAATGAAATACTAAGCATGTAATGATTGGCGATTGGAATTATTCTCAAAATGGTTTATAATTTTATTTGGGGAAGAAATATCACCTTTAAAATCACAATTCTCCCATGATTGTCTCTCTGATATACCTAAAGGTGATGTCCTGACTCCTCTTATAATTTAATTTAGGTTAGGCCTATAATTGTATATGCCACCAGTGTTTGGGACCCGCACAAAGTGGATCTAAATAATAAACTCAAAGGGGAACTAAGAAAGGCGGCTAGGTACATAACCGGAAAGCACAAGAAGGATGAAAGTGTTGGTTAAAGTTAGAGCAGCTAAGATAGGAATCATTGTCGTTGAGACAGATATATCGTGAGTATTTAATGCGTTGAATTCCAAAGATAGATGGGATGAATTATGAGGGAGTTTCCATTCTCTAACTATAGAGGGTGCAGCAATCACTGCTTAAAAATAAAGGAGCATGAACAGTAAACCAATGTGGTGAAATATTCTTTTATCAATGAAGGTATAAGGGAATGGAATGCATTACCTGGAGAACTTCTCGCTCCAATGCCAGTGAATGTTAAAAATTTTAAAAATATGCTTAGAAGATTATAAAATTTAAATTGTTATGTATATGTATATATAAGGCATAGTTTTAATCACCTTATTATCCTTAGAATAAGAAAATAGTTCCAGGTTGTACAATTAAATTATGTAATAGCCGACTGTGTCTGGTGGAGGTGTTTGTATATTGTTTATTTGACTTGTTTGAATGATTGTACTAAATGGGCCTATTGTGATTGTAAAGATGTGTACTGTCCACGGGAGGTTTTCGGAGGGGTTTCCCTCCTGTCCTTGGGCGTATGCCAGACAGATTGTATTTTTATATCCCCCTCAACGGTTGCCACCTGGTAATTGTACCAAATTGCAGCATATAGATTAAATAAATAAATAATCACTGGCTAATTAGTTATGGGGGGCGTCATTAGTCTCAGAGAATAAAAAGCTCAATGTTGCTTACAATTGATAATATTTATCTTGAGAAACAAACACTTGATTCAACTGAAAAAAAGCTTGATGCAAGTGCTATTGCTGATTGACCTGCCTCATAGGTAAAATCAATAATGCCCCTATGCATCATCAGTTCATATCTCTTGATATTGATATATATATTGATCCTTTATTGACTAGATTAGGCCCATGTGAACCTCTCCTTTACTTGATCTTATATCTCGAAATAATATGTACAGAGATAAAAGAAAAAAGAAAGAACAGTGAAGGAAAAATCTTTGCAACTGAAAGTTGACAATTAAATTTTAAAGTAAACTCTCAAAAGGTAAATGTAAAAAAGATGGATTGTTACAAAGCAAATGACATTTAAAATCTCTTGATAACAATAGGAAACAAATGAATAATAAGAACATGCTCATCCTAAAATTAAGATTATTAACTTATAATGATAATTTCAAAAAGAGGCATTTAGTGAATCAGCCATTGTCATCTCAGAGAAATATTTTGTGCAGAGAGTAAACAGAGATAAAAATACAATAGATGAAATATGTAGCAGTTCAGATAATTAATAGAATAATATTGTATAGTACTAAAGATATCGAATGGATTATGTAAAACAAATCCTTCATTTATTACTTCATTCATTGTCACATTCAGGTCACTTTTTCAAGATATTCTTATCCTTGATGTGCAGCTGCATTCTGCCAATAAAGCAATGAAGCTACTTGAATACTTAATATCAATTGAAAAATCATTGCAGAGGTCAGATTTTTGACAATGATGGAGATCTTAAGAGTGCAATGCATATGTTTTATTTTCTGGGGTATAGGGAAAATTACTTTCTGGGTAACTCTTAAAATATCATATAGCATTTATTTTGTATATTTACTTAGAAAATGTAATGGTAAAGAGTTGAAAAACAAAGAGAATTTTAAACAGGAGAATTCAAAAGCAAAAATGTTTGTAAATGTATTCATTAGGAAAAGAGTTCTGTAGTTATTTACATTTACATTTAAACCCTGCAATCCACCATTGGCACGTTGCAGGGGTTGTAAAACACCGAAATCCCAATCTAACCTGGAGAGCTATTAGCTTCTCTAATACTTTGCAGGAAAACTACCAAAAGTAACTATCTTTCCTGGCAACTACTTCCCTGTATCGCTTTTTTGTTTTCTTCCGATGATCGTGTAAGTTTGTAACTGGGACAACAATATCAGTTATCTCCTCCCCAAAATTGGTAGTGATAAATTTATCAAAAAGCTTCCGCCGATATTCTAGTCTTCTATCACTAAGAGAGTTCCCCTTTAGGGATTCTAACCTAGAGTACTTAATTTAAGATATCAATTGCAAGTATATTTTCATTCACATTCTTAGACTGTGAGGCATAATACTACATTTGTCAAATTCACTCAGAGGATGCTTCTTGGATACTTCCATCTACCTATCTTCTATCTGCCCTTATTTTTCCTTTGACTTCTTGTAAAAGGATAATCTTTGCCACTCTTTAGCTCATTCATTTCAATCACAAAAACTGAGATTAAGACAAAGGCAAAAGATGTTATATATCATAAAGGGTAGGATTAGTTACCAAGAAACAAAAGAAATGGCATTGAATAGAGAATATTGAGACACTTAAACCTACCATGAAAGGTGGAACTTTTATGTATGTAATCACTATAAAAGAATGTACCCAATACATTTTGGAGTTTGAATGAAGATTTGTTCTATTAATGTGGATCTTTTTTATAGTTTGTGGTGGAAATAAAGTTTCTTTTCCTATTGCTAACACTTGAGTAGAATTGAATACAGGAGAGGATGTTAAGAATAAGGTTTAACATCCTCTGTTATGGATTTCCACACGGTAAAGCCTGACACAATCGATTTTATTTGAATACAGGACAATGTATTAGTTATCACTATGATAAAAAATATCCTTATCTTTGAAAATTTCATCAGTATGCATTTTCGTTTTTCCTTGCATTTTTCCTTCCTACCCTTTCATTCATATTTGTTTTGAAATTTACGAACATATGCTATATTTAAATCAATGATTTCAGTGAAAGTGTTAAAATCTTAAAATTATCTTCTCTTAACTTGCATATCTTAATGTTGTTCACTTCTTTGACAGCACATGACTTTTTTATCATGCAACTATTCACATATGTTTGTATAACTAGTAAAAAATATATCACATTGAATTGTGAAATGGAGTGAAACCAGATGTATTTTACTAGTCACGAACAATCCCCTTTTAGTGATCAAGAAAGTCAGAATCTGAAATAGATGTAAAGTTTTCAAGTAGATTCTCTCCTCGCGAACAAAAGGAAAATAACTGCACAATCACTCTTGCAATCACTGTGATTGGAAACACTAAAGCTTTCTGAAGCCAGTTGCACTTGATAAGTTGGAAGTTACATAATGGTTTTGGTAAATAAATGTTTGTGGATTTGGTGTAGTTTTAATAAGATAATTTATTGAGAAATCCACAATTTTGTGTGTGGAGATAAAGAGGTAAGTTCAGAGGCATAAAAATCATATCTGCCTAATTCATATTCTAAATTTAAAGGTATATGTGGACACCTTTTCAGAATTGGAAACAAGATCAATCAATACGTAATAGTTGAAAAAATGCCTTACTTTAAATAATAATCTGACATCAAATGGTTTGATTTCTGAGCATTATAAAACCTTCATTTTATAATATGCATTTGCTATGGGTCAATTGTATTGGAATGAAAGTCAAGTTTCAGTATCTGCCAGTAAAGTTGTACTTCCATATGTTTGTTACCAGGAAAATTTTGAGTATTTAAAGGAAGTTTTACTATGTTAAGGAAGCTTTCCATTTGTTTATATCTCGCTCTTTAGCTTCTTCTAGCACTGATCCCTCATCTATTTATGCAAAATAAATTGTATATTAATAATAATTTAAACATGAATAAGAGTGCCTCTTTTGAAATACTTCTCTTTCATGCATTTTGTATTGGCATGGCTTGCATTGAATCTTTTTGCATGAATAAATTGATATTTCCCACGACTAATATAATTGTTTTACAAACTATATAGCAATTTTTTAAATTGATTCACAATTATTGTAATTGCAGTGACTCATTTAATCATGCATCAAAACATTGGTATAAAATTGATGGTGTATGCCTTGACTTGGTGATATTCCATGACAATCGGTACCAGAACCAAGCTGAATGTAATTTATTTGTACAATACCACAGAAACAAAGATGTATGGCCATGGTTTCAAAACAGGCCATCATCTACAGGTACAAATGCAGATTTACAATTCAAGTCTGTATTTGTACCTGAAGATGATGGCCTGCATCGAAACCCAGGTTGTACGTCTTTGTTACTGTGGTATTCTATAAATAAATTACATTCAGCTTGCTTCTGCTACTGATTGATATTTGTATAATTCATGTTATCAGCCATACAAAGCTATTATAATGAGATTATGCAGTATCTGAGTGTTTGCAATATTAAGTTGAATACCATGCTTAATAATTGCAATATCTCATTCCAGGGGCTTTAGGCAAATATGTTGTAGCATTTAACTTTTAGTATTCATCCTAATATAAGTTAGATTGATTTCTGGTCTATATAGAGATATATTTTCAAAATTTACCTTTAATGGATATTACCAGTGATCCTAACTTTTTACTATGAGTTTATGTGGAAACGAGGGATTGCTGTTATTATTTTTTTATGTAATATTCTGAATGATTTCAATTGATATTTGATAATATATTCTCAAAAAATTTCTTATTTCTCAAAATTTTTATATTACTCGTTAATTCCTCCAGGTAGCTGTTATAAATTATAGCTATTTCTGTGAAAGATTTTCATTATCTTTACAAGTAACGAGGGGATCACAATTTGATTTAAGATGATACCAGTTTTCATTTCTAAATCTTGTTATGCTATCACTAGCCATGCTCTGCCAGGAGCACAGTGAAGCAATTAGAAGCTTCAAAGAAATTGGACTTGGGTAAATTCTCACCCGTTTTCTGAAATAACTTGTTGTAGAGGTGGACCAAGGCCCTCCTGCTCCACAAGGGCCTGCCTCACCTGACTCAACAACCTCCTCCTTCCCGTCCACCTCATCCTCTTCATCCTCCTCTTCACCCTCCTCCCCTGCATCCCCTCTTCCTGGCGAAACAATAGGAATGGCCAGTGGATGTGGCGGCTTGAGAGAAAGAAGGGCATGCGAGCACTTCAAGAGTGGCGAGCGTCGGTTATGTGGTGGAAGTCAGCTTGCCGTTGAGCGGATGCTGGAGTTTGGTCGAGAGCTTAATCACATGAGTCTGAGTCTCAGGAGGGAAGATGGCAAGAGTGAAACAAACAAGAAGATGCTGGAGGTTGGTGTAACTGCGCTCCAAATCGCCTTACTTACTCATCCCACTGCTGTATTTTTTATCTCAAGGTTTTCTTAGCTTGAATTTAAAAACGTATGCACTGGTTGTAATTTTCCATGGTATCACATACAAAATATGTCAAATTTCTTCTAAATTCAGTTGCAAAATTCCTTGCTTAAATTACAGAAACCCTATATTATTCACTGGAAACTTTTAAATCTGATCATGTTTTAAGTTTATTTATTATTATTTTCTAAAACTTTACATCTTTTACCATGCATTACATATTTATTTTGGTAGATTATCAAATAGTATATGTTTTATACGAGGATAATAATGTATTATTCATGTTTTAGGATGCCTTCAGTCTACTCGCATATTCTAATCCATGGACCAGTCCTGTTGGTTGGCAACTAGACCCTGTTCAGCGTGAGCCTGTGTGTGCAGCTCTGAATTCTGCTATTTTAGGTTTGCGTTTGTTTATTCTCTCGTAATTTTAATGATTTTGAATTTTAGCTGGGTTTTTTTCAATTCGGTTTGTCTTAAAAAAATTGTGGTTTTTCAGTGGATGAAACTTTCTTCTTAGGACTTAAACCTTTTATTTTTTTCCTCTCAATGTATAAAAATTAGCTTTCATTTTTAAGTCCAAATATTACAGTTACATAGAAAAAATACTTAAGAAGAAATGGGAGGAAATTAAGAAAGAAGCATTGAATTTTCCATAATTCTCTGGTAAAAAAGATGATCAGAAAGATGAAAGTATATTAATACCAATGCTGTATAGACTACAATATCTATTGACATTGTAATTAAGTTTTGAGGTTTGTTTTTCATTATTCTAATAGTTTTTATTATTGCTGAATCTTCATTCAGGCTCTCTTGTAATTAATGTATTTATATATGTATAACATGCACATTTTCCAAATGTTTAGGCCTGAAATTCAGCTTGTGTGTAATATTCATACATTACATTTTTTTTATTTAAATTTAATTTAGAAGATTTATGTTCATTTTTCACTAAGTTTAAGTTTATCTTTTTTAGGTATTTTATGGTATTTTACTTGAAAATTACATGAAAAATAACTTGAAAAAGAGATTTTTATCTTTACTAATAATTTTTGCTAAGCAAATTGTAATAATGGACAAGCTTTTGTGATTTTTGGTAACTGCTCTACAGAGTGCATTGTGCTATTCAAAATCTTATAATTAAATTTTATATTTTTAATTCCAATTTCCTTCTTAAAATCATGCTGTGTGTTATACAGCGATTGTTGTTATGAGCCAATAGCCACATATGGAGTGGCTCACTTATCAATATCAATCATTGCAATTCCTTTTCTTGTTATGAAAGAATAACTTGTTGTGGAAGTACTGATTTAATGAACTTGTAAAATCTAAGTGATAAAAAATACAAAATCAGGAATATTAAATATAACAGTAAGCCACTAGATGTAATATTGTATTTGTAAATGTATTCATCTGCTTCCTGCACAATTGTCTGTAATTGTATATTTTGTAACTCTTATCATAATTCTTCTTAGTTATTTTTATGTCAAGTTAGTGATTAAAACTCAATGCTAAATTTTTTTACCAAATATAGCAAACGATAGTATTGGTCCTCTAATAGCAGATTTTAATTATTAAATATCTCAAGAAATGAAGAATCAATTGATATATTGAACCATATTTTAGAATAAAGAATTTAGTCTAGTATAGATAGGAATTCCGATGAACTTAAAATTCATTAATGAGGTTTTAGGCCTTCTAATAAGTTTAAATACAATATTTCACTTGCTTTATTTAATGTTAGTGATTTAAGTTCTCTTTATGTGAATTGATTATCAACTTTATTGAAAACAACGGGAAGTCTTCAGTAATTCTAGTATTCTGTGATTGGTATGGTTGCTATTATAGTATTTGATTAAAAATATGTTTGGATTTTTTTTACATTAAATTTTGGTTGATGAAATTTTTATAGATCTAAGAAGTTAGAAACAATTTATATTTTATTGAATGCAATAAAAATTTAAGTTGTAGGGATAATACCTAGGTGTAGGTGTTCTTCCATTATGCATTTATCGTAAGTTTGTGTTGTACAATCTTCAGAATGAGATATAGTGAAATCTTCTGAGTCTGACGTTTAGGCTTTTTTATGTGCCCTTTATAAATTTTCAGGCACACCATGAGATAATTCCTTGCATGAAAATTTCACACATTATTTGTAGTGACTCTGCACAATAAACAGCGTTTACTATTGTTTCTGTTGTAAAAGTGTAAGCTTATTCTTAATCTTCAGTACCAGCTACTTCAGTTTGCACATTTATCTTGATTACAATTAAATGTAATTTTACTACTGGGAAGACTTAAGTTTAGCCTCTCCTTGCCAAATAAGCCTATCACATGTTGTATGGATAAAAAAAAGAGAGAAAATATTTTTTAAAGGAAAACTTTATTCAAGAATTATATTAAGTTTTTACCTGGCAATATCTTTTTAATCAGTGTTTCTTAACTCCTTCAGCTGCTAGCTTCCAAAATGTGTTTATTTATGTAGGCTTGAGCAATGTAATTTTCAATCATATACAAGGCTCTTAGGATCTCTATTTTCTATAAATATCTAATTTGTTTATCCATATTTTGTAGAAAATTTAGGAAATAAGTTGCTGCAATAGAAATATAATCAAACTCATATAGAGCTGTAAAGATGTTCATTAGATAAGAGTTGGAATATGCAACTGAGTACTTATTAGTAATTCATTTGTAGCAAAAGCCTTGGACTCCCCAGAGAAAACTTCCTGTATGTCCATCATTGGAGCACTCCTGGTTATAACCACTGCTCCAGATAACACACACAATTGGTTTTCTTTAGCCCCATGCTTTGCTGGCGATACAAAAATGTTTTTCAGTTTGCAAAGACTTCAAATCAGATTTACCTAGCTGCAAGCCTCCAAATGTATTTTTTAAATATATACTAAAGATGGTACTACTACTACTAAATGTAGGTAATGAAGTCATTTGAAGTTACTGAAGAAGGATTTATCCAATTTTAAATTAATTAATTTTTAGAAAAGTTAAATATTATGTTATGTTTAGAAGATATGATAGTTGTTTCCCTATCTTTTGAGCTTCTCCTCAATCTCACTTATTGATTCTAACTTTGCAGTCCCTGAAATCAGGGACAACCAACTGATCTCCATGAGTAATCATCCCTATGACTATTTGCAACATACAAAATATCCATTATTGATCTTCAGATCATTTGCACATATTGACCAGGTCTCAACTGAATTAAATGTTTACCTTCATAATTGTCATTGATCAAAAATAGAATAAGATTGTGCTATAAAATAGAGAGGAATACATCAATATGTTTTCATGTGAACATAGGTGTAATTTATAACACCCAGCATGAATAAAAGTTCTAATTTGGAGCCTAAACAATTTCATCAGCTGACATAAAATGTTATTATAAGTATATGACACTTAACATCACTGTTAGCTTCACATTGTTTTCACAGTTTTGTGTGTTACCTGATTATTTTGTTGATATTAGTACCTCATTTTCTTCAACTTCATCATGGCCCTTATAGAATATGTAGGCAGGTAAATAATTTAAGAATTCAAGATTATGGGAAAGGAGGAACGCATTTAGCATGGCATTAGCATTATTTGATACTCACTGACAGAACATGGATGGAACACAGAGCTTCCAAACAATAACCCAGTGTGTCGTAGAGCATAAGTTGAGAAGCTGCAGTTTTTAACATGGGATTACATTATATTTAATTTTAAAAATGTGATGCAGAATCACTTGATGTGTACATTTTGACAAGGGAAAAGACGAGAGTTGCTGGCAGAAAGAAAGACAATATTGAAAAAGGCAACTATGCTAATGCAGTGATGTGTCACAATCAGAAGTCCCATAACTTAACAGTCAAAGTTATGATCAAATTCTATGAGTATATGACATTGCACAGCATAATTGATGTTTTATTTTGTTGCTTCATGGACTCTTCTGTTGAATTGTGCTTTTTGGGATGAGGAAATTATTCTGTTTTTGTGTTTGATTATTTTTCTCATGTATATTATTTTGTGTGCACGTAATCATGGAAAAAGTTGGAATCTAATGTTTCATATGGTAATATATGGAATCATGCCTGGAATATGGCATTTGCTATGAAAGAGATTTGAAAATGGCTTCCTGGAAGTCAGCAAGTTGATTCTTTACTCACCAAAGAATTGGTGCTGAATTGCAAGACAGTATAACTGCAAGATATGTTTTTGTGAAATTTATTGATAAACTCTTATGAAAAATATTAACGACATTCTTTTTTATCACAGAATCTAGCAACCTTCCAAGGAGGCCACCTTTAGAGGTAGCAATGGCCCATGCTCGTGAGCTGGTGCATCTCATGTCTGCATCTGGGCTTGGCTCCTGTGCCTTTGCCAGTGTTGATGATCTCCTGAACCACTGATGCTGTGCTAAATTTATGGTGGCATTAGGCATCTATTTCCTAGCAGTGCAGCCGTGTCTTGATTAGTGGATAGATTGGAGAACTGATATCAGAAAGGATGGAGCTGCATCAAGTGGTCTGCCTCCTCTGATTGTGAATATCACCATCTATTGTGAATGTGACCGTGACTCTAAAAAGATCAGCTAAGGTTGTGATCTGTGTCGATGCTCCTGGCTACTGTTGAAATGCCTCGGCCAATTGCACCATGGTTTAAGCATTACCTTCGTGACTATTATAAGCATTCAAATCCTCCCTGGAGGTCTTAAGACTGCTACTGAAAAGTTAGTGTTGGATATGGATGTCCAAGAGTACCAAAATCAAGGGTGATTTGAACAATATTCTATCCTCTTCTTTCCTCTCTTGGCATCAGCTGGCAGGTTGTTAGATCATGGATGACTAGAAGAGTGAGGTATCCGAGACAGTGTTTTACCCTTAATCATTAAAACAATGCCATCTTTGAAATACCTTGCCACAACTAATTCCTTCTGTCCTCCGGAGAGTTGGGAGTCATCACTGCCACAGCCAAAGAAACTCCTGTTAATATTTAAAGCATCCAAAATAAGGGTCTACAAATGCTGAACTCCACCAGTTGAGATTGCTTCTTTAAATGGATTTCCAAATATAGAAGTTTGATTTTATGTGGGAGTGATGGCAGCATAAGTTATGCAACGTCTTCCTTCATTCATAGATAAGATGGCCTGAGTTGTCACTCTATGAGAAAATCTTGTCTTTGGATAGAAGGGTATAGAAGAGAACCTCTCTCTCTCTCTCCGAGTGTATCTCTTCTAACTGAGCTTGAAAATTTATGCCCAGTTCCCTTCTCTTGACATGGTGGGTACTTGTACCTTGGCAGAAAAAGATCCCAGGCTTTAGTAAATGTTGGTATAAAAGAGTAACATTCAACATGTAACTTTCTGTTTTTGAAGATTGACGTAATGTTTTGCTTGTTATTTAATTTTAACATATTTTTATATTTGATCTGGAAGTATGATTTATTTTTATCGATTTATTATTATAGAAGGAGTGAAAATTCCCTATAGCAACTCATTGTTTTTGTATCCCTGTTACTATTCTCTTTAATTAGATCAATTTTCTATTGGTTACAGAATTTGTTTAGTATATCGACAATCACATCATTAATTTTCAATAAGTGCCTACCAAAGATGTCTGTTTTCTAGGCAGTGTACTGTCATATCTTGTCAAATTCTCAATTTGTAATGTTAGATTCCTGGCATTCTTAAGTTTAGAATGTCTTCAATGTGTTCAAGCATGTTATAATTTAAAATCTGTGTGTCAGCAACAATAACTTAGTTTTATTGGAATAAGTTGAGAAACGTTTCCACATAAATTTTGCTTCAATGAATTATTAATGGAAAATCAAATCTCGTTCAATCTCTGCTTAACCAAATATACAGACAGTCACTTTAAATATATTACTTTGTCTTCATAGGAAAAATTATTTTTATCACATATTGTAAATGAATGTTGTGTTTTAAAAGTATGTCCATTTTGAAAAATCTTTCTTGTACATATTAAATTTTCAAGAATGTGCCAAGATCATTTCATTTATTCTGTAAAACTGATATTCACTGTACAGTTATTTTAATCTTTGATTCGAATGTTACTCTTTATTCTAGGAAAGAGGCAAGTAGGTAATACATTTTATCAAAGTACAGTCTTGTCTTATAATCCATAAAAATTCTGGGATTATGTGAATGGAGTAATAGGATGACTGCTTTGTAATAAGTAAAGGACATTATGTGTGTATAAAATATTCTTGTTTGTGTGAAAAAGGATATAGTAGTTTTGATTTTATTGAAGATAATCTGAAGTTGCCCTTCACACTTCTTAAATAGAAAAGTGGCAGTTTTAAATTAATAAAATTAATAATTGTGTTTTCACTAACCAGATTTTTTTGCCTTTACCAATCAATGTGCATGCCTACAAGGGAATTTGCTCAATTTGAATAGTTTTTTAAGAAGTTCTGCATTTTAAAATTGGATAGCAATATATTATATATCAATAAGTTTGGCAAGTATCATAATCAAAAATATCAGATAGGTAACTTCTTATAATTATGATTTGGCTTGAGAAATGATAGTATTTTGTTGGATCCTTATTCTGCTTCGAGTAAAGGTAGAAATCTTCTTGTAATACTTTTATCATATTTTGAAGGAATATATAAATTGCCTTTCTCAAAGACAGCCAGTTGTTTAATAAGAGAATATTTTTATACATAGTCATATCTTGAATTTGTTTGAATGATTTGTGAATCCATCTCTTGATTCTCATTTCCCTTAATTGGCAGATATTATGGATTATTAATAAATAAATAAATGTAAATTCTCTTGTTTATGCCGATTTCCATTTAAAATCAGGAGATAAGGCATTCTTGATTAGTCAAACCAATATGAAAGTATTATAACCGTTATCCTTCACTAATATAAGGCTAATATTTTATTATTCTTTAATTCCCATCACAGTAAAGGATTGTGTGAAGAATTGTCGAATGTTGTTTATTAATATATTTAAATGGAAATGATTGTTCATTTATTTGTGAAGAATAGTATGCGTTCTTGGATTTACTTTTATAACCCTTTGTATGTAAACAAACTCAGTTGTGATGAAACTACTGAGAAACTTTCATTTTCAAGGAAGAATAAAAAAAGACGCAAATAACTAACTTTGTTCAGTTTTCATAGCTACGATTAATATATTTATTAATTTTAGCCCCAGAAAACATTTCGGAATTACACTGGTAGCGAATTGCCTGCAAATAATTACGAAATTAAAATGGCGACCTACGAAGTGCAGCTACTGGGGTATAGATGGCAGCGTAACACACTTCCGCAACTCTTCTTATGACGTCAACTTGTACCGTAGCTATGGTAACGAGGCGGGGTCTTAATCAGAAAAGATAAATTTTTAAGATTGAAGATATTATGACATTTCCCTCAATGCTGTGCTAATCATCATCATCGATACTTCGTTTATTCATCAAGAATAATTTATGAGGTATAACAAATAATCTGCATTTTTCTGTACGGTTATATTTTCATCAAAGATTGATATCTTAGTTAATGTGCACAATATCCAGATATATATCATCGAGAAGGATATCGTTCATAACATCCCTAATGCAGGACGCCGGAATCTCAACGGAATAACGAGCCTCATTCGAAGAGTAGGAGAAAAATTATCTCACGGAAAAAAACTGCTGAGATAATTCAAAAATAATTATTATACACTGGTGCCGTAATGGCAGGTAATTTCCGATTCTCATGAAAGGATGCTGTATCAGCACTGCGTGACCCATCACTAGAGCAGCCAACGCCATCCAGTGAACAGAGCTGGCTGGGCCGGAGGTGGGTAGTTATCGGAGGGGAAGGAGCGTGGCACCGGGGTGTGGGGTCGTGAGGCTACAGTTAAGTAGAAAGGGTGGGGTAACTGAGGAGTGGAGGGAGAACGAGTGAGGAGGGGGAGGAAGCAGGAGCCTGAGGAGGGTAAGTGTAGGGGAGTGGGTCTGAGAGACCAGCAGCCGGCGGGAGCAGGCGCTGGAGGTTACCCGAAGAGGATCGTAGAGCATGTTTTTCAGGCTGACTCAAAGTCTGAGGGAATAGTAATGTCACCGTGCGCTTCGTCACGATGTGGTGAATGAGTTCTGTCGAGTCCTAGCGCACGCAGCTCCAGCTCCGAGGTAGCGTTTCATCAGGTTTGCTTAATAGTGTCTAGTGCGCGTGTGTGAGAAAGGGTGCGTCTCTCCCGAAGCCGGGCTCCCGAGTGAGTGCACGATACCTCGAATAATTTCGTCGAACTGTCCGAAAGGAGCGCCCGAGGAAAAATATACTGTTCGTTCGTTAGTGGATTCGCGACTTCTGAGGAAAAGCGCCGAGGACCCGAGAATTTCCGCGGAGGTGAGTGCGACCGGCTCGAGGAAAGAAATCTACGAACGCATCTCCGAGAGAAGAGGGAGGAGAGAGAAAAGGCGAAGAATTTGGGTTTTTTAGGACCCACCCTAACGGCGCAAGGAAGATCAGTGGCAACCACTCCCATTTTCCTCCCGCCTCTCCGCCCTGCTCGCCCCCTTCCCGCTAACCCTATTCCATCCTAGCCGTGGCGAAGCGGTTTTAACGAAAGGGAACCGAACGGATTTACCGATTTGGCCGAAAATCGAGAGGGCGGAATTTTTCCACTCGTCGTCCGCTTCCTCGCGGTCGTGATATTGTGGTTTCCGGTTAAGTTGTTCGTGTGATCGCGCCCCGTGCCTGTGCCGTTCCTACCTCCGTTCTGCCGGGCCCATCACGCCATATTCGCTCCATCCCGTACCACGATCCTGAGGATATATTCGCGCAGAGTCGAAAAGAGTGCTAGCGGCCATCGACTACACCCTCGGTCGTCCGAACTCAGGGGCAAGCCTCCTCGCCTGCCCAGGGAGAAGGCAACGAGGCTGGATGTTGTTGGTTCCTTGACGCCTGTCGTACAAGAGAGGACAAGAGCCACGGCTGCTCGGACCGTGCACCCGGCGTGGCCACATAGGGGAAAAGGGAGAGGTTGGCGGTGACTGCCTAGGGCGGGCGGGCGGTGCGTAAAGGTGGCAGGAAGGGGTGTCGACGGAGACGGTGGTTGTTCTAGGCGATATTTGTGGGCGTGTGGGTGCCACGGTGGGAATATGGGGTGTGCTATGTCGGCTGAGGAAAGGGCCGCCCTGGCCCGAAGCAAACAGATAGAGAAAAACCTAAAGGAGGACGGAATTCAAGCAGCTAAGGACATAAAGTTATTACTTTTAGGTAAGTGGTGATTTTCCTTTCGTCCCGACTAAAGAGGTGGGCGTGTTTTCCATCATTTTGGGATCCAGTGCTCTCTGTTTCGCTCGATTGCGGTGCGTGCATCCACTTCTATTTTCGCCGCCCATAAGTTCGGCTTTTGACAAATCTCCGCCCTTCCAGCGAGCTCGTCATTTTCCGTGGCGTCATCGCTTCTCCACGGCTCTTTTTTCCGTGCATTTTTCGGCAGAAATCTCTTTATCAATCCCTCTCCCCGCCGATATCCCTCTTCCGAGGCACGTTTGTCAGAATTACCTACATCCTCCTTTCGTCCGCCATCGTGGGTTTTCCTTTCGATTAAAAGTTACCCCGGGTCCCACACCCTTCCCACTATTCTTGCCGTTCCCCTCCCCTACCGAGTGCGGCAAGTTCGATTCTACGACTGGGCGGGGCCAAGCGCATGTGTATGCGAGAGAGAGGGGAAGGCGATCTCCCTCGGATGGTTTAACGAGTTTTGTGCCATGAAAATGCGAAGATCTCATATGAATGGACCGGTCCGAATCAGTGGGTAATCTGCACCATTTCGGATTCACGATCTATAAAAAATGATAATGCCGGACACCCATTTCGGGCCCCGGAATATAAATATTCGGCGAAAGGGCCGGCTTTCCTTGTTTTATGGTGGCTCGTGGAGGCGTTTGCCTGCCGGGAAGGCGGATTCAGCGCGAAAACGATTTTATAAAAATATCTAACGAACAGTGTAGTATTAAGCGAAGGATTCGGCGTGCAGCCGTATTTGTTACGTCGCTCGTCTTCAGGGCAATCATATTTATTGTTTTTTAACAACACTCTAAATGGCTTATTAAATTAAAGTATTCTTCTCGATTAGGAAGAGGTGCAATCTTTAATTTTATAAATACTTGTTACTCGTGTATGACCAACGGAAGGAGATTTAGTCATTACTAAAATTTGCATCCTGATATTGCATTTCACTATATTCTATTCCGCTTTTCGAGTGTTTTCATTCCATCATGGCGTCGTGGCAACAGTTGCTAAGGCGATGACGTCACAAGGAACCGACTATTGACCCGTGGAAAGTTAACAGGTTGTGCCCGAGATATTTATTTGTCATAATGAAATGTTCCTGATAACGCATCCGTATATTTTATTCTCTGTTCGCTTCTCGGGTTAAAATAATGTAGCTTTGAGTATATCTCGGCGCCTTGTCGATAGTAAAATGTCTCGGAGCAATGGGTACATCCAGCACGATCGCCATTTTGGTTTATGAATCATTGGTTAATGAATTGTGCCTTTTAATTCTCCGGGATGCATCCAAAATTATTATAAGGTGTTATTATTTACTCATAAGCGTCTTTTAATCTTTGCTAAGTCTGAAAATGAGGTGAAGGAACACAGATTAGTGAGATTTGGTTTCCATAGAACAGGTGAAAATATCGGATTTATACAGTGTTTAAAATTTAAAATAACCACCTATTTAATCACGCCAAGAGAATTTGCTCTTTTTCTGAAATTTTAAAGTAATACTGTGCACATCCCTCGATAATATGGTCGGCTACTTCGAAAATTATAATTTGCGAATTTGAGTAATGACCCTCCCAAGATGGTCATCGCACCCTCTCTTTTGTCAAATAAAATCATCTGAATCTAATTTTATCTGGGCACTTATCTTTACGTATTTGTTCTTTCCAAATTTGATATCCCCCGAGTTAAAAATCTTCCCTTCTGTTGATTAACGTTCCAAGTAGCTATCGTAACGATATTTGCTGTATCATATTATTTGAGTTTCACAAATATCTATTTTGCGAAAATTTAGATGGTCATACTGCAGGAAATGAAAATCGATATTCATAAATATTTTTGGTAAAACCAATATGCAGTTATTAGTATAATTTTTCTTACTGAGCCTAAGATTTGGTTTTCATACACGTCGAAACAAGTGGAAAAGCTCGTTTGAATTTTATTTGTCTTTTCCCATCTGTTGCAAATTACCTTTCAATTGTTTTCCATTAATTCCATGCTGAGTTGTATACGTATATGAAATTTTCTAAGAGAGTTGATGAAGAGACCCCATTTGACGGAAATATGGCCGTAGTTGTATTTTATTTTTTGTCGAGAAAATTAGCGTTTAATATATTTCGCTTATTGTTGATAAACATTCTTGCATCAAGAGCATAGCCTTGATTGTCAAATGTGACTGTATGTTGAGTTGAATGACCCCGTGTAACGGCTAAATATTCGCTGCCAGGGAGTGAACAGGCATGGTTATGAAGAAAGGCGTATGATTCCCGTGCTGTAGGGATAATTAATACATGGAATGCAGAGAAACCATCTCTAGATCTTGAGTTGCAACAGGTGAACAATTGTGCATTGCGTTGAAGCTCCGTATGCTACTCTGTCGCAGTATATGCTTCATCTCCCCTGCAGAAGAGAAAAATTAAAATCTTTGGGCGCTAATTTTATAAATCGATCATCAGTTGATATTTTCAACTCGTGTTTTTTCCACTACGCCATTCACGATCGATGTATGCATTCTCATGTAGAAGCTACTAAAAATAGAGCTATTTTATCTACTAATAATACAGAATGTATTCACAGCTATGTACCTCATACATTTTTATATTCTCATCCTCAGGTATATCATTTCTGTATGTTGTGAAGTTGAGCTGAATTCAATATTTTCTGAGAGTCCTTTACATCATACAAGCTTATGATTTGGGCATTTTCTGTATTTTGCGATGAATCTCGAGTTTTTTCCATAGCTTTTCCATCATGTTTAAAAATATTAAGATCACTAATCTGTCACGTTGTTAAATGGCTCATTTATTTTACCAGTTGTATAGTGTTTGTACTTTCCGGAAACATATTTAAGTATTCTGACTTACTAAGAGCTTGTTCATCACTCGATTGAATTTTTATCGTTGGATTCATCAATCTTAAGTATCCTGTTCTATTACTCGTTAACGATATCACATAAACTAGGTACCTAGTCGAAAGACGAAAGATGTAACATGAATGTACTCAGTTCTTGAGGGGCGTTGTTTTCTTAAACCCATATTTATGGAGATATTTTGTTAAAATTGATCTTCCTGCCAAAGGCCAAGTAAATAGAAGAAATCAATAACTTCAGGGAAACAAACACATATTGTTGCTACTCTGACCGTTCGTATGGACAGTTATTTAAAATGTTGCAATCAATTGTAAGGTTATAGTACGAATATGCAGCAGTTCTCGCGATCAAAATCTTTATGCCCAATACCACGCAAATTATTCATTCTCGTCTTCTGTCGTTAGAAATTTCAATTTTCATTTCGTTAAGTAGAGGTCATTAGTAGATGTATTCAATAAACCCAGAGAAATTGGTTGTTGGTTTATCGTTGAATTTCTTATCTCTAAAATTATGTGTTCAACTGTACTTTTGTAAGACGTTATCGCCCATTTGATCATAAAGTGTCAACTTTTGGAAAACCCATTCCAAATTGAGAAAATGTCTACAAAAATTCAGAAGTTGAAAGTTTTTCCGTGTCCTGAAGATAATTTTTATGAAAAAATGTTAATTAACTGGCTAATATAGTTGTTGTTGCATAATGCTTACCTCTTTGTAAGAACTTGTGAGAGGTCGTGACTAGAATTGTTTATCAGTAATGTAAGAATATGACTATTTACTGTGGAAGAAAGTTAAATTCTTTGAATAATCGCTCAACTTCCGATAGTGTATTCCTATATATGCATATGTGTGTATGTGTATATAACTCGCTTACTTGATAGAATATGATGTTCTTATTTGACGATAACCCAGCCCCGGCCAGCTAACAAACCCAGGCTTTATACTACTGACTGCACTGAGATGGAAATGAATAAGTAGAAATAGTAAAGATTATAGGAGCAGGAAATTTCTAAGTAATCCAATAATATTTATTAAACATTTATATTTTGCGATCATAACGCGATAGTACTGGCAGTAGACCATGCTATACACCGGTTGTTTGTAATTTTCGAAGAGTACCATGCTCATATGCATAAATAATGCATTGATATCATTTTGTATGGCCTTTCTCTGAGCAAATTTAAATATTTACTATTGTCGAGTTCGTTGCAATTTTTTTTTCTTTTCTACGGTAACTTCAACTTAAAAATTAGAGATTATGCAATTAATTCTATAAATATGGAATTTCATCTTTAGTGCACCATCTCATCATTTGCTATTAGTTTCGATTAACTAAAAACTGTCTCATATAAGTACTCTGAAATTTCTTTGAGTTGCCTAATTTCTTACAGTATTTTTACTCAATTCTGTATTAGTGGTATAGCGGGTTTATATAGGGTATAAAGGGTCAGCCCCTCGAGGTTCTGGGGTCAAATCTGGTTTGGGCCGTTAGTTTTTGTTCAGTAAGTGGTCATTACGAGAGTGATCATGTTAGGATAAAATTCAACCACAAGTTCGTCCTGGTTTTCTGTGTTTTGGACGTTATAATGGATAGTTACATGCTTATCCATGTACTGCGTTCTTCAGATTATTTTCGATTTCATCGTATACAGTGGTTAGTGTGGAGTGTTTTGCTGTGTGGGTGTAAAACGTGGAACTTGAAAAGAAGGAAGTGAAACGTTTGCAGGCCTTTTAGATGTGGGTGTGGCGTTGAGTCGAAAATATAAGTTAGGTTGATAGGGAATGAAATACGGTGGTGCTGGAGATGGATGGGGAGGAGAGGGCTTGAATTGAAGTAATCAAGCATCGACATAGGTGGGTCATGTATTGAGAAAAAGGACCTATTAAACAAATTATTTGAAGGCAGCATGCAAGGAATAAAAACAGAGGGTAGGGCAAATGCAGAAGGTGCTAGATGTCATAAGCTACTAATCGTTATGAAAGTTTGGGGTGCATTTGGCCTGCATGTTACACTATTAGGATCCTGGTTACATTGAAAAATACACGTTCGCCCATATGTTATCGTTGTTCTGTATTGGCTCAGTTGATCATTAAACCGCGGTCCTCAATTCTGCTTCAGTCCAGAAATCGATTGACGGGAAGAGTGCTAGAGGTTCCGAGACGATCTTGAGATTAAACGATGTGGTCGTATAATTCAAGTCAGATTAATGGCTGGTTGGCTTTAAATGTTTTTTTAACAGTATTCTCTAACAACAAAATAATTCTTAAAAATAAAGATGAAAAAAAATTAAACGTGATTGAAAATTGATTTCTCCACATGATATGTTGTTCGAAATATATTTTTTGTGTGGCCGAAAGTTGTTCTTCTCATCGCCCAATTGACGTTCCCATATACTCTTAATTAGCTTCAGCTTATGTTGTACTATGTAATAATTTACGGATACAATTTTTCCTTCGAAACAACCCATAAAATTTTCCATTACTTCCTCGGTTTTATAACAATGTCCATTGGATCGTAGTTAATAAGTGAGAGTTAAAATTATTTTAATTAGTATTCGATAAGCGTATTAACTACAAGCTCATGAATAGCTTGCAAATTATTTTCAGTATTTAATCTGTGATAAATTAAATGTTTAGAGTTTGTTAATCTTAGAAATTATTAATGTTGTTCGCTAATATGAGACTTGCTATAGATAATAGCATAAGAAATATTTATATAATATAAACAAACCTTCTTTGAAGATATTTTATTATGAGAAATCGATCTCAAATTTAATTGGCCTTTTAACGCAGTTGTTGACGATTAATCTCAATCGAGAAAATATCCATGGAATAAAGTTAATATTATACGTTTCGTGGCCTATATTTACGGTATTCATGATTAAGTTTAGTTACCCTGGTCTTACAATCAGCCTGAGTTCACTTTTAAAATCAAATTTCCGGAAATATTAAAGTCTTTTAACGATTTGAATTATCTCCCGAATTAATTCACCTTTCTGAACAACTGTTGAGTTATCTGAAAGATCGTGCCGTCTTAATAAAACGTATGTTTGCTCCTGGAGAAGTAAAGCGTATATAGGTTTATAGTTATCATTTCTTTCTCGCGAGGAAAACCTTTTCGAGAATCACCATATTTAATTACAAGCAGTTTTTATTTAAGTGGATTTAACCTCCAGCCTGTCGATATTGTTTCCGGTAGCATTCTTTCGTGAGCTAATTTACATTTCCCTAATTTCAGGATAAATCGTAAATTTTCCGTTAAACATGAACCTTTGGAAAGCAACTGAGGAAGAAATTTTGATTTTCTGAGCTAAGTATCCTCATCCTTGCATTAAATCTTTATCCTTAAATTTAATTCCAAAATTATTTCTCCTGATCCTTATTAGTTTATCTCTATGGCCTTTTTCTTTGAAAATTTCGTTCTATTTCATCTCCATTATTCATTATCGACGGACCAATTTCCCTTTCGGAGCGTATTTTTCCCGTCGGCCAATCGTTTTCTTGTTTCTTCATCTAAAAACAAAACCCGCTTCTCCAGCACTCGATACCGTCTGCGATGATCACCGGTTATTTCCTTATCATCCGCATTGCTCTTTATTTGTGACTCTATTTTAATCTGATGTCACCGCAATGTGTCTTCAGTTCTGTGGTTGGATCGAAAGCACTGGTATGAATTTTCAACGATCCGTGGAAAAGTCTCGGTTTTGTGTACATAGTCACGTTTCACGATGATTTTTTTAGTATATTCCATTTCTTGAGGATTATCATCATGGATCCGGAAGTGTTGGCACAGTATTTAATCCGTTGTATGTAAATGTTTAGCTGCAGATTCAGCATAGACAAATCTTTCTCTCTGAATTCCATACCGATATATTTTTTCATTAAAGAACTCAAATCTTCAAGACTAGTTCATCGATTTCTACTGGACTGGAAGGTAAAATTTGTTTTCCATCCAAAATTGTGAACATAAATCCTGCAAGGAAAATAAATCGATAATCAGTTGCAGTTCCAAGCGAGAAATTGGTTTCTCTGATAATTAGAGAAAATAGTTATCCTATATTTATACTATCTCAAATTATCGTAGAATAAAAGTAAATACGATAACGTTCCATAGCCGACCAAGTGAAGAATTCCGAATACAGCCAGAGAAATTAAAAATGCCAGATCCAAGCCAAACCCCTTGGTCTTACGTAAACTAAAACCTTTTGCTAATCCTTGTTGACTTAGCCCATGCTGTGGATTAATTTGGTCTCAAAATTCATTAATATCAAACGATATGGAATTAGTAGTAGCAGTAGTATTGCTAAAAGTGCTTCGACAGCTTAGGTCATTTTGCACATTGGCTCCCACCGGGATTCGAACCCGGGACCGCTTTCACCAAAGGCAAACGCGCTGTCCGATATGGAATTTTAATTTTTCTTAGCGCTAGGAAGAGTGCGCCTTAAACACAAAGTTCAACAAGAAGTGAAAAGTGAAGAAACCTGATAGGGGCTCGAACCTAGGTCTCTCACTTTCCGAACAGTAATTCTATCGAACCGCTCCACTATCATGCTTTGATAGTCTGTTAAACGGGTGCTTTATGATTGACATCTTTGCAGAAGTGAGATTGACTTGCCATGGTAGTTCAGAGATTAGAATACCTGACGGAAAGTAGGAGACCTGGGTTTCAGTGCCAGTAATGCGCTAGTTTTCACTTCTTGTTTACATTAATATCGTTTCCACTCCGTTATTTAGCATTCCTCAAAATTTTAATTTCTCACAACCTGTTCTGGGGGCAGTTGCGTATATTTCTAGTTAATGGTTCTTTAAATCAGCGAAATATTTCCCTCCTCCGATCGGCCATTATAAAAACCTCCGAGGCTGTAATCTGGACAGGTGGTTTGATGTAATAGGCGATAAAATAACTTCCCATTCATAAGTTCCCTTTCTGTGGAACCACTTGGAAAACCCTCCCTCTTTGGGACTCGAGTTTCTTTTCTTCGCCGAATCCTCAATTTCCCTGGCCTCCTTCCAATCCTTTTGCCCCCTTCCCAAGCACATGAATTCTGCGCAATCTCAGTCGCTCCTCCGTGACCCCTGCTCACCTTCCCTCTCGCCTCCCTCAGCTCATCTCTCAAACCCCTTTCCTCCTCGGGGCCTCTTTCGCCCTATCTCATTTGCACTATCCTTTCTTTTGTATCCCTATTATTACTCCCATGGGCTGGTTTATGAAACGAAAATACAAGTGTGCGTCAGGAAATTCCACCTGGTCTTTACGTAAGGATATGAAGCTGTCTCACTCGGAGAATTCGAGATTTCTTTTGGCTCGTGAACAGTTTTCTGGAAGGGCATTTACCTGAAAATTGTGTTGTTTAAAAGTTACCTGCCCGGTAAGTGAGAGATCTGGGTTCGAGTCCCAGCCAAGTCACTATTTTTCACTTCTCGTACAACTTGGGTTAAGCCGCACACTTTCTTCAGCAAAGTTTAAGTTACCTTCTAGTATTTGTTTTATTTAAAAGATATTCGAGCATCATTAGGTTGCATGATGAAGACAATTTTTATTCGAAGAAAATTTTCCCCGTATGATATGATTAACGTTCTGTATTATAAATGTTTGTTGAATTTACTGCAGTTGGTATAAGGTATTACATCAGTATATAGAATCGACATGCATCTATGTAAACTAATATTTTACAAATATATACCAGGATATAAGATAATCTTCGCTCTTAACATTCGTTCGAGTTGAGCTTTTTACGAATAATAAGAGGGAAATAGATTCTCATTCCCAAACTTAGAGTCCTAATGTCCCAAATTCTCTGTATATTACTCGAATTTGTTTTCAGAAGTGAACTTAAAAAATCCAACGATTACAAAATGGAAGCGAAAGACGCTTATTATCCTCAATATCCCAAAGACAGCGAACTTCAGTTTTCTTCGAATTTAAAAATCTTACTTCAGGTAATTTATTTAATTAGTTTGTCTGCGCTTTCATTACTTCAACAAACTTACTCGAGATAACATCCTTTCCTCTCTTGGCATTTATTTTCTTCCTTAGCAAATCCTCTGATTTAAAATATCTTCGTGCAATCTTCAACGGCCGCCGAAGATCCAACGACATCCTCTCTTGCTTTTCCCTTCGAGGCCCTTCCTGTGCTACCCGTAATTCGAACCTTCTTCACGCATCTCGTTTCCGTCTTCCTATCTCTCAAAGGTCCATGTTCTACCGTATCCCAAAAGGTTTTAATTCTCTGTTGACTTTCAACCCTTCTCGTGAACTTTCTCTCCCCATCAATTTATTTATTTTATCCATTAATTAACCTCCACGTCTTTAACTTATTTTTGTTGTTATTTCCTACTAGTTATGATTCAGTATGTATTTGTTGTATAATATGCCATATTAGCCGTTTTTGAATCCAAATCAATAGGTATACTAGCAGTTATAATTTAGTTAGACCCTTTATTGCCGAGGTTAGGCCCATGTGGACCTCTCTTTAACCTAACCTCGTATGTCGACATAAATTGTAAACTCATAAATTAAAATAAAATGGCAAATTAGAGTGTGGGGAAAAATATTTGCAACTGAAGGTCGACAAAGAAAAAACTCACGTTGCGGGAAAACACCCACAGAGAAGAGGGGGTAAAAAACACCGCGAAAACACATTAAAAATAGCAATATAGTATTGACAATTATAAAATGTCGTAAAATACATATAAATAAAAAAAATAATTTACAGAAAAATAAAAATATTAATAATTACAAGAGAAAAAATAATATTTACTAATACCAAGTGGGAAAGAAAATGAAAAAAATTACAGACATCATAATGACTTATCTTACTAATTTGTATTCATCAAATAATAAAGCCAGCGGCGTCTATCGAGTACTAGGTGTTAATGAGAAGCGTATTTTTCAAATTCATCTCAGCGGGAAGAGAGTAAGATGAATTTGTTAATGAAGAGAAAAAGAGTAGATGAATTATATACGTAGCTATTCAAATATAAGGTCCCAGTATAACTCAGCTGAACTGTTCGTCTCTAAGACGCTATCGGAATATTTCCAGACGAATGGTGGAATTAGGGCGATAATTTAACTTTTCAGGACAGCGTGAGTACAGGTTAGCATTGTTAGAGAGTGAAGCACGTTATCATGTTTGATTTATCGCCATTCGAAGGAAACATCACAGAAACTAGCAAACCCAGATTTCGCAGCCTTCGGAGGCCTCAGCAATTCCTTCGCTTTTCGCATCGAAATTCCATTTCGAAAGCGAAGGTATTGCAAAATCAGTTGCGCGGGGTATTGTCCGTCGGCCTCTTTGCTTTTTCATCACCTTCCCTTTCACCTCCACCCTTTGTCATTCCCTTTCCGCTCACATCTCCTTCCTCTCCTGCATTCTTTATTATCTCCATCCCTTACCACCTGTCCCGCTCCCCCAGCTGTCCCTTCCCATTCCCCCTCTCTCGCCATTCTTTCCCTCACCTCTTGCTTTCCCCTTATCTATTCCGTTAACTCCATTCTTTTGCGAGAAGGCTTCCTCTGGCCGTGGGCAAGTGACGGCAGGCATTTCGAACACAGATTACTTACCGAGAGTTTATGCAGGCGAGGATTTTTTGCGTGCATCCAGGGCTTTTGACTCGTGGAGGGGTCGTAGGCTCGTTTGCGAGGGGTCCGTCTGAGAGCACGCGTGGAGAATGCGTGTTGGGACGTTATGGCATTCTTAACGAACTCTCGTATCTTTGAATTACTCGGGTAACAGATGGGAATCTCGTTCGGCACTTCCTTGTCGCCTCCTTGAAGATTGCGAAGAAATCAGCTCACCACTTTGCTCAAGGATGTAGAGTGACATATGTTTAGGGTCTTTATCGGTGATTTATTTCGTTAAAAGGTCGGCGAATATGGTTTTAAGTTAAGATTTATTTATTTATTATTATATATGCTGCATGTAGAATTTCTTTCGGTGGCAGCCCCAGTCGTTGTCTATGTACATTTTAATTCAAACTCCAATCCCTCACACCAGGCTTTACACACAAACAAATATTCCAATAATAACATCACTACCCACAGTCAGTATTCGAACACCGCAACACTACAACAAGATCTAATTTACAGACACCTCCGCGGTACCCCTGCAAAACATGTACTCTACATATATCCTATAGTCACAAAAACTGCATTTAACAGTTGAATATGCTACTTTTCAGGCCAAAATGTCACTTCATCGTTTTCACGCATCAAAATTACCGTTTACTAATATCCTAATAATACAAAACAATATTCAATCCACTTAGCTACATAAGCTAAATCATCAACTTGTAAACTCCTTTCTATTTTTCGGTAAGGGTTTGAAGACCTCTTCAGGCAATATTTATAATCTGTAATTGAACAATTTTAATTCTGTATAAGGGATAAAATTAAAAATATAGTACTATTTTCACAAAAATTACACATGTGAGCAATATGAGGAAAAGTGAGATCATATTACATTCAACCACGAGTTAGCGACTTATAGTGAACTTAAAGTGAAATCAAGCAAATGATCAACAAAGTAATCCTGTAGGAAATACAAAATGAAAAGTTACAGAAGGAGAAATTTACCAATAAAATGTATAGATATGATAAGCCATTTATTAGGAATCAAAAATTGCTTTTTTATCCATTAAAAAGAGAAAAAAAAAACAGAGAAACAGAACCTAGCAAAATTAATGAATCAGATAGAAAAAAAATTCACCGAGCTGAGATGATACCCAGAAAAAATAATTACCAATCTACTTCGTATTTCCCTCGAGCATCTATTTCACAGGGTTTCGACCAAGGCGGTCATTCTCAGGTACTCAACATCCGGAAATGAGGAAAATGGGGTGTGTAGTTGAATTCCATTATTTTCGAGGATGACAGGAGGTACCTGAGGATTACCGTCTTGGTCGAAACCGGTCGTGTGAAACAAATTTTTGGGGAAAATATGGAGGTCCCTTCTAATTTGTGTAGACGGCGTTCCACAATGTAAGGCCAGAACACCTGGAATTCACCAATACGCAAGCTGCGGGTGTGGGTGAATTAATACAAATTTCTAATCAAGAATTATTTGGAAGGATGCCTGGAATTTGGCACTATGTAGAAGAACTATCTCGGTTGTGAACAGTCGGAATGTCAAACTTAAAAATGGAACAAATCTATCCCGGTGGGAGCCAATGTGCGAAATGACCTAAGCTGTCGAAGCACTTTTAACAATACTACTACTACAACAAATCTATCTCCTCTCTTTCTCGGCTATCTTTGCAGTCCTGGGTGTCATCTCATAATTTTCCGATTTCTCATATTTTCTCATTTTGAACACCCTGATCGCCACCAAGGGTGTATGCAGAATCAGGTGAAGGGATATCATTTATGACGATTCCCTTTCATACTAAAAAGACTAAAGTAATCTTAGAACCTTAATTCTCTTCCAAGAAGCGTTAAAAATTTCATAGTGAATCCTAATCCTAGTGAATGCATTACATAACAATCATCATCCTGTACAATGATGTATTATGTTACTATTTGCTCTCAATTTTTAGAGTTCCTAGTCATATCCTAAGAAAATCCCTCATCTTATAAAGTCATTAAAAATGGCCCCTGCCTCTGCCCTCTACCCACCAATACGTAATTTTATTTTATAGGCCACCGAAGTAAATACGTACTCCCAGATATCAGCAACCACTGCTTAGTTCATGAACACCTAGCAAGATCATATGATGGGGGTTGTATTGACGTTAAACATTTTACTTGCCAATAATTCTGCCGCCGTAATGAACGACATATACAATATATACCCAGAGGCGATCTTGTTATAGCAAGAATTTTCGCTGATCCGAATACCTTACTTTCTAAAAATAACTTCGTCAATCTTACTTACTCGTTACATGAGTTCTACATTTTGGTAGGTTCGTGTGCCTTAGAAATCCCTTATTCAACGCCTTTTCCTTCGTTTCTTGATGGCTTATCCCACCCTTTATGTCACCTAACATATTCTGCCTTTCTCTTTCCCCATCTTTTTCCTTATATTCCAACCTCAATTACTTTCTTTAGTAGCCTCTCTCCATTCTATATTTGACCCACTCATTTCCTCTGTCGATGCTTAATTACTTCAATTAAAGCCCTCTCCTCTCCAATAATATCTTGCACCTCTGTGTCTGTTTTTTTATCAACCAAACTAACATGTAGCTAAGTTAAATAATATCCGATGTTAATATGTTAAAACGTACATGTCATTCATTACCAATGTCTTATCTTATGGTTCCACTCCCTCTCTACCTATAGCCCCACGTTTGCCTCGCCTTTCAGCGCGGTGAGATTAGCGTAGAGCCGTTAACGCGCATACATGGTTTGATCTATCGAATGTTTGTACCCAAGCGTTATTTTTAAACGTCTTAATGAAACATTGAAAAATCCATAGCGTCGTTTGACAATTCTAAACTCAAGATTCGGTCGCCTTTTCAATGCATTATTTCGTCTATCCAAAGGCTCAATAATTATTCTCTGAGTAATAAGGCTTTTCATTTATTATGTAATTGATATAGTTGCAGGTCACGGCCTTAATATCGGAATGAAAATCCAAAGTTTATTTCCGAAATCTTGAATATGACATTTGGAGTGAGGGCAAATAAGTACATATAGAATGCCATAAAATCAATGGAAGATTGCCACATATCTGTAAGAAACGTCAAAAATCATTCTTATTGAACCCTTGCCTTCTATTTAACCATGCATTAGCTATATTTTCATTGATAATGAACCTTCCTATCCTTCATACTTCATGGCACCATCTCATTCACAATAAATTCCATTTAATAATCCTTTCATTCGATACATCTACTTTATCGACATATTTTTTAAATGAAGATATTTTAAGATCTGAATGCTTATGGGTGTCTATTTATAAACCAGTTTTGAGACATTTTATTTCGCGTCGTCTCGTCCACTTGCACCTCTCGATTTTAATTTTACAATCACCTCTCCATCATATTCATGGTAATAGTTCATCTCTAGCTTAAAGTGTTGTATCTGTAAAATGTATATTAAAGGAAAATCTGAATTTTAGTCAACCATTAACGTTTCTCCTTAGTTAGCCTATTCTTTGCCTTAATTACTTCGTCAATGACAAAGATAACTCAAACGTGTCCGTAGTTTCCACGTCACATATTTGCATGACCTGCTGCAAGAAACATCAGTTAAAGGGTGGGTTACTTCAGCTTCAAGCTGTGTCTATGTGTCTGAATTTTAAATTACTCCCGCATCCTTCGTTCAGCTTGCGCGGGTCATTGAATATGACTGACATTTGGCTGCGGGAGGCTTCTCCATTGAACTTGTATAAAGGTGGTGGTACACAGGTTACCGCGATGGAACGGGACTTAATGGCTTAAGAGTATTAAGTGGGCGGAGCAAGTAGGGGGTTATTGCTCTTTTGGAAGTACTAATAAGGATGCTCTCAGGCTCATTACCAGGTACTTCTGGTTACACTGTTGGTGACTCAGTTGCGTATTGATTGAATTTGGCGTACAAGCGAACTTCTCTCTTCTCTTTCCCGAAACTTATCTATTAGTATTTTAACTCCCATGTTATCTCATGTAATTATCATTTACAATTGTAATCGAATGAAGTGATAGGTCGTATAATGGTTAGGTGTACCTGAAATTGATTTAGTATTATAGATTAAATACAAATTCTCCTTTCAATATGGCCGCACTAAGGTTGTTAGTGGTCTACTATTTCCTTCGGTGGTTATTGCTGAGTTTACCTCCGGATTTGTAACAATATAAGAAGCACTACTCAATTATTCTAAACGTGAGAAATTGTACGCTGTAACCAGCTGAATCTTTAAACGTAGAACGTAGATAATCCGTACTTTACTCCAAGCTTGTATCATCAAAATGATTTTATGATTTAAAAAGAAATGAAGAATAGCGGCTTGACTGGGATTCTAATCCAGGTCTCCCACTTTCTGGGAAGGTATTCCAACCAATGAAATACCATGCCGCGTCAACCACACTTTTGTTGAACGATTTTTTTCTGAATCGAGTCCAAGTCACGTCGCTATTTTTCACTTCTTGTTTAACCTTGTGTTCAATTTTTCTCGTGTTTAGTTAAGTTCATTTCATCATCTTGTTAATGATTTTATGGATTACATAAGCTCTGTTCGGAGCCATACTCATACGGAAACCTATTTATTGCTACTTCTTATTTAGTTTGAAAGATTAACATCGCAGAAAAGATGTTAGCCGCTGCGATATATCGCTTTTATAAGATCTGAAACGGAAGTGTTATTTAGGGGCGGATTTTTATATAATGGCTTCATTCAAAGGAATCCACGTAAAGAGCTTTTATTAGATCCGAAACGGAAGTGTTATTTAGAAGCAGATTTTTACATAATGGCTTCATTCAAAGAATTCCACGTAAAGATATCTCCTTTCAGAAGTTACCTAAAGATCAAAGCGCTTGCCTTGCATCGGTGTTGCCGTAAAATGAAGAATCGGACATTCTTTTCTAAAGATGGGTGCCGATGGAGAGAAACGAGGAAGACGTTCGGAAAAAACAGAGGAAAGACGTCTGTTCGGAACTGAAAGGGACCCCTGTTCTTAACTGCCCGATCTCGACCCTACGTGACTCTGTGCACATTTCTCCAGGGTCCGGATCTCGGGCCGCCCACGGGAAGCATTACGAAACACCTAAAACCGTCACCCAATTCACGTCCTGATATTTCACGGACCGTCGGTTATCGCTCATTACGAGCCGACCTGGGTGGCTCCCAGATTCGGCAATCAAGCGCCCAATCGATGAATTCTCGGAACGTCTGGGCGATTTTGCTACGTGCATCCCCAGAACTAGAGCCCGAGATTGATTAAATATCCGGCCGTTATGCAATCGAACGCGGGTCCAATTTGGTCCTGGCGAGCGGTGAAAAAAGGGTCAGGATAGGAAAAGTTGTGTTCGACTCGTCGCCATGCCTTTTTAAAGGACTGAGTGCCCATTGTCCGCGTTCCAATACAAGGATTTGATTGCGGGAGCTAATTTTGGGATGTCGAGGATGAAGGGTCACTTCTTATTCTCTTTCCTTCAATCCCGGGCCTTCGTCTTAATGAGGTGGCCATCTTCTTTCGAATGTCCGCGTCGGAGAAGGAAATTTGTTCGTGAGGGAATCACTGTAATGTTTTAATGTAACACTCGTCAAGAGTTATTGCAGTCCGTTAGCAACGAGCACCATCTTCTACGCCCCTGATTGGAGATTATATTCATGACTCATCTTTATTATAAGATTATGTGAAGATAGAACGCGTGTAGCATTCTATTTTTTTAATTAAACCCATGCGATGATATTTGGTGGAATTTCAGAACAAAATAATTAATTGCTACTGATATAACGTGTACTATAAAATTTAAAAAAAAAAAAACATATTTTAACGCTAAAATTTTATTTTACGCGTTATTTTCATTACAATAAATTATTTTGTATTCTATGCTAACAGTTTTTGTGATCTAGGATGAAAGTTGTTGATATTTGTGGAAGTAACTTTTATAAAAAAGTGGTATACTTTTTCGTTCCGCAACCAGAAACAAATAGTATATGGTTTTCTAGCGTCTTAAATACGTGTATAATGATTATATAAGGGTCAAATATGGTTCTATTTAGAGACCCATAAGCATTCATCTTTAGCAAATAGTAATTATAGATGGACATACGCATGGAATATGCTTACATTTTACGATAATAAACCCAAATAGCAAAGAAACAATCTATCTAGATTTCTATTCTAATCATTAATAATTCCAATAATAATACCTTTATTCAACGATATATACAATCATGTCGAGGACATTGTCATGGGTACCTATTTACAATTATTCTATGATTAGTAATCACAAATCCTTATTACATTTTATCACAATTATAACATTATCATCACAGTTAAACAATCACACTAATATATTTAATACTATTAACATAATGATATCGTTAAATAATCTCTCTCAGAAATTGGATTAATTTTATTCCAAAAAAGTTCTAATAAGTAGTACCCTGAATATATGTAAACTAAACTTTAATTGTTGATTATTTTTGTACTTCTCTGTTTCATTTAAATATAGCTTATGGAAACTATTACATATTTTCTGTGGAATTTAAACCCGTATGACAGAGACAAACAAGTATCAATCAATATCAAGTATTCGAAGATAATACACCAATATTTTCATATAATTTACACGTTGTCGAAACATCTTCCTCTGATCAAAGTTCATGGAGCTGATTTTTTGCGTCATGACCTGCCTGGCTGCAGGAAATGTTTTCTTCTCATGCTTCGTATTCTGTTTGTCCTTCCCTTCTCCTCTCCAGTTTCCTTCTGTCTTTGTTTTCGCGGTCGCCTTTTGGCCCCCGGACATTCGAGCACGGTCATCAAATCCAGAAATGCGTCCATCCTGTCTTAGAAAGTAAAAGTCTCTCGAATTTCAACGTGGATGATATCCGGATCACCTTCAGCGATGAGCGACATAATCGGAGAGCCGAAATTTCTCTCAATTTCCCACCCTCACAACGACATCTCCGTCAGAAAATCTCCGCAAGAAAAGAATGCAAAATGTCACGGAATATTTTAAACCTCAATCCATTTCCTTGGTGGCTCCAATGCTATTCAAAGTTTTTCTATTATTTCGAGGAAATACTGGTAATTTCGCAACATTGGTAAGTTCGTGATAAATGTTCAAACACGCGTTGCATAATTTACATTTGTTATATTGGCTCAAATTTTGACGTAGAGAAGGCTCTTACTTTCATTTCATTGAATAGAAAACGACTTTTATTTTATTTCACAGTAAATTGCGCAACGGAGGTTTGAAAATTTTTCAAGAACTTACCAATGTCACGAATTTACCAATAGTTACCCTAGATTACTTTAGTAGCACGCCATCTATTCTGTCAAATATTTATGTGTATGTTAAGATGTAATATTGTGTATGTTAATGTGTTATATTCATGTACATTATTTATTAATATTTTTACATATAATCATCCGCCGCAGTTAGGCATGTATCTGGTGGGAGCGTTTTAAACATATAATTAAAACTAATAATGAAAATATTCAAATTAATCTTATAAATAATATCTGTAGGACATCTATGTCAGTGTATTGCAAAAGTATTTAAAAGAGATATTATTCATGTAAACCTATAGTTCTACCTAAGATAATTATAGTATACATAGCTTCATCATCGATAAACCACTTTTCGTTTCCTCTACTATTTGTGGGAAATAATCGCATCGTTGAATCATAAGTCGAGATTTTCTTCAAAATAAATGATTAATCGTTAAGGAAAGCTCCAAATGAATCATATGCTGTAGATTACCCGGATTTTTTGAAGATGACATTTTAATATTAATCACGTTCATAATTGTTGATTAAGACATCGTTCCCAAAAATGGCCGATTCTTAGGATGTTTCCATTTATTTTTTTTACGTCGTCCATGAATCGTTCGGTTTATTGCGATTAGAAAGAAAAATGGTGATGAGATCATCTAATCTAATGCCATTTTATGTAGTTTTCACTCTCCAAATCCTCCAAAGTATTCGTTACCCTTGTCTACGTCAATGCAAGCCACCTTTCGGCGTGTGGCAGGAGGTGCAAGCATCATGGCTGTATTTCCCTAATCGATTACTTTCGCGTATCGTCCGTGGAAAAAAATAAATTCCTGAAACGATTCGTTCTAGCACCATTTTCTCTCATTTCTCGCAGTATCAGAACGGCCTGTATAACAGGTAGGCCGCATTATATCAGTTAATTATATTTTTGTTAGTGATATTTGTCCTTGCAAGGATTCTCTTAGAAGAAACTATAGAAATCAGTCGGAAACAAGCGAAAAATTATAATTAGACACATTCTACAGAAAAAGCCCTCATGATCTTTCTTAAAATTCTTAGATAGGGTCACGTAATAAGAATGATCGCCTCAATTTTGCGCTGTAAGTAAAGCGTTTCTGGTGTGTTCGCCCATTTTCGCCCCGCCATTTGGCCCACACCCTTTCTAGCCCCTCCAAGAAACCTCTCCCCCACGTCCCATTCCCCGCCCAAGTCTTCCTATTGATCCCGCAGTGGTTGCGAGGAAAAAAGAAAGCGGCGGTTGCATTCGGCCTTAAAGGGGATGTCGGAAAGGGGGGCACATTAGCGGAAGATAATTGAAGAGGGAAAATGCATGGGGAAGGTGCACATCTGGAGGATGGCAACCTGTGAAGGAGGGTCGCCTCTCCCGAATATTTTCGATCCACGTGACGTCGGACTAATCTCACTGATGCGTAATGCCGGAGTAGATGATGTAAGAAACTGGTCTCCTCTGGTCAATGATTGCTTTGTGTCGGACGGCGAAACCCTACTCGTCGAGAAATGCTTCCTTTTGCCCAGAATTTCCTCCACGGTGATTAGATTTCGATTTCGGGGAGTTTTCCGCTCGGCTCTACGAATTAGCTTACCAGTGAGGAAGTACTTTCTTATATAAGTTGTGAGTGTATGTTATACTGTCGTCGTATATTTTAGAGAGCGGACCTTGAGTAACAGCCATTTTTTCCCATAAAGAGAATTACCAGAAATTCCTTCCAAATTAATGGCATTTTGCATTATTCAGTGGTATCTTCGCATTAATATCTCTATAAATACTAGTGATACTGGTATATACAAGAAAACGATTATCAAAAACATTGATTAAACCACAGATCCTGATAGATTAACTAGCCATTTGATCTCCGACTAAAACCAAGTTTCGTTTAATTTAGTAACTAATTTCAATGAGGGAATACGTTAAAAGATTCGTAAGTTACGTCTATTTTATATGCGGGAATTTAGTATGGATTATCCATTAGTTACATAATTTTCGTTATTTGAATCACCGTGTCTCGATCGAGTAGCAAAAACTGATTTCGTTTTTAAACTCCTCCATAAGTTTGCTATTTCTTTAATTAAGTAGGCAAAGTACTGTGACGATTGAAAACAGAATTACGACTACATGCAGTAAGGCCAGCGTGGATTTATCTTGGTTAAACACCCTTTGCTTAGAGTATCAGTTAATAATTGTACATCGCTTTCAATGCTCGATTTTCAAAAGAAGATGGGACCGTTGTTACAGATTGTGATGCGTATTAATTTGGATGATGATTGCAGAAAACCAAGAGGTTCACATTGCTTTTGTTGTTTTATACCTAATTATCTTTTTTGTTTACATGAGACTTTTCATTTTAAGAATTCTAATGACATAGACATATGGTAATTTGTTCAGAAAAGCGTCCTCTGAATTATGTTATTTATTTACTCTTGCAACTTTATTCATATAGTATTAGCTTCTCAACACTTAAATTCGTGATGGAAAATTTTCGTTCATACTTTCGAGTTCGACTTAGTCTTTCTTTGAGACCCTCTAAAGTACTCTGCAGAAAGCTAATGATTTCCCTTCAGGGTAGAGATCTCTTTGCATTCAATTGCCTCCCATAGAAGGAGAAGATCGATCCACGAGATGTTAAGATACTCTGGGTTGACGATTCACGCGATCGGCAACTTCTCGGGAAGATCCTCGCTGAGGAGTGACGTTTCCTTTGAAAAGAAGCAATCGTCCTTATCTCCGAAACCGAGGTCCCTCCAACCCACAATGGTCCCACTCTCCTTCATTCACCTATGAACCCAGTAGTCCTCTGTATAAAAACCTTCCTTCGGGACATATACGTCTTCTCCCAGAATCTGGGGTGTTTTAGCCGCTCTTTCAAGGTGTTTCGCAATATGCCACGATTATGCTCTGATGACTGTACCTATGTTACTTTCTTTTGGTGGAAAAACACTTTCCATGAAGGAGGTTTTACTCGTTTTCTCCAGTGTCCGTCAACTCTGTTGAGACTATTTGATGGAATAAATCGGATAGTTAAATTTATTTGCTGTTTCTAAATAAATACAAGAGCTACCTTCAAAAGAGGATTTCGGAATCCTGTTGAATCAATTTTAGAAGAAATACAATGTACGGATGAGGTAAGCTTGAGATACAGGATCGTTTATTCAACGGACAGGTGTGCCGCAATGAATGAAGTTTTTATCCCTTTGGAAATCTTGGGTATATACATTTAAGTTGAATCAAATGCTTTCAGTTATGAATACGTGAAATAGATGCAAAAGAATTCCGTAGAGAAAATACAAATATTTGTATTGGAATCATTTTCATCAGTACCGTCTATTATAAACTCTCGTGCCATTATACTTATAGCTTTCTGTAATGTATTTAGCGAAAGGCCGGTTCAGTTATTCAATGAAATATCTTATCGTATAGGATTGTATATATATCATAACCAGCCACAAAAGTTTAATTATCTATATTACAAATTTGACTTTACCTTTTGTAATAATTCATAATCATTCAATTTTTTTATATTGCACTAAAATAAAATACAATTGATTTCAACATATTGTTACGTAGATTATATATGATACAAATTAAATATACCAACAAATAATCGTAATGATAATAATTATTATTAGTCTTTTTCTCATTGTAAACCATCAATTAATTTGTTGATTATATTATTTACTTTGGACTAGTTTTTATATGTGGTGTATTAACAGATTTATTGCTTAAATTAATCTGTTGCATAAATAAATATCATCTCGTGGATGAATACGAGCGCTTTCATAGAAATGGAGAGATATTCAGAATGGACGAAGTGCCTAAAAAATACCGGTTGGTATGACCGAAAAAGATCGCTCCATCAGAACAGTACGTGCCGTTTTCCCCGGTCGAGTTTTTCTCCGAATCGATTTTTCTGTTTTTAGACGCCCATCAATGTTTACCGTGTTCAGGATCTTTTCATCCAAGTTGATGTCATCCCACAAGCCGACCAAAAAACTCCAATTTCGCGCGATCGAAGGGTACCCTCTTTGGACGCCTTCCAATATCTCCTTACAAAATAGATCCCTTGGGCGAACACCGAAATAGATTCTGCATAAAATTTTTATTCCTCTCACTCATTAGCATAATCTCCTCGGTAACTCAACAGCGAGGAAGTATTATATTCGGCAGCGCGGATCCACCGCCGAGAATCACGTATTCCGAACCGAAGACGTTCCGGATAATCGCTTCTTTCTCTCCGAGAGGGGCTCGTCCGTTTATTTTTCCATTTTTCCCCAAGTATTTGTGCACTCGAGGCCCGAGACCACTAATAGATTTTGATATACACGAACAGATATTTTGGGAAATTTCTCTCGGAAAAGTGGGTTAGCCCCCGTCCCTCGTTTGTTCTCTTTACGTGTCACCGAGGATAGTTTGCTATCTTATGAAATTTGATGGCGTGTCATATTTAGTCCCCGAAAAGAGGCTCCGTTGAAATGGATGAGGTGGCGTCGAGAATGAGACATTTAATTCTTGATTTAGTGGCGAACGAGATTTGGAGTGGAAAAATTTTGGAAGCGTTGCGCCAGACTCGTAGCAGATGTTCTACGGTTGCGTAAGATGTTTTATTTTCAACGACACATTCTTGAGATTTTTTTCGTATTACCATATTATCACTCATATGTCCCTCTCTGCGAGAAATGGAATCGTATATGTTTTATTTCTATAGTTAAATCTGTGAGTAAGATCGTTATAAGCTGCTTGAATCAACCATTGATTTTCAGGCCCGACTTTCTGGTAGTGAGAGGCACGAAGCTCCATAATGACGACTTTATTTAAATACTAAATAACGTATTTACACATTTATTGGTTAAGTAAAGATTTCATGATGGAGTTTTGTAAATTTAGCCGTATTCTATTTTTAGATTTCAAATAGGAGAATCCTCATGCAGCGAAGATGGTGATAGTTAAAAATGTTATTAAAATAGATAGCAAGAAAGTTTTAATAAAATCAGCCTTGAGTTTTTTTAATTACAATGATTAATACCTATTAACGTTAAAAACATTGAATTTTTTCATAAATTATCGGTATTTACCGCAACCTTGCAAATGTTCAATATTTCCTAGTTATCTTCTCAAATGTTATACGTATTAATTGAAATACGATGCCTTTTTGATAGGGAAATCGATACTAATGAGGTTTTTCCGAAGCTAACCAATCGTCCTGGATCTTTAAAAAGAAAATTTATCAATTATAAAATAAAGTTCAAAGTAGAGAGATGCTTTCTGGGTAGAGACAATCTTAGTCTTTGTCCACGAAACATCGCTTTGTGCGTCGGTTGCCTCGGTGAGGACCTCTGATGGTGGTCGGTGCCACTGTGGAGTACGAGTGGAGCGGTAGTGTGTGGAGCGCCGCTATCTTGCTAATCAAGGACCCTGTTTACAGAGATGAGAATGACGTAGATCGGTAGTTCAGCGGTTAGAATATCTGCCCGGAAAGTTGAAGACCTGGGTTCGAGTCTCAGTCAAGTCACTATATTTCACCTCTCCATAACTATAAGTCTTAGCCTATTCTTATGAGTATAACTCGCTGAATAATAACGGCTAAGATAGGAATATTTTTGAAATAACCTAAAGAAACTCAATAAAATAATAAAGTTAATGTTTAATGGCTACAGTATTGTTGTCAGAATTTTTCAATTAAATGGCAAATAATATCCTTCGTGTGTATTTTCTTCCTAACCCGGGCCTATGGAAAAGAGTCCCATTATACTGTCTCTATTTCCAACTTAAATGGGACCTATCTTAATTCTTAACATCAATCTGCCAGCGTTAAGTCCAGATTTTACTTCATTTGCTTTCATCCATAATATAGCGTGTACGCTCGTTGGAGATTGGGTTTTCCCAGGAGTCATTGCGTATTTATTCGGTGGGCTTAGCACGCTGCCTTCTCCGTCGGATATCTTGGAAATGACTCATGTGTTGTGGGCTAATTTACGTTTTCGAATCTGATAGAAGTCTTTGGATCGGCATGATAATTAGTTGTACTCGAGCATTCTGTCTCCTAGTTAGCCGTTTTAGTTTTTTGTGCGCGAGGAATTTGGCTGCCAAAATATTTGCTGCTATGACGTATGCTTCAATCATTATGGTCGGCATCATAACATTTAAAATTTTTTATGATTAATATAAAATATACGAGTAGTAAGCCGGCTATCAGTCTCAACTAACAGCTTTAAACAAGAAGTGAAATATAGTGACTTGACTACGACTAGATCCCTGGTTTTCCACTTCTCGGGTATGCATTCTAATTACTAAACTACCATGCCGCGTCAATTCCACATCTGTGAAATTCCCGAAAAGTAGGAGACATGGTTCAAATCCCAGTTAATTCGCTATTTTACACTTCTTGTTTAACCTTGGGTTTAAAGCATGTTTGCATTGCATGCTTCATCTACTAATTGTAAGTCAAAATTCATTTCGATCTTCTAACTGATACATTAATGTCGTTCAAACAGAAGTATGAGAATGATTCATTACGAAAATCCCCTAGAATATATGATAAATTTACAAGAATATTCAGTCAGTAGTGTGTCCTTCTTACGTTCGGTCACTAACGTTTTCTCGAAAGTAAAAATCCAGAGCCTTATTATGTATAAAAATGGAGGGAAGCAAAGTTTTGTAGGAATCTTCGCTCTTGAACAGGAAATACCAAAACTACACGCATGCATTTCAATTTATCTGTTGGTGGATGGCGAACAAGGTCGAAACAGCTTCCTGTGAATTAATTAAATATAATTATAAAATTATGAAGCCAATTAAACTGCGGAAAAGGAGTTTTCTTTTATTGCCGATGCGATGCTGGAGGTAAAAGCTTTAACATCCATTCTGTTAGCTTCTGCTATCAGTAGAAATTATCGCCATCGCATAAATACGAGGAACAAGAAATTTAACAGTAGGTAAGCGATAATATCTAGCAATCGCGCCAAACTCGTTCTGAAAACTAAATGAGCTGTATGTTGAAATAAAAAAATCTCCTTCCGTCTAACCTGTCGTCAACGATACTAATCAAAATATAAATATTGTATACGTTAATAGAAACAGAAAGAACAACTTTTGGGGTTGATGTAAAATACCTAATTAGGGAGAATGTTTACGAAGATGTTGATGTAAGAAAAATAACATAATAATATAGGAAAAATGATCCACTGCAGGAAAACACCCACAAGGAAGAGGGGTGGGAAAAACCCTGCGCAAACCTACTGATAGTAGATACTATCTAAAAGAAGTACTTATAGGGAAGCAGTGCATGACATTGAAGTCGCTAAAGGAGTGCAAAAACTAAAAATTCATGAAATCGAATCAGTAATTCGACTCGTTGCAATTATTCACTTTCAGAAAAAATAGAAATCACAAATAAATTTGCGTTTTAAACAATCCATAAAACATCCAGAAATCAAGATCGTTTGAATAATTATAATTAGAAATATTCCACTGAAAATTTTCTTATGAGAGATGAAAGAAATTAAGCATACTAAACAGGACGTATAGGGAATACGTCTTATTTAGTATTTTATCCTTCTCGTGATCCTTTTTCGCATATCTTTTTACTATTATGAAGTCTGTTGTGCCATCCAGAAACTGTATACGTTGACTAAATGAATAACCAAGATTGTAATAAAATTCTCGTACGAGTGCGGATTAATTTTGATATTAAAATTTCCTCTCAGTTCTTCGCCGTATCATTTATCACAGTCCACCCAACCGTGAACGTGACGTTTTTCAGCTCGCGGTTGCGAAATTCCCTAAGGTGGTTGCATTATCTTGTTGCGGTTATGACTCAACCGCCTGTTAATATAAGGATATGTTGAAAAAATCGTCTCCGTAGTGTAACCTGAAGCAGAAGTAATGGGAGGAACTTTCTTCTTCTCGTTGGATCGTCCCAGTCACGCTCTTACCCTAACTTGGCTTCGTATCGCACAAATGTCACCTCGAATTTATCTACCCTTATTAAGCACGTCTCGAGGAACATTTCTGTATTGTTATGGTTGCGAATAAGGAACGGGGTCGTAAACTAGCACGAATCCTCCCTCTAATCTGTAAAAATGTCCCAGAAACGTATCCGAAATATTTTTTATCGTTTACTTATGTGCTACACTAGCTTTCGGCATAATATTCTATGTTACTTCGTCCCTCTTTTTTTTCTAATCTCTGATTGAAATCTTAAATATATTCGCCCAAGTAATTTTTTTCTTCAGTTTTTCTTGAATGTAACATCTGCGGAAATATACTCAAAGCCGCAAAAGATAAAATCTTTACTTCCTCAGTGATCTTCCATATTTCCTCACGGTCAGCGCTATGTCAACAATTTCCTGTTTCATCTGACGCTATCGCGATCCTATTGAATCACTTATTTCTAAGAATTTTGAGTTAAAATTAATATTTTGCAAAACTCCCGCAGACGTCAGTCCTCTACCACTTGAAGATTCATAATTGGGACATAAGCAAAGTATTTAGCCCGGAGGCCGACTGGTACCTCTCCCCCCTCTAAAATTATCTACCAAGAGCTAGTAGAAGGGAATGAGGCTTACTATGCAGGATGAGGAGTGAGGTTGTTTGAGATTGTTTTCCAACCCAAGCCAAAATGCTACAAGCAGAATATGTCCACGTAATGAAGCATAGTGACTCTACGAGTAACACTTTTCTTGGCATACCAAAATATCAAGTCCTTGATTAATTCCGCTATCAGTTAATCCATACCATAATAGCATTTAACTCATCAAATTCACGATCTGACCATGACAAAAGAAAATAAACGACATTTTCCTAATACAATACCAAATTGCTAATGAAAAATATTCCATTCAATATGATAAAACAGCAGGAACATAATCGCATACCTTCTTTAGTAAAAATTTTGTATAAAAAGTGCCATAATTCATCCAATTGATACTTAATAACCTTATGAAATCATCAGCATATCTGTTTCTTTATTCCGAGGCGGAAAAAGCTCTTCGGCGCATTAGTTTCTCCTCGGCGCTAAGTGTGGGCGATCATGTCGGATAACTCTTCGAGTGGAAGTATGCAAATCCGATATTATCGAGCAACTTCGCTGTGAATGAGGCGAGATGAGATTCGATCTCGACAGTGCTTGATTGAAGTCGCGCTTCCTGCATTTTCTAGTCGACGTGGCATTTAAAATGCATCCGGACGGATTCACTTCGATTAATCGACGACCAATCGATTTCGCTAACTTTTTTCGAACGTCGTGCTCTGAACTTCGTCTATGGCAAATGTAAATCAGTATTTCGATATTTCATTTCAGGAATTTGCGTTCTCATATTAAGGGTAGACTCTCTTCTCAACTTAATGCATAACCATATAGGTACTGTAATTTACATCACAATTTTCAGTATCCTCCATATTGTATACGATTTACGATATCTTTTATACTTTAACAAATATTTAGCTAACAATATACTGCTTCGATAATTTTTGTCTTCATTTTACATTTATTTTTGTATTGTTATGTATATTGGCATAATTTATTGAAATGTTCACTTAACTCTGCTTATTGATGAACCACTTACATATACTTCTTTCTGATATATTTAAATTTTTTGTCATATTTCTTTTCATCTTCGAGTTAATTCTATTGGTAGGTTTGCTCAGGTTTATCACATCCCTCTTCTTCGGATAATTGTTTCTCGGGGATTCTCTTAGATTATTTTACATTCACAATTCTTCTCATTTTCTTTAAATTTAGTTATTGTATAATTTTTGACGATAGTTTAGATAGAAGAAAGGACATTTTGTCTCCAACTCGCCTGAATAAAGATGTATTTTTAGTAAAATATGAATGTCTATGTAAGAATGATGCCCGATTTCACAGCTGGAGTGCTTACAATAACGAATATATGCATTGAGATCTTTAATAAATAGTATTATATTGCTGCAAGAATCTATAAATTGTTACTCACCTGAAGATGGCTGTGGATTACGATTAAAACCCAGTTTTACTCCAATCATAGAATTGCTATCAACTAATACATTTATAAATACACGTAATCCAATTCGATTATTTTCATGCGGGAAAAGATAACCACTAGAGTGTATCTCGGAGTAAATTTCTGGGAATAAAAATATAGGTTTCTCGCACATTTCCAATAATCGTTCTCCCCCCGCCGTTAAGACGGAGTAGAGAAATAGCTACCTTCAGAGGCTTCTGCAAAATGTTGAAAATATACCCGTGTTATCTTTCACTCGTAGAACTTTCCCTTTCTTACCGCCTTATGTATTACGTCGATTGTCTTCACTTTCTTTCCGAGATTCATTATTCTTTCATCTCTGCTAAGGCCGTTTTTGTGTGCGTGCTACACTGTTCCATTAAATCTTCAACATGCTCGTCTTGGCAAGGATCTGCAAATTTTCTTGGGTGGGATTGTTCCTTCGTGTTTGCCTCTTTCGATTTGTTTTTTCGATGGACTTCCGTAAACATTTCTTTCTTTTCGTCGCTAATGTAAACAGTGGATCTAATTCGAGCCGTGTGACTCAAAATACCTCGATAACGTGCTTATTATAGCAGTCATTTTACTTAAATACAATTCAGCCATGTTATCTGTTATACTCGATTCACCGCCATTCAAATAAATTGGCTAGTGTATTGCTTGTATGAGAAATTCACGCAATATTGCTATGTTTGCGTAAAAATATGAAGCTGGTCCAAATTCTGTAAAAGGTTTTCAGTGTTAAGTGAAAGTCAAGCCAAACGTATCACTTTGATTTATTTTAGGATAATTTACAATTTACTTAGAAAAATGCATAAGTTACATTTCAAAGAAATGCGGGAATTTCTTTTATTTATTTTTGAACGGGTGTCTTTAATCCCCTCATTAAAGAAATTTAGGATTTTAACGGCAAGATTTGCGTAAAATATTTCTCTTTCCGTTAATGTTATTACTTTAGTAGCTAAAAGGTTTTTGTGTCAATTTTTTAAATAAATGAATGGGAAAGTCGAAAATTTTTGCAATTGGTTACGTAAAAAGTGATCGTCTGCAATTTTTGTTCTATTCGTCCTGAAAATCAACTTCCAGCGAGAATTTTTCTGCTGAAATAGTGAATTTATTTCTTTTCAAGATCGACTTTATAGAAGTTGGAATTATCTTTTATCGCTGTATTAATACTTACATACGATATTCCCGCCGACTATCTGGCTCGAAATTCCAGGAATCGCAGTCAGTGTACTTAGTCGACGAACATGCTTGTTATCACTTTTTCTAGTGTAGGTTTTTGAACCTTCGGACTTGTTTTTGTATGTCATCGACCAGGTGGCTACTTATGTCAAATTTCCACTTGAACGAAGTAAGGTCTGTGTACTTAAAGATTGAAGCATGTATCGTTGTCTCTGATAGATTATGAAGCTTTCTGAAGAATCCAAGTATTTGGCTCTCCATTAAAATTCTTAAAATCTCAAAATACTACTAAATGACGTAATTTATTCTCGCCGGAAGGAAAATCCAAGAATATACTATTTCTTACGTATGTCATCGTTCTAGAAGTTAAATAATTAATTTTGAAGTCCTTTTCCCTACGCCATCCCATGCCTATCGGAATGAATCATCTCAGAAAATTCGGTAAAATTATATTTGCCCATCTGCCTCGTCCATCAAAATCAACGGAGAGCTAAATATATTACTCTCTTCCCATTATAAAGAATTCAGAATTACTTTTTAATCGGCATAAATAATGCTGATGTACTATCTGATTCTTCAATATATTTCGATTCTATTTACACAGATATCCTTAATAATAAGAAATTAAATCAGATTTACGTAGAAAGAGAGATCCTTGAATAATTATTTTCAACTACGTTTAGAAGGAACACAAACTTTCGAACCAGTTTAGACTTAGGCGGTCCCAGGCATTGAAGCGGTCTGGGCCAATATAGATTGGTCCCTCCGATCTTTGTTATAAATATATTTATAGACTTTGAAATCGGAACAATGCTAAATAAATTAGCAGAAAATTACGGACATATTAAACAAAAGCAAATTGGCGATGTCTGTAGATATGTTGACTCCGTTAAATTGGATGCACGTTTATAAACAAAGCCGTGTTCGGTGTTTCTCTAATATTTCCGTTATTTCAGATAATTCCATTATTTTATATTATTTTCGGATTTTATGTTCCAATTGCTCCTACTTCTACTACTACAACAAGCTGATACTGATCTTCGCTATTAAATGCTATCCTGCCTGCAAGTGTAGTATTCTTAATTTCAAAATTTGCAGCTAAAGGCTGTAAGTGCGTAAGCTATTCATTGAAGCATTTGATCAAGCTACAGCCGAGAAATTAACCTTGCTCCAGAATATCCCTTTAATTAAGGATTAGGATGGGCATTAACATTCGTAAGTAAGGTCGTGCCCGATGGAAAATTCCTTGCGACATCTGCGGAGGTGAACATGCTTTCTTCCTACCAAGTTCAGGTGGGGAAGCTGACAGAAAAGTGAAAGATGTTCGAGTACTTTCAGGTCTTTTCTCTATCGATTTCATTCTTTTCCTTTACTCTTTTTATAATTATGGGAACAGTAGCATATTATGAAGACAAAAAGGCTCTTCAAAGTCGAGATGAGTTTATCTGTCCCTAATAAAACTTCAAAAAATTTCTTAACCCACTTAAATTTCCGTTCGAAGCAAGACATGAAAATTAATAACGCCCCAAACTCCGATTTTCTAGTTAAAACTGTTTCTTGTGTTTTTTGTTAATCTTTTTAGTGGCCAAAATGTTCCCTTGACTTAAGATAATCATTCACAAGTAGTTTTCTTACTCTCTCTTTTAATTTTGTCTAACTACACTAGCGCTCAGTAATAATTTCTGCAAGGAAGCCATGAAAATATACAACTAATGAGTCCAGGCTTAAATTTGTGGTAGTAAGAGACACTAAACTCCATAATTACTCTTTACCAAACCACTAGGTGATGATGATTCAGCATTGCTGGGAAACCCTGGTCGTCAGCATCTTATTTGTGGTCAATTAAAGTGTAATTATGGTGTTTTTCTGTAAAAATAGCTCTAAACTCATGCGAAGAGCTGGAAAATGTACTGTTTTCTTCCAGATGGGATTCGGTCATGTTAGATATAGGATAAAGGTGACGGTGAGGAGGAAGCTGATGGAAATACATACATAAACTCGTCCTTATTTGGCGTAATTGGAACCAGGAAGTCCTATCTTCCATTTAAACCTTATTTAATGAAAATACACATAAAAGCAAAAATATAACCAGTAATATGCGTAACGAGTAATGTGGAAATATAGAGGATATATGGAAAGAAAGAATGGTTTTGTAGAGCAAATAAAAAACCTGGTTAATTTTGATCACAGAAAAAAATCCAAGGCAGGATATCATCCACAAAGAGAAGGAGGGTGTGAAAAACTTGCGAAATGGATAAGAAAATTTGAAGGAGTAAGAGAGATAGATCACATCACAAAAGATAATGACATTTTCACAAGGTATTTTTCGAAAATAAACCGCTGAACTAAAGTGTTCGTTGACATAGCCTGTAGAACATAGATTTCTTTTGTCAGTAGTAGTATGGTCATCAGATTCACAGGCAGATATATTTTAGATACTAATATAAAAAATAATTAAATATAAAATTATCATAGGCTTATGTAGGTTTCTGAATGTGGAAGATTTGTTATGAAAATTCGCAAAAGTTTGTGATCTGATTGACAGGCGAAACATAAGAATTTATTACCACCATATGGAGACAGAAATAAGTGTGTGATCCATTGCGAAAACCCCCTAGAACCTATGGGAAGTGTATTTAAAAGATAATAACATTTTTATGAGGTATTTAAATACACAATAAGCAGCAGAACAAAAGTATTTTTTTAGTAGTAAGTTGAACATATATTTTCTTAGTCAGTTGTGGTATGAACAACTAATTCACATGCTCTATGCTCGTACGTGCCTTTCGTATTAGCGATGGAAACGCATCGGTGAGCGGAGTAGGAAAGTGCATGAATGGCATCGGGATGCTGTCTCTCAATGGCTCCCAATTACTCCCAGCAGAGGAACGCCGCTCCAGAGAGGGGATTCGGAACCAAGGCGATTATTTTTTCGTTTTATCGCCGCGAAAATACAGCATTACGTAATTTGCGCGGTGGGGTCCGGAGGAAGCGAGGAGGATGTGGCAAGGCGTGGCGGATGGAGCCCTCCTCTAAGTTTTTAATACGTCGGATTCCCTGAATCATGGCTAAACTTCATGAAAGAGGATATGTGATGCAGATGGGAAGCGTGGCGTGATTCACGCTTCCCGGCCTCCCTACTGAAAGAAATCGTCATATTTTGAGAAGATTTTCGTATTTAACTCCGGAGTACGCTGATGTGTTCTCGTACCTAAACACTGCGACTCTCTGTGGGCAGAAGGTTACTGTTACACGTATCCGATGTGACCGTGCTAAACTCGAGGCAGAAGTGCTCTAATTTTAGTGGTCTCGATGCGCTTTACCGTAGTGGATACACTTCAGCGCAGTTAGGTACAGAAATGCAGTTATTATCGTAGAATGTATATTTTAGTGTAACGCTTTGGTGATAATTTTGCGTGGAGTCTCAAAGAACTCTTTCAAAGCTGTATTTGTTAGCGTCCCGTCCCCTGCGTTGCCACCAGTTCTAGAAGTAATGGAAGGTCCCGGTTCACCGACCCAGTAAGAATCACCCAATGTGTGCATTTCAGTAGCTGAACTATTAAGCTTAGTTGGCTTTTGTATACTACGTATGGTGATTCCTTGGTTTATAATCTGGGACTTTCCATTGCTTCTAGAACTAATGGCAACACAGGATAAGAGCGCTGACATGGACGGCTTAGGGAGAGTTTTTAAATACCTTAATTACATCTTTTTAAGCTTTTTTGTGTGCTAATGGATAGCTTTGAATTGAACACGAAATCAAATTGGTAAATTTGTTGATATTAGAGAGAAGAGTCATCAGGAGAATTTAATGAAGAAGGGGTGAAATGTAAAGAGATCTCACTGCTACGCTTAGTCAGTCAAATCAGTCAGTCAGTCAGTTATTCATTAACAGTCGTGCTCCAATTTCTTTCCTTACTCCATGATTTTAAATGTATGCTGCGGCTGGGCACTTAGAAAAAAGTGATATACATTGCGTACTGATACTCTCGACTTTAATACAAAACAGTTATCAATATTTGTATAATTATAAGTATTGAGTTTAGTAAAGGAAGAGAACGAAAGATTGCAAGATAGCCAAAACTTATTGGCCGTTAAATTATGGGTTAATGAGCGTGCATATGCTCTGAAATTACGCAGGTAACTTCTCTGTATCGATCTGCAGGTCTTCCGTAGGAATTTATCATATATTTCGAATCAGCAGAGATTTTCATTCATTCTGCTCGATTCAACCTGCAGATTACAAAGTTACTCAGACGTGTTCTTTATATTCCGAAATTCAAACACAAAATTAAATTGTGACCTCAACGTTAATTTTCCCCGGAAAGTTAGCATCTTTGGCAATGCGTAATCAACACGGAGGAAAACTGAACAATACATAGTGCTCAAATTTTCGAAATGGATTCAAGCTAATTAGATATTCGAGTGAAATCGATTCGAGATTAGATTCGGAGGAAATTAGCGACGCCCTGCTCCAATTCACCCCTCAAACTCGCTTATCTTCCTTATCTCTCAGCCATGTTTCCATAATTAAGATCTCAAAATTCCAACGTTACATCTGCGATTTTATCTTAGTAAGCAGGAGGGATTTTATCGGCGTTGTATCTTTGAATGATACTCTTAATGGCTTTCACAGATTTACTGTTCAATCCTCATACCACGCATTCTATGTCGTATGTCGGAAGAATATTCGTTCAATAGGCTGCCCAACTTGGAGATGGTGGAAATTTCCTTAATCGATGGTGCTTGAGATTCATGACACGTTAACGAATGCCATAGGAACGATCCTCATTAAGAATTATCCCGTGTGATTTCCAGCGCCAAATGGCCGTTGAGTGCAGTCAGGTGTGCATATGCAAACGGTTGATGTGCGACTTTGCTTAGAAATTCATCATGATTTGAATCGGATAAAGCAATTACTCCTTATATGCTCAATGAGTTTCTGAAGTGGACTAATACGTAAATGTTTCATCCTTAGCCAACTTTAGCGCAGTAGAACTGCAATGATTGCGATGAGTAATCGCGTGCCGTGAATGGGAAGGGTTATTTTAATCTGATGTTTATCTCTTTTGTACCTTCGCTAGGAATTACACGATTTTGAATTGCTATTTTGTGTTAAATTTTCATCAATGGTTTCTTCCCTGTCGCTGTGAAGGCTATCTTTCCTTGTTTTGTGGTCATAAATTAATCAGAGTCACCATCTCAGTTAGTTTATAAACAAATCCAGCCTCATAGTGAATGTCCAACTTTTACAGGTCGGTTTGAATCGTTCAAGGCAGATCAGCTGTTGAGTCACAAACGCCTACCATTTTGATTCCTGAGAAATAAATGTTTATATTCAACGATTACCTCTCATTATCAAGTCATCAAGCATGTGTTGAGAATATCGATGATAATCAACGCGGAATACAATAGGAAGGGGAGTTTCCTCAAATGAAAAGCGAACTTCGAGCTACGAGTCATGTTTAATACTCCTCATTATTATTCATATTCGAAGAATACCGATTCAGACGCTCGATTTCACGCAGCGCAAGGAAGCGGAAATGCTTTGCGGGATACGCCTCTTTCCGCTTCTCCCCGCACTTCATCTTTTTCAATATTCCGAATCTCGGAACAATAGCGTCATTATCATCGTCCATGGCTGACCAACGCGTGGACAAAGAAGCAGTAAATATCTCCCATCAAATGCGAGGGAAGAAATACACAAATTTGGGCCTGATTTTTCAGTAGGCGTCACATCTACATTTCGCTGCACTGTCAATGAGAGTGGAATTAGCGGTCGGTCACAACTCGTCGAACGATAATGAGCCTGAGAATGGAACAGGGATTCACAAGCGATGACGGATAGCGGGAGTCTCGGGAGCTAAATGCTAAACTTAGTGCCGATCAGTTAATCAGCCATCCGCAGACGTGTGATTATCTGACTCGAACCGTAATCGTTGAATTCTTTGAAGGGCAGAAGGAAGAATGAAATCCATAGTTGCGAGAAGCGTTTATTTTCTGTTTAATAAATTAAATTCTCGATTAGTAAAGTCGTGTTTAATTGTATATCATTATCGAAAGGATTTTTTGTGAATTGAATTATTTGTTTTCCATAGACTACTTCTCGCTACAACGAGAATATCAGCTTACAATTCCCTCTTGATCTTGAAATGAACATTTTTGATGTCTTAAGTATTTACTTACTTATTCTCATTTGTAAAGTTTTTAATTTTTTCATGCGAAGTTGTATTAAATACGCCATTTTGATATCTTATTGTTATACCAATCAAAATGTTTGAATTATTGTCTTATGACTTCAATACCTTTTTCGAGGAATGAAAGGCTTTCTACTTGTTTATGTGATGATACCATAGAGTAAGGATATCCTTACTCTATGATGATACGTAGTATTTATTTTCAAGATATATGTCAAAAGAAATTGGGCATTTAATCTGCTAATCAGGAAAAAATAATCCTTAACCAAACCAATGCACGGAAAACAAGTAGGAGGAATTAATTATTGGTAAAACAGCTTTAAATGTATGAATATTTCAAAACTTTTCAGACCAGTCAGTTGGAAACCCCGAAAATTATAAGAGTTATTTTCCTTTGAAAGTTTTTCTTTTAGTTTTTTCTCTTTTTATTCCTCTCCATCATAAATAGTTATGTGAAAACTATAAACAATGTTATGTAGATGAGTGGTCCACTCGGGCCTTACCTAGCATAATAGTCAAATAGTAATAATAGAGGAGATAACCATCAATTTGTTTCCGTGAATTAACCCTGAAGCCGGAAAATTAAGATGGGCATTTCTATGAAACGCTGAATTTTCATGTGCTGTTGGAGGAACCATAACCTACCCATTATTATCTCTTGTACGATATCTATATTAAATTTGTAAAATAAATTCCCCTTCGCAGATATATTTCTTATCTTACATTGAAAAGCAGGGAGAAGTTTACTCCGAGTCGAGATTTTTCTATGTAACTGATAATCGGCTCCTCTCAAGGTTACTCATAAACGGTCTTATCAATCTGTAGTCGATGCCCTTCCCGCATGATGTCTTCAAGTTATGATAGATGTGTAAGGTTCACCATTATTTATATATCCTAATGGATCCACTGTTTGTAATAAAGTCAGGAGACCCAATTTCCTCATCATTGAAATGGTTCGCCCGTATTCAAATTCCATTTTTAGTAAGCCTTTGTCGAATATTAGTATAGCTCATGAGTTAAGGTTAGCTTATTCTTTGTCAAAATTGTTTTTTAAATCAATTTCGTGTTGAAGGCCAAGTGATTAAAAATATTGACTTTACATATTAATATCATAAAGATGTAGCGCAATTAAAACATAGTAAAATGGATATCAATTACAATTCTTAGTGAGGTATAGTTTCTAATTATTTTATCGCCATTTATTTAGAGAAAATGTTAGAAAAGACTAATGAGCGTGTATCAAAACTAATATTTTCGGTCAATTCGTGTACACGCCTGTGAATCGTCAAAAAGTTGAAAAAACAGGGGTTTTAGAAACAAGTTTATGGGATGCAAGGATAATATTGTCTGTCGGTTCCAATGTATGGAAAAACATTTTCTGTGGGCCATTCAGGGATATTTTCACTATCCTATGTCTTGTCTGTCCTTGAGCTGTCTTCACTGCGTAGTGATTTCGTCCTTTCTCATTGAAATTGAAATCCTCATGCGCTGTGCCTAAAGGAAAAAAATACTATGCAACCTTGCCATTCAAAATGACAAAAACTTAATCTGTTGATATTTGGTATTCCCACGTGCAATATCCCATCATGCCTCAGCCAATCGGATGCCGTTGGCCACGAGAAAGATTAGTTCTCATCCATTCAGGCATTTCCATGTTCCCTATGCCTTGGGGAAAAGAGGAATTATTGGATATCTCTACACAGTTGATAGCCCTCTGGCGTCGAATTCAGAGTAACGAAAACGGTGTTTTGTTCAGCGGGATTGATAGAAATCAAAGCTGCTAAACGAAGATGAGGAAAAAGGGTAAGGAGTTAATGCAAAGGAAAGACCAGGTTGATTGATGAATCAACAAGGAAAAGATCCCCAGCGATAATTAATGATTCGGCGATGTTTCGTAATTGAATTATCTTAGGTCTTTCTTTTAGACATCTCTAAATATATTCCATTTGGATTCGCAGATTTCATTTAGCTTCTCACTTGAATTATTGCGTTTCTAAAATATAGAAAAAATCTTACGCTTAAATTGGTTTCAAACATCCAAGCAAAATTTCATAAATTCCATATAATCTTAATCTCTGTGTTTTTAACATTTTCCATACCTTTTATATTTCTTTCTGTTCGATGATCCACTGTTCTGATTTCCGAATATCCCTGTTGTTTACTTTCGGAGTTCAATTCCTCGAATTTTCATCCCATCTTGAACGAGATTCGAATTAAACAGATCCCACGTACACTAAACTCCCCGTTTCTGTTCAAAGGTACCATGCCGATTACTGATTGCGTAATTCTAGTCTTGTTGGCTAACGGGCATAGTATGATATGATGTGAGTTTTTCTCACGCATCCTACACGTATTTAGACGAAGGGCGAGTGCACTGAGAAGGCGTCAACGAAGGACTGAAACCAGATATGGTTTCAGTCCTTGTTGACGAAATCCAGGGACAACAGATAGCGCTTTATGTCGTGGCTATGTTAGTGCTTTCCTAATCATAGTACCCTCATGGAACTAGGTTACAGAATTTGGGAATAGGACGTTAACAACCGAGACTCTTTAAGAATTAAAATAATAATATATAATGCTGAGTATTTTGGTTGTTTCTTTCGGCCACGTATATGGTATTTTTGAGATTCTATAATTGTGATCTAGAAGAAAATATATGCCCAATGCGTTGTTTTTTTTCAAAGGGAAAGGGTCTATTCTTGTGTTGGGTTTAGTCGAGGTAGGTTGGGTTGAAGATAGGTAATTTTGTTCGCCAACTCTGGTTAGAATCCCCCATGATCTATATGGGATTATACGTATTGATGAAATTACATACACGTGAAGTAACGACGATGAGTTATCCTGGACCTCTGGGTTACAACCCTGTACGAAATAATCGAAATGGGTTGATTCCAATTTCAGCAAAATTAGGAAAAGTAACACAATCACTAAGATTACAACGATCTGTGCAATACTTTCTCGACAAATGAAAGTATCTTTCACAAACCCTTCACTTTAGCATTCCTTGACAAGTGGCTGTACAAAATTGGCTTTTACTTTTGGAATTAAAATCACCACTTACTAAATTAATTATATTGCGATTGGAGCTCAAAATAATGTCCAGTCGATATATCTCCCTCATCATCGTCCTTTCTCCTTACGATACGATATTCAGTTTCTTTATATTGTATAGGAAGCTTGAAATTCAACATCAATGATTATCACCTGGCCTAGTGCTTATTTGTAGTCTTTCAGAATAAATAAATATCATTTTCAATTTAATCACTTCGGCCATAACTCGGTGAAACTTATTCTTAATCCTTCTACTCCCAATTCTAGCGATTTTATCATCTCCTAGATTCCATCTTCTTTTTGCTTACTTAAAGCCATATGCCTGATGAAATCCCGACTGTCTCTATCAGAGTAGCTAAAGTAGATTGAGGAATGGCGATGAGTTAAAACTAGTGAAGAAGGACTGGCAATATCGCTTCTTTGAAGCAGTCGGTTATAAAAAAAGCTCGGTCATAATTCTTCGTCTTCTTATCTCTTTGTGGAAACGGTCTGTGAGCAATGTCTCCTCCGCAAGATAAAGCAATCCTTACTTCCTTAAGAGTATTATTTCAGCACCATTTTAAAACCACGTTTAGCAGTGTTTCAATTAAACCAATTTATTCGTGTTGTAGTTTGATATGTGAGATGATAAGACTACGCATAGTAATAGAATTTCTGTTTTACTTCTCCAAACTTATTTTCCTTCATTAGAAGTATAATTCCAGACTCGCTTCTAGGTTATGACGTTCTTAAATGATTTGGTTTTGCTTAATTTTGAGGTGAAGGACTTCATTTTGCTAATCTAAATTATCAGTATTTCTTTTTATAACGTGTTTGGCTCGGTAATTTTGTTAGTGTCTCTCTACCTGAAAAGTGCATTTCTTGATCTCTCCAGTAAGGTTTCTATGTGAATAAAACCTTTAGCTTGGTTGGAAATTATGGTCCTTTCATGGAGGAGAGAAAACTTATCCGAATAAGAAATGAATGAAAGTCACCTTTCCTATTCCCGTAAGAGATTATGATTACAATGCGAGACCAAAGGATTGTTAATAAGCTAAAGAGTAATTGTTATGAAAACTTATTCGGTAATGGTAAACGTAGATAAGATAATACATGTGGGAATAGTTTATTGGGAAAATTTTAAATCCATTAAGGATAAAGTGAGTCATTACAATGTTTAGAAAAGAAGAGAATGGATCGGGTAGTTAGTAATCTCGACATTGACGAAATGCCAGATTTGCAATCATGATGATTTACTTGATTAAATCTTCAAGTATCAAATTTGTTAAACGGAAAGTACACATTTCTGTGTAATTGGAATGCTGAATATAGGATAGAATACATCAACCAGTCGCTCGGGTGTAGAATTTCCATTCCAAAAAACCGTTCTAATACAGCTACCGTTGTTAAATGTTCTTTCACACTTACTGCTTACACAAAAAATTTCCAGGCAGCAGTATTGAGAACGCGGGTGCATACAAGCTGAGACCCTTGAGGTCTTACTCTTACATCTACATCTACATCTACATTAATACCCTACAAGCCGCCTTTCGGCGTGTGGCAGGGGGTGTAAACACCAGTTGAATCTAAATTACTTCCTTATTCGATTATTGTCACGTATTGTTCGCGGAAAGAATGAATCTCTGAAACGATTCGTCCTAGCATCTATTTCTCTTAACTTACGGTCATTATCGGATCGACCGACGTAGCAGGGGGGTTGCATGATACCGATTGTATCTTTGGAAAATGTAGTTTCCCTGAATTTATTAAGCAATCGCAGCCTAGCTTCCACTCTCCTTTCTTTCAAGGATTCCCAACCTACGTCTGAGAGCATTTTTGTAACGCTTGCTTTTTTATCGTAGCATTTCTTAACAAAACGAACCGCTTTACGCTGCACTTTCTCGAGTTCGCGAGTACACGTTTCATCCGCCGGATCCCATATACTTGCCGCATATTCCAGAAGGGGTCTGACCAAGGTAAAATAACATCGCTCTCTCACCTTTTCGTCGCATTTACCGACAATACGCTTTACAAAGCCAAGCCTTTTACTTGCTTTGCCGCAGATTTTTCGAATATGCGTGCTCCAATTTAAGTTATTAGTAATGTTTATCCCGAGATATTTAACTGAATCTACTACTTTGATACTAATTCCATTAATTTTGTATGGGTGATTTGGACGCATTGGACGATTCTTAAAGAGAAACCAGGGTGCAAATATCGAGAATCACGTACATTTTTTAGAACCAAACCACGACTTGAGGTCAGGGTCGGTGTAGACAGTAAGCTGCGGAGGGAACTGCTTCAGGGCGCGGCAGCCGAACGGGGCTCTCTAGTCGGATATCGTAAAGTTAATAAGACGTGCCAACCAAAATAAGATAGACCTGTTATCGAGTGGAAAAATTCAAAGATACTGTAAAAATTTGTAATAAGTGAAGCGTTACATATCCAATCTTATCTGCTTTTGAAACGAATTGCAGATATAGAGAAAAATATTAAAATTAAGAATAGCGAACGATTGCTGTATCTTTAAATTTATCTTCACGTAACAATTATCGGTGACGATATTGTTTTAATTTAATGGAAAGCGATTTAGAGTCTAAAATCAAGTCGGCCATTGCAACAAATCTAGTCATGAAACCATGGTTGCGGCTTAAAATGTTAAAAAGAAAATCGGAAGAAAAATTGACGATGAACATAGCTGAGAATGTTGCCTCATGGACGCCGCGTATCCGAAAGCAATAAAGCCCGAGGTCAAGTCGGAAAACAATAATGAAGCTAGACCGCTGGCGCTGCCATCTTAGTAGTGATACAGGCGCAGCAATATCCTCGACCAGTTCCTTTTCCCACCCACATCTCGAACTCTTGAAAATAATCGCAAGAATGACAGCGAAATTCGAATCCGAGAATAAGCTCTCTGATTATTTTTCCGCCCCTTTCTACGCCTCCATCTTCCCCAGCGTACGTGCCACGGATAGGCGCCCCTCGCGTGCGTTTTTCCTCCACCATTCGTGACTTCGACATTTCCCCGCGTTATCGTCCATCTTCCGTTTGTTGACGATACGTGGCGCGACTATTCGAGGAAATGATAAAATGGTCGCGGAAATCCAGGTCCGAGGCTCGCCCATTTCGTTGTTTTTTCCCTCCCTTTCATAAGTGGCCATAAAAATACCCATCGATCGCGTCTGCATTATCCCTCCGTATGCATACGACTGCAGTGCGGTCAAACGGATATGGGCAACGGCTAAAGGTCATCTTCGGCTCGCCTATTCATTTTTAATCGCATCTCATAGGCGATCGGCGGGCCCCTTTGTCTCATACAAGGTTTATAATTAGTGCGGGAAATTATATCAGGATGATCGTCTCCTTTTTCAAATACTGATGCGTCGAGGACCCCCTAAGGAGTATTTTTTTACAGCTCTAAATTTTTCCGGGCTTTGGTGGAATACTTTTCTGTCGGTAGAATTTCCACTCGAATGACTTTAAAATTGGTATGGTATGTTTACAGGAAGGAGAGCATTACCGTTTCTAAAAATATGAGCTTGTTTCGCACTATCCTGGTGGGGAATTTTGTAGGTATGGTAAGGCATTCATTACCGTGTCATTTGGACGAGTGGGATCCAATCCATGGCCCTACAAATTCTGCGCGTCACGGCTGCTGAATCTTCCTTACATTCTATTCCATGAAGATTGATAACTGAAGTGGAATCGACAAATTTTGACAAATATCCTCCATCCACATCATCCTTACTCAATAGTCCGAAGATAGATTTTGTTTACTAAGGTCTATAAGGCATTTTTTAAGACGAGATTGATAATAAAAAGGAATAATAATAATAATTTTATTAGGCTTTGTGTAGTTCCCATTGAGCAACACAAAATTCAAGAAATGCTCAGAGTATAAAAATGTATGGAAATACAAAAATACAAACAAAATTTAAAATAAAAATCTCGACAGAAATACGAAAGTGGAAAGTCAAAAGAACGCTCTGAGAAGCACAAAAATATGTGAAAATAAAAAATACAGAAATTGCTCAGCAAATATAAACACCAATTTATACGAACGTCGAAGATTTAGTACAAAATAATTTGGTGTTTTTTTAGGTGGAAAAATAAAGAAAAACACAACTTAAGCGAACAGAGAATTTAGAACTTTAAGATATACAACAAAAGAAAAAGAACGAGATGCAATTCGTCTAACACAAAATAAGTACTCTTTTTCCATCTAACTTGTCAACAATGGTATTATGAAAAACATAAATAATGAGTAAAAGTATAAATATAGAGAATTACTTTAGAATGAAAGAATTTAAAAGAACCTCTGGTATTATCTTAGGGAGAAAAGAAAGTAGTCATTAACAGTAAAACCTGCGCAAACTTACCGCTAGTACATATTCCGATTTACACACCTGGGTTGTTGTCTATGTTGCATTATCTCTCAGAAGTACTTACACTCCATGCATATAAATATTAGTGGGCTGTTTCCTAAAATTCAAGTTCGGAATCCGCCGATTAGGTTGTTAGCTCCCACTTTTTTACTTGAGCACTTAAAATACAAAGCATTTACAAAGTCTTCAACATTGTTTTACAAGTTGGGGTCTTTGGAGGACCCCTCGGTTTTTCTTTTATTTTTCAATTATGTTTTTGCGGTTGACTACTCAAAATTGGTTTTTGGGTTTCTTAAACGATATCTTGGCAAATTTGTTTTATGAACTAACTTTACCTTAATTTGTTTACTACTGATAATAAACAGTAATAAATGAAAATATTATCCTTATACACTTTTTCATGAAAATGCTTACATTCTTTCAGTCCGATTGCGTTTGGTATTTAATCCAAATATTTAATTTAACTAAAATATATGTTATAGATTCATCTTATGCCATCGCTACTGTCCTTAGCTCATGATACAATTTAAGTTAGGTCTAGTTAAAGCAGGCAATACTAGAAACGTAGAATACCAAGCGGTGCCCTGTCGAGACTCCAATATAGATATTATTTATTTACGTTTTTTCAAAGGACTTTTATATAAGTTTATTTATATATTTTTGTCTCAAATTGATGCGGAACGTAACAAAAAACCAGAAAAAAATCTATTTTTCATAGTATCAGCAAGGTCACAAAAATATCACTCTGGTTCCATCTGGCCTCTCTTGATATATCAAAGGTTAAGTGTCACAATTACAAAACGATTTATTCAAAAAAATTTGATGAATTATTACTCTTTAAAAAATCAGTGAAGCGTGTTATTCGAGGCCTTCTAAGTTTTGATAAGAGTTAACGCGTCCGACCGAATCTGAAACCTTAGACTCCCCCGATGTTTATTTGATGTTTATTTTGACGGCAAGAAAGACTTAAGAAACTAAACAGACAAGTCATTCTTGAAATATATTTTCAGGTTCAGTTGATGCAATATTTATGTACTTATTTAGTGAAATGCATTGATTTATCCGAGTCAAATTTGTTTCGCCATGATTATATCTCTTTGTCTACGTAAAACTAAGCTATTACGTAATTTCTAGGGTACATAGTATTGCTTTATTACTTGCGTATCGCTTCTGGTATCCTTTTTCCATATGCCTCACTTCTATTATAACATTTCATTCTAGTGACTGAAAATATTCCTCATTTTGATGTATTTTCTTCGCCAGTGCATTAAATGATTCGTATTTACTACTGAAGTAATACTTGTATTAATAAAAATTACTTAATGATAAGTACTCAATGAATATTTCCAAAATCGTATTTGAATTAGTAAAAAGTACTTAATGAAATGATAAATTTACTTTTAATTTCACAGCACCTGTTCGGTATGAATTTTTGAGAAATTTGCCACGATTGTTTGATTGGCATTAATGTGCGGTAAAAAGTGGTATTACAATCACGAAACCGTTCCATCGTGAACTTGGAGAGGGTATCTGAAAAGCTGTGGCGAATCATGCTTTAGAGTGAGCGAAATTCCATGAATGAAAATCGTGATTCTAATAAAAATTTCTTCTAGAGTTTTAGTGTAGGCGCCTCCGTCACTTCCGGTGTTTTACCGTAGCAATAATTTCCAGTGAAATGAGACTGGAGTCTCAAAAGAGATTGATGTAGCAAATGCGTGGTCTGCATTAGTGCAAAAGCGCGGCCCAAGTCCATTAGCTCTCATCCAGCGACATCCACTGTCGGTCGGTGCAGGTTAGCCTCCACTTCATGCGGGCCATATTTCACCTGCGGTTGCCGAATAATTGGGCCACCTAGCGTTTATCAGGTGGAGGTCAGCGCCTCATTGTTATCACGGGCCCTCCTCTTTTAATTACTTTCGCTGCTCCCATGCATTTTCCTCCGTCGTGACTCCGGTTTGATTTGTATTGCGGTGGCGATGGCAGAATGCCAAGAGCACTAATGGGCCCGCAAGGGACTGCCATGGTGTTCATTTAAATTTGGCTTTAGTTTTAGACGGGTCGGCGATCGTGCTTTACTTCTTGACCTCGACATTCGTCCTGCCTTCAGCGGCATCTTTCAGTTTCCGCGCGCCGAAAGGTGGCTTGTAGGGGTCTTAATGTGGATGTAGATTTCCAGATGTGTTCCATCTGTAGCTGCTGAGGCCAAGTTCAGTGGTACTCGCAGCGGTCTCAGATGTTTCACTGCTGTAAGGCATTCTTTGGCCGACAAAAACTTTGATTTTCGAAATGTTTCGGCAGTTTGTGGACAAGTAGCAATTTATGATTAGCAACGCTCCATTGGTTGCAATTATCACCTGTCATTCATTATTTTAATTGACGGGAGTGCGTTTCTTGTTGAAAATACCAAATACTTCAGAAGGATACAAATACTTTCAGGAAAATACCAAATACTTGAAGATACAATCGGTATCATGCAACCCCCCTGCTACCTCGGTCGATCCGATAATGACCGTAAGTTAAGAGAAATAGATGCTAGGACGAATCGTTTTTAAAATTCATTCTTTCCACGAACGATACGCGACAATAACCGAATAAGAAAGTAGTTTAGATTAAACTGGTGTTTAAACCCCCTACCGCTCGCCGAAAGGCGGCTTGTAGGGTATTAATGTAGATGTAGATACTTCATTGATTATGATAGTTCATAACACGTAATTTTTGCTTCATAAGAAACTCTATCATGTTTGTATTTTTATGAGAGGACTGCTAAAGAAAGTCCAAGGGAAAACACATAGGGGAAGACAGATGCATATGATGTTAGCTGACATAAAGGTTGGGATAAGCTACCGTAAAAAAAGAAGGAAATAGCGTTAAATAATGTTCATCAAGGTGCCTACCGAAAGTTAAAACACACTTATGCCACATATTGTTTAATCACTCTTCCAACCTTCAAGCAGTAAAAAATCTGGATTTCTGGGACACTTGTTTACCATCAAAAGTATGTACAAGGTGCTTGTTGGAATATGAAACGATTTAAGATATGATGATCATTTATGTCGAGAATGGATATGTTGAATAAAGTGGAAACGCGTGAGTCTTTATTATTTCATCGAGTTCCTAAGCAAATTCCCATGGATCTTCCTGGATTCGGCAACGAGTTCTGGTGACGTTAGCTATTTTTTCTATTCGTTATTGGAGTAAGGGGTTAACTCGATATTGAAACGTTGTAGTAGTAGTTGTTGTAATATGTTTAAAGTGCATCGACGGCTAAGGTCATTTTGCACTGTTAATTTTCTTACGTTCTAGTCACTGATATTTATCACTGGCATCCTTGTGACCTCATCTTCGCAACAGTCGTAGTTACTAGTGTGTATGGAGTATAATGCGCGAGAACAGTATGGAATTGAGTATTGATATCTTTCTCGGATGCGTGTTCAAAGTTTTTGGAAGAGCTCAGTTTTCTTAAGGAAGCAGCTCAGTACTTAGTGTATTGAGTCTGAGTCAGCCCCTAGAATTGTGTTAATGTCACCTCTGATTCCTAAGAAGCTGCGGGTTATTTCATATTTAACGCATTCTAGCAGGAGGAGTCTGATAGGAATAGAGGAATGAGTGAGTCAGGGCGCTGTGCCCAATCCTGAGATGTGTGACTGCCACCTCCTCTCCCCGATAACGTTTACGTTAACTTGGAGTTGTATTAGGAATAACGTTTCAACACCGAGTTAACCCGTTAAATTGTCCCATCCGGTACGATGAAGGTCTGATAATGCCACTCGGAAAAAGCAGGTCTTTTCTCTAAAATGTTCATTTAAAGATTTACTGAGGAAGAAATACCAGAACTAGTTTGAGGAGATAGACGTACTTTTTAATCATAATCCTAAGCTTTTCTCGTTATATTAGACGTGTATCTGGTTCTCGCAAGTTTCCTGTTTCGCTTCGTTGTAACTCGCTAGTAGTTACAGGTTCGCAGGATGTCAGCGATATCTTCGCAAATTATTTCGCCGTAATTTTCAGGAAACCTGTCCAGAAAATATAAAATCACAATGCCTTACCTCAAGTTAACTATATTTAATACAAAATCGTTCTCTCCAAAGAGAACATCTTATCTGCCATTAGAACTCTTAAGAATAACTCGTCCTCGAGAAAGGATATACTACCTGTTTCTGTTTTAAAGGGTTGTTCTGAAGTTTTGAGTGGGCCATTACTTTCTCCTTCTAATTGGCTTTTAAGTTTCCAGTCCATCTCTGTCTAATGGAAATCGGCTATTATCATGTCAATTTACAAAAGTGGTGACAAATCCTCTGTTGAAAACCACAATATATTTTCTCTTATACCAGTTCTTTCCCTAGTCTTCGAACAGGCAATTTTAAGGAAAATAAAATCTAATTTATAATTTCTCTCGGAAAAAACAACATGGATTTATTCCGCAACGGTAAATAATTATTCGACAATGTTGTCCATGGCCTATTTCTAATGATACTTAAATCTTTAGATAACGGTGTGATGTTATTTTTACTTCTTGAATTCTATTCGAAAGATATAACTCAACGATGTAAATAATAAATATATCATTCTGAGGAACTATGACAAAGCTACGAGAACTGAATTACGATCTATTAATTTACATGAATTATCCCCATGACGTATCATGCCCAAAGATGTTTCAAATCAATGTTTTCTGATTTTTTGTGTAATTTTTGTAGGAATTGAATCATTACAAATACATATTTGAGCATATTTCTCCTGCAATTTCTGATTCAATTCTATACATTTTGGTAATTACATATGCTATCAAAATAATATAGCTGTAGTAATTGCAGGAAGGTTCGTAATATTTTGTTCTCTGCGCTGATTGCTAGTTATTTTCTCGAGCTATCTCAGGACCTTCACGTTTCCAGCGGAGTTATTTCTTTTATGATGAGACTCGTCTCTGGATCTCTCGTTTTTAATCTTGCCGCATACGCCGAATCAACTTCTCAATCTAACGGAAATTTTGATAAACCTTAAGCAGCCTTTGAGTTCTGATGGCATTATTCCGTCGTGTGTTATTAGTTTCGTGTGTATTTAGTTCTGACTTTCTCAAATCTTCATGATCCTCAGTGATCTATCAGTTATTTTACTGCTAATGGAAGTTGTCTGTTCTTCTTGGTCTCTCAATCCTCACACCACGGAGTTAAATTGTATCTCATACACATTCCTCTATAGTTACGATCTATTCCCATATTTTCGATACCAATTTACAGTTTACTGCGCATTTTTAATTCCAAATTTTAGCTTTTATTAAGTTTATATTATCAAGCTGAAGTATCGGAATGTATTTCATATATTATGTCTTTCTTCACGGTCATAATTTTGGAGGTTGGTTGATAATTATCTTTGAATAAAATTAACTCCTTTTGACTCGAGAGGACGTTCTCAACAGAGTTTGCCGAATTTCACAGAATCTTTATATCATACAAATACGACGTGCTAGTTCTATTATAACTTGGAGGCATTTTTATTGAATTAACTATTGTGTTTCTCCGTTCTTGCGTTGAAACGTGCCATCAAACAATATCTCCATTCGGAATAACTTACTTTAACAGGATGAGGTAAAGAAAGTCAATTTGTTCTTAAGGCGTGCACCTAAAAATACCCAAAGATAAACAGATGTGAAAAATAGCGAGATAGCAATGGTAGTTTAGTGGAATAACTGCTCGGAAAGTGGGAGATCCTGGGTTCGTATCCCAGTCATGCCAGTATTTTTCAATTATCATATAATAATTCTTATTATAACTATTTCAATGTCCATGTGATATTACATTACAGCTGAAATTTAAGCTATTCCGAATAAACTCGACGAACTTGTGTTGTTTCAGTTATCTTTTCCGATGTAAATTCAAGCTTATTTTTATTATCTCCTCAGTAGAAAATTTTATCAGAAATTATCTTTCATCTCATACTAAATTGATGTAGTAATACGTTTTTATCTTTTCATGATCGTGTACAGTAAATTTTATACAAATTTCCGTTGTAATGCGTCGCGGGACCTTGAAATGTTTTAATGAGGATTCAGAGATAGAGTAAGCCCATTTAGAAAACCTCCTTATGCCACTTAGAAAAGAGCTGTTAATTCCCAAGTAAATAAAAAATCAACTATGCAGAAGACAAACATAGGACTAAACGTTGCTCTATACGATAGCTTAAATACATTCCCTAGCCCGAGATTATTACTTTTGTTGCCTTCTCGTGAAATAGAATAAACAAGATTTAGGGGAGGGGTGCCGCAGTGCGTCGAGAAAGCTCATCTAAACCTCAAAAATATTAAAAAGAAAATCTGCCAAATTTCACGTAAGGTTATCGTGTTAAAAAATCAATGACGAACAGGAGGCTGAATACTGGTGGCGTCATTATTTATTTTGTTGAAGGAGACTTAGGGTTCTTAAGCGGCTAATTAAAAATGATGGAATCACTTGGACGAGGATCGTCACCTGACAGGAGATTACAGCAGGAAGCTTTTTGACGCACCGTGCGCAGCCAACTTGAGTGAGGCCGTGCTAGATTACGTTATTTCCGTCAAAAATGATCGCAAATGAAGAGAACGGTCGACGTAACGTTACGAGGAAATGATAACAGCTGTCGCCTCTTCCTTTCGCGATGAGTGGTGCTCACAGATATTCCAGAATATTCGGGAATTTGACGTAACTCATGTCCATCCTCAGCATCATTCTCAACAACTGTGAATATTGCCGTAATTCCTCTTGAGTTGAATAGGGCGGTTTATCGTTACGCCTCAATGCTGAAATCCCTCTGATAAGCTATATCCCTGATGGTGAAATTAACTTTACTAAGAAAGAGTATTAGAGGTTTAAGGGATCTCCACTACCTCCCTAGTAGATAATAACATAGCTATAATAGAAATGCGTATCGAGTGCTTCTAAGAAAGTTGGTAATCCGGGCTTCTGTTGTTTTTGAAGACCGGTGCCAACGCGGCTCAGAGTGCCGACAAAGACAACCTTGTAGATCTCTTAAACCTATAATTCATTAATGGCCGTGTTCAAAATGATCTCCCCTTACTAAGCATGTGGAAGCGTGCAGCTTGAACCTAAGATTAAAAAATAGCGGCATTACTGGTACTCGAACCCAGGTCTCCCACACTCCAGGCAGGTATTCTGATCAGAATAGTTTAATATATAGGACCCAGTTTTTTTACTTCTTGTTTAACCTAAGCTATACTCCGTAAGTTTTAAGAATTTTTCTTACCACGATTCTTGTGATTTTTTAATTTAAAAGTTAAAATTGGTACCACGACTCAATTCTCAGCTGTATTCTATACTCATGACTGACCAATTATCATAGTACGTTTCGAAGTTCGCTGACAAACTCTCCTTCCTACGCAAATATTTCATAATCAAGTCCCGGAAAGCCAGTTTTTTCCTGGTTGGTGTGTGTTATTCCGCTGTTTTTGTTTATGTCCCTCACTACAGTTGTCCAGCGAATTAATGCTTGTGGGAGCATTGGAAAATAAGCAAATATACGGAACAATCGCGAAATATTTCTCTGATATATATACTATTTTAGAATAAATTTTCCGTTCCGGATATAATAAAATAGTTTTCAAAACTTAACTGTAAATTTTATTTTGTATTTGCACTTAACGTTTTCTTGCATTGATGAATCGTTCCTTCCTCAAATTATTAAAGAAATTGGGCACGGGATATTAGTTTAGTCTACAATCTATGGAACGAATTTATCAGACTTCTCATTGCCTTCAGAGCAGGGGTTCCCAACCTTTTAGCAACTGTGTATCACTTGATATTTTTAGAAATATTGGCGTACCAACAGTCCTATGTTTTTTTAGAAACATATATTTACTGCCGGAGAAGTGCCGAATGGCTTGTTTTATTTTAATTAATTTACTGGGAAAATTTCATATTTAATTGTTAATGCACTTTTATTTCGGTTTTTTTCAACCCTTTATCAAGACAGCAATAAATATATATAAATATTTTCATTTTTTGTTAATTTTTATTAAATAATATATGGAATATATTTATATTAATAAAATTCTTATAATAAAGTAAAAATAAAAGGATTACTACAAATTACAGTTATATTTATTACTCACAGATATAAAAACATACAATTTTATGTCATTAGTACACAATAAGCAATAAAACATACCACCGGTTGGGAACACCGGCTTCAGAGGATAAATATTTATTAAAAACAATACCTCATGTGGCAATCACCATTTACACTCTCTCATAGAACTCAACATGTAATTCCAAACGTATCGCTTTTATGGATGCTTCCTAAGACTTGGGTACTGAAATCGTACAAGTGAGGGTCTTTAAGTAATCAAATATTACTGTGTATTTGAGAATATATCAGCTAAGCGGAAAAGCTGTGTTTTCATAAATTTCATTTCATCTTCACTACAAAACAGTTGGGAAAATAATATTCGTTCTTGGCACCTAAGAATTGGAGTGTTTCTCTTAGCTACTTAAGTTCCAGTTCTTTTTAAATATTACATAAAAATCGTCCCCTTCAAACAGAGTTATCGGTGATATCGATAGAAATGATGGGCTCATATTTGATATTTTGATGGGCGAGAGATATTTTTGTTAAATTCACCGCAATTTCTGCCGTAAAGCTATTTCTCTATTCATTTATTAAGAGGATTTGAATAAGAAAGCTGACTCGAAACAAGCTTATATCTAATCATAGATTATATAATTAGATCCTCACGTTTAACTCGACGTTTCATCCAGTTACATAAACACAGCTAGGAAGATAGTCGAAAAATGCACAATCGAACGCCCAATGACACAATTAATTAAGTGTAATTGCTAGTGTATCTATTATTACCTTCTGTGTATACATTTTTTGTATTTATGTCTTATTTTCATGTCGATCTCTAATTGTTTCATTTTTCTATTCCAGGTGCGGGAGAATCCGGGAAAAGTACAATCGTCAAACAAATGAAGTGAGTAAACATTTTCTGTTATATTTCTACTCTTGTAGTTAATTATTTCAAATGCACTGTTATGTGCTTTTACGTCCGAAATTGGACCTTAGATCCTGTTTATCACGGGTATCTTCGCGAAAGTGTCAAAATCTACGGGTAGTTAACTGAATTTTGATCAGAAGTAGATAAAGACATCTAAAATTCAAACGACGTGTTACGTATCTTCATTTTCACAATAAAAATCAATAGATAATATTTGCGTATAAAAGAATATAGTTAAAGGTAAATAATTAGGTTAAAATCCAGGGTATTATAAAAAAATAACTTTTATAATGTACAATGATAGTAAAATGATGGAAATTAAAGAGGTTATGTATAACAGGATTCGTCAGGGCAAACTTGCAAAATTCATTAATTTTCTTCTTAATTCTAAATTAAAACCGTCTATGATATTAGGATATACGATGAAACACGATAAATACAGTTTTAAAATCAAGGAAAATAATGTAGTATGACCAGTGATATAATTGGTGATATTATGATGTTTGCATACCTACCGTTGCTCGAATGTATATTTTTTGTTACTCAAATTTTTAAACGTTTCATTATACATCTTTGAAATAGTAATAGGGGAACGTGATGCAGAACAGGGTAGTGTGGCAAAACGGGATACTGGGGTTTTTCATCCCAATTAGTACTAGTAAATAAAGAAAAAGACTCAATTAGATCGGATTGACATGCCGGACTACTGTGCAAGCAATTTTCGCCATTAATTTCTCCTTTGTGTTTCTGAACACTACGTCGAATTTTCAGTGTTCGTGTTTGTAACTTTGGGCATCTATTCCTAATGCTTTTAAGTCGTAATTCATCGTAAAACTTTAGTATTACGTCCAACATTCTGTTAAATTAATCATAATCTACGTATCTGTATGGTCAACGTTACGCTAAGGCAGGCATGTTCAAACGCTGTCACCGTGGCTGTGGCGCCACGAAATGCCACGGGACTCGGCCTGTGGCAATCCGCCTGCTCTTCTTCTGCGAGAGTGAGATAGAAAACCTACTTCTCTTTCGCGCTAAACTAGGCCTTGCAGTCATTCAGTCTTTTCTAGTCGAATGGCACCATGGCAAAAAGGGTTTCGGCCTCGGAAGGAGGTGGAAGTAACCCTTCCTGGGAGCTTTGTAAATATTGCCATACTACTATTGTAAAAATCATACGCATGAAAACAAATATTAAGTAAATTTTGTAGTTGTCCGAGTTATTGGTTTCAATAATAATGGCAAAGCCCCATTTGACGGTGTTACGTTTGACCATTTCTGTCTCCGAACCATCCGCTGCTCCTACCGCTACCACAACACCCATAGTCTTCCGCAGCCGTGCCGCGACTCTGATTCCCTCTATACTACCTCACAACCGAGTTTGCCACGGCAATGAGAGCGGTGGCAGGCGGCTGCCACCGTGGCATTTTCTTTGCACATGCCTGCTCTAAGGTATGTATGGTTAATCTTAAGGCTAGAATACTGTGGCGATAGAACTGGTTAGCCTAAAAATGAGGTTATAGGGCAGAAAAAGGGTACTTCCAGGGAAAATCCCAGGGTAACTAAACCTCCATTTTCTGGTGACATTGAATAATAACGACTGCTTCTACTGTCCAGACTATTCAGCGGTGGGGTGGATAAGATTTCTCAGTTGCTTTAAGTGTGCATCCAATAGGTGTACCTGAATATATAGTGAAGACTACGAGTCCACTCACATAAGTGTATTATGTTAATTACTTGTGTATTTCATGCTCTACATGAGTAATATTTTAATTTTTTAAAGTTTTCCACGTTAATTTTAAGTCCATGATATTTTCTCGTCATTGTGACGCAGGAAGGTTACAATATTTTGAAAAACCATTATCTTTTTACAAAGTTAACGTTTTAATAATGTTTTTCATACCATAATATCGTAACTTCGGTGGGAGCCAATGTGCGAGATGACCTAAGCCTTCGAAGCACTTTTAACAATACTACTATGCCGTAACTTTTCAGTTTCCTTATACCTCAAAAAATTCTGAGAAAATTGAGTACTCCGCACTGCCCCAAATTCCCCTATATCTCGTTGTATACTATATCTTTGAAATATCGCGTGAGCAAAGATTGTTTTACGTACGAAGATCATTCGTCTCGCGGCAAAAAATTCTTCACCGCTGCGGATCGCGAACGACCTGTGGATGGCGCAAGAAGACCTTGGGCGTCGTTTTTGAAGTCCTCCTCAATGAGCCGCCGCTGCCATAAAACTGCGCGAAAAGATAAGTCCACTTAAGACGAGTCGATCTTCCCTCACACGAGATGGCATGTTGTGCACCTTCGTCAATTTCCACCGCACGGAAGCCCTCCAAAAGAGAAACAAAAGGCGCATTTGCGGGCTAAAAAGGACAGGAGAGTGCAGCATTCGAGACCGATGGTAATTGGTGTTTGGTATGGGATTACACGCAAGGGAAGCCGAGGAACGGCACCTGTTGTGCCCGTTCGTTGAAAGACGGGCATTCGTAAATGGGAGGTCCCGGAGGGAGGGGGGGAACGCGGGGGAAAAGAATGTGCACGTTGGGTGTGGTTCGGCGAGGTGTTCTCGCGGCTTAAAAAATGGGTGGGCGTTGAACGGTGTCCCATTAGTTGTAAGTCATCGCGAGGGGGCGGGACGAGGGGTTGGTGCATTGTTCTTCATGGGGAAGTTGAGGAGGGGTTGCGAAGCAGCGGTCCCCTTAATGCTGTGCCTCCCATTCGGTGTGCTGAGAGTAACTTTCGCCTAATTATACATCTATATTAATGTATGCGCCGAAATATTATTGTGTGATGAGATTTTGTCGCGGGAATGTTAAAATTGGCCTTTAGAAGGAGGCAATGATAAGAGTACTCTTTTAATTAAAAATTTTAAACGAAGTTCGTTACAACCGACTCATAGTTCAGTGCTCCGCTAATTTTTAGTTTATACATTAGTATGCCGTGGAGGTTCGAAATCTTCTCGATGAACTAATCATTCTTAACGTATCATTATCAATGAAATAATTCAATTCAAGTAATAAATTATTTACAACATAAATAAATTATTACAAAATTTAATTATAAATTGTTGAAGTAAATTAACTATTTTAATCTCAAAATCTCTCTTAAGAGACATTATTAATAAGAATAAGATAAGGCAAATTCGAAGATAGATCGGAGTTTTCGGGAATACATAACGGTTGTCAATGCAAATGACGAAGTTATCAAATCATAGATGCATAATGCCAATACCAAGTACCAATCGAAGAAGCACAATGAGAGTCTATGGAATCTGCATCGAAAGTGATCCTGCACATTTTTATACTGTAATTATTTTGCGAATAAGCAATTCATATGAAGTTCTATGTGTCGTAAAAGAATTAAGAGGTTGCGAAGCACTTTAATCCAAATCAGTGTTTATTTTAGAGTAAATGCTTCTTTGTCATAGCGAGATTACGTAAGCACCAATTGCTAACAAACACCCTTACAATTTTAATCGATGGAAATCACGAGCATAAAGGATAGCTGCAATACGATTACAAATGTAAAAGCTAGGAATAGCTACTAGAGTAGTTTTAATCTCGCTGAAATTTTAACAGTTATATTTGCGGTTTCAGCCTTGAAAGATAAAAGAGATTTAATAAAGATATTCATTCCTTCCCATATAGCACCAAATTCCAGTATGAGAATATGCTCTCTAAAGTTAATAAGGGCTCGAGGGAAAGCTACTATAAAATAAATAATGTGACGTTTGTCATTTACCTCAATTTAAACATAAACGAACCGAATCTTAAGCATTTTATTTTTAATTATATGATTGAAGAAACAGTCCTACGTTTCGTTTAGTAATTCGGTAATGCTATTCCATAAATTGTGATTTTTACATGGAAATACGTTTCAACGTACACTTAGAAGCGATCATTTTTTATACGAGCTTACATTCTTCAGTGACGTTGCTCAAAAGTGCTACCAAATTACTAATCTAAATCATCACACGGAGAAGGCGCGATTACTACATTCAAGCTATTCCCCAGATTAGGAGTAATCACGTGGTGCCCTTCCATTTGGTTAGGGTGCACGCGAATGAAATGGCTGGAAGAGCTGAAAAGGATCAAGGCAGTAGGGTATTGATCAGAGGTATGTTGGAACAGGGATTAGGTTTTGTGGGGCGTAGTTGAGATGAAATCAGGTCGGATGGAATATCGATTGGAAGGAGTGGATGGCCCCGCGCGTATTCCTCCTGGATGGCAGGGAATCCTCTGCCGGGGGTTCGATTCGTTGAAAAGAGCATCTGCCAGGTCAACACATTGCATTAGACGTCCTTCAAATTCGCGCTGACTCGTGAGGGAAAACGTTTATCGCCATCTCATCGAGAGATGAATTTCGACCTCAGTCCTCCGGGTCATGTAATGGCGCCCACCATAACCTAAGGTTTTCGAATAAGGAATGGAAGCATCTAGAATAAATTTACATTCTGTTAAACGGTACTGTTTCAGGAGTAACTTTGTGGTCAATATCAACGAACAAAAATTCTACGAGGGTAAATGTGGTGTAAAAAAGTTTACCTTCATGGGGTTTTTTACATTCTCTTACTAGCTGGAGAAAACTTGTTATTACCACGTATTCCACTCAGCATTTTGTTTCGATTATTCTTCTCCGACCGGCCTCATGGCTTTTAGTTAAGATGAAATTGAATAAAAATACATTCATAGATTAATTAATTCTGATTCAGGCTCAAGAACCACATTGAATCACCGGAATTCGGGAAAGTTGAATCAGTCACGTTATTATTAAATCCGCTCTCGTGAAATAAATCAAACCACAAACGATAAAATATATTTCATCCTTCCCTTTTGCAATTAGCTTGGAGGAATTGATTAATTTCGTCCTTATCTTTCAGTCATTCTTCATTTTCTTCCACTCCGTCGTTCGTTTTATAAGGTGCTAATTGTTCCCATTCATATCTCTCTTGGTCGTCATCTAATAATTCAGCCATGTGGTTTTCCCTTCGTTGCAGTTTAGGGAATTCCCTTAGGATTCATTATGTTGAGATGTCTATCACATATTTGCCAGTTTATTTCCATTCTTGTTAGCGCTCCCATTGGAGTCAGTCTCCCATTCAGTCTCCTAAATTATTCATCCCTGATCCCTCATCTTCTCTTCTGTATTGCTACTCTACTCAACACGAAGCTCTGGTGAGGAAATGAGGTGAGCCAGCCAAGAGGAGTGAAGTAGTTTGCTCTTGTTTTCCTCACTCAATGAGAGAGAGACAATGCCATAAACGGAAAATATCCACGGAACAAAACAACTGAATGACCCTGTGTTTAACTTTTTCATATCATTCAACTAGGGATGACCAGAATGAATGATGTTGCTCATAATCACGTAGAATCTTTCATATCATTCATTGCCATGAAGAAGTCGAACGTAAATTAATTACACGATAGAGGAAAAGGACAATTTTTCTTACTTACCATAAATATTAATCACAAATGACTTAGGTTTCGACTATTGCTTGCTGACGCTAAGTATCGGAACTTGAAAACTTTACGTCGTGTATGATTAAAATTTAAGATAGTAGATACAAGTTATATTCTTTATTTTAAAAAGCTAGCACCAAGTCACGGTCGAAATAGTGGATTTGTGAAATAAATAGTTTTCTCTATTCTGTCCCAGTAGAAGTAAATAATATTCTATTCGTCAAGACTTGATAGCAGGGACCTCTCATTTTAATCTCATTTCTAAATCTCCTTGGATTCTGTTTTCTTCAATATAGAAAGGTGAGCCCTCTGCCGAACCAAATCGTATATACTGGTTGTAGAACTTTATATTTACTGAAGACAACATACTATAAATATGGAACAAATTGCAACATCTTCACAAAATCTTATAGTTTTAGACATGTTAGTATTACAAATGCCCCGTCCCTACCGCTATCCACACGAGCAACATCTAAACGATAGATTAATTTGTCATCGAGTCTTTCAATTAGAAATACCTATTATAATAATATCCGAAACTTCCCACGAAGACAGTGACTTGCATCACGTCGATAGATTCCTCGGATCTTATCCCGCTTTCTTCACGCGCGATTACAATCGGTTCGCGGCCGTCTCTCAATGCATATGCAGAAGCGAGGAGAAACAATGTATCTCGCTGAATGAATTATCGACCGGGCAGCTCGCGGCGACTCCCTGGGTAGTTGAGACGAAAGCGGTCGAGCAGATTATCGATAACAATGTGTTGTGCGTATCTAAGGACACAGTCGACCTGACGGAATACAGATAAAGGTGCGTGCGGAGGCGCGGGGGGCACCGATGGGAATGGGTGGGGGGTTCCGCTCCCGGTGCTCTCGTCTCCGATTCTTTCCCACCTTCGCAAGTTGCATTCTTCCCTCTCAAGAGTGCAACAAGTGTCTCCCTCCACAGAGACCTCCGAAGGTGCACTCCGGGGGCTTCCACCCACCCCTCTCCCCAATCCTTTCGCTCGGACTCACGAAAGAACCGGCAGAGGAAGCTATAAAAGCTCCGGGATCGAGCACTTTTCCACTTAATTAGACCTTTTTTTAACCGTTTGACCCGTGGCAGATCCATGCCGTTTGACGCCGGGGTAGAGATCTCGTGCTAAAGAAGGGAGTGAAGGTTCTACGCTCCGTAAAGTTTTATCCCCCGATTTTGTTGCTTTTAACGCGCGGTGATTTGTTCTGCGCGGTGCCATCGAGAGCTATTCGAGCACCTGTCGTGCGCCGATGGAGTGCTTCAATAGCTCGCCTTTCCTTAAACGAAAGCCACGTCGATGTTTAAAATGAAATGATAGCCGTGATGATGATTTGAAAGGCTGGTGTGTCCTCGTAATGGAATGATATGTCATGTTTTAATCGAACGAAACTGCACGGTTTACTTTGCTATGTAAAAGTTGCCATCTGAACTTAAGACACCATTTCACTTGAATAAAAGCTTTGATATTTCACCGTAACTTCTCCCAATGGCCTTTTAAATCCTTGTTGTTTTGCTATAAATCATATATATTGGATCAGTGTCATATCGTTAATCTCTCAATTGTTGACAATTTCAGTTATTGGCAATCGGGAGCAAATTCGACCAATGAGAGACCCAAGACGCAGAGGACATTTTGAGGTCCCAGGATGAAATTATTTGTCTAAAAAACAACAAAACGTTCTTTCTTGGGAAAAATAGTGAAACCCTCAACTCTCCTTGTTTGCCTAGTGGCAAATCCGTCCCTGAAGATGATAGGAATTCATAAATTTATTTATTTTAAAATACTCATACATTCAGGCAATGAGAGTTATCCATAACGTAGGTCCGATAATTAGTATTCCAGGCCACTTATGGTGCAAAATAAGTTGCAGAAAAATGCTATCATCTGACGTTTACAATACTATTTATATAATGGGTAGCATATATACACTGGGTACCTCGACATGAACTAATATATTTTTCTGATGTGGGCTTTTGTCGCTGTTAGGTTCTGTCGTGTGGGCATTTATATCCGTGGGGTTCTGTCTTGTGGGTTTTTGTCGTGCGGGGTTTTGTCATGGAATCGTCTTTTCTTCGTTGTTAGAATGGTTATAGTTTCAACGTGTTCAGGATGTACCTAACTGACGGAGAACGAATCTTCCCTATTTACACTTTCTTTTTTCTTCCTCAGGATCATCCACGAGAGCGGTTTTACGTCGGAAGACTTCAAGCAATACCGGCCGGTTGTTTACAGCAACACGATACAGTCACTGGTTGCTATCCTCCGTGCGATGCCCAACCTGGGTATAGCCTTTGGAAACAATGAAAGAGAGGTGAGTGCACCAGCCTTGCTTTCGATATTCTCCTCTCTAAGGAAAGAATTGGGACGTCTTAGAATCCGTATTTTTCTCATGATTCTCGTTCGAGCCTTGGGAATTGTTTCTATAATGATGTGTTCCGATTAGGTCAGCGATGGTTCTCGTGAACCAGATCTAATGTCGCTGTCGCCGATTTCTCATTCCTAGAAGGCTTTTTTTTCCAGGCAAAAATTCATCGCTTCAATCTGCGAAAATTAAGAATCCGAGAACTGTTTAGAAGTGAAATGGGATCCTTGTCAAAGTCTTCTTCAATCTATTAATTTACACAATACTAATTACTTCAATGTTCTGTACCTAGCAATGCTTATCGAAGTAGCTAGAGGAAGTTACCTGATTCAGCCGAAGCTAATAATGCTTCAATGCCCTTCCTAGCCCTTCTGTACCTAGCAAATACAGAACTAGTTTTCCCTTATTTAACTAAAATATCTGTGACATAAGTTTTACTGCTTCTGCTTTCCCTCGTTTAGCTAATATATGTGTGGTATTTATTAATTTAGACAATATTATCAATGCTTCACCGCGCTACCAAGCTCTTCGGCTTCTACCAACTACAGGACTAGTTTTCTCTTAATTAGCTAACATATTTGTGATATAAAATTTAATGTTTTACAGAAAATACTGCGAAACATATCTTACACATTCCTATGGCTATATGATCCTGGGAAATTTTCAACCTTTAAGTCCATGTTATGTTTTGGTTTGCATTGGCTATTCGCAAAGCCTTGCTACGTCGTAAATTGCGAGTTCTGCAAAATCTTTCAGCTAGCAATCGCTCCTCAGACGCGAAGGTATGGCAAGGATTTTGAAAGTTGATGTGCGCTTTTTTTAAAGACCTTTCCATTCATTAACCTTAGCGGACCGAAGATCTGGGCACGTTGGCATCCTGAAATCCGTTACTGGCACTTCTAGTAGAAATCTGCTTGGCCGTTGTGGCCATTTATGACGAAACATCCAATGTCCAGCGAGAAATATGTGCGTTTCATTAAGGGAAGCCAGCCAGGGCTTAGAAAGTTTTCATATGCCTTATTATACAGATCGGTGCTCCGAAAAAGGTCTCGTATCTTTAAAAGGCGCCGCTGAGAAATGGGTCGTCGCCACTTCCGCTCGTCTATCTCATTCTATTTGTCATATGCACTCGGTCGCGAGAGGACGGAGTACCTTTGCGCATAACAAAGCGTTCGAGAGAAAGTTGTCGCTGGTCACGTCCTCCGATCTCCAGCAGCGAAGACGCGAATCCCTGAGAACAAAATGTTGACTTTCGCGGAAAGTATTTCCATGGTTACTGAAAAATACACTTCGGGTTTCCAATCCGAGAAGGTAATCTGAAAGCAGTGTGTAGTCTATAAAGTCTAATTGGTCTTTATTAAAGTGGGGCTGAGACTGAACAGTCTCTTCTTCCATCTAACCTGTGGCCAATGCTGTTTATAGAAACATAATTACTATATTTATAAACTTTCGTTATCGTTTTTCTATAATACTTACGCCAAAGGAGTTTGCAGCGTTAGTTCGAGCAACGAAGGCAATTCGTTCCAGATCCTATCCGTAAACCAAAACTTTGTTCACCTTACGTGACATTGCCAATTCTCATATCAATCAGGTCTACCAAAAACATCCGCTATTTTTCACTAGTAATCGGTACGACTAATGGGTAGTAACCAAATATCCTCGTAATTTTTAGATTTCAAGCATACATGTCCGAGCATCCTCCGAAGTATTCTGTAGTCTTGTCCGAACAAGTAAAATTTTCTTTGGCCAAAAAATTCTTTTCACTGCGTTCACTACTTCGTACTTCTGCCGGTTAGTGTTTCGTGAACCTGGCGCCAATAAATAATGCAAAACTTGGGATGAAGTGCTTGTGGAATGTCTCAATCAATTCTTATAAACACGTTGGCGGGAATTGAAACCGTTTACCGCGGAATTATTGCAAGCTCTATACGGAGGCATCATTGAAAAAAGAGCAAGTCGTCATCAGTCGTTTTTACTTATGAATGAAGTAACTCTAACAGGTCGTTCAGTTGGTGCGAAAACTGAAATGATACACCTTGTTTTCACGCGGCACTGGTGGCTTGCAGGGAATACAAAAGTAGTATATTTCATATACTTACGTAAATGTATTGGTGTTCATTAATTTGAGCATTTTGTATCAATATTGGTCATGCTAATGGTGGAGTTTTTCAATCGATTTTCTGTTTCAAACTTAATTTCTCTTTCATTTTTTCTTGGATCCATCTCATAAAGGTCCTTTGGGAATAGAAATGCAAGGAAAGTTACGTAAAATAACAACTAATTATTAATTATTATTAATATAATAATCTGCGTATACCTGACACTCAGTGGGTAGATACACGTATGTTTGCGGTAGTAGGTATATTTTATTTTTTTATAATAACATACATGTATTTGCAATTGTCATGCCGCGAAAATATCCCTTTACCCATTTCATTTTGGCGTTGAGAGAAAAGGAAGACATTGTCTTACAGCATTCTTTCTTAAATCCCTAATGCATTTCTTATTAGCGAACTAGTTTCGTAAAATTTACTCTCTTGGTGATCACAATTTACTACATGAGCCGTGAAAATATCATCACGCGTGAAAATTGGAATTTCAGCGGAAGTTGAAGACAATGGGTTCCTCGGGTTCCCATTTAAATGGCGTATAATGCTTCCTCGTTTATCTTCGCGATTATGGAATCAGCGTAGGAAATAATTTGTTTGCTCGAGCACGTTCCGAGTTACCACCGTGAAATTGTAAGTTTTTTATTTTATTATCATTTTATTTTTAGTCGCATCCCCCTTAGTTGGGTATTAGCGACCATAAGTTTTTCATTTAAATGTGCTAGTTCAGGAAGACTTATTTTCAATCCCCAAAAACTTCTGATAAAGAACAAGAGGAAATAGCTGTATTTATTTTTAGTATGCCAACGTTTTTCGTAACTTCTATGATTCATGGATAATCATAGAAAGCGAGTTCTAATTGATATTTTTAAAGCTTATGGAATTTTCGTCAAAGGAATAACCTTGAATGCCCTCACCAATCTGTTCTGTTCTACTGCTGATTTAATACACTTGCTGAAATTGCAAGGCTGCTCGGTAAATTTTAAATTTTATACGTGAGTGTGGCTTAAAAATCCCTAATCAAATCCAGTTCCTTCGTTTTTTGGAAGCTTACCCCATCTTTCAGTATATCATCTTCTACCTTTGTCTTCCCCTCTTTTTTTCTCTTTCATTCTAACCTCAATTACTTTCTTCAGCAGCTCCTCGCATCTCAATATTTGACCCAACTGTTTCTCCTGTCGACGTTTAATTATTTCAAATAAAACTCTCTCCCCCCCAAACACCTCCAGCATCTCTGTTTGTTTTTCTGTCAATACTTTTTCTATTCTAGGCGACACCCACATCTCGAATGCTCACAACAGTTTGACTTCCTCTTTTCTTAAGATCCTTATCTCACACCCATATAGTAAAACACTCCACAGCAATCGTTTTAAATCAACCGAAATCTAACTTATTAAAAATCTCCATGGGCGGTGCTATTTTTGCATAAAGGGGATAATTGAAGTAGTAAATCACGAAACCAGGTTGCATTTATTTTTCATGAAAGTAAAACACACTGGATATACTTCAATCCCCTTTCAAATTTGGTAGTCGTCGAACGAAATACATAAGGAGTAGTTTAGTTGTGTGCACTCCAATCCTAGAGCTCCTAGGATTCTAGCTAATCAGAAATGTTTTAAAAACTTAATGTAGGCCCGATTTCTTTCCTGAAGATTTAATTGGATCGCAGGAAATGCCCAAACGTGATGAAATTCAAACTGGAGGGAGATGCGAAATATGCTGGGGAACAGAGAGGCATCGACCTTCGCAGATTACCATTCCTCCGAGGCCCTCCCGCCCACGCACCCCGGACGTGCAGAGCTCCCTCCTTCCTGCGAGCAATTGATTGCCAGATCAAAAACAGAGCCGGAGTGCCGTTTGGGGCCTCTGAAAGTCTAATGCCGCCGGTTCGACGCCGGCATTGAAACCGCACTGCAAGGAAACCGCAGCGCCGTTTCCGCTCATGAATTATTCTTTTTTCCGTGATAACCACGCGGAAAAAGCTGCCTCTTTTCCTTGGCCTCATCAACTGTTTACGCTGAATCGTATTAGTCCGACCGTATCCGCCCTGATTAATGGCTGAGATTTATCATTGAGGTCACTGTCATCGGAAGACAAAATGGATCTAAGAAAAATCAACTTGTTATCTTTGGGTAGTAAATAGGAGATGATTCCTCTCCTAAAAAAATCGCCAAACTTTTATCCATTTAGTTCAATTTGATTTTGATTACTGCTTCGTGATTACATTATGAGATAAATATTTTGTATATAAAATCTATATGAGAAAGCGTAACTTTATGGAAAGTCATAACAATTACAAAGCTATTTTTTAATTATTTTGTATATATGTATTGAAATAATGATGACTTAATTTCAAATGGCGGGATTGATTATGGGACTTTCAAGTCTCGTGTTACATTCGACCATATCTCATCAAATATTTCCAGACAGAGCTTTAGGAAAAGCCTAAAGAAAGGCAAAAGTATCGAAATATTTTATTGGTTTACAAAAATATTCTTAGTTAGCACTTAAAAAGTAAAATCCTACAAGAAAACGTCCACGGATGATAAGGTGTTAAAAACCCGAGAAACCTACTGATAGTTGTAATTGAAGTTCCAAATGGAAAGAATATGGAAAGAGGAAAATGAGAAAAATGAAAGTGTCAAGAACGAGCCTTGAAGGAGAGATTGAGCCGACATTAGCAAATGAAGTAGTAGAATAAAGCAAGATAAGAACTAAAATATTGAATGACATTATCATGAGACATCATGAGACAATAACTGAAAATATTAAGGTTCGCTATAAATATATAGCGCTACTGCTCGATCATAACCATAAGAAATTGAAAAGTTGTAAATCAGGGCTAATCTTACGATTAACATTCACAGCGTTGAGGATTTTTTACTACAAGACTATAGCTCTGACGGTGTTCGAATGGAATGTCTTTTTTTTCATGACATAAAGAGAGATGACGGAGTATTCAATGGAAACCGTCTTATCGGAGCATCGTTACTGAGTCGCTCTCGGCCATTTTGTTACGTCAATTAAATGAGCGATGGGAAAACATCAGTAATGAAACTCACCTCAAGCTCGTGATGTACAGTCCTGGCCAAAATTAACGCACCACCAGCCGTAAGGATCGCATGGGAGGTGCTGCGTTAATTTTGGCCAGGAGTGTACATTTATGGCCCCCATTCTTCAAATATTGATGCCAATATATCTTTGAGATTGTCTCTGTAGAAGTCTATAGTCGTTTATACTGAATATCCTCGCCAAGTCGATATAACGTTAGTAGATATTTCGAATCCCTTATTGTGGGAATCACGAATGGAATAGAAAGACGTATTCATGTCGCGTAGGCCATAATAAAAGACACAAAATCATCCCTTTTAAATTTTGATATTCAGCATGGAATGCCATCTTTAGGGTTTGGTGTCGGGCTGCAGAGGACGCCTTGGAATGAATTTCTGCTGTTAGTTCGGTTAAAATCTTCAATCCTTCTTGTCACTCATTCAGAGAAATGGCGACCTGGAATTGCGGGACACACGAGAATTCCTTTTGTGAGCGGAGCCACCTGAATACTAATATCCGCCTTCTGCGGGCTTGGCGAACGATAAGTACATTTGCAGTCCTGGTACGTGACTCCATGGCGGGAAAGTGCCGATCTTGAGCCGTATTTCGATTTTAACAGCCATGCACTTTCCCTCCACCCAATTTCCATTCTCTCCATGCTTTTAATGTTTGGCTTACCTCACTAACCTTATTCAGCTTTTATTTAAACTCGATTTCTTCCTCTATCATGCGATTTCTACGTTGTTGTTACCGGTGGAACCATATAGACCAAGGGAATCGATATTCTATCGATGCCTCGAAGTTGGCTTGTAATCAAACTCTCTGTTCTATTGTGTTGAAGTAAAAGTGCTGTATCAGTTACACCATTCCTGTGTATTCTATGTTCCGTAGACAAAAAATATCAATCATAAGGAACTTAATTTGCATTTTTCAGATGACTATGATACGACTACTACGATACGACTCGTAGGCTGCCTATAATCTGATAGAGTTAATTCCAAGTTGCTTTCGATTCAACGATTTATTCAAGCTATCATATTCTATTTCATGGATGGATTTTTATCGACATATTGTATCAGTTTGAGATGAAGTATATAACTTATAAAAATAAGAATATGACTGGCTAAAGTAGTTCAAAGATCTGATATTTAAACCTCCTGCTACACGCTGGAATGCGGCTTACAAGGTAGTAATGAAAATGTAAGTGTATATCCCGACAAATCTTTCTCATCAAGCTTTGTCACTCTTTGTGAATGAGATTATTTTTAAGTAAAAATTTGGGTAAATATAAATTAGCGCATGGCTTTAGTGATTTCAGATCCAAATTAAATTTAGTAGATATAGATAGATAGTTTTGATTCTTCCTCCCATTCCCTTTTCCCAAAAAGTCCATAGTACCCCATTGTTCTCTCGTCAACCTTCCATTTCATAATGCGATAATAAAAAACAGCATCGTCCTACTGAGGTAACATATAAAATGGCGATCAGTCAATTTGAAGAGTAAGTCACGTGAGATCCATTCGAGATAGCCCGCCACCTGTGTCATATACGGAATATAAAGGGTCGCCCTCCGATGCGGCAGTTCATTAGCGGAGCAGATGGCTTGTAGTCCCGGGGATCGTGAGTCACCGGATAGCAGTTGCATTATCTCGTACGGGATGTAGCACTTGAAAAAGGAGAGCGTAAACTTAGCTGCTGATCACCCCGCAGCCAGAGCATGTTGTAAAGTAGTGGCACTAAAGAACAACGAACTTCATTCTGTCGGTTCGGCTCTCATCGGATTTGCATCACGCAGACAGCCAAGAGTCTTGAAGACTTCCTGTTTGCAGTAGGAAAATCACTGAGAGTGCATATTAACGAGAGCTATTTAAAAATTACAATTCTTGTCAAAGAGCAATATTAGTCCCAAGGTTAAACAAGAAGTGAAAATAGCAACTTGAATGGGACTCGAACCAAGGTCTCCTTCTTTCCGAGCAGGTATTCTAACTAATAAACTTCTTTGCCTCGTCAAACACTATTATCTGAATCAGGTGCTTTCTGAGCAATGCAATGGTGCTTTACACCACTATGTGGTTAGAATACCTGCCTGGAAATTGAGAGATCTGGATTCGAGTACCAGTTGCTTTATATTTTTCAGTTCTTATTTAACCTTGGGTTTAAGACTCGCGCCTCCTCGTGCTAAGTAAATATCCAATTCCACCCTGTACAATTTTAGCCGATAATTGATTAATTAACTTGATCTTTGTAATATTGACCTGCTAGAGCAGCTTCAGATCCACCGCCAGCTTAAGTTCTCCAAGAACCTTGCTAATGAGTATCATTTCGTCAACCTATCCTACTCAGGTCCATAATGCCTCATTTATCCCCTACTCCACTTATCCTTGCTTATTCTTTTCCGAGGAAAATTCCCTCTACTCCCTTCTTGCCATGCCCGACCTCTTTTTTTCTCCACCGTACCTCCCTTTGTCACTTTCTTTTGTATCGAGCGTATGTATTCTGTCTTGCATTTCTTCTGGTAACAGAAACTTAGTGAGCGGACATGCCTTTCAAAAATGTCATCGTGAGCGTAGTTAATTTTTGTTTTCATTGAATCAAAGATGTCAGTAGATTTTTAAAGTATAAAAATTGCATCGTAAAGGAAACTTAAATTCTAGAGGTTAAGCTGGCTGCAAAATGATTTTACCTCGATCGCCTCGTCGTTAACCCAAATGAAGTTTCGTAGTAAAGTATTAAGTGCCACAAGGGCAATATTACGGAGGTGGTGAAGTCGTCACCAAGAGCCATAAACTTTTCGCCTGTATCCAAAGGTGACGCTTAGTTAGTTGCCATCGGTGGCGCTCGTATCTTCTTGTTTAACATGCACGCGTTAATAACAACCGTTCAGCTGAAAGTAGGCTACTAAAAGATATTCACAACTCTTCAGCATCCACGATACGAGCGCAGTCTATCTTTCGCGAGGAATGAACGTCTCTTACTCAAGCTATAGAATGGGAATATTTATGCTGATTACACCCATTTTTAACCCACTTTTAATTCACCGTATCAACTTAAACTTAAAGCCCTACGGGACTAGGATGTATTATGAAAATCACGGTCAAGTAAATTATGACTGCGAAGTCTCTTAGCTTTGCTTGAGTTAGGAGAAGATTTTCCCCAATATTCATTATATTAAGGTTTCTTTTCCCTATACGAGTAAATGACATTATCTTACATGTGGTTAAGTACGTATAATGTTTTGGAATAAAATTACACTTAGTCTTTTAAGACAAATATCCTTTGAATATCTAAGTATCAGGCCCTAATTGGCTGGAAAATCTCTTATTATTCAGTAACTATTTCTATTGTGAAATATTTCTTTCATTTTTCTCTAAATTTAATTTCGAGATAGAGCATTAAGATTCAATAACTTTGTCGGAATTATTTTCCCACGTAGAATATTTGTTTACAAATTGCTTTAGTTGCGCTGAATGAGCTAGGAATATTCAATTATTACTTTTAAATCTTTAATTGTGACTTCCCGACTCCTTTTTTTGTTGAAATATTAAGCAATAGCGTTTTTATTCTGTATTCTAATCACATTCCTCAACTCGAGTTTGGCTAATGTCTTACTTCAACTAAATTGAAGGATTCGATGGTCTCGCAATATGTGCCCCTTAAATGAATTATTTACATTGGAAACCTCTTTGTTAGTAAATTCATCCTTTCTACGAGTTGCCAAATCATTCTGCAAAGAATATTTGATAATAGATAGAGAAGATAAACGCGTATTAAATAAATCAACCGGGAAGTTACGTATTTATCCTTATAAATTATTAATTTCATTGTCGATCTTAATGTTATCAGTACTGTCCTAAAAGTCTGGCCTTTGGGCTAAAGACTTTACAGAGTGACATAAAAACTCCATTTTGATTTTTCGTAATTCCTCCCAAATATCCATCCGTTGCATTAAATCGATTTCCCGCCATCCCCTTTCAAATACAATTTCAGGGATTGCAAATAGTTTAGCCGTAACGCCTTCATTTCGGAGTAAAGATTGCGCAAACGTCGCCCAGCACGCATTGATACGTGGACCCTCGGACTATCACGGGTCACGTGCATTTAACTGCTTACTTTCCCTACTCAAGGCACGCATATGGCGTGATAAGGGCACAGTTCGTCGCGCTTTGCTGGTAAAACGAGTGGCAAGGGGTCGCTTTTCAACTTTAACAGTTCCAGCCTTCATCACCCTTTGTGCTTTCTCGTAATACGTGAAAATTAACTTTCTCCGAAGTCTTTTCACGGTATTTAGCTCCCATTATCAAGTCTTGCTTCGTTAACGGAGGCAACGATTAAGGTGCTGCTTTCGGTGAACGTGAGAGAGCTCAGAATACATCAAATACTCAGAGTTCTATCCGTGTTCGCTCGAGCCATATTTAGCATATGAAATTCATAACGATGCCAAGAAAACGGGCGTTAATCGAAGAAATAAGAGCATAACCGAAGTACAATCAAAAAGCGTCTTAACCTCGATTCAACGTAAGGCCTGATTTGTACCATAGGCGTTAGTATGCCTACCTGTATGCAAACAGTGTACCGATGTACCAAAACAAAAGCGGTGGTGTATTTAACCATTATTTAAAAATCACCTCGAGAAATTTCCTCCCATTTACAATGGCACTTACAAGCTAACGAAGATAGCTCACTCCTGAATGACCTTCGTTAATCAAAATGGAATTCTACTCGAGGTTTCAATCAGAGATGGAAATTTATTTATTTGTTTTTAAATTTCGCTGTAAACACTCTGAAAAGTAGCTAAAAATTTCTCTTAACGTAGAAAAAATATCGCCAAATAAGAAGTTCAAATATAAAATTAACTGAATTTCCCATGTCTATATTAATGACTGTGAGATACCAAATTAAATCAAACGAAGAATATAAATTCTGAGTATCTTATGAACTAGGTATTATATTGCTTAGTTTATTAAAAAACAAAATATGTTAGGTTTTGAGTTTGAAGGGTATATGTTCCACTACGTGCTTGTTAATGAGTAAAATGTCCCTAAAACTGAAAAATAAGTCGCTAAGAGAAGGAAAAAGTCGCTTGATCCAACGAAAAAATAGCTACATTTACAACTACAATATATATATAAATACAAATATCCGTGTCAACAGATCATAATGGCCATGCGATACTAAGAAATGGAAAACACTGAATTTCAAAGTCATCTTCGATTTGTTTGTATTCGCGTAAATGCATGCGTATCCTCCTTTAAATTGGTTTACCGGATCCGTCTTAGTTTACGAGGATCAAAAGCAGCGAAGAATATATTCGTACGGTTTTAGATTCATCAGCAGAGTCGCCATCAACCTGATCTTTCTTAAAAAATATACAACAGGTTTTCATACGATTTCTACGTATCAAGCCAAAGGAACACGACTACGATGCACCCAGGAAAGGTTTGCTTCGCTTCCAATCCGTGTAGTGCATCAACAGTTGAGCTATCGATCGATGTTATACTCGGACTTTTATAGTTTCAGCGTAATTCACAGCTGAATCAAATGCGGGGCCCAATTTCGAGGAAATTTTTCGCAGCCGGATCTGCTGGTGTGCTACAGAAGATGCTTGGAGATATTTATAGACCTCTAGGAAGACGTAATGCTTATCGCTCGTAAAACTACGTAACAAACCCCGTGGGATGGTCAGCGACCTCCGTGAAATCCTCCGCAACGAAAATATATAAACAAAAGGAGAGTTGTGTCAAGTAAATGGCTTTTGCAAGCAATGTATTACCATGCGAGTACATACCATTCAGACTACTTTTCTCCAATTATTATCTACGTATTTTCTTTGAGGCAGGTCCAAAATCGTCATAACAAACTCTTTATGAGGTCACCTCTTCCATTTCCTGTAAACTGTAGCAAAAGTATAAAAATAAGAAAGTAGTATTTGCTAACAAATTCCATTATGGAACCGGATGCAATTAGAGTCTGCAGAATAAGAGTTTTATCAGTTGATGGAACTTGAGGAAACACCAAACATTAAAGCAATGCAGAGAACGCGTGGAAAGTGTTTCTCTCCCATTCTAATGTTTTTTAAATAAATCCTGAAAATTTTAATTCTTTTCAGCTAGATATCTTCGTTTCTTGAAAGAATATGTCTCTGGAAATGTTTAATTTTCAGAATTAGAGTGTGCATCAGAAGGAAAATTAACTTTGTCTACGAATCGTAATTTTATAGATTTTTGGAGTTTATTTCTTTCTCCATATACTAATCTCAAGGCATAGACACAGTTGATACAACTTTCTCGGTTTTTCTTTTGCTTATTATTAAAACATTAAATCAATTTCAGCGAACATGTGGGGAACTCTTCTTAGTATTAAATTTTTATGTTTTTAGTTGCATATATATGTTTCTTGAAAGAATTCGCCTCCTGAAATGTTTCATTATTCAGAAGCAGGGAGTCGATCGTTAGAAGCAAATTTTTTCTGTCAATGAAACACATAAATGTTTAGATTTTTAGGGCTTACTGCTTTCTTTTTCCACCCTCGCTATACATACCAATCTCAAGGCACAAAAACACAATCGTTTTTTACGGCAACTTTCCCAACTTTTCTTCTCCTTATTCATGTGCTCGACGTGAGGAGTTGGCATCCCTGCCCTCTAACAAAAACACGTCAACAACCTTTTTCTTGCTCATATTTTCGCGTCCGAGCCTCATTTGTGACCGGGCCCCCATAACCATCTCCAGCGAGCTGCGCATGCCGCCTCACGTATAACCACATTATTAGATTTTCCTCTTCATGGAGCTCCCACAATTTCATGCTTTAACTGGAAGATTGCCATTCGCTGCGATTTCTTTCGCCGCTACTTTTTTGCCCCGCCTATTATTTCGCTTTTACGCGGATCGATCTTGTGCGGACTAGCTCTCGTTTTCTCGCTGGTTTCGCCTCCCACGCCGTGTCCCGGCTCACCCTTTTCTTCGCCAGGAAAGTACGTTAATATTTATGCGGGGATAATTTTCCGCAGGCAGGACTCCATTTATCCCCGTGCGTGTCGGCCGCCCCAAATTATTATGCAACTGCGATGGAATAATCCGCCAGCGGTATGTCGCCCTTCGCATCTTTGCATACGTTTGGAATTAAATATCGCCGGATTTTGTCGAAAGGGGGCAGGTTATCGAATTATCCATTAGCGAGCCGTTCGAGTAATTATCCATTCAGATGCGCGAAATTACCGCAATTATACGAGAGGTCGTTCCGGAGTTTGAGCCCAATAAATTTTGCAAACTCATCGCAGTGTGTACAGCTTTTGGGGACCCCCTGTCACGCGGAATATAATTTGACGAAAATCGCATTCTGATTCGAATATTAAATTTACACAAACTCATCTTTTGTCATGTAAATATGATGGGTGTATTACAAGAGGAATTACTATATGCGTAGTTCACATTTGTATCAAATCATATTCATATTTCATCGCACCTACGTCCTTAATAAATATGAGCTCGCCACTATCACCGTACTACGGTTTGCGTCGCAATTGATTTGTTTACGGTTGATATTAAGGCTGGGAGAAGTAATAGGAAGCATAAGCGGTATATAGTAGTTTGCCGTACGGTACATCGGCTGTGGCCGAGTGGATAGACCGCCAAAGCAGGTCAAACGGCCGCGTGGGTTGTAGACGAGGTTGACCCCAAGTATTGGTAATTTCGTCTCGGAATTCGACGTTTCATCCCTCGATCTCCGCGAAGCTGGTATCCTTGAAAACTGGAATTTTACGATAATCATTCCACCCTCACTCAAGTAGAGGAATCTCATCCATATCTAATTTTGCTATAACCTAAGAAATATATTTGCATTCCCTTCGATCATTCAATTGAATTATCTCCTCATAATCTTTGCAAATACATTTGAATTTATTAATTAATTTTCATTTCCTAACAAAAAAGTGCATCAGGCAAGGTCTATCGACCTAACACATATAACAGTTAATTAAAAGTATTTACCAATTTTCCCATAAGAAGAACAGCTCAATCTCAAAGTATAAATTATATGATAAAAATTATAATTCGTATTTCTATCAACTGAAAGAAAATTTTTTACAATCTTGAAATTTATTGTGCTGTAAATTTATATACATTAATGCACACCACATGTATTAAAAAGTTTAGGAATGATATATTTCAGTTGGCTATCACTATACCTATCGTTAATCCTAGGGAGAATTTATTGTCTCAAATTTTAAATCCTCGTTTTCGAAACTGTCCAAGTAAAAAATACATAATCGGTTTCATGCAATTGAATGCTTCAATTTAACTTATTCCACTGGGATTCGACTTTACCAAATGATAAATAAATAATGTTATAATCATCAGAATATGCTAGCAGGAACATATTAAAGATATGGTTCTTAAATTACTAACTTAAAGTAAACTAATCCAGTGCATATCGCCTTTCTCTTGCTTCTCGTTCAAAGAAGACTCAGCGTTAAATATAAGTCTCACTGTATTCTACGTGTGACAAATCAACAAGTAATTAGACTCCCAGCTACGCTACGGATATTAGTTCACGCTGGATGAGCTTCCTTTTGTTTTATCAGAGTTTTGTTTATCCCGAATTCTTTTCATCCCGAGTTGCTCAGCGGCGACCCCACGGCCAACGTCGAAAAAGGCGGATTTCGTTCCACAATTCAGCGGCCTAGTTTTCCCTCATAAAGGATACTGATTTTTCTCGTGTCTCCGGGCCCTACGCCCTTTTGTCAGATGCTCCCGTTCCGTCAGCGCCCCTCCTCGTCATCCTCAATTATTCTTGCCCCTTCAATTCAACAAGCAAGTGCTCTTCCGATGATCTCCTCGAGCCTCGAAATCAAGGAAGATGGCGTAAAGATGATCTCGTACGAGATAACGACAAGGAATATTTTTATACCTACGTTTTCAAACGTATCAGAATATTTTCTTTCAGAGATATTCTTTTATACGTAATCAATTCATAGAAAAATTATCCTTCTATAAAAAAATGAACTGTTTCTATTATACTTGGTGGAATTCCATCATACAAAACAATTTATCTATTATTTATTGTACAAGTGTGGTTGTTACTATAAATTGTTTGTATCCTTCGTATTTTGCGTGTAGTAAATCCTTCGTTTTAGTGTGTGTTATTATTTTTCTTAGTAGAGAAGAGTGTGGGGTTTTGTGTGTTAAAGTAAAACAATCCGCAGTTTCTCATTGCCTGTTAATCATTTCCCTTACGCAGATGATGTTGTATCTCCTTGTTTTTAATTATAGCCGAGTTAACTTGTCCCTCAGCGTTACTATTCTGTTCCAGTCGACTTTTCTCTTTTGATAATCATCTTGACGACATGCTGTAATTTACACTCTGTCAGTATTTTGAATTATGTTACATAATGAATTCATTTTAAATTTAAGCTTGGGTAAATTTTATTCTTCTGAATATCATTCCATATAAGGAAATTATTGTATTTTCTTACTATATAACTGAAAATAAGTTAATTTTCGTATTACACCATAGATTTTTCAGTTTTGTATTAAATCGTTTGTTTCATAACCTTCCCAAACGCTCCAAGGTAATTAATATGTGCATATACCAGATAATAAACATCCAACAAATTTTTAAACCAATTTATAAAAGACAAAATTGTGAAAACTATGTGTGTGAAGGTGACGTACCCTTTGAAAATAACAATAACTAAATGTTTTCTATTTTTAATTTTTAAAGCTGTAATTCTTCCTGATTTATTCCTGAAATTTTTATGAGAATCGCCGATGCTCCAAAATGTTTTTTGAATGAAATATGAGAAATCTCGTAAATGGGGACATTGATTGGGTATATTCACCAGCCGAAACGTCATAACGAAAAATGCTGGCCTATAATGCGATAATGGTTTAGCTCAATAATTTAATCACCTAGAACGGGATTCAGAACTTATTTTCCGGTTGAATACGCGTATAAAAAATAATATTCATACAAATTACCTCAAAAGAGATTTTTAGGGAAAACTGTTAATTCCACCACGTAAATTTCGTAGCTGTCCGACGTTGAATATTTTACGATTCCCATTTCCAGACCATTCCACTTTATGGACAACATATTCGCGAAACAGCCCCTTGTCAATATCTCCCTCTACGTTGCAATTCCGCGGAATCGGCCACGTCTGTACACGGAGCCGATATTTCTGACGTCCGTCCAAAGAGCGCATGCGTAGAATGCGAATGCTGGACGAATTATCTTTTATGCCTCGCTTATCGCTCGTGCGGTTATATATAAATCTTATGTTGGCTGGCTATTTATAGAACTCCGCGATGCGCTTCAAAACGGATATGAACATTTCGTGGTGCCACCTGTTTTTTGGGGTGCACGAAAAAGCAGAGGGAAACAGCGGTTCCGAGAGTGATAAGCTCTTGCATATTAGGAGAAGTGCCAACAGAAAGGACGATTTGCTCGGTGCGTTGAACCTCTTGCCAAGGAAAGCACTGTCGATTTGCTGCATGGAAGAAGGTTAAATTTCGCTCCAACGGAAGGATTCGTCATCATGAACACTTTGTTGCGCCCCTGTTGTAAGATGAGGCTCTAAATTTACTTTGAAAGCGATTTAGTGCTATGATAGTTTTTAAGGGACCGCTCATGAATTGATTAGTTCCTCCATTCCGTTTATATATACATACGTACAAATATTTTTTGAAAATCCTATGGAACTTTGTGTAAGCAAGACTTTCTCGTTTCACAGAATTTAACCCGTAGTCTTATATATAACCTCACAGCCTCTATATCTGAAGACTATAGAGAGATAATTACTCAAATTACATTCCAATGATGATTATTATTGACGAGTTCAATTCTCTTTTTGTAACATTCATTACGTAACTGCGGTTACCTTGAACGATCAACCACAAGGTCTGCCGCTAGACCTTGTGGTTGATCGTTGAAAATATAAAATGGTTGCATTCGTCGAAATTTGATGGATTTTGTCAAGGCAGTATACGTATATTATTTATGAATTTTTAACTACCAGATTAAATTCACTTAAATTCCGTCATTTAATTTCGTTGCACTATTTTGAAAATTTATCTGAATAACCATTTTCCGAAGACACAGCATTACGCAATGCTTTCTATATTTATCTCGTACGATTCTCTTTCTCAGTTATCAATCTGAATTTGGTAATGATTTAAAAAGGGTTATTAAACAAGTTATGCGCTTAAGAATGAGTAACGAACCGGTGCCTTTACCTGTTGTTACGGGCAAGGCGATTTCTTCAGTATCTTTTTCTCCAAGAAAATAGTAGCTCATCTCATCCTTAATGCCACCGTACATATTTTGCATTTGTCCTCCCCTCTGTTTTTTCCTCCCTAGTGTACTAACCTCAATTACTTTTTTGAGCAGCCCTTCTCCTCTCAAAATTTCCCCTCCTATTTCCTCTGTCGACGCTTAATTATATCTATTAAAACCCTTTCCTCCCCAACAATCTCCAGTAACTCCAAGTTTCTTTTTCTATCAACCCAACTTTCATTTTTCATTCCATGCCACGCCCACATCTGGAAAGACACCAATCTTTAGATTTCCTCTTCGAACGCTTTCTGTCTGTAAAGTATCCATCATTAAGGCCGGTTGATTCCTCGTTCCTTCTAACATTAACGACCAAGCTAGTACGGGGAATTGAGGCTTACTGGGCAGCATGAGGAGTGAGGTAATTTGCCTTTGGTTTCCTCACGATTACAAATACTATAAGTGGAACATGTCCACCTTAGCGTAACAAAACTCATTTCGTAGTGATCCATAAGCAGAGATCATCATCATAGCCGTGATCAAGACTGCGGCAAAAGTAAATGAAAGTTACATTTTATTCTGTACCAAATGAAAAATATATCAGGAATGATTTGGCAGCAGGAACGCGAATGCTTAAAGAATAATATTTATTAAGTCTTTGAATATTAGTTAAAATTTATGAATATCTCTTGTGGATTTCCAAAGGAAAGGGTCTTTATAGGGATGCATTCGTCTCACTTGTTAGATTCATCCAAATTCGGACACCGAGCATACATTTCAGCCTCCAACCGATCGAAAGCCTCGGGGAAGAGCCGACGCTCGATCGATCAAGATCACCCGTTTTAAGAAGCTCATTTCCGCAAATGCTCCGATCTTCTCGACGTAAAAAAGAGCATCCTCGCCGAGTGGAGTAACTCTCCCACGACTCGTTAGATAACCTCTTGCATCATTAATCGTCACAGAGATGCGGCGCCGGTCGACTTGAAAGCGAACCGAGTTTTAATCAGTGTCGCACGTTCCTCTGAAGGACGAGTAAAGGACCTCATTCCCTCTCTCCCTCCGAGATTTTAGACTCATCCGACGATGGGGATGAAGGAAAAACGGCAAAAATATACTCGGGGCTCACTCGTCGGCAGGTGTAACCAGCGCCCGCGGGGCGTTCGCGAATTAAACCCATTACGACCGCGATGGTCGGGAACCGCCCCCATGCCAGGCAGGGGGGAATTTATAGTAGTAGTAATAGAAAGTTTATTTATAAATATTCTAATAATTACAATTATGAGTACAAAATGCAATAAGACATCAATGTTTTAAAAAATTACAGAGAATGCAAACAATGAATAAAGATGAAATCTAAATGGTCAGGCGTTACATTGAAGTTCGTTGCTACTTAAACTGTGGTAAATAATTTTCTGTACCAGAAGATGCTACTCCGGTAGCGAAACCGGTCGTCAATAAAAAAATAGTGTGGAAAATTACTAAGTTTTTCTCTTCATTACGTCAATGAATAAAGATATAAAAAGATCAAGAAAATGTCATAAGAAAATTTTAAAAACGTACAATTTTTATATTTGTATCAAGGTTATATCGCAGAATAAAAAATTAACGCTTTCCTCTGATTGAAAAACTTGTTAATGCACCCGCTATCACTAACTATTCTTCCACCATGAAATCCATGTATACATTTACAGGACATAGATACAGGATACAGGACATTTCTAAACACTATACAGTTACAATTTGTCGCCAGAAACATTTCATAAACAAGGATGAATAGTTGTTAAATAGGAATAGAATGATAATAGAAAAACATAATTTAAATTTTGATATTGTTTCAATTACATTTTTCATTAATCAAAGAAAGCAGGGGCATGAAACGTTCGAAGCGGAGGTTTCCCTAACCCCCCAGCACGATTTTATCCCTTTTTAAAATCTCCCCTCTCGCCAGGTGACTTCCAAGCCGCAACCACTGCCTCCGAAGCCCGGTGCTCGGCGGAGCGGCGCCCTACGCCCCCGCGCCGCCCACCCTCCGCCATTCCACTCGGTCAATATTGCTCAGACAGGCGGGCACCTAACGCAGTCGCTCTCACGCAACCTAGCCCCAAAAAATCTCCATAGACGCTCTTTCCCTAAATAACTGGGGATCTTCTCTGCGGAGGGGGTGATCGTGGTCCGGCAGAGAAAGGTATCCGCCCAATAATACTCGAATCCTTTTAAATATTGTTGTTTTATAGACCTGGGGTGGGGTACCTTTTGTCGTAGTAAGGATACGTTTAGTATTCTATATTGAGAGGGAGGGGCTGCTAAATAAGTAACTGAGGTTAGAATGCAAGGGGAAAACATAGGGTAGGATGAAATATGTTAGATGATATAAAAAGTGAGGTAAGTTACCAAGGAAAGAAGGAAATGAAGTTGTTAAAACGTAACAAACTAATAATGCAAGATGCAGTGCACATCAATCTTTATCAAGTGAATGAGGATCTGTAAAAACGGACTTGAATTTTAAATAATCTTCTGTTAAAGTATACAGAAGTACTATAAAAACACAAAATTCCTCATCTCTTTGTACAAAATGTGTATAACTGAAACCTTTGCGAAATAACCATGACAATGCAAAATAAAGCAAGAGTGCAGTGATGACTTCGAAGTCCTAAAGCTGGTAAATTGCAATAGAAAAAGGTATGGATTGTAATAATGTAAACTAAATAATCATTTAACAACAAATATCTTTTACCAATGACGGCTTTAGGTGAAATTTTTATTGAAAACCTCCTCCTCAATTAACGTTTTTCAGTCACAAACACAAACCAGGATTCGAATCCGGAATATCATTGTTGCTTGGCTATCACACTAACCACTAGCCATCAGATTAGGCTATAAACAAAGTCAATATGCAGTTGGATGAAAACTTAAAAGTAAAGAGTATAAAATTCAATTGATACCTTGCTTCTTCTTAGTAGCATCTATTACTGCAATGGCTTGGAACTTTCTCATTTTGCGCCCTCACTGTGTGCTATGGAAAGCATTATTCATGGGTGAACATGAATTTTTATACCCTCGTCAGTTAGGGGGTAAGATGAAGAAGGAGCAATAAAATCGGAAGGAAGGTTGGGTGATCACGAATTAGTCTGCGGATTGCCCCCTGCAGAGGTGTGTGGTTTTACTTTATATACTTCTTTATACTCCCAAGTTTTTTTCAACCCTCCCACGCCAACTATTAACTCCCCTCGGCTCGCTCCTCCGCTTTCATCCTTTTGACGCGAAAATGTCCCCCTTTTTGCTCGTTTTTTAGGTTTACCGGAGGCAGCACGAGTGCAGGACTTTATCACAAGGGTGGATGAGGAGAAACAGGTGGATGGGTTTTCTTATTTGGGGAACGTACTTACTTACGACGGAATAAAAGGGTTTAAAAATATTGTGGTGAGGGTAAGTGACGGCGCCTTTTAACGAGAGCTGAAAGGGAATGATCCCAAGGAATAAAGAGTTGATAAAGGTATTAGGATGAGATTTGTAAACACAGTTGTCAGCGAAGTTTTATTGTGTTAATTTGAAGCCGACGTGAAGGAGAGATGGTAGTGCTACGTGTTTTAAATTTGGGGGTTTGCTTTCTGTTTGGGAAATTAAGTTTGAAGGATGGCACAGTGTGCGATCATGTATCAAATGTGGTGGGAGAGTGATGAAGTGTTTTCTGAAGCGTTCTAGTATAAAGGTATGGCATATTGAATGAATACATAGTCAGTAAATACTAAGTCAGGCCCTCAGTGTAGGAGGGAGTGAGCAATGAAAGAGGCTTTAAAGAGCAGTGAAGAGTCTTCCGTAATTCTGTAGAAAGAATACATTAATGATGATTGATTTTATATCTTTTTATTGTAATATATTTTGTATTTTTATTCATATACCAAATTAAAGCTTGTCTACGTATTAAAAATCTCCAATCCCGCATGTAGCGTGCGAGCTGGGGATTGGATGCAGCATAAGTCTAGCTTAATAATCTCTAACAGTCTCGTGTCTTTCCCGAAAAAAAAATTATTATTATTTTCTTCTTGTTGTATTAAGTGGCCCATTAATCTATTACAGTCTCGTATCTTTCACGAGAAAGAAGAATATTAGAAGTATCTTTTATTCCCCTCATTTCTTCTTGCTGTATCAGGTGGCACATGTAACAGGAATGAAGGATAATATCTACTGCATCCCCGAAGCACTAATCATCTATTAATTATTGATCAGGTTTATGTGAGAGTAAATGTCTGTGAGAAGTGTGTCAAAAAGTGCGAGTACTAGTGTACGTGAGGAAAGCAAGAGGAAATGATCTCAATCTTCATCTTGCCCAATTTGCCTCACTCACTTCTTAGTAGCTATTGTTAGAGGAAGTGAGTTTTTCAATAGACATTCGGGCTTAATACATTACATACAGACTAGCATAAGACAGAGAACAGATTGTGTTTCTTGGGAAATTCCAGCTATCTTTAAACAAGGAAGTGCTGATATTTTTGTACCTTAAGACCATCACGAGTTGGAATACTCGTGATCTTCTTCCTAATCTCTATTATTTCCTGGCTTTTTGGTTTCTTTTTTGTCTCCCCTCGTAGACGTGTTGCTATTTCCTTCTTTTTTCCTCCTCATCCGACTCCGCGTTCTTGGTCCACTTGTCAAGGGTGAGAAGGTCGTACTAATAAGGGCAGTTGTCACTCGGCATGCCCTACTTCCTTCCCCGCGAGGGCTGTTTGAGGTGGATGCCCTAACATCTTAAGAGGGTTCCTTCAAAGACTCATCTGTAGCGATGTTCATAAAGCTCAAATTCTCGAAATCTCGGACACTATGAACGGATATGCCAGGGAAGGCTAAACCTGATGCTTCTCGGAGTATCTTGTCTTATGAATCTTTTGAGCTCTGAAGCTGAAATCTTTTGATACGTATTTGCTTTTATTCGAATCTTTTGTAATGTATCGTTGTTAAATTCGTAATTATGTTTGCATTAAAGATCAATAATATAGATAGTAATAATGCTTCATACTAGTAGTACTTACTGTTAATAGTGCTTCGGCTGCTTCGGTCATTTCGCACGTGGGCTCCCACTGGGCATCGAACCCAGAACCGCTTTCACCAAAGCCGAACGCACTGCCCATTGGCAGCCGGGAGTCCCATACTATCTTAATAGTTTCTCTTCTAGTGTACAATTGTCAATGTATCTGGACGCTGAAAATTCTACTATTTGATTATATAGATATTTATTGCAGTTCTAGTTTACATTAATGCATATTCATTATATAGACTAATTCAGTAGTGCATATAATACTTATTATAATAATGCAACTTTATTGACTATTACAGAACATATATCATTTAGCTGTTACAATACAATCATGATACATTTATCTCCTAGCTACGACGCAATAATAAGAATACAGTACAATACAATTTTTTATCATTCTGAGTAAAACAACAGTGTGGCTTCAATCGCCTCAATAATAGATTTTCCTGGGATATAAATACTGAGCATAACTATGTATTCATATAGTGAATTAAGGTTCTGGTAAGTCCTAAATTGGCCTTATCAGCAGGTGTCAGAATTTATATATATTAGTATTGTTAAAAGTTCTTCAAGACATGAGGCCATTGCGCTCGTTTAGGCTCCACCCGGGAATTGAACCTGGGACCTCTGTCACCTCAAACGAACGCACTACCCACTTGACTATCCGGAGGCCCAAGTGCTTACTTTGAAATCAGTATTTTACCGGATTCTTCATAATGCGAGTCCGCTCTTTTTTTCGAAATCTTATAACGCATACGCCTGCCGAAAAGATCAAGACCTTACTACGTTTGTTTGTATAACGGCAGTCGTCCCATTTCTCGCAAACAGCCTGAATTTCTTATCTCTTCGCCGAAATTCTTTTCTCTCCCTGTAACATTCTTCGCGAGCGTCCTTGGCGGATGATTATTTGCATTTATGGATTCTCCAATTTCCCTTCTCTCGGAATATTTTTGAAGCCGCCACTTCGCTTATTCATCTGTTCCTGCGAAAATCTTCTTTTCGGTAATCGCATTCAGAATAATGTGTGGGTTTAAGGGAATACAATAGTAGAGTTGGTTTCAAGTTTTTATTCCAGCCTTCTGGGTTCAGGTTTGCAGTTTTTGTTGCAGGACTGCTCGCAGCAACTCCGTAGAGAAAGCTTGTTAGCTGTTCGTTGAGTTTGAATTTGATGAATTTAAAGTCGAAAATTAAAATACTAAGTTCTTATAGCAAAATCACCTGCTCAAATTTGTCTAAGCGACAAATGTATTGTATTTATTATATTGTTATGGCTAGATGATTAAAACCTTTAATAGTCATTAACGATGAATATTGTAATTAGTATTGTTTATAGTATTTATCCTAAAATTTCTTCCATATAGGCTATACGCTTGTTGGCAAGGTCATATCAAGTGAATTGCATAAATGGGAAATATACATACATACAAAACAGGCTGAAAATAGTTTCAAATCTGATTAAACAATTAGAATGAATTCATCAATTCTTAAATAAATTTCATTGCAACATCCCGTACTGATTCTTAGTGCATCATAGCGTATCACAGTAATATAGTATTGAATCAGTGTATAGAATAGATATGTGTTTATATAAACTAGTATTCTATAATATTAACACCAGAATATAAGTCCATCTTCAACCTACGGATCAAATAATGATGATTAGGCGTTTTGGTATATTTTGATACCATTTGTGCGTTTTTTATGATACGAGGCCTCCTTAGGAATTCAGCAAACGGGGGCGACCGCGGAAGGAATTATCTTATTGGGGAAGAAGACAGGCCGCGATTCACACCTCCCTCCCGCCCGTCCACGTGACTGGAATAGCCGTGGCGATGGGCGTGCCGCAGCGTGATCGTGAATGCGAGGGAGGCTCGCATCCACTTTTCGCGGATCGATGCAAAAGGCTTGCCAAGTTGCTAGACTATGGCCAATTTCCGAAAAATACAATTCCGCGGCCTTGGCGCCCACGCGCCCCCTCTATATTTAGACCGGTCCCTCTCCCTCTATATACGCTTCTAGGAATTTGTAACCAGTGAGCATCGGAGCAAGGGTGGAGCCCCGCGATGGTTCCTTTCCTTTCTTCCACCATTAAATCTAGTGTCCTCTGGGCTTTCATTTGTAAATATTACAATAGCAACTGTGACACCATACCAATTACAGTAACCTCCCTATACCCAATGCTGTTTCATTAGTTCAATCTAGTTGCAACTTGCAAAAATGCATCATATTGGGTCGATTAATTAGTTTTGCGGAAAAATGTTAAAAAAGTTATCATAGGGCTGACAATGGACATCCGCTTCTAATAAATATTGCAACTTATTGAGGATGGCCGCAGAGAGAGCGGCCGAAACGTCCGACGTATCCATACGCTTTATCTGATAGACCGGAGAAATATTATTGCAATATTGCAACCATTCATCCTTCCTGGTGTGCTAACATTAGAGTAAGAATTGGGATGTGAATAAATGACATGAAATAGGTATGTATTGGTATCAGTGAATTAAGGAATCGAACAAAGTAGTTTTGGTTGGTCTATTTAAGAGCTGTTGATTCAGTATTAATTTAATTCCCTCCAAGACACATAGAATAAATCCCAAGGAAAAACGGACTTTAAAAAAATCTGGCAGGGCCGGTAATCGAACCCGAGATCTTTCTCTATCCGGGAGGCTGCCTTAATCATCTAGGCTACCCAGCCAGAACATTTTAACAAGCCGTTTAGGGAACTTTGTGAGCAAGGGCAAGTGTCTGTGCAAGGCCCTGTCAGATATTTTTCAACTCCGTTTTTCCTTGGGATTTTTCCTGGGTGCACGCCCTTATGTGCTAAGTACCTTTAACCCTTCCCTTGTCATACATAGAATATATTGAATGCGCATATAGCAGTATATTAATGTAATAATTTAAAGTACTATGGTTTACACATTACGCGGTTTTATTTGTTTCTCCAGTTAATGTTTTTTTTTTTGTAGAACTTAAAAAATTTTTGAAACTATATTTTTCCCTTAAATATATAACGGCCGGTTTAAAAAGACAGCGGACCCCCCGTACCAAGTAACCTACATTGTGTTAATCATGTTACCATGGCATGAATATTAGCAGAGTATATAGAACTTTTAGGTTTCCCATGTTTAGTGATGCTCCCAGAATTCGGGCTGTGTCTAGTTCCCACCAGTTATGATCCACTGGTGAAGAATACAGTGGAATTCATTCATGACGATTAAAGCAAAAGATTTACAGCTGTGTTGTGCACATTTTAGCGAAGATTTTTACGGAAGCCACGGCTCAGTTCTCGGCTCGCTTCATTTTCTAACAAGATTATCCCTTATTTTGCTAATCATGTGGGTCAGATTCATAAGTTTATCGAGTCTTTACCTGATTCCTTTAATATTTACTTAATTAGCTTATTAAAATTCACTCAATCGTCACTTAATGCACTCAATCTTCACTGAATTAGTTAACTCAATCGTTCATAAATTTTCCTAATCGTTACTTAATTCACTTTATAGTTTTTTAATATAATTAAATCACTCTCTTCAACGAAGTGTCAAGTCTTGGAAATATATTTCACTGGGAAGAATAATTTGGCTTGAGAGTATTAACATCTTCGAATCCGATATAATTTATTCACCCTCTGTATAGAGAAAATGAAAGGTATTTCTAATATTATCATCTATCGATTATATTGGCGTAGATATCCGTAAAGTATCACGAAAAACAAGCTTAAAAGTTTATATGTTGTTATTACTATTATTTTAAAATTCTTTTTATAGAGTTTGCTGAAAAACTTTCTGGATATTAAGTATGTTAATAAGAGTTTATCGATTTCGACGAACCGATTTCGAAGGCAATATTCTCCCAATGGGTGTCATTGAACCAATCTATTTCGAAGGCAATGCTCTCCCAATGGGGGTTTGCCGAATTATCTTTCGCTCTTTTGATTGGGAAAATATATCGACTCGATTTTTATTCGTACGCTCAATATCCTTGTACTCTATCGATTTAATAATTTATACTTAACAATCCTGACAGCCGAGGGGAACTGAAAATCGTTGGAATTCAAATACGCAAACAAATCCGCTCAAAATCCCAATTGAGATATTCACCAATTTGATGTTTGAGACGTAGGATTTTTAGGATTATACAATTATGCCATCATGGTTATGGACTTAATCGTTTATTTTTGACTCATTTTTTAATCACTTAAAGCTTGGTGAAATCTTCTTTATTCTGAAACTTAATTGTCACAAACGTTGTTTTGGAAGTATCCTATTTTATTGATCTCTTAAATACTCGGTAGTAACGCTTAGTTACTCATCGTTTTCATTAATTCCGCGGTTCCTGGTGATAAAGAATTTCATACTTCACTTGTCTTCTACTGTTTATACAAAGTCGTCGGAGATAATCTTATCTCACGCTGTCTTCAATCCTTTTTTGTGTCCGAAAATAACCAAGTTCCTCTTATCTCATCGTCGATAGGGTGAAGGGGAGAGGATACATATATTGGGCATGACTAAAGTAGATACTATTATACTATCGCCTTTGTCTATCATAATAAAGCAAAATTACGAGATGACGTTTTAGCTGATTTGATTTCGTTGTTAACCTTATCTAAACTGAGTAATTTATACTACACAACTTAGATAACGCCCCTTTCCCTTTTTCGTAGAATACATATGCCAAATTTAAAGGACTTCAACATCTACATTAATATCCTACAAGCCGCCTTTCGGCGTGTGGCAGGGGGTGTAAACACCAGTTGAATCTAAACTACTTCATTATTCGGTTATTGTCGCGTATCGTTCGCGGATAGAATGAATTTTTAAAACGATTCGTCCTAGCATCTATTTCTCTTAAATAGACTTCTTAGCATTTTGACAAGTTTGTGCTATAGACAGGGCAATTCATTTTTTTCGAATCTGTATCGTAAATTTACTCATACGCAGTATTGTGCGAGTGCTAACTAGAAAGGTTTTAACGTCAATGATTTTATCTTCAAGATGAAATCGACCATTCTAGGTTCAAAACAAAAATTAAGTGAATTTTCAGTTATTAACGGACAACTGAAAACTATACCATAAAAAGTACTGAAATATTCTATTACTATTTATTCTCGTCTCTTAAGAAGAGAGGAAGTCAAAATTCTAAAGTCCTTCGAGATGTGGGTGTGAAGCAGAATCGGAAATGTAAGTTCCGTTTCTAGGAAAGCAATACGGAGGTACTGGAGATGATTGGCGAGGAGAGGGTTTTAGTATGAGTTATATAAAAAACGTATAATATTTTGAGGAGTGGAATTGCTAAAAAAAAGTAATTGAGGTTAAAATACTAGTGGGAAAAGGAACACAAAGGCAGAAAATGTTAGGTTACATAAAGGGTTGGTAATCTACCTAGAAACGAAGTAAATGATAGGATGAATAGGAAATACTAAGACACTCGAACCTACCAAAAAGTGGATCACACATGTATGTATTTTTATTCTAATACATATCTCATTAATTGGAATATTAATGAATAAAACGATTATTTCCTTATCCAAACCACAACGTTATCTAAATTGAAAACTAGCTTCAGAAACCACGATCGATTTTTTAATCGATAAAAACTCTCTATAGCGGTATTCAAATGGAGTGAACGGTCATTTCTCCGTCCAAAGCAACCACAGCGGTATCTTCCGCGCTGTGAGGCCTGTCTTCGCAAAGACAGGAAGCAATCTTCGCGAATGACTCGTCCAGTGTTTGTGTGCGGGAGGGAGAAGAGACGATCGATCGAGGCAATTTCGAAGGCACGGAAAATTCCTCGATATTCTGGAAATTCGTGCTCGTGGCGTCACAAGTTTTTATTAGGCGTCTGACGAGAGGAGCGAAACGACGAGACTTGATTCGAGCGTGTCGCGGAGGATTCAAAAGGTCGTCGCGAAATCCGATTGGCGCTTAATGAGGCATTGGAGGAAATGTGAAGAGCGCTCCCCGACGATAAACTAGTTGAGAATTCACGGGAGGACATTCATCAAAGATCGATCTCTGCGGGGATATTCGAAGGCGGCGAGGAAGAAAGATGCGCCATTTTGTCATCTGTGAACAAGGGTGGCTCTGCGGGGGTTCTTGGGCGGAAAGGCGTTCGTTGTCTCATCAACTCAACATCAAAGTGAAGTGATTGCTCGGTTTAAAGCCAATCCATGCACGGAGTTTCCGAGACGTATTCGGACTTTTTACCCCGTGGACAAATGGAGAACAATAGACATTACTTCGACAGCCCCTCTTTCAGTCTATTGCTTAGTATCATCTTTAATACAAGCTTTCGTTAATAGTATTAAAAACATAAATAACATATAGTAATAATAATGGTCCTAATTTGGGCGAGATTGAGACTTAAAGTATCTTCTTCCATCTAACCCATCGTCATTAATTATAGAATTATAATTAGATTAAAGAAAATAGTATGAGAAAGAATTAGAAAAATTGTGGATGTAAAAAAACCTAACTGATTCTGAGGGGAGAAAATCCACCGCGGGAAAACACCCACAAAGAAGGGGGTATGAAAAACCCGCGCAAACCTGCCGATAGTAATAACTAAAAGATGACAAAGAAAACAATGGACATTAAAAAATAAAGAAATACACTTCCACTATGTACTTGCATGCGATGCATTAGTAATAATCAGTTCACATTAAAACAAATGATAGCAATATACACAATAACATAAAAAAAGAAGAAAAAAAGGTATATTGGTGAATAGAAATTAAAAAAAAACTTTTAAAAGGAGTGGATATAAAAAAATCCAAGGTAATGTCGCAGTTATCGCGCTCCGACTTGATTACCCCAGACAGGTTGGCCAAATAAGTTCCATATCTTAGGAAAAAAAGATTTATTGAAAGAAAACACCCACGAAGAAGGGGATGTGAAGAAAACCTGAGCAAATATACTGATACTGCAAGCTGAAGAATGTTTAAGTACCGTTACTAAAATTACATAAAATGAAATCGATAACCGGAAATATAGCAGTAATTAATACTGAATAATGGGAAATATTATATATGACGAGTAAATTATCACTTTAATCATAAAATAAAGCATCAAAACGTTACAATTGTTTTAAATTCATAAGTAGAGTAGGGGTAAGTTATTCGCAACTCCAATTTTCGGTTGGTTTATACATACCGTTACCTGGGCCGAGGGGAAGGTGAGGTCGTCAGCCTTGTTTCTAGGAAGGATTCACGGCATTTATATTGGTGCCTCGTTACTCGGTTTTAATACCCACCTGGGAGTGCCCTTTTGCATTTCATTGCAGTTAATTATTATGATACGGTATGAAAATGTTGTCTGGGGTCCTGCATAATCGTGAGGCCTTGAGGCGGTCGTCCACTTCTTCCCGTCGCCTGAATTATGGAAGTGTTTTGGTGGACGGCGCACAGGTTGAGAACCATCAGAAGGTCAAATGCACCGGGTCTCGGGGAGATAGCGGAGCAACATAGAAACGGATATTTATTTGCGGAGGATGTATTTTTAGAATTATTTTCTAATTTTATGAGATCTTGATTTAAACGAATAAACGCGTTTCAGAGGCACATATTTAGCGGGCTTCGGAGACGTCATAACTTAGCAGCATTGAGATTTTGGGCACGAATATTGGTAAGGGAAGGTTCATTTCCTGCTTTAAAAAATATTTTTTGTGAGATTGACCACGATAAACTTTAAATTCGCCAAACAAAGACGGAAGCAGATGTATTATCTGTTATGATCAGAGTTATGATGCAGACTTATGATCTGCATAAAAGATTAGTTCACATGTCCTCCATTGATGGATGCACTGTATTCAAACATGAAAACACGTCTTCAAGGCAAGGCGGTGTACATTTAAACACTCTCCTTAACCTTTTGTCACATTTTACATCCTGATTTTGAGATTTCAGCTACACAAATATTGAGCGCTTCAAAATTATTAACATCGGCCCTAACTCAGTGGAACTTCATCTTTAAAACACAAGATTGTTAAGCAACTTTGTTTTAATTATGTATTAAGTGTATACATCAACCGGGAAAGGCTTAAATCCTATCACAGCTTTGCTTTTATTCCACTAATAATTATAAATATAATATAAATTTATTAAAAATATAAATATAACTTATAATTGAAAATTATTTACTAGTGGAATAAAAACAAAGTCGTTGATCATTCTTGTACTTATTGATTTATTTATTTCAGAATCCGACGTTTTTTTTCTGAGGTCAGTTTTATTTCATCAACTCGTAGATCGAGGTACTCCAGTCAGTTCCATATCTGCGGGGTACGTAATAGAAATATATTAAACACTTCCTACGTACCGGATTCTATCCTTAGAAATTTCGTAATTGGAAATCACAGACCGAGTCCATAAAAACCCTTAGCTTTCTCCTCAATGCCTCCCTCTTGTCCACACCGAGAGTGCGTTGGTTTCCTCTCCATCCGACGGTCCCCTCACGCTATCGTGTTTTTTTTATTTCTCGGCGATCGGATTCTCACTCGACCACAAAAGTGTTCTTTCTTCGCCGTCTTTCGCTAATGTCCGAGCGGCGCCACCCGAAAACGTGTCGAAAGATATCCTTTCGATTCCCGTGCTTATCGTCGGATTGCTCCCAAATTGCCGCTGTCGTGGTCGGAATGGCCCACGCGAACGATATGCGCCAAAATCGATATCGTATTTGCTTCTCATTGTTTTCGTTTTCTCCAAGAATCGGACTTTTCCGACGTCTTTTCTATATCTTCGTGGTAGGGTCGTGGACGTCAGATTCAGACATTCAGCAGTCCCTAGGAGATAAGTTTCCGAACGCCCATGCCTTCCCCTCCCCGTAATTGTCACAGTTCACATTTTTCTGAACCCTTGTTATTTACTGTGTATGCGTTTACTATCAGTAGATATTTAACCATCTTTAACTTCGATTTTTTTCATGTTCAATTTTGTCTCGATTACTAATTTTAACTAATAAAATACTAAATTTAATCATAATCTATAGGAGAAGCCTTCAATATGTGGAACTCCGTAACAGGTAAAATAAAATCACTAAGAAGAATTGCACTTCAGAACCATGTTATGGATATATGTTCTGAAGTAGAATTTTACTTATTGTCAGTGATTTTATTTTGCTTGAGTTTAATTAATTCATGCATTGTTTTTAAACGGTTTCATCTATGTGCTTCTAGTCAAAAGTACGTACATTTTAAATTCAGGTCCTCGCGTTTTTTCCAGAAAGAAAGTTTCTGGCTATTCCTTCCACCCTTATGTCCTTTAATGCTCTTGATAAAGACATCTGTATTTGCGTGTATAATTGTTGGAGGTTCACATTTTTCTTAGTCATATTCGTATGATATTGTCACTAAATACTTTCCAATACTTAATGTTGGCCTTTTAGAAAACTCAATTTTGCCTTGTATATATAATGACTAATTTTAGCGTGATTTTCAAAGTTTTCTCCCGAATAATTTTAAATTTAAATTGTCGAATAAAAATGAAAATACCTGAAAATTCCTAGTTTTTCTCCTTACGAAGGTATGAAGCTTGCAATAAGAAAAGACTTCTTCGCTCATTTGATAAGTATTGAACCTTTTTTGGACTATGTGAAGTCTCACATATTTATGAAAACATCCCGATACGAGTTGATTTATCAGTGTAACTTAAATTAAAAAAAAAAGTGCGCCATGTTAGCTACAAGCAGCATTAGTCTGTCCCCCTCTGGCGTGCACCCCAGCTGACCGTATAAAGCCGGCCCTATACACGGTACGGTAGCAAACGACTTCGCGTGGAAAAAAATCCCCCGAAACTCTCTGATTTGCTACCGTTTTATCGCGTCTGTCGACCCATTTTATATCCCTATTAAAATTGTATTTTTCGTATTTTTATTCACCGCGTCCGTGTTCTTCCCCGAAGGGAATCGCCTTCTCCGAATCCGGAGCGAGTGTATCGATTTTATTCCACGGCATAAGTTGCCAGTTCGAAGCTGGCCTCGATTTTTGAAGGGTTTATTTTTGCGTGATAATTGTTCCGGCATTTCCTGTCCGAAGTCTCATTTAACGTGCTCGTGACACGAGTCCGACTGGCGAAGCTAATAACCCGGCAGTCGTGCTGTGAAATATCGACCGACCAATGGTCAGGATTTGCTACAATAAAGGTGGCTCGTTGTTTAGCTGCAGCAGTGTTTCTCGAACACTTCTGTCTGTGAATCCCATTGTTCTCTCGAACATTACCGAGGGCTCCAAAGATTTTTCTCATCCAGCCAGCATATATTGATCTTTCGTAGGGTGGACTTTGAATTGGGTGAAAGATAATGTGCATTGACAGTTCATGTGTATTGTCTGAAAGAACGAATGGTATTCAAAACACTATATGATGAATAACCGATGTATAATACTAATAATATTTTAATGATTATGATAGTTATTCATTCGATTATTTTATATTATCCCTAAAAACACTTTCAGCGACTTAAAGAAAACAAGGAAAGAAACTTTGTCCTAATCAGTAAATAGTCATCACTATTAGTTGGTCTTCGAACTCGATGTTATAGATATGTCTCATTCCACTATTTTATGATCGAAAGACTAGCGAGGATATGAAAAAGTAGGCATGAAATCACTCGTATTTTCACCTGTATTTGCAGAGGCGTTTAGGCACAGATCAGCTGATGTGGAAATTCGTCGAATGTGTGTTTCAATCCTACTTTTTCTTGTCTTGTATTTCCTCTCGGTAAAGCTTTCCACAGTCTATTTTATACCGAGTATATATTTTTGTTTACCAATAGCCACAATATTTACCTCCAAAAGTAGCAAATACGTCATCGTTGGAGGAAGAGGAAAGATTATGCAGAAATGCATGGATTAGAGAGAAACAAAATCAGCACTTAATCCTTATGTTGGAACTTTGCCTAAGGATAATCTATAGCCATTCATAACACCATAGAAGAAATAGAAAACCAGAGTAAAATTTGATTTAAATAAGAAAGCAATTGTGAAACAGAGATGAGAGGCTATCGAACGCATTATAATAATTCACGTTTGCGTGATATTTTGCCTCACGAACCTTTACAGTGTTATTAGCTAAATAATGAAGATGGGCCCCCAAGCCCCATGAAAGGCCTCAATCGATCCGCGGACCACACTTCTAGTAATACTGTTCTACAGGTTCACGGTCGTCCTTGGCGCATGTTGTCGCACTTACATAAATCACGCTTTTTATGCACGCTGTCTCGAAGTCCATTTTGTACGCCATTTAATAGCCCTTTCGTAACTACGCTTCGATGAATAGGTCCGTTTGTTCTGGGCGCTCGGCTGCAGTAGCCAATGTGAGTTTCTCCGACTGAGATAACCATCTCGCTCCTTCCCCCAAGAAACATCTATCTATAACATGGGTATTGAATCTACTACTACTGTTGGACGTATCAGCTCCATTAATAATTTCTTGGTCCGGGAATGATGTACTTCGCTGTATTTAAGTTAGAATCATGTATTTAAAATCGATGTTTTAATTTTTTTTGTATGGAAAGAAAATTACGAACCAGGCTATTATTATAGATTTTCAAATTTCTCAATAGCCGTCTTTGTCAGTGCTCCGTACCTACCCCTGAAGATGGCCTAACTAGTGAAATGTGCATTGGTTATTCCTCAGGCGATCAGAAATCTGGGCCTTTCCATTGATTCCGAAAACCGGCAGCAACGCGCTGCGAAGCCCTGACAAAGATAGCTATAGGAGATTTGGAAACCTCAAAATAATTTTTGTCATGGATATTTCCAATTTGAATGTTTCTTTATTTTCAGAATAGATTGCTATTACTAAATGCATTTTCAAATTTAGTTGCTACCAAATCAGTTTTCTAGTTTAGTTTAAGAATGAGAATAAAATTACGGTACGATAAGTAGAGAAATATTTCTTTTAGGCCGCACGAAATTAGTAGAAATGGCCTAATGCTTTCCGATACGAGCGGATTGGCTATTCTTGATCTATTGCGTTATTTTATATTTTTTCGTAGTAGATTTCATGCTTAAGCGTCGAGAATTAACGACAGTCGGTATGACCTTTGCTCTTTGTTCATTTTGATAGCAACGCATGTTATACTACTACTTATTCACTAATGTAAATATGTTCGGGAAATTTTTGAATGTAGTGCATATATGACATATATGGGATGAAATGAATTCATATGGAAAGAATCGTTTATTAACACGAATAAAACTTTCTCAGGAGGGATGCAGCAATGTGAAAATTTTGCAAGGGAAAATACTCAGATATTTCGAATGCGAGATTTAATCCCCCAGGTTAATTAATTCAATGTTTTGGGTAAGATTAGATTCAGATGCAGCTTGCTCAACTCGATTAGAAGTAAGAGGCTAATTCTAATTGGAAAGCTATGCAAAATACTAGAACCGGTTTAAATTACCGAGGATTACGTTCGTACGAAATTCAGAGGGAAATGTAAAATATAATCCCAAAATGATGCGGATTTCATCTCATCGATACAAATGGTTCGCAGAATTGTCAAGGGACATGAATAATTTCTAATCGCTGCTGCTCCCAGATTAACTTGAAGGGTGGAATAGGAATTAACGCGGTACTTGATCCAGTTAGTCAATTTGTTGGTATTTAAATATTTATGAAGCGAATGGAATGCATACATACCAGGACGAGATTTACGAGCTGAAAATCTCATACCAAACTCCTATTTTTCCAAGCAGCAGTCCCAAAGAATACTAAAAAATGCGGAATGAATTTCTCTTAGCCGCGATGATGTGTTTGTGATGCTTTAAAAGTTTCTAGGCATGACCAGAGAAAATATGTTTTACAAAAATCTCTACGGGCTATGTTGTGAATTAATTAACTGAAGTAGTTTTCAATTGTTCCTACGTCGTCTAATTATTCTGTTAAATAATGATAATAATAGCTTCTAAAGAATGAATTCCTGGTATATGATGTTCAATTGTAGCTATACGGTAAATTTTCTTAGATATCATTTAAATTCATAATAGGGTGTCAGTTACCTATGTATCTGTCACGCAGGTCGATGTGAACCTTAACACTTTCACAAATAGCAGACTTAAGCGTTAAGGAGAGACTGAGGGTTACTGAGCTGTATGAGGAGTAAGAAAGTTTACCCTTGCTTTATTTATTTAGCGAAAAACTGAATAAAATTAACGTAGTATGTCCTCATAAGTGGGAATAACGTAATAAAAATATATTATTGTAAATATTGAAATATTACTTGTATCATTTATAATTAGGAGGGTCCAGATAGAATTCTATTATTCATCATCACTCATACCTCTGTACTTTTCGTACCATACATCCATGAACCGGACTAGAGTAATATTAAATAAAGAATAAGTATTTTTATTCTATACCAAAAGAGGGTTCCTGATATACCATATTCTAAGGAACGGAATACATTTATTTTTCATTTGGAACAGGATAGATAAAAATGTATCTTCCATTTACTTTTGTCACAGTCTTGATCATGGGAGCGATAAAAGGAAAGCTTATGAAGTATAATGAATTGCACTAATCAAAGTTTCTCCTGTCGGACTGACAAGAAAAGTGTTACTTGTAGAGTCATTGTGCTTCACTTGTGTGGACATGTTCCGCTTACAACATTCTGGCTCAGTGAGGAAAGCAATGGTAAACTACCTCACTCCTCATCCTGCCTAGTGAACCTCATTTCTCTCTGCGAGTTCTTACTAGCTTATATCAGAGAGGGTGAGGCGCCAACCGACCTTCGAGCTGAATACTTTACAGACACAGGCCAAAAGAAAAATGAAAATATTCCACCCAACGAAGTACTCTTGTAGGTACAATTGTATCCAGTAAGCAAAGAATTGTCCATGGACCAACCTCACTTTAAATGCTCGCTCCCCGTAAGAAAGCGCAAAGTAGACACAGAAATATGGATTTTACAATGCCCGCCGCTTTCAGCGGACGCATCAACGCCGTGGGCGACGCCTTCCTCCGCAGACAGGGGAGATTAAAAAGCAGACCGTCAGGGCACTAAAATCCCCCCTTGCTTTAGATAGAGCGTGTATACCAAAGGGAATGTAGGTGTGTTTGTATGTATCCCTCAGAGCAGGATTGGCTCCTACAAGAGCATCCGGCCGTAAAAGAAAAAAAATCGGACGCTCGTATTAGAATGCGAGTCTAGAGCGCTGGAAGGAGCCGAAGCTCGACTCGAGGGAAGATGGATGTGTATTTTGACCAGAATTTTTCGTTTACTAGGCCATTTAGGGAGAGGAGGAATCTCCCTCTTTCTCGCCTCGAATTCCCACTTTTTCCCGAGTAAAATATGGCCTCCCGGCCGGTTACGACCCATTTCTGAGATGTCATCCCGGTTCATCTCTCCCTTTCGTTCGTGTATTCCTTACGCCTGTGAGTCGTTAAGGGTCCGGCAAATGTATCTTTCATTTAAGTTAGACTCGTGTCGCTCAGATGCTCAGTGAGCGTCACTCAGATGCTTGAAGAAGGTGAATGGTAAACTTTAGGCCTAGATGATTTAAACAATGGTTTAATTTACTAAATGACTTCAGAGAAAGTACGTTCTCAAAGGATGTAGCCGATATCATGCCTCCTCCCTGTTATATGGGCCGTTCTGATACCTCGAAGTAGATTCTAAAAGAAGTGGCTTATAGAATTTAGAATAGTATCATCTTTTCCGCGATTGATTCATGAAAGACATCGATAAAGGAATTAGAACCATCGTGCATGCACTTCTTGCCGCACGCCGAAAGGTGGCTTACGGGGCAATTGGTATTGTTAGAAGTGCTCCGAAAGCTTAGGTCATTTCGCATATTGGCTCTCTTCATTGGAATCGAACCCGGGACCGCTTTCATCAAAGTAAAACGCTCTATCCATATGACTATCCAGTAGCTACACGGGGCAATTATGTAGCTCTAGATGAAGATAAATAAAGAAATTTCACATGGAAACACATGCTTTATTAATATACGCGATGGAAATGAAAGAGAAAAAGTCTGCCGTAGCCGGGGATCGAATCCGGGTCTCCCAATTGCCAAAACACACTTCCACACCATCAAAGCCATTGGAAATGAAGGGGAGATTGTGCTGTCGTGGCAGCTTAATGGTTAGAGCAACCGACCGGCAATTGGGAGACCCGGGTTCGACTTTTACGGCAGACTTTTTCTATTTCATTTCCATCGCGTATATGTGATTGTAGCTATTGTGTTGTGAAAGTAACAGAGATATTAACGATAATGTTCATCCTAGTTAAATTACTTATAAAAAGCGTTGTGTTATATACTACATTTTCCTCAAAGTGAGACCTTATGCAGGAAATCGGTAGGTCTTAGCAAGTAAAAGTATGCGCAACCTTATCCGAAAAATTCAAATAAAGTCAGGATTACCTCAGGGAATTGTGATCGGGCCTTTACTCTTCTAAATCTGTATACACGCTTCATCGAAGGGCATTAATTATGAAGTCACATGCTTGCGAATATTTGCATAATTTACATGATGAAAAAATTGAGAGCAACGGCAAAATATTACAGAAAGGTGTTGAGGTGGTTGAAAGGCTGCCTTTAATAATTGGATTGCAAGTAAACGGGAAGAAAATCAAACAGAAAAGGTCTTCCATTCGTTACCAGAAAATAAAAAGGAGTTTAGAGAAACATTGTGGTGTTTATGGTAATATAGTACAGTAAATTATGTAAATATGTAAGTGAATGATGATAAGGTGATAAATATTATGTAATATGTAAATTCACAATTAAATTTTGTAGTAACTTGTAAATAATTAATATCTGTAAAAGCAAATTTTCAAGATCCAATACCTAAGGCTAATTGAGGGGGCAAACATTTTTATGCAGCTATATTTTATAGATTTTATATATTGTTTGTAAATTAATAGATGTTATGCATAAATGTACACATCGTTAAGAATTTTCAGGGATAAAGGATTGTAGAGTTTGTTTGTATAGTACGAGTAGAAGTTATTAGCTATTGGTCGAGGCCACCACCTGACACCAGTCAAACTGCGACAAAGGATCAATAAATAAAGTGGGTAAATTTGTACCTACAGGGTAAATTTGTACCTACAGACCCAATTGTATGTCTAATGGCGGCCAGCAAGATGGATATGTTGATAATATTGCAGATTAATGTTTGTATATTTCCTGGGTGCACGCCCTTATGTGCAAAGTACCTTTAACCCTTTTCTTTGTATATCAATTGCGTTTAGTTAATTTTTCACTCAATGCTATTAATCTTTGTTTAGAGTACTCCATCTTTGTGAGCCGAGCGCTCTGAAATGGCTTTCGATTTGTTATCTCTTTCGGCTTCGATTCTCTTCGCGAACTTAAACACCAAAAGCGTAAGATTAGCATCGAACGTCGAGGGCATTCCTGCCTTGAGGTATTAATGGCCAGATCCAAGTGTGCACGTCAAGTCGACCGTTTGTGTGCCGCCGTGACAAAGTCAGCTCGCATTTGCCTCCATCTGAGTGGGAATGTAGAGCCGGATGAATTTGCCGATGTGTTTTTGCTTATTTTCTCGTCGTGTGGAGAAATTTACATTGGATGCAGAATGCTGTTGATGCAAACTATCTTTCCCATCTTCTTTGGGTGCACGCGAAGGATAATGCGGACATTTAGACGCTAAATCAGCATTCTCAAGATCCATGCGAGAAAGAATTCAGAATTTGTAAGTGGGAATATATCTCCATGCCTTTTTGTGCTGGAGAATATACGGAGCGTTTGAAGGCGATGTCGAGTACTCCTCCAGAGATCTATTGTTTCAAATTTATGGTTTAACTTATTTAATTGTGCTTCGTGTAAGGTAGCGTTGTCCATGGTGTAACTGTATTATTTTGAAGGAGTAGTCTCATATTATATTCAGAGGTAAGAGAATAACAAGTTTTATTCAAATTAGATGGTCGCAAAAAATTATTACTACTATACTGTACTGTATGCATATTTTTTCGAGTCTTTTGAATTGAAGAGCTCATGTTTTCGGATTTCAAAATAGTAAATTAATAGTTAGTTGTTTCACTACGATATGTATCCTAACCGTGACAGCTTCAAGGTTGGCTTGATGGACACTCTTTATGACCGATATCAAGAGCTGAACCAATAAATGACACTATTTAGCTACGAATCTTAGGTTATTAAATGAATTATTTTATTTAAAATTCGAAAAATAGTTTAAATCGATTAAAGTCTTTGCTACAGCGCTTTTGTAAATTGAATTGCCTAAGGATAAAATTAGTCATAGTTGAGATGAGTAGAGGATTGAAGTGGATACTGTGGTTTTAATTTCAGGATAGTTGATATAAGTTGTAAAGAAGATTGTTTCCGTGTTGCCAAATAAATTTATAAAATTGCCTGTTCGTGCATACATAAATCATATACTTGAACTTGTAGCCGTTACGTCGTTTGCTCTACAACTTATATATTTATTTCTGATTCGAAAGCTGCTCCAATTTTTACGATGTGTCTTGATTGATCAAGATACATCGAATATATTTGCTATATTTTTTCCAGATTATTATTATTAATTATCCCTTTATTTTAGGTTATCCCTTAGGTAAGGCCCGTGTTAGCCTCTCTTCAACCTAACCTCGTAATTCATTTTTAGATAGGTAATTATAATAAATGTAGTTCAATTCGGAAACTTTTTTCACACATGTTCACGATAAGATAGATACGGCCGTTTAATAAGGTACGAGTCGGATATATTTTTAGGAAAGGCTCTATCTTCCTCATGCGAATGGATCATTTAAATACTAATTATCTCTTGTACTCTTTAATCGCCGTGTATTTCGTTCGTGCCCGATCAAATGATTTTCGGTCGAATGATTCCATCTCGCGATAAATTGAGATGTCGAGTCATAAAAGTTGAACTTTTGCGATAGCATCGCCACGGAGGGGGATTAATTATAGCAGACGTTTTTGCAGCGGTGGTCGATTAATCGATTGAAAAGGTATCTCAGGGGTGTATTAAAGGTTAGTTTTATCCGTCACGGAGTGAAGGCCATGAGTTGAATCTGTCTGCCGGCGAACGGGTGACTGAATGCCGCCCATTACCCTTATCCAAGAGCTTAGTTCTTTCCGAATAGGAATCGACCGTAATTGGAATGCTGGTAAATGCTTTCCTCGCTTTTCAAAGGGGACATTAGCGTGCATTACGGAAGAAAACGTCAAAATATTAATGTCTGCTGTCGCTGAGACGTCTCTCCGAATCGCTCGTGGCTATAAATGCTGCAGACGGTGGTTAAGTGCAGCTTTGCGAGCTAATCCCCGACGGGGACTAAGTAAATACGTCATTGTTATCTCGATAATTAGCTGAGCTATTTACGGTGATTAATGGAACTTTCCCATCGGTTTAAAATGTAATTATCTTTCTTTTTCGATTTTTTGCTAATCTCACTCTTTATCTTATAGTGGTCACGGATTCTCAAATATCGATGACAAATTTTCAACCCTCTGATAGCAGGCATTTCAGCTCACCCTTATCGATCACAACGGTAATAAAATTTTAAGTCAGGGTTTCAAAATTTTTGTGCTGATTTCAAGTACAGTGGAATTCATTAAAGGTTTTTCTGAAACATGCAACATCGTTTCCTAATTCGGCAGTTAACTCTTAATAGCTGCGTCTCTAGCTTTCGGATACATACGCCAGGGACGTGTAATCCATCTTTTTTACTTTTAAGATACTCTCTTTGATTATATTACCTCTGACTTATAATCATCTTGATAACTTTCAGAGTGTACTACGGTTTCCAAATAATGTCTAATACGATACGCTATAAGATTTATTTATGTTTTCAATAATCCCATCAAGGATAATTGGTTGAGTAATCGCTCTGGTAACGGCGATAAATACCCAAATTGGGTGTTCCAGCTACATTTAAATATTTCTCAAGAGCTGCTAAGAACAAGAAAGTGTACTGAATTGAAATTTGTTGTATTAATTGGACTATTTCAAGGATGAAATGCACAGTGGTGTAAGGGAACAGTTTTTCTTATTTAAATAATTAAAAATGTGGTTGTATCCGTAAACATTTTACGAAAGAAAGAGAGGTAAAAGTAACCGATTTATGCGCTATTCGGAATATATTCACCATGGCTCTCCAATAAAATTCTGGAACCAACGACTCGAACTATTTTCGACAATAAACCTATGACTTATCCATTTGTAAGTAAAATAAAATCACTAAGTAAAATTCCACTTCAGAGCATTTAATAAATCGACCAAATTCGAACAAAGTTAGTTCATCATCAGGCATATTCATAAGGCCATCAGGCACCCTTCTATAGGTTATGTTATCCATTTATATTTTGTCGATATGCCATCATGTCATCTTCGTTTTTCTTCGAAAAGATATATAATAAGAGAAGCGTTGCGTCGTAGAGGCAGTGCCCTCGTCACGGAAGTTTCAGATGCCCTTCACAATCTGCCAAAAATCACGCCCAACCTCTGACGGGTTTCCGCAAATCCTGCGCCTCTGAATCTGCGAAGGATCCTCGAAGCAAAATGAAGGGCAGCCACCTTCGGATATCGCTGTTTGTTTACAGCGGTGTCACGAAAGACTGTGAAAGTAAAATCCGAGAAATGGGAAGCAAATTTCCGGCGAACTTGTCCAATATGTTAATGCAGACCTTTCCGTTCGTTGAAACGCTCTAAAAAATGAAGGCAGTTCAGTGTCAATTGATTCTGTGAGAACTGACCATTTTTATAGATTTTTCTCTTCGGCTCATGATTCCAGGTAGCTGTAAACCACGGAAGGCGTTATCGCTGAAGTCTAAGGAAGGCCAAATACAAGTAAATGAATTATTAGCTATTGATCTAACTAAGGGATACAAAGAATTTAGAGGACCTTAATGGGAATCGATCGCAGATCTTCGATTTAAGATGGTCTTGCCTATTTACATTTTTTTACATTTACATTTAAACTAAATTGAACTATTGAATTTAAACTATTAAACTATAACGTAGAGAAGTGGAAATAGATGAAGAAATCAAGGAGAAAAAGTATGTCGCAGCCAGGACCCAGAACCCGTTCCTCCCATTTCCACTGGACGGTTGCTTTAGCCAATGAAGCTACTACGACACAACGATAATAGCTGTAATAGGTGTAATATAAATAGAGATCCATTAGTATAATATAAAATGGGATAATTTATTAAAGGAATAAACAATAATAGATGTTAGAGGTGCAAGGAAATACAGAGCTAAATTCCGTTAAAAAAATGCCTCTTATCTCTCATAAAAAGGAAAATAAAGCGATGCACAAGCATTAATTTCCATTGTTAAAAGATGAAATGTTACGGCAATCAATAAAAGTATTTTTTACAGACCTTCATTCTTCCGTTGACATTGGTACGTTTTATTCCTGCGGTGTTGCCTCTCTGTTAATGAAGGCCTCGAGTGTCAGCCATTTTTTCTTCGCCTTCTTTTTAATATCGCGATGTATTTAGCGGCTTCGTGAATTATACTTCATTAATTCCGAAGAGACTTAATGACTCCTTTCGTAATTTTGTTCTTCAGGAACAAAAGCTTCGCCTTTACATCGAGCTAATTATGAATGACTCCTAAACTCAAAGAGTGACGAGGTACGGCAGCACGAAAAAAACATTTTGGTCGCTAAGAAACAAAAAGCACGTATATAATAGGTTTCAGTGTTTTCGACGGAAAAAATGGTTTCGATTTTTCTAAAGACGAATACGTCGTTCCGACTATTCGTAGTATATGAGTTCGTGGAAAAGGGATACTTATTTCTTCTTTTTGCGATGGAACCGTTATTTATACATATTTTTGAAATAAAAATGTTCGCAAGAATTTCTGGATATGTGATGACAACTCAGAAAAATAAGCATACTTCTACAGCAATGAAAACATTTGAAATGCCGCAATTTAAAACCGAGCCACATCTTCTAATAGCTTTAAAAGGTGGTTACAAATTTCAAACTCACTCTTACCTGTGAGTCATGAATGATAGTCAGCTTGCCCCTCACGTGCCCACTCGTAGTTAAGTAGACGCGCTTGAAATTTTTATACATTTATTTAGTTTATACGCAGTTAAGTGCGGGTGTTTAATCCTTATTTGGATTATTGGAACGTTCGTAGGAGACGATTTCAACTCTAATGGCTACATATGATGCAAATCGCTACGTCATGAGCCGATTTCCATTCTAAATTGGCCATTCACTTTTGCAGTGACTAAGCTGTTCAGAGCTTAGTGCCAAACATGTCATAGTTTCTCGTCTTATTCCCCTAAAAGTCAGTCGGGTCAATTATTAGCTTTCCTTTCGAGCTTATAACAAGCAGCTGCAAAATTACGTCTTTTCGAGGTCAGGACAAGCGATAACTGCGCCTCTAGAAATCGAGTAGTAGCAATAATTCGTAAATTTGCAGAGGGATAGTAATATCGGTCCGTCTGCAGTCACCTTTTCTTTAAGGAAGTTACTATCGTTTTGTGTTGAAACTTGGAAGAAACTTGAAACTTTTCCCTCTTGTATTCTCTATATTTTGTGATAAGCGACAGAAACTGATTCCTTCTTACTAACTACATAAATTAATACGCCGTACGGTTCATCGGATTCTTAAAGTTATGATATATACATAACTAATGCTTTTGATTTCTATATTATTTTAACATGTTTTCTGTGGTAAACTTGTGTAATCCTTATGGTTTTTAATAAAGCTTTGCAGTCAAACAAAACGGAAGTCAAAACGTGATGATTTCAATGATCACTCTTTCCCTATAGCCGGGTTCTTACGGGTCGAGTGCACGACTAGCAAGTACGCTTTAGTCGTGTACGACTCATGTCCTTATGCACGACATTGTCTCAGCAGCAAGATCAGTCGAGTAACAAAATGTTGGAATTCCGGGAGTGTAGGTCCTTTGTGAATTTTTGTCAGTTTATTTATATTTATGTTTCCCAGCAATTCATTTTAGCGTTGAATACCAAAGAACTTCCAAATTTTTTCGCAATTCATTTTATAGTAATAATAAAACGTCTTTATTCGGACAACATTGAGACTGAAAGTCTCCTCTTCCATCTAACCCATCGTCATATATAAATAATCAATTTAAAGAGATAGTATAAGAAAATACGAAAAGAAATTATAATCGATGCCTCTGCTGAATCGGTCGCGCAAGGCCACGCCTGGCAGATAGTACACGATACGCTATGGGAGTAGTCGTGCACGACTGGTAGTAGCTGGAACTGAGGTTCTCACATGGTCGAGTACATGACCGAAGGGATTGCAAGTGGTGCACTCTACCCCGTAAGAACCCGGCTTTAAACGTGTTAATTTGATGTGTCACAGCGCGAGATTGCTCGGTCATTATTTACTTTACAAGACGGAAAACCAGCCAGTCACCTTGTCCTTGGAAACACTTCCGATATGCGATAAAACAATCCTTCAACGAAAAAATCCGTCCTGGATTTAAGTGGGAGTTTATAATGACTCTGTCTTAGAACTTTTTGCACGCCTTGTCTTCCTCATGTTCCCGTTCCATTCCCATTTCTCCTTCATCTCCATTACACCTGCTATATATCTTCCTACTCATCCACTCCCGGGCATTATTCATCCTCTGCCCACTCGTGTTCTTAAATCTTTAGTACACCTCATATCCTCATTAACGCATGCATCCCTGCTACTTCCCGCTCGACCGTCCGTGCGACCGCTTCTTGTGTTCCCATCCGACCGTTTCTCTCTGCCGCATGAACGTGTAAAAGTAATTTCTTCCGAGAAAGAGAATTAATAGCTGCCTTATTTGGCTCTTACGACCTGCGCTCGAGCGTCGTTTTCTTCGATCCTTGGCTCCTTTGCTAAGTCACGCCTTCGCACGCTGGCGACTAATCCGTAATGCGTTGTTCTTGCGCTTCTTTCTACCTGTGACTGCCGAGAGCGTAGGCTCGTTTCTGAGTTGAAACATCGATTCCCCTGTTACGCACGCTCCTTACCCATCGTATTTCCTTCAGGTCAAGTCGTCCGTCTTTATTCTGCCTGGGGCGGTTCCGTTAAGTGTGCAAGTGACTGTTTTCTTCTTTACTCGCTTTCCTTTTTTCACTGCGTTTGGTCGATGTATGAATTCCGCTAACATATCTTGAATTGCTCAGTATGTTTTTTATTTTATTTTCGGACATATTGGAGAAAAGGGGCTTTTTATTCGCTGTAGTAACAGTCTTGATTGCGGCTGTGAAGATACGGAAGTTTCTGAGATGTGGATGATGCTCAATATTAGCAAATACTTATCTCATCTTATTGAAGTCTCATCTTATTGAATACTATAAAACACTATGCTTATTGTATTGTGGCTATTAGTGAATATTTTACAGACAGACAAAATTTGCAGAAAGATGACAAATTTGACAAAAGTGTTGAAAGATAAATGAGTAGAGGCCAAAGTAAATCGATTATCGATATCAATCGCCAAATAAAGTCCCTTGTATGTATGTAATAATTCATTTAATCGAATGTATAATGTCAGTGCTTAGGAGCTTTATTTTATTAATAGTCTAATGGATCCTCCACTCTATTTAATGGAAGTGTTTTAAATAAATTACAGAAAAGGATTTTTTAGAACGAACATAAATCGGTTTACATGAATATTGCGAACTTAGCAAATTAACGTAGCTATTGTTTTTTTTTAATCAATCGCGTTGATCGAGAAGAAGACTTATTCAATCGCCATTTTCAGAGTATCTTGATACCTGCCGTTGTATACTTAAATCCCCATTATTCGGATTAATAATCAATTTTCTATGAAAACTATCTATTTTTCTTCGCTACATTCAAAGGCTATTTTGTTCATTCACCTGTTTCATATTTGGCCTTTATAAGGTGGGAAAATCAGTGCATTAATAATGTCTGAAATGAATGCCTCTCTTAACTTTTAATAGCTAAAATATAAAAGTATTCCGGTCACTTATCAAACTATTAATCTATTTTTTGAATAGCATCGATTGTGTGAATTTGTTTTCGCTATTGCCGATTGAATCCTATTTCTGCTATACTCATTACTAATGGAGTTTTTGTTGTATACACAATAATTGGAGCGCATATCTTCCCATAAACATTTCTTTTTACAAAACATGTCACTCATTTGCTCGGAAGGTTTTACCTGCAAGTATGTCGTCATCGAGTGTTTGAGCAAAGATTGCTCAACAAACATTTCAAGTGCCGTCCCGTGATTCCAACTCGCGTGCAGTGATGATTCGTAACTTCGCTGGGAACCTTTGAGGTTGCAGATCGCACGGCAAAAAGAGTATCGATGGCTTTGGAACCCCAATCCCTTGATGAAGACCTCCCATTAAATATGTATGAATGCAGCTTGTATGAATTTCCCCTCGACGGCGTTTTCGATTCAAAAATAATTTCCGATCGCTGCGGAATCCGGATTGGATTTCCTGGCGATCCTGGGAAATCTTGGTGGCGGTTGGGTAAACGAATAATTGATTCGGTACGAACGTGGTCCGTCTTCGATAATGAATCACAGCGTTGAGGAGAATGATTCCATGGTGCGCCCTTCATAGGTACAAACCAATCTCTCTCACCCCATTCCTAAATAATTGAAAGGGTTAATTTCGGAGATGATACGGATATGGAGAGAGCTTTCCGGTCATGTATTTCCAGTTATTAGTTATTAAAGTTGCATGCCATTAATGGAACAGTTATAATTATGAAATTACGATGTATTCGCTGTCCTTGATGAACATTTTTCTCAAAACCTAATATTCATATATTTATTCGAGTATTATATTCTTAGGTCTTACGTATTTTTATGCATAGCAATCTTTATAGATGCCTAATGTTTTTACGTCACTGCATACGTTCATAGTTCCTTCCAAGCCTCGTTGATATTCCCCATAATTGCAATAATTCGCCAGGCCCCACGTGGCATTAATTATTGTGGTTATGAATGGGACATAGTATAATAGCTATAAAATTATTGTATGAATAATAAAGCGTTGAATTCTCGACGTTCAAATAAATTTAAATATATAGTTGATTTTGGTGTTATTATTTTCAATGTTTCAATTTTCGTTTCCATTACTTTGCTACGATCGCTATTTTTATCATACCATAAGACAAATATGTTCTATGTTATACCATAGAGTAACTATACTACTCTATAAAGTCTGTATAACCATAGTTACTCTATGGTTATACAGACTGTATAACCATAGAGTAACTATGGTTATACATTCACCCTTTAATTCTTTCTCTTGTAGTTGCTCTACTCTTTAGTTTGGCGAAAGACAGCAATTTTTTACGTTCTAGAATTATATATGAGTGAAATTGATTTCATTTATCGTATTAACTAGTTGTTCTGCTTACACATACCTTAACAATTTAATTCAAAATTTCCCAAGCTACTTCACATAATTGCCCCACAACCAACATCCATAAAATATTTATCTGTAATACCAAATCCAGAGAATAATCAAAAGCAAAATAAACTCTACGGTGTTAAAAAATATTACAGAATCATCAAATAGTAATTTTCTGAGGCTTACTTGTTGCCCAGAACCCAGTAAAACTCAGTTGAGACAAATATTATTGGCAATGAGATATTATTCTCTAGCTTGAAGCGCTCCCCTAGATTGGTCAGCACCTATAGAGGGGAGTTATTGCCCACTTCGGGACTCACCCTTTTAATTCAATAAAGAAAAATTGGATGGTTTAATGTATTTAGGTATAACATTGTTTTTGTCTCAAAAATACTACATTAATTCCTGTCTAGCATAAAGTTGGAACATTTTCGTGCCGTTTCTGATTTCTTGTCTTCTCTCCATCAACAGTCGGACGCAAAGATGGTCTTCGACGTGATCCAGAGGATGGAGGACACGGAACCTTTCTCAGAGGAACTCCTGGCGGCTATGAAGAGGCTTTGGGCAGATACGGGGGTTCAAGAATGTTTCGGACGATCAAACGAGTACCAGCTCAACGATTCGGCCAAATAGTAAGTTGAGAAATGAAGTATTAACTTATCTCCCACCTCCTTTGTCGTATATGTCTTTCCCCGGGCTCTCGTCGAGTGATTTTTACGCTCGCATAAGGTTTCAATAGCAGATGGATTATAATATTACGTTGTGAAGTAAAGTTTCAGGGATTTCAGCTGCGGCGCCTTCCTCGCCTTTTATGGTATTTCTTCAGTAATCTTTCATTGAATTGCATCTTTAATTCTTTATACTATATTATTATCGTCGAAGAGTTCTAAGGTCTTCCCTTCAGATTATGTTAGTTAAGCTCATTTTCCGCTAAAATTAACTAGAAACTAACAAAATCGAGCAATAACTCGCAGTTTATTCCTAAAAGAGATTTCGAGCTGTACATTAATGTTTGAAAGGTGGAGTTGGGGAGAAGTATTTAGCTTCTCTTTGAGATCAAGAAATCGCAAATGTCTCCAAGGAATGGAAATGTACGTTAAGTTATCGCCGTATTATATGATACTAGAGGTGAATAACCCACTGGAAATGAGCGTATTTATGTATGTATTCAGGATGTTTACTCAATGAAAGATAGAGTTAGGGATTACATTGCGTTTTCATGGAAATACTCTACCGGAGATATGAAAATGAGAAACTCAGTTTCAGGAGGATGTATACTTTCAAATTTCTCTCTTTGCGACTAAATGTTACGATTTTCGATTTTGAAATGAACATTCCCGAAGTATGTAAACTACAAAGACCAAACTTGAACTGCTAGCTCTCGAGGGGCATGCGTTTTCCTTATTTTCCCATTTTTTCTCTTGAGAAAACTTGAGCTAAGGAATCTCAGGTGTTCCGTATCTGCCCCTTATCGCTCGGTTTTGCTTCCATGAGGTTACTATTTGCTGCAGTTGTAAAAGTAGGTATCGTTCCTGATGTGCCATAAATTCGGAAGGCATGAGCCGAATTGTGGTATGCAAGGGTGAATAACCCCGCGAAGCACTCTGGTGAGAGCCTTTCACTTTTCATTCCTTGAATTTCTTCAAGTATTCGAGATGTCAAGCTGGATCTTGCGGAAAACATTTAAAAAATGAGAATTTATGGAGAATTTTGTTTCGAAAGGGAGTTCATACATTCGTTTAGGCCTTTAGGAACACTTAGACTTTCACATGTACGCTGTATAGTAATTATCAAAATATTAAATTATTATAGATTAAATTTTAGTGATTAAAAAGAGTTACAATACAACGCTAAAATTACGATATTTATTACCTGATGCCCTAGAAAACCGTCTCAAAGTATTCTGTTAATAATGTATGCATACATAGTTTGTTTATGTTGAAATAGCTGTAGTTACGTAACAGTTATATAAACTTAAAAAATAATGATTCATAGCCGATGCTCACTCGGTAAAATTAAATTAATATTTATTTTAACTTCTATTTTTTCAATTAAATAGTGAAGATATATGTCTCTCTAACATTTTTATAATAATCTTGCATCTTTATTTGGACGATATAGAGACTAAAATTCTTTGAAAATCTAACCCATTGTTGAAAGTACACAATATTTACTCTAAAGATATAGTATGAGACTCAATTGTCTGATTGTCCTCTGTATAATAATCTATTTTCCTACGGTATACCCTACCTGAGTCTATTGTTCCCCAGGATCGCTTATTTCATTATTCACTTTGCAATTCAATAACGGAGTAGATAATGAGCCAATCTAAGGAATACAATGTTGCCTCGATAAAGACATGCATCTGTCAGTCGTATTTCTCACTCTTCATCAGCCTGTGAGTGAATGAAAGTCTTGAAGAGGGGAACAGGAAGGAAGAAGATATATCAAGGCCGCATTCCATGCAAGTCAAGCGGTTTGACGGTCTGCGTTTCGTCGAGATGGACTTCCATTGTCATTTCATGGGCGTCACAGAATTCCTTGCCAAGTTATGCCTCGGTCATAAGCGAAATTGTCCAAGCGATGACGAATGAGTTTTTTTACGGGTGACGAGACTTCAGTGGATATAGCTCTGCTGGGCATCAAATTCGTACCTAAGATTCGGCCGATATAGTTTCATGGCCTAGCTATTCCATGTAATTGAAGCAATGTAGACTTCTATATCTATCAAGGATGAAAAATGTGTATATTATAAGATGCCTTCTCGCACGATGAAGAGATTTCCTAACTCATTGTTGTTATTACCAGAAAACAATTAATCGATCTCTAAGCTTTCACCTTCTAACATGTTTAATTCACAACCAGAACACGGATGTTTATCAACGTATAGTCAATCAATCGGAGACACGCATTGTCTGTGATGGGGAGTAAGTGGCTTACATGAAATAATTCTCACTAATTATGTTCCTCTGTTGTATTACAAATGTAACAAGAGAAAATATGGATTATATTCATTTGTGAAGAGTTCTCGAAATTTATTTCTTATTTATATTTGAATTTGATTTAAATTTACCCCGAAAAATCATAAGGATGAAGATCCTCAGGCCTGTTTACAGCCACTTAGGTGTTAATTTCATCAGATTCTTCATGGATCATTAGGGGGAAAGTATCGATTTAGGATAGTGTAAATGTAAATATTTTCCGATCGTATATTGTGTCTCGTATGTTTGTAAAAAGAAAACAACTGAATCGTTTGAGCTTCGAAGTTCACTACACTTACAATTAGTATCATAGTTCAGAATGAGAGGATATCTAAAAAAATTAAATCTTTACCCCTGTTTTAACCGGTGTTGTTACAAAAAAGTTAATATATCTTTTCTAATTTCCCATAATTGCTCTTGAAGGTTGTTAGAAGTGAAGATTGATTAGTCACATTGAAGATAGTAACCATCGTAATGGAACAGATACGGTTTTATGTTCGACTTTAACCTCTTTCTGGATAAGATTATCATACCATTGGATAATAGAACAGCTTCTCGTATATTCGTCCCATTTGTTTTCGATGTTTGCTATCTCGGCGAATAATTCTCATCAGTTTGAAACTTCCCATAGCGATATAGGCAGGATATACCTCATAATTTTCTCATACATCCAGCTTTATTGCGACATTTATTTAACGAGCTCAGATTGAATGCCGCGATATTTCATTCATTCGAATCCACGGAACCCGGCTTATCAGAAATATGTAATAATTTTTGCTTATCTCCGTCGCCGAATCGGATCTCTGATCGAATATCATTAGCCCATTGATTCCTCGATTTATCTCTGCCCGGGAGAAATTCAGACATGGTATCCTGCGTTATTCCATGAAGAAAGAGTGGAGATGCCTCTAGTACTTCCGAAGATTGCTCTAGTGTATCGCGATTCAGGAATCCATTTGCCCTGATTGCAAGGCTTGAAAAACGTGCGCCGACACAGAAAGTTGATTTATAATACACAAGAAAACAAAATCACAGAAATTGACCTAATAAAAGCGAAGAAAAATTTTCTTTACACACGTCATTTTTGCTAAATATCTCCTAAATCCTCCCGAAATTCTCTCCTTTTCTGTCACTGAACAGACAAATATCTTTCTTCTCAGCTCTTTCATTTTTGGAAGGAATTTTCAACCGCATGTTTCCGATGTCATAATGATGGATTCACAATTCGTAAGTTTTTCTCATGGATTTGTTTGCTCAAATAATAAAATCTCAGAAAATTGACTCTTCTTCGTAAAATCGATCATCTATCTACTAATTTAAAATGGGGCTAAATTTAAAATTTATACTTATAGAAAAACGTACGAGTTTGGTTTCAACAATCACGTTGGTCGTTAAGGGTATGAGTTGTTTATAATAATCAAATTTTACGAAATATTCTTTCATTTGATCAAAATTCTCGCAATTTCCAATGTTCCAAGAATTGTTCATCGTTTCAATAAGATTATTTATTCTAATTCCCGTCTCTTATTACTGATCTCGATTTCGTTGGACTATTCTTGTAATATAACTTCGCACTATAAACAAGGCCTGCAACCAATAAAATAAACTTTACATATATATTATCATTTATCATACATATCTTGGGGACGTCTTGCGATAATGGTGTGAAAGTGCTTCACTTAGCTGGGAAAAGAGCTCAGGTTTAAGATGGAACGTACCAACAATCTAGCCGTAATCATGAAGGTTTTGATATTTGAAACGAGAGGCGTAGATCACATCAAAGTAGGTGTTAATTTTTCCTGGGAAATAGCGATTGCTCAAAGATAAAGATATTGCTGCAGTTCTGACTTGGTCATTAAATACTTGTAGATAACCATCGGTCCCAATGATTCGGACATTTTCAGAGCTGATCGAAATTGTTGCTGAGAAATTTCGCAACCCTTAATTTTGTTTATCCAAGTCCGAAATCCTGGTTTGGAATTTAATCAACCTTCACAGATGTTCATCAACGTGACGCCAGCGATGTAAATCTCGCGATAATTTTTCGGATCCGAAAACAAAAGGTTTAGCGCGAGAAACTGTCGGCACGTTATTCAACCATCAAGAAATCGTTAGCACGAAGTTGTGGCACCATTAGGTCAAATTAATGCCGACCCTGGATGCGCGAGAGCGGAGTGGGGAAGGGCGGAACCTCCGTGAGCGTTTGGCATGTTGTGCTTGAGATGCGACGTAACTCGTAAAGGGAAGACGACGTTGACAGACGCTGAGCGAGGCTCGTCAGAGTCTAGCTTTTCCTTGCGTTCGCTTTGACGTCAGCTAATCAGATGTGCTCGTCTAAACGAGAAAAGCTTTCATCTGCGTGCCTTATATGGGTGTCTTTCCGAGCAAGGCAGCTCTAATGACGTTCGTAGAAATCGCTCTTCGATAACGGTGAAAAGGTAGGTGCAGAGTTTGAAAATAAGGGAAGGATTGAGTAAATTTTGCTCCAGAAAAGAATTTTGTGTCATCTTTAAGTTCTATCTGTATGGATTCCAAAATTTAGCTCTTCTTTACAGTTTTCTCTAAGATTCCATTCAATATTAGCCACGCAGTCTTTCAATAGAAATGTTTTTGTCTTTCTTACTTGTCCATCTTCATATTTCTCCTTGTCTGGTATTTTTGCACTCTGCGCCTGTTACAAAGATTCTTTTTAGTGACAAGTTGGGATGCTATTCATAACAAAATGCCGAAGGATTTAAAACGTATATTAAGTATATAAGTAAGGTAACATATAAAAAAACAAACGACAAAAGCTTAAATTTACTTTATACCATTAATATATACATGGAATTAGACATTTCTGTCTCTTAAGCCACTAGCTTGAGGATTGGTTGGATTCTCAAATCCTCCACCACGAGCTTAAAAGCTAAGGAGCTGGGAGGAGGTGACCGTTGGGCACAAAATGTGGAGTGAGTTAGTTTGCCCTTCATTTTCTCTCTGGTCAGAATACTGATAAAGGAAAATTCCACGTACGAACCGCACAATATATCATCCAATGGCATGTTTCATGGCGTTTAATAAAATGTACTTGAAGTTGATTCTATTAATCGGCTGCTTTCATACCACAGTAAGTATCCATCACATCTCCATGATGGAATTAACAACACCGGTACTAAAGTGAATGAAAGAGACACATTCCTCTCTCCTGTAACGATGGGCAAAACATATAAAACAAAACAGAACCTTCTCTGCTCAATAAAATCATTACTTTACAGAGGGTGCGCATTTATCATTGCTCACTTACATAATCTATAATCGTAAAATCAAAAATTTACGAGTAACATTATTAAAAAAAAACATTAATCCTGATGCTTCGTAACTTATGTCCTCCGGCAGCGTTAAAAACAAAGTCTCCATCGATGTTTCCCCTGAATTAGCTTATTTAATTTCCGCCAATATCCCAAACACCGACAAAATCAATCCCCCGGCTAGAGCACACCACTCGACGGCCACTTATACACCCGACAAACGCCCCTGCAGAAAAACGAACCTCTGGTAACAAACGGGTGTAGAGGCCACTTATCAGGCGAAATTACTCGGAAAATGTATCAACTCCGGGCGCGGGGGACACAATCGCAGAATTATCATCTTTTCCCCCAATATCACGCGCCGCCGTCCGCGTCGGCAGTAACTCGCAAATCCGCGACAGTGACCCGGAGTGATTAAAAATGGAGCGTTAATGATCGATTGAACGTACAGTGAGTTTTGGGAGAAAATCAATAGTCGGTGGTGTACGCGCCGGGGAGATGTGGGTGGGAGGAGGACGGTGTCCCGGGGTGCCACGAGGACCGCGGTCCCTCGGCGCATCGGTTACGCCACCGTCGGGAAAAATAAAGGGGCTTCGAAGCATAGACGGCGCTCCATCCTCGAATAGGAGCAAACGGAGTAAAATAATTGGCCCACGTCATCGATCGGGAGGAACGGTTTTCCGAGCCCGAAATACGACTTCCGTACGCGCCGAAACACTTCTTTTGTCTCCCGCTCTCTTTCTCTCTAGTCATTAACCGATGAATACAGGTTCGGTCTCCCGGCGTGGAGCGGTGAAATTCGGCAGAATTGAGGGAGGGATGCTTCTAGGTCGGGGTGCCTGGGTTTACCGGAAACCGGGTTGGGTATAGATGCGTACTATATGATTATAAGCGAGGAAACGCTGCTGGAAGTATGCCCCCATATACCCGAAGCGTTTTTCCAATGAAATGTCTGTCTTTAGAGTATTCATTCTGAAGGCTTGTTGTACTTCACTCCCTCAACCAATAAATATCAAGAACTAGTAGAGGAGTTGAGACTTATTAGGCAGGATGAGGATTGAGGTAGTTTGCTCTAGCTTTCCTCGCCAAGACAAAATTTTATAAGGAGAACACTCCCGTATAAGTGAAGCACAATGACTGTACCAGTAACACTTCTGTTGTCATTCCATAGGTAGGGACCTTAATTAGATCCACAATTCAACGAACCCATACCCCAGTAGCTTTCACTCCAAGATTTAGATTAAGATTAAGATTGTAACATAAATAGATGAAAGATTCATTTTTCTCTATCCTGTACCGAATGACTAATGAAAAATATCCCATTCATCAGAATTTGGTGGTAGGAACCCAATGAAATATATACACTAGATTATCATGCGACAAAATTATGTTCCTGTTCTAAAATCTATTCTGTTTTGGTTCTGAACAGAGGAAATGCATTTTTAATTTACACATTTCAATCTTGTTCAAGGCTGTGTTGAAATGAAAGCCAGTGATATGTGAATGATGCCGGTTGGTGATATTCATTTTGTTAACTCCTTTTTGTTTGGTAATAAATAATAGATAATACATGCATGTTAAATTATTTAAAATTTACTCGACTTTAATATGTGGAGGTAAATACTTTCTTGCTCTTGTACATTGGTGATATTGTTTCATCTTTCTTCAAGTCTTCATAAGCTAGTAGCGTCTCCATTCTTATCTTTCATAGTTTTATTAAAAATTACGACTCTTCAGTTCTTTCTTCTCCTTCGCCGTGTATAAACCTGTTAAACTTCCTGATAAGATATGTTAATTTTTTTCATCTCACGATTCAGATTGGAATATTTTCTGAAATAGGAACTGATTCATCAAGTCGGTACGTGGTTAGATGTATTAACTTGCGCCTTTGTTAGTATTCTTTAATATTGTAATGTATATGTTACTGTATACTTCTTCGAGTATTGCTCGTCCTTTGTATATGTATCTTTAGATATATTTTTGTTGAATTTGTTCTTCATTTAAAAGCTATTGGGCTGAAGTTTCACCCCCGTATTTGAATGTTTCGTAGAGAATTATCGAAGTGCTTAGAACTCCTATAGGTAAACCTTTATGTCTGTTAAAATACGTCTTCTCTATGTTAATTGGCTTAAAACATTTACATGCAGCATATCTCGAGCCATGTTAAACGAAAAAAATGATTGCTGATGTATAATTTAATTTGTAAGAATCTCTTCAAGCCTATAATTTTCAATATCATCTCAGCAGTTATTCAGTTTTTAATCGTATCTGAGAATTATTCGTTCTTTATGCTAAGAAGTGATTTACTGTGAAAATTTACAAAATTAATACTAATATTTGGTTAGACGTTTAGTAATAACGTATGGATAGGAAAGTTGTGTAACGTCCTCCATAGACCTTCTGAGTTCGCCGTATTATAGCAGTTGCTGCAGCTCGAAAGCATAACCTTTTAACCTTTGGAAAAATCAGTATTGCTCCTTCCCATCGCGCACCAGTCGCGCCTGCTTTTCCCCTCTCCAAATTGCGACGAATGTTGTTAGAGCGATGATTTAGCACGGCATCGTTATGGTTCCACCGCATGGACTCCTTTTTTAACTCTACCTTTTCTTTCCGATTCGTGCTGTTATCAGGGGAGACGTGATCCGAATATATAACGACAATGGAGCGGAGATAACGTTGACCGGGGAGTTCTCAAAGAAAGAAAGATTTATGTCACTTCATTTGCATCTCATCTTAAATTTATACCGCTCTCGCCGCAGTTTCTCGGAACCATATATATTCCATCCTTTTCCGAACGCATTTTTTTCCAGAATACAGCTCTCGTTTTATTGTACATCTGCTCTAATTAAAATTTATGAATCGTGCAGGGAGCGCCAGCACGAGGTAGTAAAATTGCGTAATTTATGGCGTCGCCTGTAAACTTATTACGGGTACGCTTTTTAAAACTCACGGACTTGTTTTTATATTTCTTCCGTGTAACTCCTTTTGAGGGATCGAAATGTGGAGTTTCTTTGCGTTTCTCCTTCGTGGAAGACACCGAAAACTAGCCTAAACCTTCAAAGGCACCTGAAATTGTGATCCAAGCAATATAAGGTAGAGATATGAGCGTATTTTTTGGTACTTCAAGCTATTTCACAGACTTATCTTAGTTTAAGGTCCCAATAAATTTGTTTTCTACATCACAATGACGTACTTACTTTACTATTCCACTTTTCAGAATTCGGAATTTCGTTTCACCTTCTCACAGATAAGAAGTCGGAATAAAGTTGCGTGTTTTATAATCGGCTTCGATCTATGACATCCAGTCAACTTTATTAATATCGAAAAGTATATTGACACACATCACAAGCCTAGGAGTTGTGTATCTGCCTCATAAATCTAGCAGAACGGTTTCGATTCTTCCCTAAACCTCTTGAAATTCCGCATAAAGTACCCCTTCGTGAATATCCTCACTGTCTTGATTCTACTGAAAGTATGGCTGAAAAATTTCTTCCCCGATCTTGAAAGTTTCCTCGCAAGCATCGTACATATCATGCGTATTCAACTGCATTTTTAAAACTTTTTGAATCAACAACATTGATGCATTGACAATTTTCACGGCTTGTGATTGTGAATCCGCAGTCGTCGATCTGCCCTTTTCGTAATAAAAATCCCCTGGAGAGCCAAGTGGGTAAAGCGTTCGCCTTGGGTGAGAACGGTCTCGGATTTGATTCCCGGTGGGGGACCACGTGCGAAATGACATCTGTTGTCAATGCGCTATTAAAATTACTACTCACTTCTTTCGCCTTCAATTACGAATTTTATTACGTACTTCCATGCATCACCATGCCAACCAGATCAACAAACTTGTTGCCTTTTGATTTACGCTGACCAAGAGAAAGCCTTTTAACGCGAGCCTTCACGTTTATATCTCGCTTTCTTGTTCCTTGTCAATTACCGCGGAAAATAATTGACTAACGTAAGCAGTGCCAGAAAGTGAACTACATCGTAATTTAGCCCATTAAGCACTTGGATGGTTTCTTTTCAGGAAGTAACATTACGGTCCGCGGACATATAACGCGGCTTTTTATCTATTTATTTCCCTTCTCCTTCGTCGACAATCACGGAAAGTTCACATTCGATTTGCCCACGTCTCTCCCCGGCAATTATTTCATATAACCCCGGTCGTTTCGGCCTTCCTCGAACCCTTTCTCGTGAAGTAGGATAACGTTGGCGTTATTCCATGCTTCGTTTAAGCCTCCTACCTTGATACCACTTGTAAAGAGCTATGCAAGGACTTCCTCTCTCGACCCACCATGTCACTCCGTCATCTCCTGGCATCTTGCCACTCTTCATTTTCTTGAATGCGATGCCCACATAATCTGGAATACACTCGTGGCCGTCGTCAGGAATCTCGCCTACACCGTGTATTCAATATCGCGTATATGTTTACCTCTCACCTCCTCTTCCATAGGTGACGGTTTTTCTATTACGAAATGTCAATCAAGGCTCTCGATCCGTGGAAGAGTTTTCAGATGTTGCCACAGATCGGGGGAGCGGAAATATATTAGAAGGCGCTTGATTACAGGAAAGTGCGAAGCTCGCTTTTTTATCGCCGTGTTTACTGGTGTTCTCCGATGTTTAGGATTCTCATTTTATTCTAAGATTCTCAAGTTTTATCTCCCAAGTTGCACGACTGGGCAAATACTTAGCTGTAGGCTATACAGGTAGTATAGCCTTCAGTATGATTGTTATTTTTATTTCGAATACTTGTCTATTAAGGGCAAAAGTGTTATAAATAGTTATAAGATCGATAAATTAATTTGCTTTTATTAAAAATTAATGCACAAGAGAATGTTGCGTAAAACGTCGAAAGCTTTAAATTCAACTTTCTAGAGAAGTTCTAACTCATTTTTTTCCAACCAGCCAGATCTTGAAGGAAAAATGCTTATCTATAATAATGCGTATAGTTCTGGATGCAGTTTGATGGTTTTTGGAATTTCGGTGGTAGTGTTACTCAAATACTAGCGATAGATTACAATCGACAAAAATTTATTCTTCAAATTTTTACGTTACTACTTCTGGAGAAAAATATGCAGGAGCTATAGTTTTCCATGGTTGGCCTCCTCTTTCACTATCTTATCGCCAACCTTATCTTTAAGTATCCTCTTCCATCTTCTTGACTTTTCTCAAATTGTCACCGTAATTGCATTTGTCACCACTTCAAATTACGGAAAAATAATGTAATTTATCAAATCAGTTCAGTGGAAGATGACCATTTGGATTAAGTATCGAAGACCTTAAACATCAATGTTCATCGTTCATTTCGAGAAGTCAGTGTTGTTGACAATTTACGGTATATTTACAATACGAATTATTGCTTATAAAATATGAAGCCCGATGGCATGTTTTAACCTGAAATTCTCTGCCTTTACCAACGAAAGTCGTGATGAATGATGAAGCTTACCCGGAAGATGAGGTGTCATTTAATATGCCTTGATACTTTTGAATGGTATAAGTGAAAAAAGTCGACTTAAGGCAAGCACAATTATCCCTGAATAACATTTTCCTAGCAGCCAATGCGGAATGATCTGGATAAATTACCAATCACACACGAATACCTTCACCGTGGACATGAATGAGGCAAAAGGAAATGAAAGATACATTTTTCTCAATCACGAGCCTATAGATAAATGAAGAATATTCTCTTCGTCGAGGTATGCCGGCTGGAACGTAACGTGATTATTAAGAAATGGTATTACGTAGTCCCATGGGAATGATCCGCATTGAATAGATTGGAGCTCTGATTCACCCTCCGTGCATGTCTGAAACGGATTTGGATGTTGCAATGGAGCGAGTCTCGTCCTCACGTTAACACCATTGCGATCGATTTGCACGAGTCATTCCGTAATGAAAGCACGAGAGGGAAGAAAAGGGTACGTTTTTAGTTCAAAGCTGCGAAATCCCTCGCCTCCTCCCTCCACAGGTGATAGGTGTGACGTCCTCCCCCACCGACTCCGTACTTCTTCCGAGCTTCCTGTCCCATTTCGAATATTCGTCCGCCGATATCTATTCAGATTTTAGTCGACGAATCGTTCGCTTTTTTCTCCGTGACGTCCATCCGTGATCTTTTGATTCGTCGCAGCAGGAAGGCGTCAAAAAACCGCCTGGAATAGCTAAAATAGACTTCGTGTCCCACTCCGAGGGTCAATTCTGCGACAATAATTGTTTCGTAATTTTTGAAATACGTTTTTTCTTGTGAAATCGGTTCGATGGTGAATAGGTATGCAAGTGCTGGAATAGTTGGACTATCGCTAGAAATTAATGTAAATAGTTTATGACTGTGTTTAATAATCTAAGATTGTTTAGAGTTTGCCTGTAATGTCATTTTTCATCTCTTAGATTGATTTGTACCTCAATTCCTCCATTATTAGCCATGATAATTAATGGAAATAGTAATCTGATTGTTTTTAATAATTTAAGATTGTTTTGCAATAGCCTTTAATGTCATTATTCAGCCCGTAGGCTGGTTTGACTAGTAACCTCAATTCCTCCATTATTAGCCTTGTAAAGCCCCGAGAGGAAATGAGGCTTACCATCGATGTAGGGTCAGGTAGTTTATATAGGTGGAAAATTTATATTGATATAGTATGTTATATGTGGAAAATTTCTTCAAAAGTTCTATTCAATGATCCCACAAGTTATAATTTTCATAGCATTCAATATAGAATGTCGAAATGTATCTCAATAACCGGCATCATTTATGCCCCATATTTTTCTTTCTTTTGATACTGAAACAGAAATAAACATGAATAAGGCACTAGTATGTGAATTATGCAATTTCCTATTTCCAGCGCTAAGAAACAAATGTAAAGTAATCATTCTATAAAGGCAAGGGAGCGTAGTGCTAACACCATAGAAAAATTAAGTCAATTTTTCCTGCCAAGCTTTATCAGAAGTTTTTCCAAGACTACTAAAGAGTCTAAAATTGGACCTAGAAAAGAGATTTCAAAATTATCTGTAGACGATCATTGCCAGTGCGAACATATTCCATCAGCATTCATGGCTACAAATTCGACTTTGGGAAAGATACATCGCCATACTCTATCGATTTTTGCCGCTAATGACGCTGTAGAGTAATTTTCAATATACACCAACACCCTCTCGGTGCATTTAGTTTCATTTTGGTGTGGAAACACGAACATCAGCGCGCAGTACCAAATTCGAGCACAGAACCTCAGCCACGGCAATCAGTCACGCCGATCATCATCATCATAGAGGACTTAGACGCGTTTCGCAGAACCCGTGGAATTCCATACCGCAGCGTCGTTTATCCCCAAATCGTCCGGCTTTTGTCGCGAAAATTTCACCAGCTCCACCGCGTGGAGGGCGATCGATATTATTTTACCAAATCCCCACATTTTCCGCCCAATCCTCTCGATGCCGCCCCTCCCGGTCTCGAGGGTCTCCCTCGCGGACCCCGAGGACGTACTTTCGCCGGAGCCCATTCCTCGGTCTCGATTGATCTACCGAGAGCGTTTCGGACCCGCTCGGGCCGATCGGTCCTCGGGAAGCGGGGCCACCGAGGGATGTAGAAAGAAACGGGGAGAGAGCCCCCCCGCAAAGGTGGTCGTCGGGAATCGCGAAACGTGACCTTGCCCGAGGCCATTTTGATGGGCCCAGCCCGTGGACCGCTAATAACGATTCCCAGTGCTCTACTGCCGGGTCCTCCCAGGGTGGCCTCCGTCTTCCGCCCACACCTCGCCGCTCGGCCCTAGCTATCGATCCGATCCCCAGGAAGGGGAATCCCCCGGCAGAGAACGCTGCCGCTCCGACCCCGCCCTCTTTTCTCCACCTGTCCCCTCTCCCACCCCTTTCATCTCCATTCCTCCCCACACGTCTCCAATCTTTGTAAGTTTTCGCCCGCTGCCTCGTCCTTATTTAGCGAATCTCACGCCCAAGGCGTCTTGTTTTACCCCCCCCGCCGCGGCGTCTCGACGAATACCCGACGCTATTTTTTTCCTCCCGCGCCGTCCGCTCTCTCATCGAGGAGTTTTGTGTTTTTTCCGCTCAGTCCCACCTGTCCGAATTTTATTTCCCCCCCCTGACTTTGTCCCTTTCTCCTGTCTTGTTCACAGTTCCTCCTTTGGTCTGCGCCATCGCTTTGTTTTCCGAGGGTTTCTTGTTTTCGGTTCCCCTAGTCCTTTCGCTTTTCTCTTTGTCGCAGTGCGAGCCTCCTCTTCCGAGGGTTTCACTTTCTCGGGCTCTCCTTCCTGCTCCTTTCTGCAGCCCCGGTCTCACTCCGTCTTCGCTGCTGTCGTCGGAATGTACATTTGCGCAATTGCCCGCCGCTCTGCTCGTTTCATCCCGCCGAAGTCTTCTTAAAGTCTCATCTGGCCTGGAAGTCATACGCCCCTCTTCGTCTTTTAATCCCCTTAAATCTGCAGCAATTTGGGTCACTTAATTCTCTCTTATTTTTATTCCTTTGACTCTTCGGTCTAGTCTCGACTCCTGGGATGTGTCCATACGTCTGACAGCGTACGTCTTGTACTCTTTCTTGCATCAAGAGCCAACGTTAATGCCACTGAGGTCTGAATATTAAAAGAGCCTTTTTCGAATCAGAAGACACCGAATAAATGATGTTTTTAAGCGAAAATTTTTATTACTCGCATGAAATGCATTTATGCTATTGATTTTTGTAGCTAAGGTATTGATATAAGAGGAGGATAATTCTTCTAATGGTATTTCAAAAAATAAGTAAATTTTGTAACAAATTTTATGAGACAGCTAGTTCCTCGTTAAACCGTTCATTCTAGCCTTAAGCTTTGCAGAATTTTTGAGGTAATGCTATTTCATCAAACCGTGATGTATCATTGGAATTGGTCATGAATGATTGAGGAGAAGTGAAGTCTTTTCCTATTGAAACGGAAATATAATTCATCCCTACGTCCTCAATAGGTTTTAGATACTATTTAAACGCATGTATATTTTAAGCACGCCTTTAATTCTTTGGATAAGTAACATAATCTATCCCATACATAGTCATCCCTCAACATGGTCATACCCATAACATAGTCTATACCATATCTTCTTGTCCTTACCTTTATACATAGTAATGCTAGTAATCCAAACATACATATCTGTTGCATCCATATTGTACTCGTATATAATCGTCGCATACATGCATAATGTTGGATATTTTGAATACAATAATTCTCTATAAAGGCAATTGTTGCTTATATGTTCCCAGTTACAAATACCGAAATGTTGACCATATAAAGTTAAATTTTGATTGTTAAATATATGAACGTTAAATACATATTTTCTTTAACTCCCTCGAATATTTGAGCCATTAAAACCATAGTATTCGTCACTGATGGTTCTGAGCCGCGCCTATGAACACCATGCACCTGTGATTCCGTCAAGCATACCGAGTGCAGTATCGTTATCCCCTTCGTCTGTCCCCATCGTCAGGGTCACCTTTAGCTTTCCTTCCTTTTTTCCGATCGTCTTCGCCTATTGCCTCACATCTCCCCTTTAATCACCCAATTCCATCTCTTTTATTCCCCCGGATTATCCCCTCTCCGACGCAACCCTTTATCTCGCGACTTTCCGCCGAGATGAAATTCGTGTCCCCCCGAAAAGGGAGAGCTCTGAATAATTTCGGACGGAATTGAAGTCGGCTCTCGAGCCCTCCCCAGACGCCCGTTTTATAGTGTTGCGTGATGTTATATAAAGCGGCCTTTTATTTTGCCCATTCTTCCGGCGATAATCTCCGTTCTCCCTCTTCCCAACCTCCGCGGTTCTATCCCTCCAGCGTGACCAGACATAACCCCGCACGAAAAAAAACCCACATCCATTAAAGCCCACATTGATAAAACCCCACAAGCATAAATGCGCACATGGTGAAATGCCCACGTAGTGAAACACGCACATGAACAATTTTAAATTATAAACCAAACTTAAAAATACAAATTAAGAAGTAACATTTTATTGTTGCTAAATTAAGAATTATTATTGATTCTCATAACTCGGTTATAATTGATGGCATTCTTACCTACCCACGTCTTTATTGTTCAAAATTGGGACTTGGAAGTAACATCTTCCATTAAACCCTAGTCTAAAATAAAATCCTTGCTCATAAGACCAAAAATATAACCAGTAACGAGTAATATCTAATGTAGAAATAGAGAGAAATGATGGACATAAACAATGGATTGGTGGAGGAAATAAAAGAGTCTTATTATGATCACAGAAATATATCCACTGTAGAAAAGAGAAGAGGCATGTGAAAAACCTGCGAAATGGGTAGGAAAGGTTAAAAGAAAGAGAGATTAAAAAAATAAAGAGAGTCCACGACATAAAAGATAATAATGACATTTTCGTATGGTGTCCACATTGTATTATGATATTATAATGTATGCTGTAATATATTATTCACCTTTTCATTATCGTATATCTTTATCGTTTTTTTTTTTCAATGTGGGGTTTAGTCACTGAGGGCTTTTGTCTTGTGGGTATTTATATCCGTGGGGATTTGTCGTGTGGGCATTTTTGTACGTGGACTTTTGTCGTGTGGGCATTTATGTCTGTAGGCTTTTGTCGTGTGGGGTTATCTCGTGGAACCTCCTCCCTTTGCCCTCAGTAGGTGCCCTCCACCGACCGTACTAAACCCCAGGGAGCGTCGTAATTTACCGGGGAATATTCCAAAAGGAATAGTCGTTAGAATTCACCCGTCCTCTGGAGAGCGTGAAGGTCCCCTCCCTCGCCTATTGATCCGTGAATATCGAGTTGTGCATTTTTCTACCCACTTTTCGCCTCCAAAGACCGCCGCTATTCTCCGCCGATGTGGCCGTCTGGTCCAGACGCTCGATTCTTCGGATGGAATCCGTGACGTTGCGTCCAACTCGGCGAGAACGGTTACAGTCGCGAAAATGATGATTTTTAGAATCGCGATTTTTGGTCCCCTCTATGCCCTTTCTCCAGATTGTATCTGATCGATTCTGGATATGGAATCGGATCCTAAGTCCATCCACTCCTAAGCACGTACCCTATCAGCGTTGGAGTTTTTAATTTTATAACCCGATATGTGGGCTGACCGTTCAAAGATCTCTTATTCTAAATGAGGAAGATGCTCCTTGTTTGATATGATTGAGTATGAACCAACTTATTTCATTATTTTAATTTTCTTTATTTTTATTTTATTTGTAATGGAAACGTAGATTCTTTTACAAAATCTAATTTATTTCTAAGATGTTTTACTTTTGTAAACGATACGTTTATGATCTGCCAGATAAGGTTTCCCTGATTTATCGGAAAATTGCGTGAGGATTTCCTAAAAATTATGTGTACTTATTAGATTATTATTAATTAGATATTTCGTTGAAGACGCATCTTAATCATAAATAACGCCATATACGTAATTAATTTTTCTCTTTATAATCTAGCCTATTGCTACTCGTGATAATTTTTACACTTTATTCATAGAGGAAGTCTCTGAACCAATTTAAATCAAATATGTAAACGTATGAACGAAATATCTATTATATATAGATGCTTCTCCGGATTCATTCATATATATACCTATATAGATAGATAGGATACAAATTCACAGCCTAAACTACAAGCGTCATTGATCTGAAATTTTTATGACATATTGGCCATAACGTGAAACCCCCAGGAAAAAAGAGACTTTGATCCTCAGTGTCATAGGTTCGATTCCAGAGGGCCCCAAAGTCCCGATTTTTCCCGTTTGAATGCATTGCCGTGATTTTCGGGAATTAAAAAAAAATACTTTCCGGATAGGTAGAGAAGTAAAACTCAAGGTGCCTATATTTATGGTCTTGGACTTTCGAAAACATCAATGACTTTTACAAAAGTTATCCTGGGTTCGATGCTAGGACGATGCAAAGATCTGCCCTTTAAAATACATGGGAGCCGTTTTTCATTATTTTTTTAGATGCACTTACCGAAATGATAGGATGTTCGTGCTTGGCTGGAAGATGTATGGTACGAATAAGTTTTAGAAAAAAATTTTCATAAGACCGTACTGTTCCTGGGTTCGAAGCCAGAGCACAATAACGTTTCTCTCATAAGGAATATAAATGAAAAGTAGGACGTCATTTGAGGCAGTTGTAACCAATATTTCTGCTTGAATTTGCATACGCGGTTAGAGATGGTGTTTTTCTTTTGTGCTGCATAGAAAGTATTGCCTGAAAGACCCGGGTTCGATGCCGGGCGGTAAAAATATCACCCATATATAATACTATGGGGTATCTTTTCATAATTTTTTTATGCATTTATCGATATGTAAGGGAGCTCTTGCTTAGATGGAAGATGTATATTAACACTTTGTTTAAGAAAAAAAAATGATAAGACCATGCTGTTCCTGGGTTCGATGCCAGAGCACATTATAATTTCTCAAATAAGGAGTGTATGTGAATAGTAGGACGTCGTTTGAGGTAGTTGCACCTAATAGTTTTGCTTGAATTTTCACACATAGTTTGATATGGTAATTTTCTATTTTGCTGCATAGTAAGTACACCAGGAAGACCGGGGTTCGCTGCCAGGTGATTAAATTGCAGCGAATTCTACGAATATTTTGAATTTTTTTTTTCTTTTGATGTCCGTCCCGATATGATGCCGATATGAAATTAGTGTTGTCGATCTGCTTGCAGTATGCAAGCTACATTTTACTCGTATCATGAGTGAATCCGGAGAAGCATCTATATATAATAGATATATAGAGAGGATACAAACTCACAGCCTAAACCACAAGAGTGATTGAGCTGAAATTTTTACGGAGTATTGGCCATAACGTGTAACCACCAGAAAAATTGCGATTAGGATCCTCAGTGTCATGGGTTCGATGCCAGGGGGCTCCAAAGTCCCGATTTTTCCCGTTTAAATGCATTGCTTTGATTTTCGGGAATTTAAAAAAAATACTTCCCGGATAGGTAGAGAATCAAAACTCAAGGAGCCTTTATATATGGTCATGATCTATCGAAAACATAAATGAGTTTTACGGAAAATAACCTGGGTTCGATGCTAGGTCGATGCAAATATCTGCCGTTTAAAAAGCATTGTGGCGATTTTTAAGATTTTTTTTGGACCCTTTCCCGATGGCATGGAAACTTGAAATTCGGTATGAGGTTAGATATCATAAATATATTTCATAATCGATTTTTATGCTTTCCCTGATGTTCCTTGGTTCGATCCCAGAGGGCCATTTACATTCCTCAATGCATTTCTTATGGAGATAACGGAAACAAGTTTAAGGTACTTCCCGGCATGCTATCGACTTAAAACTTTGCATGATAGAAGATCCAGTCTTAACAAATCTAACTATGCATTCATAGCTATCAATGTGTCCTGGGTTCGACACCAGGTGTCTCTGCAATCAGAAGTTGATCCGATTTTTAGGAATTATTTTGAAACCTTTCCCAATAATGTAGAAACTTGAAATTTGGCATATAGATTGAGATCAATAATAACTTTCAGAAAAATTTTTTAAGTTTCCAAGATCGTCCTTGGTTCGAGTCCCGAGAGCCATTTACATTCGTGAACATTAGAGCGTCTTTTGAGGCAGTTGTAGCCAATATTTCTGCTTGAATTTTCACACATAGTTAGAGATGGTGATCTTCTATTGTGTTTCATAGTAGGTTTTCAGTAAGACCCGGGTTCGATTCCAGACGATGAAATTTCAGCGAATTTTAAGAAAAAATTAAATCCTTTTTTTTTTTCTTAAGAGGACCATCCCGATATGATGCCGATATGAAATTAGAATTGCCGATCTGCTTGCAGTATGCAAGCAACATTTTACTCGTATCAATATATTTTCATTTCACGTTCTCCTAATGAACTATATTAGTCGTATAGAATATAAAACGGAGAGTTGTACCGAAAAAAGCCTGGTCAAATGATGATACTGGGATGATACTACTCCGTATACCTCGGTAGTCATGTGGTTAGAGTTCTACCCGGGAAGTGGGAGACCTGGATTCGATCCCGGTCAAGTCACTATTCTACACTTCTTGTTTAACCTTGGGTTGAAGGTGCACGCTTCCCCTTGCTTAGTAAAAACAATTTAATTTCCATCTTTGATGTATCCAGTGGTGGATCTCATGCTGTAAAACTCACTTCTTATCGCAAAGGCGATTCGAGAATATGGATTTCGTTTCAAAGGATTCAGAGCGCAGTTCAAACGGACTCAGCCTTCAAACAGATTTGAGCCCTGGCTACTCGATTAAGCTCCGCGGCGGGCACGTCGAATTTTTTTCAGCGCATCTCCGGCGTGTGCCTATTCACATCGCCCAGGATCAAACTCCGCTCTGATAGCGTAGAAGCACGTGTTGCGCTTCTCATTCGATTTGCCGCCGGCCGCATACGTGTCGTAAGGCAGTGAAAAGGTAGTTGTTCTTCATCTTTCAAGGGAGCGCCATCAAAGCCGCCTTTCTTTTTTTGTTTCCAATCTTTTCAACCCTTTGTGGAGGAATGGAGGAAGATCGACTCTCTGCACTTCATGAATAAGAGCCAGAGGTTAAGGAAATGCAAGTCGGATCGATTCGGCTTTGCTAAAGGTCACAATAAACTCTTCCCGAGAGCTGAAAACATCTTAAAATATTCATTCGACGGGCTTCTTTTGAAGAGCGGCTTCAAGGTCGGGTTATCAGGGGAGATTATCAACTTAAAAGCTTTTATTGGTTTTACAATAACTGCTCGCGGTGGGAAGAGCGACATGTTTTCGCGCTCTGAAATTAAGTTTATTTGTGGGAATCGAGAGCTTTTTTCGTCTTTCACCCTTTTTATGTTTGCCGATAAATTTGAAACTTGTACAGGGTTGAACATATAATAATACAAAGTGTAATAACTTGAGAATTAATTGAGATATTTATAAGCAATTTGCTTCAACAAGTTTGGCAACTCAAAATGTTTTCTATGTTTGCTTGATGATGGCGCACCATGCCATTATTTAGTAATTATGAGGGATTTCTTGGATAATGAGTTCCCAAATAGCTTGATCGGGAGAGGTAGTCCATCGATCGCTTGGTTCCATAGAGACCTAGCCATGAGGCTACTTGATTATTTTCAGTGGTTTTTAATAAAGAATCGAGTGTACCAAACACAAGTTCATAATTCACCAGAACTGCGCCATCGAATTTTGCGCATACGCATGCAATGCTGCAAAACACTTGGAGAGAGTAAAATGATGTTTAGATGTCTTTCTGCCTCTATTTCTCCACATATTGTGGTGTATTAACTGTGCAAAAAAACATTGTGAGTTACCATACTTCTAGAAACAATACGCCAATAAATATAGTAATTAACTCTCAAGTTACTAAATTTTGTAATATTATGCGTTTAACCCGGACAACTGTATTTCCTCTGTCACCTTCACTTATGATAAATGCAAATTTTTGGCGTTTTGAATTCCCTACACAGTCATTTTTCCTTACGTTTGGCGTAAATGAATGAAACTTCGAGAGGAAAACTAATATATTAACAAACACAGAGAATAAACCTCTAACAAGTTATTTATACTAAACCTCGTTAACAATAACTAACCTAAAGACCCTAGTTTCGAACGTATCTTTTACTGCCGCACCTCGAGTTGGTCCCCTGGTCCAAACCCTGTCTTTGGAGGAGCGACTAGCCATAGAAGACGTGGTTTACAGGAAGGCAAGAATGCCTTGTAAAAACATCGGTAATTGAAGGTAAGCTCTCCAACTTTAACGTAAATAGTGTGCTCCAACCAAGGTAAACCCAAGAATTACTTGTATAGCTCACAATTTCCAATAGATTCATAGGTTTGTCCCTTAGGAAATGTACTTATCTGCAAATGCTTGTGGTCGTACATCTTTACGGTGAATTCCTTTAAGATTCCTTGTAAATCATCTATAATAAAATATTATCTCTTCAGAAGATTTTTTTATCAGAAATTAATGATTTTCTCTAAAAATTGGAAAGCCTGCTGATGGGATTAGCGAAAGGAATCGTTCTACAAAGATTATCCTAATGCAGGTTATCCATCTTGATTTCTTTCCACGAGTTTAATTACAATACCGCAGGAAATTCGTCAGAAAAATAATTACCCGTACTTAGCAGTAAAGAGCAGGAAGAACACTACATTCGTGGAATATTATTTTCATTTTTTTATTGTCTCATTGTCAAGAAATAATTTTTTAATATTTAATTTGTTTCGTCTCTCTTCTATTCTCTTCTGTTTAACTCAAAAATTATCCCTTTCGGAGAGTAAAGATAAAGATAAGGAATGTATAGGAAACCCTTACGTTTGATCGAAACTTCTTCTCATTATAATTATCATATTTGTCTGACAATGAGGCACTTATCAAGAATCAGTAGCATCTTGAATTTTACGGAGATGAATTTGCTTTCTAGGAAATACGCGAGCAGATTTAAAGATAACGAAATTGCATTCTTATTTTTTATGCTATGGAACATGTCGGCGCGTAAGGGAACATTAGATATTTAGCTGCCCATGCGTTATTTGAAGTGGCTGTGAAAGTAAAAGTAGTTCAAAAAGAGGTTAGACTCCGGGAAACTTCTCGTTTAATCGACGCATTAGGTCGTTTCCCCATCGTGGAAAACTTAATAAACCGATGTTCGAAAGCACTGTTTCTCACGCGTTGCATATTTGATGCACGCCCAGGAACGCCCACTATTAGACCTTACCCTGTAAAGAGGTTACCTGGGTGGTCTTTGCAATTAATATTGTTTTACTCCCTCGAGAATTTCGCAATTACACACAACGGTGCATAAATCACTTTCCCTACAGCGAAACTAATTCTTATGGGTGTAACATCGGAAAGTACGCCTCCATTATATTCATCCTAATAAATAAGAAAAGCTCAAATATTATCCAATAATTAAGCTAATTTCCGGAAACTTTATGCACTCGTAAAATTCGTGCTTACCAATCAAATGTTCCGTTCCACAGGTCCGATTTTGCTAGCTATGTGCGAATTAAACAGTAAAGATCTTCGCTGCCTAAAAAATCGTTTTCAAGTGTACCCGATAAACGAGGTATCATCGTATTTAAAACTAGGGAATAAAATGTACTCAATTTTTATTGGATTGAAGATGAGGTTCTCCTTCAAAGACTATAAAGCCTCTTTATGTTGTTCCCTAATTTAAAGAATAGTTTCTACTTATTTCATAAACTGTTTACCGAGTTGAAGTTAATTGTTTAATGCACATTTTCAGGGGCAAATGGTTAAGGCTTACGAGCCTGGTGTATTATTGCGATATTAAATTAATGAAGAATAATAGTAATCAGATATATCAGATATCGTAGTAGTAGTAGTATTGTTAAAAGTGCTTCGACAGCTTAGGTCATTTCGTACATTGGCTCCCACCGGGAATCGAACCCGGGACCGCTTTCACCAAAGGCAAACGTGCTGTCCACATGACTATTCGGGAGCCTTAATCAGATATCAAATTATCAGAAATTCTACGTCAACCGAATTGAGAATTTATTAGTCTATCTGCTTCCTTTCTCTTTCTTTTGTCCTGGAAATTATAACTTTTAACTTCCTCTTTTTGTGATGATGTTTTATATTGGCTGCGTATAGTGAAAACTGCCTATGGGATGTAATGAGAAGCACAAAGAGGGAAAGAAGATATTTTACTCACATAATAATAATTAATAATCATTACTAATTGCATAATGTGGCCACAATTGAACTGCTGAGCTTATACTGAAATTAACGCTTGTAACTTAACAGTAGTGAAGAAATGAGGAAGAAAAAGGTCTGTCGCAGTCATGACAAAAACCCGGATCTTCCACTTGCCGGGAGGAACTTTAACCAATTAAACTACCGTGACAACACATTCTCTACTACAATATCTGATGCTATGATAGGATTCTCATCGCTTACTTATCAGTAGAGTTTATGTTTATCATTGGAGCTTAATTTCAAAATATCCCTTCTTGGCGGTGCCTTGCGTGGAAAGGCCACTGCGAAGTCTCTTTTGATACTCCTTTATCTTCCTTTTTAACAGATTTGTCTCAAATAAGAATTTTCACGCCTTGGTGGATTAATTAGTCAATCTCATCCCCCACAATGTCACGCCATCCTCGTTCCTGCTCCAGCCACTTGAGGCGCTCATGACGGAGATCACGCTTTCATTCTTCGGAATGTCGCCCCAAACCATTCTCGCAGACTCGATTCTTCATCGCCCATTCCGGAAGTAGTTACCCCCTTTCCCGTCGATGGCTGTCATTCATTCCGCAGCACCAAAAAAACCTCCTTCCTGTGTTCTCCTCCGGAGACAACACTCCGCCATCTTTATCAACCGACCGCTTTCCTATTCGGCCAGGATCCTCTGATCTCATCTCCCGATCCAAAAATATTGCCCTCCCTTATCGACTTCCGCGCCGATTTCGCCTTTCAATCTTCTTAATTTTCTTTCCTCCTCGTGTTTCACTCGGTCCCCCGTTTTTTAATCTTGGTCCGTTCCTTCCTTCCCACTCTATATTCGACGTGCACGCTCACTCCCCTTCTTCAAAATTCAGATTCCCTCTCCATCTCCGCGTCCCCATTCGAATTCATCGCATTGCCCCTCATTTATCCCATTCTCTTTTTCACTGATTCCGAGTTGACTCCGTTCCCTGCTTTCTTTTCCTTCTTTTTCGCGTGTCCTCAATCGACGATTCTTCGCCGCGTCTTTTCCACCTTTTTTGATGGTTTTTGTTCTCCAGAATTAGACAGTTTTGCGAGAAAAAGGGTTCGGAGACAGCTTTGTACATTTAAGCACGTGTCCGGAAAATCCTGAAGGATAAATAAAAGAGGAGAGTATTTGTCGGAGCCGGGACTCGAACACGGAGCCACAAGTTTCCGTTTTTTTGTTCTTTTTTTAATCTTGAATTGAATTTGTATCTCGCGTAAAGAACCCGGAATTGAGTGTCGGTCCTCTTGTCGGTTTTTAGGTTTTTATAATACATTATATTTATTTTAATTTTTAATATTACTATTAAATGACTTGGTGGAATTGAGACTTCCAAGTCCCATATTCCGTTTAACCAATTAGTTTGAATTTTTTATCAGTTATACTAAGAATTTGTTTTATTTCCGAAGAACCTCTAGTTATAGATGGATAGATAAGGGCCGTTACTCGAACCAGGAGCCTACAATTGTCTTGTTTTTCATTCTTCTTTTAAATCATCTCTCCGAAATATACAGAACCCGGGATCGATTCTCGGTTATCGGTTCTAAAGTTATTTTCTAAGTATATTATATTTATTTTTTATGAGTGTTTTTATGAGTTTTTTTTCATGTCCCTACCTCCTTTGGATTAGACATGTTGTAAAAAGAGAAGAAATTCGTGAATGACGTTATTTTTCTAATGAAATGTGGCGAAGTGGAGAAATTTATGCCAAACTATTTTCCGATACGTCACATGCATTGATGTGGCACATGTGTGCGATGTGCGTTGTAAACTATGGGTGCGTATTCTCCACTAAGATGTCCATTTGATAAGAGCACATTTTAAAGAAGTGGAATTTTGGTATTCATAGTCGATATAGCATTATAAACATAGGGCTTCGTCAAAAAAACATATGTAATGTGAATAAACTCAATATGGGAAGGCGTTACCCCTGTGGATTACTGTGGAAGTGTACGAAACGGTCTTCCATTCACATGTAATGTGAATTTGGAGTCACATGGAACTCTTGAATTTTACGCTAAGAGCTCACACGCGCTTTGAGTGCCATGACATGCCGGTTGAGAAGCACTGGTTTTGAGGATACGAAAGGAAATACAACAGCCGTGGCTCACTTTTTCTCATTATATCAAACATAAAGTCGCTCTTTGATCCGAAAAATGATATCTTGCTCATTGAATATTTGCTTCTGTGGTTTACCCGCTTCAAACGTCGAAATTTTGAGGTTAAAAATATATATCTAATTCTATATAATCAATCATTTCATCTATTTTTATCTTTGCATCATTACTTTTCGCTTATCTAAAGTAAATTTTCGGTTCCATTAACTCCGAAAAGCGATATATGCGGGTGTTTTTAAATTCACTCCAGCGATGTGTATAGGGAGGCGTATAAGATATTGTTGGAGCTTTCCACCAATAGTCCTAAATGGAGCAGTTTGGGAAACTTTTCGAAACCCTTAATATATCTTTCCCCGCAGATGAGATGATGTATGGCTATCAAATGGTCTCGTGTCAACTTAAGACCTTGGAGCTCTTCGGTTACTCACCAGCCAGCTATTTCGCCTTTGATGTAAGCGGTCCTCCGCTCGATTCATATCATATCGATCTATTCAATTAGGCGATATTTTTTGATAGTCATTCGATATATTCCATTTATACTATGTTCAGCATAGAACGATTTTATTGTAATCAATTGTATTGTAGCCAGGGAACCAGCACTAGTTGAAGAAAGTAATTACAATCTTGCAAATGTTAAACAATGAGTTTTGGCTAATTAACTGCAAAGCACAAAACATTCTCTTAACCGAAAATGTCCATGTGGTGGGAGGGAAAGTCATCAAGGTTCATCCGGAAAAGATGTGCGGACAATCTCTTTCGCTCATAATCGATGTGCTTTAATATTTCTTTGAGTAGCCCTCATCCGTATCGCCACACCTCAGTGGTAGCCATTGCTCTCTACACATTCCATAACCCATTGGCGTCGGATATTTTTCATTTCAAGTCTCCTTGAAGAAGACGTTTTCCCGTCCTCTCCTTTGTCCTCCAGCCCCGCCTTCATTTCTTCCTCCACATTAATCCCTTTGCCAATTGAGTTCCTCCTCCGATGTCATCCTTTTCCAACCCTTAACGGCACTTCCCTAATCTACTCCTCCGTACATCTACGATCCTACGGAAAAGAAGGGTTTTCGAAAACCACACTGCCGCCGTAACCTCTTCGCTCCATTTTCCCTTTCGCTCTCGTCCTGCCCCCCCCGTTCTGCCCCCCGTCTCTTGCCTAAACCAGCCTACAATACACCGATCCCCCCTCCTTCCACCCCACTCCACTCCCCCTTCCCCGAACAAACACCTCCCCTCCCCCTCTCTCTTTGCTTTGCTCTGGCTTATTATTGATCCCAAATGTGTGACGTCATGGCTCGCATCCCCTCCCCGATCTCGCAGCTTCCCTCTCCCCCCTTGTCCTCGGGCCGTTACTCCCCACCATCCCCATTACCGACCCCGGCCCACCCTTCCCCGTCCACCTCATTTCTATCCCCAAAAAGTCCCATACGTCACTCCCGTCCTCCTTCCCGAAGACCCTGCGATTCAACCACAACCATTATGCCCCCGCACCGCGCATCATCGCTCGTCCTTCACCCGCGATATCCCGTCTAAACCGGCGGATACTCGGCGCGTTTAACCCATTTTCGACCCACGTCGTAACGTTTTTCCACTCGCCTCATCACCGCCTCCCTCTCCGCCCGTCTCGAAGCTTCGCGAGATGTCGAGCCGCTGCGGGTCGCGATAACTATCGCACGGCTTGAATCTATCATCCCATATCGACCCGTTTCGAGTTTCGATATCTATCGAATCGCTGGTGTATGTCCGAACTTGCCGTTCCCATATCGACCCGTTTAGGGTTACGACGTTCTGCGATACCGTTCGATTTCTGGTTCCGCGATATACCCATTTCGAGGTTCGATATGTATCGAAACGGTCGAATGGTGCCGCTGCTATATCGACCCGTTTGGGGTTGCGATGTCTCGCGGTTCGATTCGATATCAAGTAGCGCGCAGTGTCGAGATTTCGATCCTTTCGAATCCCTGCACAAGATGGATTATTTTGGTATTTTTCATAAAAATCAAGCAATTATTATATTTTTTATAAATTCAAAATGTTTGCGATTTACCCATGTAGGTCCTTCTTGACTACCTAATCAAAGCTATGCTAATGATATTTTCAACAGAGGATGTTGCTAAGCCAAAGTGTTTACGGACGCTCTTTAGTCAGAAGTCAATATGCATAAAATTGCGATGGCCACGTATTTCGGAAAAAAACAAACAGCGAAATTACTTCAGGAAGTCCAACTTCAATCATTTCACGCGACACGGATGAAAACATTGCATAAACACGGTATTTTTTCAGCTCAAGGGATGAACGTATTTGGGTGTGTGTCGTAGCGTACTTCACCGAGTTTTGATTAGACAATGCTATGCACTCTTTCTGGGGTCGTCCCCTCAGGCGGCTCGTGTACGACTGGTTGTTAATATAGAAGATTCGCATCTCTGGTCTTGGTCTTCCGATAGTAAAACGTATTTTTTTCGAGCTGAAATAACTGGGTGTTAATTAGGATTAACGGAATGGAGCTGAGGGATCGAAATTTATATTTAGTAGGCAATTTATTTTTCTTAAATTCTATCGAGTTTAGTACAGTAGTAAATTAAACATTTTTGAGCATTTTGCATAATCTTAAATATGACAGAAAAAACTGGTAGTCAATAATCATCACTCCATTGGACAAGTAATAATTGAATTCCGTATGTGAAAATATAATTAAGAATGTTTATTCTACCTCTACATGCAATAAAAACGAAAATTATCAATTCTTCTTTTCGTCACAAAACAAAATATAAACGATTCTTCATCAAATGTGATAAAAATGTAGATTGAAAGCTATATTTATATATTCACTGTCCATGTAATTCTTTTACGATTTGTAAATCCACTCATTTTGAAATCGAGCCTCATTCAATCGATAAAAACATTTAGTTCGCCTCATCAAGCACCACGTTCAGTATCAACATCGCTGCAGTGGTAAGCATAGCAGGATTTAAAATAAACTTTTTTAAGATCACCCGTGAACAGTTACCAAGCGTTTATTGTGAAAAGATTCCTTGAGAAAAGAAACGAAAAACAACTGCAGTCAGAAATTCTTCACGGGTTCTCAAACGGGTTAGTTCATTGGTAAAACGACGTTTCGGCAACAATCACAGGTGTATGTATACCTATGGTGGCATTTATGGGGGTCCTTCCAGAGGAATTAATACCCTGTCGAAATTTCCAAATCCTTAAAAATGGCAACAGCAAACTGACCCGTTTGAGAACCCGTGAAGAATTTCTGAGAACGATTCACCAGGAAAACAGACTTTTCTTAACTGCAGTTAGCTTTTTGTATCCGTATTTTTCTTTCGATCTTCCGGTTGGTTCCACTTTTCATACAACCACCTCGCAGACTGAACCATAGGTGAACGTATCCTCTTTGTTTCAGAGTCTCCAAAACCGACTAGATTTCGCTAGATATCGGTCCCATCTAATCTCGAAGCTCCCCGTTGCATCCCCCGAGAGCTTGCAATTTCTCATCTCCTTTTTCGATGCACGGCATCATCATCTCTCGATCCGGGGCCACCCCTCCCTCTCATCCCGCGATATCCTATCTCGACCAACTTTATCCCATCTCAACCCTTGATATCCCATCACTCCCCCGCCTCCCTTCGAATAACGGGGGCAAAAGAGGATTCGCTATGATTTTGTTAAAGAATCGCGGCCTCGCGAAACATAACTCGATCAGCCGTTGTGATTCCGAAAGCGAGGTTTGGAGATATAGACGGAGGATTAGATTAACGGAATTTGCGGTATAAATAGTTTGATAGCGTTGATTTTGTAATCGGAGGTGACGGTCCGGGATTGCGGTAAATTCTGGTTTATCCTTCCAATTTGCGTAGCCTGGTTACTTTTTTTGTTCAAGTATTAGCGAATCCGCAATTTCTTTTATCCCTCGTTATCCTTTTCTGTGTATATTTTATTGAATTTCGCTTCCTTTCAAGATCTCCACGGTCCGCAATTTTTATTTCGTCAATCGATACCTTTCCCTATTAAAAATCCTTTCGTGTCTCATCTCTAGTTTACTCTAATTTACTTCAATCTCATCTCAAAAGATCCTTCTTCCTCACAAAGTTTCCCTTAACGTCTATGAAAAGGCTCTGCAGCGTATCCCATCACGGTTTATCTTTATCTCTTCATTTCATCGTGAAGGTACTTCGTCATTGATTTCTTTCAACTCTGATCAAGGGTCTTTAGCTGCTGGCTCACATGTTCTTGCAACAACTTTGATACTTCCTTCAAAGGGAGTGTTTTGCCTCATTGACATCCCATATTCATCTTAAAATGTTCTCCGTTTATGGATTTCTTTTCATGTCAGCTTGCTTTACTCGGTACAACATTTACGTAACTCGTGTATGCTATCCTAACCCTATTTTAACTTTAGCTTCCTTCAAATATGTCTCATGCTCGCATCCTTACGTCATTGAAGATTTTCAATCAGAATACCTCCTATTCCTTGCGCAGATGCATGTGAGATAGTGAAAATGTCACCTCTTGGTGTATGTGAGACGCCTAACTGTGGTGCGGATCTAGATTGAGCTAAAAGTCTGCTTTAACGTAAATATGTTGTGGTAACCTAGTTACAATTATTTTAGTATACCGTTACATACCGTAAAGTAAAGTAAAGTTAATTATAGCCTGTTATCAATATGTTAGTTATGTTTTAGTTGATTTAAATGTGCTTCTCTTAGGACTGCTTGTATACCTTCATATTTCACGAATTATAATTCATGTTTGTAATCGCCTGTATAAATAGCTGTAGGACATCATTTGATCAATCATTAACTTATCTGTGAAACAGACTAATTGATGAATTATTCATGCGTGCCAACCGGAAAGGGAAAAACGCTGATAATAAAGTAGTTTTGTCTCGCTTTCTTAAAAAGATATTAAAAATCCCTTTTCATTTAGCATAGTTTATTTAACCCAAACATTAACTAATCAGCTTGATTAGAAATTACTACAGCCGAAAATCTTCTGAGAAGAAGAATTTGGGATCTGATAGGCAGATCCTTTCGGCTTGGGTAATCTTAACTCCCGTATAGATGTGATTGATTCGTTGTTTTATTGATTTTTTTTAGATTTTTCATAAACGAACAGATTACTCAAAATCGTACCGATGTTAAAACGTGGAAATCATAAAAGAGACGAATTTAATGCTTCTTGTTGAAAATGCAGAATTTACCTGCGCCGTTCATTATAACCACTGGTCATTCAGATAAAGCTTCCCGAGGAAGTTTTGAGCATTATTTCCATCTGTTGATTGATGGTCTGCCTCAGAGTTATCAATTTACTTGTTTTATTCTAATGGTTCGATGCATGAAGGCAGAGAATGGGAGTGTTTCCCTTCGATGACTTCTTCAGCGAAACTTTCCAAATCATCCTAACGCATATTCAATCTCTGCAGATACGTCTATCGGCGATCCTCCGCAGAACAATCAACCAATGAAGATAAATAGAATATACGACACGAAGCCATTAGTGTCTATTCCTACCGCATTTAGAGCGTGTAAAGCACAATTCTTAAGTGACGCAATCTTGAGACAGAGGACGTAATAAATTCAATTGAATCGTCTCACTCGAACGCCCTCAGCTGCAAGAAATAATGAAGATGCATTAACTGGCTATTTAAGTATTCATCGCGGACCTCTCGTTCGAGTGGTCATTGCGGTTATCCCATCCAATCTTGCCAACTCATTGGCGTACGGCGTTGAAATGTATCCTCCTTAAAGTTTGCGACGCATTTTTATTGTGATTTTTTCCGTAAATAAAGCGAAAACTCAGCTAAAGAGTGTCCAATTTTTACGATTTTTTTACTTCAAATTCCTTTTTGCTATTTTTCGGATTCTTCCGGTAATTTCGGTTAAAGAACCTTTCGAAAGATGCACAAACGAAAGACGTGAGCAAAAATATCAAAAAATGTCCGAAAATATTGCAATTCCACCTATTCTTTTTTGCAAGTAAAAGTCTAGTTATCCTTAAGCATATTTTGCTTATTGTACGATTAAGATTTTTATGGGAAATAATATTTCGGCTTACGAAGGTGAGTTCCATTAGCCGAGATGTCATTTGTAGTTATGTATATTTTCAGGTTAGATTATTTAAATGTCATTGCACCCTTACAATAAAGCGAATAAAATTATTTTAAGGGCAAGGCGTTTAAATTTATTTGCAGTTTTCCCATCCCATTTTGCCATTCCCATATAATAATAATAATAATGCCGTCTAATATTTTTGGGCGAATTTTCGCCTAGGAAGGCTATTCCTCCAATTAACCCCTTTTCTTAATTTTATTCCTTTTTTGCATTTTTTATTTTATTAATATCACACACACATACACAACATACACAGACAACCATTCCCTAACCGGAAAAATCCAATTTGATTATATATTGACCAATATAATCGATCAATTGTATGAAAAATCTATAACATAGGATCACAGATATCCATTACTGTACCGGGAATCGAACCTTGATTCTCGGTGTTAGCAGCCCCTATACCACCGAGGTCGGTAATTTAATGTTATAATGAACTTATTGGTCAAAAAAAGGCAATGCTAACGCTTGAGATGTCACAAACAAACGGAAGTCATTGTCGAAAAATGGCCGTAAACAGTTCCTCTCCCGTTTTTTTACGATATCATCTCGAAAAGCATCTCTCACAACTTAAAAAAGGCTGCGATTGGCACATAAATTCGGACGAAGTAGCTCCGAGATATTTTTTCTCTGTGTATTCACGTATATTTCTGGTAGTGTCATATGCAGCCGATGGTGAGAGAGATGGGAGAGAGCAGCAGTGTGTTCATGGAATCCTTTTTGGCCAACCCTTTCATTGCTAAGATCTTTTATGCCGAGAGCGAGGCGTGTCCGCCCCGGGCGTGGATGTCCCTGTGACGTCATCCCCTCTCATTCACTCCGCACTATTTACTCCACACGAGAGGGCTCTAATGTCAACTGTCGAAGTTTTTAATGCTCGAGCCAAAGGTTGAGAGCTCAATTATATTTGAGAATGTTGCCATTGAGCGTGATGAAGGTTTAGTAGGAGAAGTGGCCAAAGATTAAGCCATGGGTAAGCATCGTATTATTGTCAATTTTAATGGGTATGTTCGTAACGACTCATACTCTTCAGAACAAGTATGAGACTATGTTATTGGGGACGAAATCCGTAAGTTAGAAATAAAAGAAGTGCAGCTGTTATGCCTGGCAAACAAGTTCGCGAGCTACTGCTAGAAGATATGCTACACTGCGTATTGCTGTATATCGCTGTAGTCACCTTCAAAGTAATCTACGAAGAGAAGCTGTACACCTTGCGAACTTTAAATTTAGTGAAGTTATATACTGATTTCGTAATTTAAACCGTGTTATTCTCTAACAATCTTACGGCCTGCAGCAATTTGAATTCTTTGTCAGCATTTTACTCCTTTTCTCTAGCGATTATAAAAGGATATTTTCACTCGATAATCACCATTCCATTTCCTAGTTCGCGGGCTTAATTATAATACCTCGCCTAGGCGTGTTAAGTCAGAGAGCTATAGCCTCGACTGTTCTCGGTTATCCTTATAATAATAATCATGGCTATATTTCTGCTGGGTTTAAACATCAATATTTCCTTTGCAAGTGGTGATCGAACTCTGAAATATATTCGATCAACAAAAAAATCTTACAGGTATTTAAACGTTTCGAATCGTCCAGTATTTCAATTCATATCAACTTACCAAACTTGTAAACTTCACGCTTCACGAAAATAAAACTTAATTATTTTTGAAGATGTAAAGGAAAATTAAAACATGATTGAAGATATTGGCTTTGTATAACAGTTTTCTAATCCCTTCCTAGGGTAGTGGTTCCCAACTTTTTATTCTCCAAGACTTATTACATCGAACTGAGCAGGGAACATTTCATGTTTATCTTTTCTTTTCGCGTATACATATGAAGTCATGAGAAATCTTCACAAGATAAAGGACTCTCTTGTTAGGTAGAACATTCTGAAACGTCAAATGCCACCATGTACCTGTAGATATATTTTAGGATGTTAATGTTTTAGGTGAGGAACCAGATGTGGTTAACCTCGACGAATTTCGTGTTTTTACATAAACGAGAATCCTGTTAGAACAGCAATTTCCGCATCTGCCTTTTCAGCCAGGAAAACCTTCCTTAAACAGTGGTTAAAAAGTCAGAGGAATTCGCCAATTAAACTCGTCCCCCCTTCTATTCTTCGTCTACATCCTCCTAAATGTCCACCCCTTCCCCTCGCGTCTCCCGGTGTTAAAGAACTCTGCATTCACATCTCTCGCACACACCCTAGGGGCACCTAAACCTGAATGCAAGCGCTCCCTCCGCCTAAGTTTGCGATTTCGCGATGAGGATCGCTCGGAAATGAATTTTTTATCTTTTAGTCTGGATTCGCGTTGCAAGAGGCGTTTTCTTTTTATCACGGTGCACGGATCTTTTCTCGCTCGCAGACTCCCGTTCCGCCGCTGCGGAGATCGGCGCACTTGTCCGAAGCAAGTTCGTTATTTTATTCGCCTGTGTGCTTTAAAGCGACTCTCCAAATTCCATACGGATGCGGAATTATTTCTGCCGTCTGTTCTCTTCCTCATCGGTTTCCGCTATGTGGCGGGTTTTTTTCAGTTCCGCAACTTTTCGTAGAGAAAGTCTCGCGACCTATTTTAATGTTTGATGATTACTTTCGTGTACGTATTCCCGCGTAGAATGTGAGCTCGCAGAAGATTTCAAAGGTGACGGGAATTGATGGCGAAGGGCCTTGAAAATTTTATCGGGGAAAGACTAACGAAATCTTCAGTCCGCAGTGTCTGGCCACATGGGTTTGGAAATCGAACTTTTTCAAAGGATTGGTTCCGATAAAAGCTAAATGCGGTGAATAAGATGCGGAAGTAAAGAGAATCGCGAGGTCTCGGGAGTAAGAGGGGTTTTATGGAAAGATCTATTGATGCGTCTGATTCAAAGGATGTGTATAAGTATTGGGAACTCCGTGGCTAAAAGAAAATGTTAGCAGTATTTTAGATAGTTATTTGAGAGCAATTTATTTGTTTTTTGCTCTCAAGTAGAACTTCAATCGCCAGTTGAGCTGTTAAATTTAGTCGATCTCACGTATCTCTAATTCTTGTAAAATTGCATTATTGGGAAAAGCTTTCATGAAGACATTTTCAGATTACCCTATGGATACCGGAAATACTTTTTCACCTTTTTCTTTCTCTATCTCAATAAATTTGCAATATGAATTTTCATCATAATTTTTCTATTTTTCTTCCTTTTTATGATAGATAAAGGAGTAAAATTCGAGACACTTTCTTGTTAAAATTGTAAATAAGTAGAAAAAATCAAAAGAAATAATCTTGTGAAAGAGAAAGGCCTCAGTTCTCAGGTTTAAAGCGTGTACGATCTAATGTGATAATAGGCCCTCATAATTGCTAAGAAATTTTAACCCTCCTCCATCTCATCTTACTCGCACTAAATTAAGAAATAATTCACGAACTATTTATACCGCTTCACGTAGATCATGCAATATTCGTAAATCATTATTTGTGCCCGCTATCACTTTCTGGAATTCCCTCCAATTAAAGATAAACGAGGCATGAACAATTAATACGTTTCTTTTATTTCTGTACGTATTCAATTTGAGTTCTTGGATACTGTGTGTGTTTCTTTATGTAATATTCATTTCATTTTGTACCCTTCTGTATATCTACTCTTCTTCGTTTATATGTGTAAATTACTTCTTTTATCTTGTGAAATTCTTAAACTAAATCCTTTAGATGGGTTGCTACTTGGTGTGATATATATTATTATTATAACCTTTCGAGAATTCAGGTGTTAATTAATTGTTAAAGTCCCTCACAAATGGAGGTTGGCAGATTACGATTTCAAAAAGGATGACGATGATTTGTCGAAAACTTGGTCGCTTATTTAATTCTAATTTGGCACTGCGTAAAATGTTTTATCTAAGAAGTACCTTGTTCTTTATATACATATATATAACTGTGAAATTCGAAGCCTTGATTCTGATTTTATTCTTTTTTCCTTCTTCAGTTTCCTGGATGACTTGGATCGCCTGGGCGCGAAGGAATACCAACCCACGGAGCAGGATATCCTGCGGACGCGAGTCAAGACGACGGGAATTGTAGAGGTGCACTTCTCTTTCAAGAACCTCAATTTCAAGTAAGCGTCATTCTTCCTTCAACTTTCCTTCCCCACCCTCTGTGTCACTTGGTGATAACAATAAAGCTATTTGAGGTGTAAATGATGCCATATAATTGCATTCATTTCAATCTCTCCATTTTGAACACCATGAAATGAATTACTCGTAGAGTCATTGTGTGTTTTCCAACCGCAGCATTCTAGTTGTTATTGAAGAAAAACTAAAGCAAACTATGATACCTTAATCTTAATTTTCCCTGGTCGTCTGATCCAATCTCCAGAGTTTTAAGTAGCTAACGATTGGAGGTTTTAAGATCCAAACCGGCCTGGTACTAAATACTATATTTAAGGTGAATTTAGGCTATCGAAAAATCAAGCGAGTTTCACTAAAAAAAATAAGCATTAACATTTTCTCTATCTAGCTGGAGAACCATGGAAATTTCACTTTTTTTGATAATTCCAATTAATATCTTTCATTAAAGCAAACGAACATTTTAATCGAATAAAAATTCATTAGCTGTCATTGTTATACTTATATTTTGTTTAAATAAAGTTTTGACTGAGTATCATTAAATTGAAACAAGCGTGATGCATCTAAATATAAAGAAACCTGATACGAAATACTTCTGAAAAGTAGTGTATTTCCGAGATTCACGATATCAATTACAAAAATTACTCTCTTATTTAAACATTAAATCGTAAACAGGTTGATTATGTGCGCATTAATCTTGAAGTATACTGAGACTTCCGGTATGATGGAGTCAACCCTAGGAGATCTATATGCAGTATCTCTGAACCACCTTCACAAAGCCTTACTCTTTGTCTGACGGTTGTAAGGTGAAAATTCTTTTTTTCCTTTCCAGAGAAGGAAGTTTGCTTTGTACATGACGAAGTCAGTGGAAATAAGTCTAATATCGAATCGTTTGTCGTGTAAATCTCGTGGGAGTTGAGGTAGTCTGGGAAGTAAATTACGCGCCGTGAACGTAGGCACAAAGCAATGCATACCTCGATGTCTGGTGTGCGGGAGGTGAGAGTCGTAGGGGACGATTGTCGGCGGATCCGTGGGCGGAACTGTGCAAAGAGAAGGGGCACCCAAAGCAGAACTTCATTAAAAAAATAATAAAAAGTAAACACGCGATTTATGACTTTCAGAATAAGAGAGGGAAATAATTAATGAATTAAAATTAATATGGTCAATATGAAAATGAGAAAATAGGAACATTACGGTCAGAACAGAGGAAACATGAGCACAGTCAAAGAATGAAGTGATTTTGAGAGGGGAAAAAGAAGAAGAAGAAAAGTGAATCATGAGAAATTCAAATTTAAACTCTATCCCTAAGGGAAAAAATGGTTAATCATTATAATATGATCAATCCGGATTCATTTTAGTTTTATTAATTCTTAATTTAGTATCGAAGAAGCCGGAAGTAATAATAATAATAAATGGCCTTTATTCGGGCGAGATTGAGACTATAAAGTCTCTTCTTACACCTAACCCATTGTCGTATGCGAAACAGAAAGAAAGAGATAGTTTGCAAAAGTACACGAAGAAAAGTAATATGTGGATTGAAAAAACCTAAGCTGAGGGCTCAGGAAAAAATTTCCACTGCAGGAAAACACTCACTAGAAGGGGAGTGTGAAAAACCTGCGAAACCTACAGATAGAAAACTATATTTTTGATGAAGGAGAAAGAAAAGGGTTATGATAGACAGGCAGTGAAAATATAAAAATTGTACAAAAAGAAAGGGGAAAAAACATAACTGCACTACAAACAATCAGATAAAATAAATCAACTTCACTAAACTGACATTAAGGAAGTAAGGATCAGTATAGTGGTACTTTGATTGACAAAGGCTTTTCCACCCGAAGTCTTATATGCAAGTGGAACAATTATCTGTAAGCATATACACCATTAGTTGTCACATCCTATAAACACCAAAATACCTCCATTTCAACAAATCGTTTACTAAACCACAAGGCAAGAATTACAATACACGACCATGGTTTCGCAGCATAGGGTGAAATCTCAGGGCATCCTCAGGTGAAATGTAGACCTGAGAATGAAGCCATGCTAAGAAACCATGGTCGTGTATTGTAATTCTTACCTTGTGGTTTAGTGAACGATTTGTTGAAATGGAGTTTTTTAAAGTTAATAAGTACCACAAAGTTACACCTAATTCTGTTTCGTTTATTACTAAAACACCATTTATCCGTGCCTAAAAAACTACCACTTACATTTAATACTCTCTCTTTTTGCGAAGTTTTGCCTCCTGCGAGGCAAGAGGATGTTATAGTTATCGGTAAAATCCTCTAAATATAATAATTCTCTAAATTTTAGTGTGGTTAACGCTTTCACTTCACGTATATTTATCACATTTTTGACGATATTTTTTTCATATTTGCGATTTTCTCGAAAAACTGAATTCTCAATTTATAACTGAAGTCACTATCCTTACTTCTTAGCCTAATTATCTCGGTGAGAATTGCGCCTGAACTGCAGATGGCATTTTTATATTTATTTATTCACACATATTTGCACTCTTTTACTTGTTTAAATTGTTTTGGCTATTATCGATGAGTAATGACATTTTTTAACATAACTACGCCAAAGATCAAGGTTTTCCATTTACTACCAAAAAGTACAGATGGTGCATTACTTCATAAAAATGAATAGATTATTGCCAAATATAATGAAATTTTCTTTGATAAAGTTAGGTTTCATAAAACCACGCCCCTTTTCAAATCAACATAAATCATAATTGATACTCCTTTCATAATATTTTCATTTGGACATGACAATAGTTAAGTGGAATCGTAAATACGTAATTGAGGTGCTCTGTTTCTAATAACAAGCTAAAAAATAATTTATTGGAGAAAATCAGAGCAAAATTATTCAGTCGAATATTCATCGGAAGGTATTTTATTGGGCATGCACATCTGCATAGGCTAATAGGTGCAATCGTCTCCAGCTCCAATTTTGCAATTACGTGCATTTCAGCGCTCTGGAATTAGCGCCCTGAAATTTATGCCAGAAGCGGAAGAAATCACCTTCCTTTTCGCCCACGTGCAGTCGAGTCGAGCGACCTAAATGCGATAAACCCTTAATCCTACGAAAGTCCCAGCCAAAGCACCTCAACACCGCAGTTACGGCGAAGGAGGGCGGAATTTCGCCGGCTAAGGAGAGATCCGCATTCCTTCGCGCGAAAAGCGATAGTGCATCGGGGGATGAAAACGGGACTAGTCGGAGGAAAGTAGAATCACGGAATTGGGGCGAAGCTAGGGCACGTGGCAGGAGTGCATGGCCACTTGTGGCTAGCGACCAAATACGGAAGGTTCAAACTATAAATGGACACGTCCCGAAGCTTTCCTCGCTCTCTCTCTTCTCCTCATCCTTCGAGGATCCTTGCACTTCCTCGCCACGCGATGCATCCTTTAGAACTTCCTCCGCGGAACGCCGTGCACATCGCCCTTGACTCCTTTTATTAGGACAATAGCTTCTTCCTCCCGCGCAACCTTTTGGCTCAAACGGTGTGAGGTGCAGATAAGCGGGTCTTCCCGGCTCTTTTCGAACGTCTTCGATTCAGGGTACTGAAACGAGTGAAATTTGCTTAAAGCTATTGTGCCCGAGCTAAAGAAGCTGCGCCTGCTTACCGCTTATCCGTGGCTCGGCGGGAATGAATTTGTCCCTCTAAGATGGCTTCTTTGAAGAGTAAGATTTGTTAAGCCAGTTCCTCATCGTTCGTATAGAATGGTTCAATTTGCCTCTTTGATTTCTGCGTGCTGTTGGCGTAAATTCAAGTTTGATTCGCATTTCCCTCACGAAGAAGTAATAAAAAGTTTTCCCGAACCTGATTTTGGCTTGGTTCGCTCGATTTGAACACGACTTAAATAGTAATGTGCTCTCGGATTGAAATTTTTTTGCGAATTTCTCAGAGTTGCTCTGTCGCCGATTCCGGGTTTCTTTTACGTTTTTGATTTCCAGTGGACTTTCAACTTCATCTTTCAAATGCAAATGCGTAATAAATGGCCATGTTTCTGGTTACCTGAGAAAGAACCAAGGTTGCGGAAGTCTACAGGAAAAAATAATGCATTTAATGTCTGTTATTTCTAGGGAAACTTTCACTTTATTTTTATCAAAATAAGTCGTGATTGTAAAATTTAGGGGAAAGAAGTTTTCCCAAAATTGTTGTTCGTTTGTTTGCACTATCTTTAGAAAATATTCCCTATTTTAAATGAGTTAATCACTTTGCAATGGGAAAAGGAAGGGGAAAGAATAGTCATAGATATTAAATTCAAGTTTCAGAAGGTTTGGATTAGCTATTCTCGAGATCATTTGGTGTGTCGTAGTATAGAAACCTTACGAACTAAATATATTTAAACGACTATTGATAAAATGAAAAAATATATTTCCCATGAGTTGATCGCGTTATAGTTTTTGGAAGATCCATTTTGATATAATGAAAGTATCGCGTTTCAGCATAATGCGATATTTGCCTTTTATCAAGTAACTACTGACGTTTGAATGGAAGATAGAGAAAGTAGTGATCATAGATTGAGTGACACACTTTAGTAGTAACGTACTTTTACAAATTTATAATTTGGTTGGTCTGACAAGATGTGCGTCTTATTTTGGTTCATCGTAAAATAATACATATGGTTTATAGAATTGAATTTTTGGTTTAATACTTCAGTAAATAGACTCACAGCATCACATTTGTACAGTCAAAATTGAACATGGAAATTTGGGTGTATGCATGATTTTAATTCACGTTCGAACCGAGACTATTTCGTTCTTTGCCTCTCAACTTTCAAATCCAACATATTTCGTCGCGTAAACGAAGCAACGTTAACGGGGAACCGTCGAGAATGTGCCAAACGAACGTTTAAAAGGAAACTCCCACGCGGATGAAGTCAGTTAATACTTTAGTGTAGGACTCCGGGCCGAGATGTGCCTCCAGAGTCACACTTTTTCCTCCATCTAACCAAATTAACGCAAACCCGCTCTCATCCTCTTTAAATGTGGCGGTATTTTTAATGGGCGAGATGTGCAGTCGGAGTAACAGGGTTACATTTTTAATGAAAGGGCGTGTTCCTCGAGCGACCTGTTTGAAAGGCCTCCCGCAGCCCTTTCCAACTGCCCTCGGTCACTCTCACCGAGTGGCGGCCTTGGCAGATGAGTCCGTGACCTAGCCTCGGAGGCCTCTTGGCGCCCCGCACGCCTTATCTCCTCACTTTCCTGAACCCCACCCCATTCGAATGCATCCATGCGTTAAGGGTTGCTGAAAGAAGGTGTGGAATCATGCTGCCGTGACATAGTTCACGTTCATCTTCTGACAGACAAGCGCGCCACGTCGCGAATATGTTTAGAACCCGAGGGTAACTCCGAGGATAATTTTCATTTATTTAAGGGGTATATTGTGTAATGCTACGTCTTATTAAGTTCTTCGCGAGTTACTTCTCAGTGTGTGGCGGTGTATCCATCTTTACCCCCTGTTTTCACTGTTCGGTGACAGCAGACGCTATTTACTAACGTTGTTGTTGTTTCTTAGAAGTGCTTCGACAACTTAGGTAATTTAGCACATTAGCTCCCACCGGTAATCGAATCTGGGACCGCTTTCACCATGGAAATGAAGGAAAGAAAAGTGGCACTTTGTCCAGAATTTTTTTATTCGAAACCGGTCGTGATTTGAATAAAAAAATTGCGGAAAAAGTACCACTTCTCTTTCCTTCATTTTAGATGATGGATTTCCACACGATTTCGCCTGACTTTGTGAATTTCATTTACCATGGAAGCCCTATTTACTAATAATAGCAAGATGGACACACATGTGAATTGTTTTTTCTTAGAAGTACCTCGATAACTTAGGTCATTTAGCCTTAAGGGAGCCATATTTATCAACGATAATGAGGTGAATAAACAGACAAAAATGGACGCTGAATAAAATCGGTAATAGGTGTGAAATTATCTGTTTTTTGTCCTTACAATTTATTAATGTAATTTGTAAAGCTATAAAAATATTTGATCGGAACAGTTCGAGTTTCTCATGATTGGAAACTCCTGTATTACTAACTTTGGCATCGTTCAATACACGGCTAATTGCCTGGAAATAGATGATTCCGAAGTCAGCCTTCGTAAGTGGGACGAATATCAAGAGGGGAGTGGACTACCAAGGAAGGTAAATAAGGGTATATTGCCAGGGAAAAGAGGGAGGGGAAGACAGGTACGAATGTTGTTGGATGATGCGAAGAGAGGGTTATAAAGAGGTTAAGCAATAAACTATGACTAATATCATGAATAAACGCTTAAAGGATTGGCGATAGAAGGTGTCCTATATGATTAAGTTTTGTTTGTATAACTTGGACTCCGCATCAGTACTGAAGATTCCTAGGACGTGCTTTCTTCCATAAGGATATTATCAGGATATTGCTATCAAACTTTTTTCTCGAATGACTTCGGCGTATTAACATTTTGTATGAACTGATTTCTTCGTAGTAAATCAGTGCATCTTCTCAGAATTTCTCATGCAAATATATCCTTAACACTTTTTGTATTCTATTTTTTGGTTTCTTAAACTTTACTTCTTCAATTTAAATTTTGGCCCTCCATCAATATCTTATTAATAAATCTCGTCATATTCCTGCAGTTGTTTTTCATTCTATATTTCGTGGGCTTTGGCATCCTTTTATTAACTTTTCATGCAACCAGTGAAAGTGAAGTAGTATCGCCTCTATGCGAAAGTGTTCATCACCGCGAGAGAAAGATAGGAACCTGTTAGAACTGGAAAGGAAGACAGCTTTAATCGTGGTATTCGGGTATCCTTATTTATGGGCGTCGAGATTCTCTTTTGGGCTTTGATATACAGAGTCAGCTTTTTCTTCTCGCCTTCGTTCAAACATGGAAACTTGGGGGAACGTTTAGAGTGAAAGTTCTTCGAAAATGTTATTCTCGGCTGGTTTAATAATACCTGGTTATGAAATGTAATCCCTATGCCAAGATGTAGATAAAATTCACGGAGGCCGAAATATAGTGGAATTCCGACGTAATCGAAAGGATTGTTATATAAAACAGGTTTTTATAAAACAAAAAAAATAACTTTTAGTATACCACATACAGAGGTTACAGTGGCGACTAGTTTCGGGTAGTAATTGCCATCTCCATGCCCTTCATGCTTGAGGTGGCTATTACTAGCCTAAACTACTCGCCACTGTAACCTGGGTATGTGGAATAGTAAAAGTTACTTTTTCCTTTTATAAAACCTATTTTATTTAACAATCCTTTCGATTAAGATGTAGGTAGCTATACCAACGTGTTACCCATTTATTTCGTTACTTACAAGTTATTTTGTTAGTGTTCTTATGACCAGGGAGGGATTTACCATATGAGCTAGCTGAGGAACCCACCGGGCCCAAAAAGGCGTTTTGTCCCCTATAAAAGGTGAATAATCTGTTGATGGGTCCTCGAACACCTCGCACCTCTGATTGCTAAAATTTGCCCTTGGTTATGACGTGGAAGTTATCGAAAGTAGGAAGCAAAAGTTCTTCGGAGACGCTATTGTCGACCGGGTCGATTACACTCCTATTAAAAAGCGTTCGAATCCGCGTGGGGAGAGACTCGACTCGCCACCCTATCGCCGGCAATCGCGCCGATACTCCGGTCAAGTGTGCGTTAACCTCAACTAGCGTACACCGGAGCTTCTTTTTTTATCCGTCAGGTGACGAGGACAAGTAGGTGGTTCCCGGCACGAAAGACATGGACTTATTGCTGACAGTTCTCCCCTTCTCCGTGGCATGTTTCTCAACGTCTCTTCTTCCCCCTTCACTTTCCCTTCGCTTTCTCTCCCCCGTTTATCCTTTCCTCTTCAACTCTCACCTCGCTCTTTCCCTTTCTCTCTCTTGTGGCCGCGGCCGTGGCGCCGCAACGCCCGAACCTCCGGGGCGCAAGCGTCTTTCGCCCCCCCGCGCCGCTCCCTCACCTTCCCGTTGCGCGATCGATAGCTCCCATCTCACGCCGCCTTCAACTTCAAGCTTCAAATTTTTATTGGCTCGGAAGGAAGGAGGATTGGATAGGGGCGAGGAGGGAGGAAGAATGGGCGAAGGAAAGAAGGAAGGTTCGCTGCCTTCTTATGGTGCTGCATCTCTTTCGCGCCCTATCTCTTCAAGCTCTCCCCGCCCTCGAGAGGAGGCCGCCCCGCGGGGACACGTCGCCCTTTCTCTCCCTCGCACCGTGCCCTCGTGGACGCTTCACCCCCCTCCCCCCGGCAGAAGGGCGGCCGCACCACTATCCTCCTCGGCACGGCGGGAGAGGGATCGATGGTGAGGTCGTCATGGCGCGATGGTGCGATCGAACGCCGGCGTCGGAAGGATTTCGGCTCTGCCCGCTCCTGCCCCCCTTTTTTGATCCTCCATCGACCCCTTATACTCCGCCCCCTCCCGGAAAGTAACAATAAAATGATCCGATCCCCCCGAAAACTTAATTCGCGAGGTTTTTTCCGCTTTTTCCCCTCGCGAGAGTTTCGTCACTTTCGCTCGACCTCCGGAGGTTCATTGAGATCCGGAGGAGTCGAACTCCAGCGACGACCGCAGGGCTTTCGAGCCGGGAGATACTGAGGGTTCCGTTTTAGCGTCACCAGGAACCGAAGCGGGTGCGAAAGAAGTTGGCGTGCCTTCCGCACGCTTCACCGTGGTTTTCGGGGACCTTCCGGGGTCGCACGCGTGATGGGCGTGTTAATGGCGAAAGGGCACGCTCTCCGAGCACGAGCCCGGAGATTATTTCCCGTTTTTTGATTTTATTTAGGGCCCTTTCGTGTTTTGCGAGTGCATGCGACGGAGCCCTTTTCCCGTGAGTCGGCCATCTGCTACCAGAAACGAAGGGGGGCTAGAGAGCGACGCTGGTAGGGTTGGCGGCGGAGAGGGGGCCCGGAGAGACGCCTACGCCGAGCCGGTCGGGGGAGAGGAAAAAAACGAAATATCCGCCTCCGAAAGCGTTCCCTGTAGTAAAAATAGGAGGGAGTTTTTCGATTGATCAAGTAGGTGCGCCGGCATAATTACGGGGAGCCGCGTTTGGTCCACGTCCGAAGCCATCTTCATCACGTTTAAACAGCCTCGCTAAGGACCTTAAGATGGTTTCTATTGGAGGAAGGCCGCTCAGAAAAACCTCGCTGCTCCAGTTCTAATGTCTCCTCTCTCGCTTCCCCTTCCCGCTTCTCTCAACTCCTTAACAACTCAACTCCTTTTTCCGACTGGACTCATTCCGCCCTGCTCAATTTCTAATCTTTTTTTCCCTTTACTTTCACACGCGTCTCATACCTAACACTTGTCGCTGATTGCTTATCTTATTTCAGCTTAGTTTCACCTCCCTCTCTCTTGCTCAAGCAAGGTGAAATGATTAGAAGGGGTTTCAAACTCACGATGAATCTTTCTTCTGTATAACCTCGATTCATAATTCCCTTTACTGAATCATCGTACTCAAGATCTATCATTATATCTTTTTTAAAGCACCTTCCACCATGTTTGTCCAAATAAAAAGCTATGCCCAGGATGCTATTTTAGTTAATGGAGAGCTTTAACTTTCACTTTCGTCTCCTCTATTCTTCCCGTTTTTCCTATTTTTTATTGCTCTCCATTCATGTGATGTATCCTTTGCTCCATCTTACATCTTCGAACGGATGTTTCATTCGGTTTCGGCCCTGGTTTTCATGGTCCCTACGCCCCTTCTGACTCTCTCTTCCGATCCAGGATTCGGAGCTTCCTGAATCCCCACCGAGGATCGAAACCGGGTTCGTAACGAGCAAAGGCACACCCCGAGCTCCACCTTCCACTGCTCAAAGGGTTTAAAAAAGGACTTACTAGTCCCCGTTTCGCCGTTAATAAAGCCTGCCCCTCGTCCCCCACCCCCCTTTTCCTTATCTTTCTTTGTTACCTTCCGCCTCAGTTTCACTCTCCTCTACCCGCCCCCAACCCCTCCGCCCCCAGCGCCTATTTCGCTCATATTTTTTTTCCGGACTCCTCCAGTACTCGGCCCTCATTGCAGCTTAATCCCCAGCCTTTTAAAGCGAGGCGTGTCTTGCATTCCGCGGTAACGTCTTCACTTCTTGGGGGGAATGAATCCAAAGACTCGGTCGAGCCCATCATCCGGAGAGGAGTCTGGATGGACCGTCCCTCGTAGGGCGTGGGTGTAAATGGCTGGGTGTAGAGAGAGGGAGCGGCGGAAGAGAAGGAGGGTGCGGTGGCATCGAGGCGTGCGGAGTGGAGAGGTGCTCAGTTTGACGTTCGAGTGGAGGGGTGGATGTTGGGGGGGAGGAAACGTGGCAACGTCGCCGAGCCATCCTCGTTGCTATGGTTACAAACAAGTGAACATTCGATCTCGGGCGGTGGTGCAAGGAGAAAGAGGGTGGAGCGCCGGGGAGAGGGGGGTGGGTCTGGCGAGGGGTAGGAGGGGGCGTCGATGGATGGGGGACCGTGGTGCGCGCGCGTGCACTATGCCAGTCGCCCACTTCCATTCTCCATCTGCCACGTCGCACCCGGAATGATTCCTCGGTGGAAAATTCGAAAATACTTGTAATGCGTAAGCTATGAATTCGCTAATTCGGGGAGGTCGACGCCACGCGCTCGTTCATCCGGGGGTTGCGGAGTCCCCGCGGATCGGCGGCATATTCTTCGCTTCGATCGCTCGTTATGTCGGGGTGTACTTACATAGACGCACTGCTGGTTGGTGTAGCGGAAGCGAGAGGATGGTGGTCTATGGAGGAATTGTGCGATATGCGCCCATCTTGTTTGGATGGATCCTTGATGATCATTTCTTCGTCGTTGGGAGATATTTCCAGTTATTTCTCCATCAGAATCAATAGAAGCGACCGGGCGAGCTGATGGCGAAATCGCTTAAATTTCGAAAGATACGGATTCGGGTTTTTGCGAGCTGAACAGCTCTACTATGAAAAATGTCTGTGGAGATTAAAGCTCTGTTTTTGTTGCACTGAAACATAAAAGCGAAACTATGTACTTACTTTGGCGAATCATTGTATTAAAATTAAGATAAAATTATGGGTCCATTTATATTATAAAACGAGATGAAATCTTTGGTAAAAAATATCAAGAGAAAAAGATGAATTATGCTCAATGAATAATTTAAACCTTAGAAGTAGTAATTAAGTAAGTAAATAAACCATTAGAATGGCAATCCTGTGTGGAAAATTTTCCATGCCTGGATTGAGTGGCGTGCGCATCTTGCTCTATGAGGGAGTATGTTTTCAAATGAATGAAGTCTCCATTAGGTTCGATGACCCCCTCCTCAATGATTCCCCTTCCTCTCCGAACAGGACTAATGAATGGTTTGTCTTGAGCAACAAATCGCCAGCATCTGTCACTTCGGAGGTTTCGCTCATTCAAACATGACATTTCCTTCTAGCAGTTTGAAATATTTTTCATTTATTTTCCGTGCCAGTTTTACATTATGAGAATAGCTCAATTCAGAAGTATTATTTAGGGGAAGATTTTATTCGGAATAAAGAATTATTAATTGATTTTTGGGCCATTTCAGTCTCTCTCTCCCAACCTTCTCAGAAAATGGGTTTTACCGATACGGAAGTAGATAAATAGTGTAATGAATCCGGGAACTTTACATTCTACTACATCGGAAAGATCAATTGCATGTCAATAGCTTACATAAAAAGAATTTTAAAAAATTCACCCAAATTTTAAATTCATTTTTATATCATTCAAACATTGCACCACTAAAAAGTCAATTGCAAGTGCTTTCATATTATTAGAGGAGATGCACATAGTTGGTTTAGATCAAATGTTATTACGAAAGGAAATATTTCTTCGGGAGTTAACCACAATAAAAAAATCGTGAATATTTTTAAGTAATCAATTTCAGCTGACCTGACCTCGGGTATCGTCATAAAAAAAATGAAACTGAAATCTTGTGGAAATACGAAATTCAGTTTTATTTATTAATAATTTAAGACAACTTAAATTTTAGTGTACACAATCAGTACCTAATTCATCGCTGTTTAAACATATGCCATCATTATGCAAGTACACATTATGACATTGTTTTGATATCATTTTATTCTATTTGAACATGTTCTAAGGAAGAGAACTCCCATCCGGAGTCATGGCTTCCTTTTTCCTTATTATATGATAACTTGAAGTATTTCAGTTCACCTCAAATTATTGTAACCTAGTAGTTAATCTCGAAATGGTTTCAGATAGAATTATTTTACAACTATAATTGAACGACGTAACAATATCGTATTAAGCGTGTATGATGAATGAAGGGTTGTGCTTAATGAAATTCAAAATAACGTCGATGGTTTCGGCATTGCTGATTGATGGCATACCATACTAAAGATAAGTGATTATAAGGTAATTCCGGGTGGGATGCCCCACCGGGGGAGATGCCCCACCGGGGGAGATGCCCCAGTCGAATTATTTTCAAGGAAAACGACAAGATTGCTCTAATGTAGATGTTCGTCAGTATCTATCTGCAAGAGTTTCATGGCAATTAATTCCTTTTACGCAGTTTTATAACATAATTTCAAGTAGGTACTGTTTTTCCGCCCTGTTATAAGATAGAGATGCAATGTTTCTGGTTGGCATCAGTTTAAATTTATGAATATATTGAATTTAAGGACGAAAACTTGTAGCTATAGCTTCATCTAATATCCACATGCAATGACTGTCCATCTTGGACAAAGTGCAGCCTCACTGGCTGCAAGGGTATCTCTCCCGTACTGAAAGATTAGACCTCTTCTCGGGATAGATGCCCCAGTGCTATCTTTAGGTATATGTACCCTATTAGTATCAATTGAACTTTAAGGTGATGCTGATTAAGGCTTTATTCAAGAAAACGTTTGTAATCAATATTTAAATTTCAATTCAAATTTAAATCCACGGTCGAATGCATTTTATGCACGTTCAAAAGATGACGTATTGTTTAGTAAGCACTAGGGTGGAGCGTTTGGCCACTTTTTTTCTGATCGAAATGTAACATCGGCAAAGGTGGAAATATATTTTTTTTCGAAATCGAAAAATATCTTCTGTGAGAATATTTCCTTCGAAGTTTCGAAATTTCGACAAAAACAAGAATTGTCATATTTTTTTCGGCGAAAACGGCAATATTTTTGCTTGAATAGATGTAACTTGCAAAAAAAACTTATGACCAAGCTATATGCTATTTATATGTCTCTAGAAGAGGCTGAGATGCCTCATATTTTTTTGCGAATGAAACTTCAACATAGGTTTTAAAGTTAACTTAAACGTTTAGTCAGATCCTAATTTCAAGTTAAATTTAACAATTTTGTCATATAACAAGCGCTTTCCAGATTAAATGCAGTTTAAGGTAATGAGGAAACTCTTTCACTGAGGTCAACCCGGACACTCGGAGAGAGGGCCAAATGCATGGATCCAGAAAAATTTCAATATTTTGTGTGAAATTATTTTTACTCAAAATTTGGTTATAAACTATTCATAATGAATAAATGTTATATTCTATCACGCAGTTTTACATTCTTATTATCACTTATGTCATTGTTATGAAGTAATTTCCTTAGGTGGAGCATCTCTATTGGAATTACCTTATAGTGAGTTAATAATTCTTAATCATTTCTTAACCACAGAACACTGTGGTATAGTGTTGTGGTTAAGTTATCACGTGTCCACTTATCTTCATTATGGAACTCATATTTAGATTAAATTATTCTTACATCATTCCAGCTAATATCAAGCGAAAATATGCAATCGATAGATTCTCGGAAGTTTTGAAAAACATTCAATTCAGGAATGCTTTGTTTCACGAAGTTAGTCAGAGTGCCTCTTAAGACATGCGGTCGGTCATGGGTTGGGGACCCGTGCTTCTTGGTAAATGCAGCCCTTCACGAAGTGCATGGCGTGCATTACTCCTCGGTCTTGAGGGACTAATTTTAAAGCATGCGCCATTCCGAGTATGTCTACCAAGGAGATTAGTTTCCCCATCTCCTCCATTGAGTACACCATAGGCAGGGTCGAGTGCCACGATAATGGATATGATGTCATCTTTTCGCTTTGCACACTTTCTCCGTCGGTTTGTCACTGTCGCGCTCTTGTATTCGACGCCATGACCTCCGCCGTCGAAGGCACCTCCCTCCACATCGGTCATGTCATCGCTCACTTGTCTCCTTGCATCTTCCCTGAAAGCAAAGACCGCTTTTAGCATGTTGACGCCCTTGTGCTCGTCGGTGATGGCGAACATTCTCCCCCGATCGGTGTTAGATTTGCAGGGAGTATCGATAACAGCCAAGGCATCCATCCATTAAAGATCTTCCGGGACGGAAATAGAAGTGTTTTTATCCTCCAATCCCATATAACTCTTCTCCATCCGCTTGATTTATTTTCTGTCTGTTTATGTTTAAAGGCTGCTGCTGTTATTCATGCTCTTAATCTCTCCGCATTTTCGTTTATGCTGAAGGGCCGAATAGAGGTCGTGTCGATTTTAAGATGGATGGAGTCAAAGGATTACTTTCGTATTCAATATCCCGGATAGGTGCCTGAACGTATGCGCAGTATTGATATACTGTGTTAAGTAATGTCATAGTTGGGATGTTTCTGTGCATGGGTGGAATCATTTGCTTTATTCATAGTTTCGTAATGATAATAAATGAAAGTTTAATTTACGTTCTGTATTTAAAATATTCGGCCCGAATGCTGGTTGTTACCTCACTTTCTTTAATATTAGCTACAAAGAGCTAGTAGATGGGAATGAGGCTCACTAGGCAGCGTGAGGAGTGAGGTAGTTTTCATTTGCTTTCTTCTCGAAGCCAGAATCCTATAAGCGTAACATGTTTACGTAAGTGAAGCACAATGCTTCTATGAGTAACACTTTTCATGGCTGCAATTATTCACTCATACCACGTCATCACGGCCATGAGCAAGTAAATGAAAGATACATTTTATCTATCCTGCACCAAAAGACAAATGAAATATATCCCATTCGTCGGGATAATAGAGCTGTTAGGTTTAATTTATATGAGGTACGAAGAAGTTGCTACTCGACTCCTGAATTTTATTATTATATTTTGAGTTCTTCTTGCTTTAAAGTGATGATGCAGGTTCTGTGATTTGTATCCCTCGTAATAACTCGAAATCCAGCGTAATTTACTTTTAGCAGAAGTAAATTTTTCAGAATTGAGGTTACATTACAGTGTTCCCTGATGAAGAAAATGAATTCTTATGTAGGGCTATCAACAGCGGAAAATTAATACTCGATTTGTGAATGTAGCTCTGCAAATTCTTCCAAATAATGTTATCCACTGATCTTATCTATGAAAATGTCAGAGAAATGAACAATTTTATTACGGCTGATACTACTTTGAACCGAAATTCTTCTTTTACAACTATATTTTTTATGGTTATGATTTCTTTTCTAACCATTAGTAAAATCTCAATAATTTTAACATTCTCCTTAATATTTATTTCTCACTTGAACTAACAGCTCTTTCCACTAGCTTAAATTGTTATTGGAATCATTATCATATCATAGACTTCTTCGATTAAATTATTATTATTTACTTTAATTGCTGTGTTGCATAGTAATCAAATTAATTATTGATTAATTATTTTGTGATTTAAAAATTTTTGTTAATTGCTTCTTTGTTGTTAATTACTGTTGATATCGATTGTAAATTTCTTCTTATTGTATTCACTTTAAAACGGTTGTATCTCTCCATATACGATTAAAAATATAGATAAAAGTCATTACCAAAAGTCAATAATTAATATAAGCGATAAATATTTATAACATAGGAAAGGTTTTATATCCCATGTATTTTATTCATTACGTTCATTTGCTATGCTTTCATGACGACATTCCCTTATCCGAAATGTTTTGTCAAGAATTTTCCACATCTTTTCCTGCTGCAAGACAATTAAAAATTGTTTGCGATAAATTCCGACGTAAATAGAGAATATTTTTTCATAATTTTTTAATCCGCTCGGGATAAAATGGCTTCATGACTTCCGAAGTATGCATTTATTACTTCTTCCATCTCTGGCAAACATATGCACACGAAATAAGTCAGAGAAAGTCCGCGCCGTCCCAAAACCACTCCAAAATATTTTTGACGTCACTTGGCTGGAATTTCAGCGTTATAAAGTAATATTCCGCGAGCAGCATTTCAATGGATGAAACGGACCAATAACGCGCCCGTAAAAACTCGCTTAAAGTGTTTAAATTATATTCATGGCGAAGGGGTTTTCCTTCTCTCTTGGCACTGTGTTTCCTGAGACAGCGGTTGACAGCCAAAGGGAAGGACGTTCTCACTTTCTGGAATGGAGCCAATTTAACATTGTTCCATCTTCTCTCCACCGTAGGTTATTCGACGTTGGCGGTCAGAGATCTGAAAGAAAGAAATGGATTCACTGCTTCGAAGACGTGACGGCGATCATTTTCTGCGTGGCCATGTCCGAGTATGACCAGGTGCTCCACGAAGATGAAACCACGGTAAGACCAACCCCCTTAAGATAAATCCCCCGCTTCCACTGTGGGTAATGTTTTCAATGTGGATAAGTTTTGTCACGGTTTTGGCGGTTCTTTTAAAAACTAGTGTCAGATACAGATTTGTGTCTCTCTCGATATTTTTGAGAGTGCAGTCTCAAGAAATTACTGGTGGCTGTACGAGTATGACAGATTTTTACTTTCAGCTAATACGTATAATATATTAAGAATATTTATATAAAGAATTTCATGATATACGAATTCCATGATGGGCAATATTCATAAATACAGCATGCATCATTTGCTCCCTTCTCAACTTTTAATATTAAAGATACAGAATTCATTTGAAAATTTCTCCCAATAACCGTTCAATTTTAGAATGTCATGATGGACCTTTATACTAGATTGGTAGCATTCATATAAACAAAATATATTATTTGCTCCCCTCTCACCTTTGCAATAGCAAGGATACTGTATTTATCTGAAATTCTCTACCAATAACCGATTGATATATTTTTAATTCCTTGACTTTGCACATATTTTAGTATTATTTAGTTTTCAGGAACCTTTCGTAATAAGGATACAGACATCGGCGTGGATATTTAAATTTGTAGAAGTTGATGGTAGAGGATTTTATTCTCGGTTTACTTCTTTTGTACAGCTTTTTTATCACTATTTATGTGTGCTAACTCATGCCTACTCTCGTGTGATTTAGGATACAGAAGCAGTTGGAATATTTGAGCAAATACTTTTTGATGAATTTTGCTTTAAAATCTTAGTTTTGTATCAGATGGTAAAAGGGTAAATATATGTAGTAAATATATGTAGTACCCTTTGAAAGGGTAAATATATGTAGATCGTGATGATGAACTATCTCATAGTTCCTATTTATTTATGTATTTAGCCCATGTTACTATTGCTCTTTTTTGAGTTATGAATTTTTTATGTTTGAAGGCGTTTATCATAGGTAATAAGATTTATACTTTATTTTCGATTTATAGCTGAAATATATTTGGAATACAAAGCTCATGTTATGGAAAAATCCCTGATGCTTACCTACAGTAAGAAATAATAAAAAATAATATTAATTAAAGTGATAAATAATAATATTGAATAGCATTGATCAGTTTCTAGTACAGAGTTGTTTCTCTTATTATTTTTGAAAAGGTTTCATTCAAGAATAACTCGTTCAAGGTACTAAAGCCTCGGTGAAAAAAACTAACCGATATCCAGCTAAACATTCCTTTGTTGGTCCCTTCTTATCTTGCTTAACATGATATCTAAATGATTTCGCTTTCGAAAAATGTCTCTGTAAAAGGACAATTTTTATCCCAGTTAGTCTCACCGCTAACATCGATCTCTTGCCTAGTCTATTTCTTACCCTATCAGGAAGGAATACCTGGGAAACCGTCCCATCAAGCGTTCCTTTCTTTCTTTTAATAGTTATCCTGGCGTTCATTTTTTACGATTCTCGGATCACGCAATACATGTTACGGTAGATATCAAAAAAGGAGGATTTTCGCACGAACCTCGACCCTTTAGCGTGGCTTTTGTTGATGATACCCCTCTTTACCTTCGTGTTTTTATTTTCTCTCTCAAACGCTCTTATACGGATTTAACATCCCGACATATGCCAACAAAGTTTTTAAAATACATATACTCTTCAATCGAGCTAATGGTTTTCTAGATATTCCCGACTCCTCGCTTATTACTAAATACAATGTAATATTTATATGTTACACATACAACTATGATTAATATTTCTCACTGCACTCCACCATAGTTATCTGTTTTCATACAATCCCTTTTATTCGCAAGCCACGTACGTCTCTCGCCCTCTGTCTCTCATTTACCTCGTTCGCACGTTTACTTTTCTTCGTTCTTTCCCTCCAATTATTTCTTCTCATAATCCCCTTAAACGCTACCGTAGCCATGCTGCTTTCATCCATCCTTCCACATGTCCAACCGAACGAAAAGCATTCCTGTTGTGCTGATAAGACAGACTGTCATTTACTCCACATTCTTCCATTATTAGTCACTGCTGACTCTTTCTTAACTGTATTTCCTACTCTTACTCCTCATTTAACACATGCCAGATGCATTTAGTTTAGTCGTCTGCTTCTATGGAGATGAGTATTTAATTGTATTTACATATCTTTCATTAATTTTAAATCAAAATGTCTCGTTCATTCGACGTAGCTTCAGGACTTGATTGTTCTGAAAGCGGGGTAGTTTTTTTTTGTTTTTTCTTTCGTTTTTAATATTAAGCATTGATGTATTAATTATCATAAGATACTCAGATCCAGTTGGCTGAACGAGTAAGGAAGTAAAAAATCATGAGATAAGAGAAAACTACGAAATTAGCTATTTTTAACGTTTGTATTAATAATATCATCCTACGATGATAAAGTTGGTTGATTTAATAATCGTATAGAAAATAATTTAGTTTATTTCAGCTTCTTCAATGTGAAATATCACTCATTCGTACCGGATTATTATTTCTATAAATATCATAATTTCAATTTTTTGAGGTTGTAACATGGGCTTTTCTCGAATGATTTCGAAGATGAGTATTAACATTATTAAAAAGTTGAGAGGATTGAGCCAACCTTATTATTCTTGTTTTATAAGTGCGCTCTAATACTGAAGAACATATCGATATCATTCCTATTCTTTATAACAATCGTAAATTCCAGAACGCCATATTATTGTTTGATTGATCCAAAGGAGAAATAAATTATCATCCCTCGCATATTTAAGTAGAATAAGAACTGATCAATGGTGCTATATCCTATCACATTCCACATCATCAAACAGCAGTAAACAGTAACAAATACCCAACTGAAACTATACCGCGAGAGTTATGCAACCCACGATATTATTGCATACATAAACCTACAAGATACGAATCCGAAGCTCATAAATCCTTTTACGGAAACCGCGAACTCGCTCGACCTCCGGCGATAAAAATCAACATTTAATTTCGAGGCGTCGAAATGCGATTATGAGTTATGCAGATGAGGAGTGGGCGAAATCGGCTGTCGATGGAGGACGCGTGTATTATTTCCATCCCTTTTCCGGACTCGTCTAGGAATGCGCTTAATGGAATCCTTCTTCGGCTATAAATAAGAGAGTAAACCCCTCGGCATTTTAAAAACCGTTCTTCTCATTTCTTGCCGGTTCATTCATTATGTGCGTCGGGCCATTAGTCGCGCATTTGCCAGTTCCATTTTCCTCCCTTTTGCCTGTCCGTTCGCTTTACTTTCCTCCGTTATGGTCTCATCCCTTATCAGTCTGACCTTCTCCGACCTCCACTCCTGTGCGCTAATGCCCAATGGCTCCCGCATTGCTCTAACGCAATACACTACTTGCAAAATGTTTCCCCAAATGGAGGGTTCGGTCTCCTGCGGCGTCACTCTTTTTTTCCTTACTGCTTGCTATCTCCCTCATCTACCACTTTCCTAAACGCTAAATTCTTTCTCAGTCACCTTCTAAATTCATCCTCAGACGTTTCGGTTTTCCGGGATAATCCCTAAAAGGGTTTTGGGGACAAATGCCTAATTCCTAGGATGCACCATGAATTATTTTCAACGCCGATGAACTGATTAAGACTCTATGCTTAAGTCGATGGTAATCGTGATATGACTTTTATTCCACAGCGAAAGAATGCATATTTTAAGAAATACTCAACTTTTAACTAAAAATAAAATTCAGTTTTCCCGTTAAAAAATTCCTAACCTAGGGACGCCATCGCTCGATTTAAATAAAAGACTCGATTTAAGGTGAATGCAATATTAATACAGTTGAAGATAATGAAACAAAGTATAGATACAATTAATAGTATGAAACTAGTAGACTAAATAAAATGGAGAAATAAACTCTATATTTTCTTTAAATTTACTTCAATATCATTTGAAGATAAAAGCCCTTCCTTAGATCTATGAATAAATACTCTTTCATAGTGCTGGTTAATTGTCTTTCATTATGTCCGGGAACATCTTTTCCGGATATATGCTGAAATTTTCCGTGCCAGAGTTAGTAAACGGCCAGAAAAATGTTCAACGAGAGTATCCATGTCACAATAGTTATTCAAGACGTACAATCGTGATATCTTAGAAAAATCTATAATTTTTTTCTGAAATCTATTATTTGTTTTTTCTGCGCGGTGTAGTTTATATTTACTTATGAAAACGAAATTAGTTCTGAAGTGGTAGATTTATTTAATGAAATCAACTCTGCTAATAAATATTTGTTGATGAAATCAAGTGTAATAAAAACTCTAATGCCCTTGAGTCATTTTACGTTCAATAATGCTACCAAGAGCAATTACTTGGTTCCTTTGTCAAATATGAATCCTAGTTGATACATTCCGAGGTTCTAAGAATGTTTTTCGATAAGAATGTGGATTTTCAGTTTGTTTAATTTGTCCGAGGTATTCGTCTGTTTTCCGCATGGATGTTTTGAGACGAAAATAATTAAAGCTATATAAATATTACAACTTTGTTATCTTGGTATCTGTTACTAAATACTGATCCAAACTAGTCAATAACAGCTCTAGGTTTTTCATATTTCATTCTGATGACTTAATGGCTGTATTTAGCATCCCTACGTCCATTTAACAACTAACAGATATCCAACTACCTCTCCAAAGTGATCACAAAGATTCCCGCATCCCTCTTCTAATTTCTTCTTCAGTGCTTGACTTCCCTGCAATGTCATGAGATCCTCTCCTCCGTTTAACCTTCCTGTCTCATTCCTCGAGTGTACCTGGCAAGAGTAACGGGATGCGTCGATGTTATCCTTCGCCGACGAGAAGGAAAATATTTTTTCTCCCCATTCCAATTACTACCCTTTGATCCTCCCATGATTGGTAGAGAAGTCTGCTTAAGAAGGCAGTCTCTAACTATCTTCATATAAGAACGATTCCTCTATCTCTCAACATATCATCTCCCCACTATCCTTCCAAGTTTTCATCCATCGTTAACCTCGAAGGAGCTGATCTTGGATATCTGGGAACTAAAAATTACCATTCTTCCTAATTCCAGCTTCAAGGATTGTGATTACTCTTACAATCCATTCTGAGACTTGCGTCGATCAATTCAGGTTCTTCGATTAATTTTTTTCGGGTTAGTTGCTTCAATTCATAAAACCGACTTGAACACTATGCATCAATAGTGAAATATATTCCGTGGATTGGATCAAATTTGCTTTTTGAAATTTATTGGAATAATCATAACTGATTGAGGAATGAGACAGATGCAATTTTATCCTCTGTCACAAGCAACTGGATCGCTGGTAAACAATGAATATGTAACGCGATACTCACTCAATTGCGTGGTGCAGATTAAAAGCTTCTAAAATTCAGTTAAAGAGTGCGTAATTGCTGAGAAAAATCACTGTGAACTACTTAAATTTAGATCCTAAATCATAAATTCTTCAGTTCCTTCATGATATCGTGGTAAGTCACCATTGTATTATCTCATATGTAATCGGCGTTGTCTGATGTTTATGCAAGAGGCAACTTGTGAACATTATGCAGAATTTTCTATTCTATTCGCTGATTCGTACTAATGATACACTTTGTGATAAAAGTATCAAATTGATCGATCGATCACTTTTCTGAGTTCATCGTGAAGGCTCTAAATCCGGGATACTCGTCCTTCCTCGGTGCCGGGGCACCCAAGGGCGTTTCAGAAAGCGAAGCGGGCACAACATAACATTTCTGTGTAGGGTGATACTCAGGCCATCCCTTGGCAATATGATTACTTCACTAGTAAACCGTAGGTCGTTTGAAAAAAACTCTCCTTGGTTAATAAGATCGAAAAACTTACAACATGTATAATTTCAGCATAACCGCACAATGTGGTAAAGTCTTTATCTCTGAAGAAGTTTTTATTACGGGAATAAATCTGGTACAAAGTTTTCGCTGCATGTGCACCGCTGCGTCCCGAAAAGCAGCATGTAGTCATTGACTACGGGGAATTTGATACCGTGATAAGCTGAGTCGAGCTGAATCTTCGCATTCGCATTATGAACGAAATGTGCATAGGTACGCGTCTTGTTACTCTGGACAGAGGCGATAAGAGGGATAAAGTTTAGACACGCCATCACCCTCGATGTTCAAGAAACCCAAGACCAGGCCAACCAAGTTTCTGACCCCTTTCCCGCCGAACCTCCACTCTGTCCCTGTCAATCCCAAGAAGTACTGTGAAGCAAATAAAACAAATCTTTTTACCGAAGCTTGGCTGTGCAAGGTCGTTTCGGGCACCAGGTTGAGTATCCCGAATCTAAATTGTTCAGAGAGCAAACAATTCGAAGAAATGAGAATCTAATCAAGGGTCCCTTCAACAAAGCAAGTTATTCATACGGCTCTGAAATAGAGTCTTCAGAATTATTTGCGAAGGAAATATTCAATAACAAAGATTAGTCGGATGGAAAGCTCTTGCTACAGAAAATAAAAATGGAACTTGTAATCTTAAAAATAAAATAATGCATGACTGATTGATACGCACGATCTTTTCCTGGGTCTAACCAAAATGTCTAAATTGGCTATATTAGAAGAAATATCTTAGTTCAACTTGTGCAAGACTCATAAAATTAATTTAGTATGATTAAATTGAGAATATTTTTATTGGCAGCATGTGATTCCTGAGGAAATTTCACCCGGATTTCGTGCTCACACATTTAGTTTCTCTATCCCTTACCAATTTTTTAGGGGAGACTTCTAATTACTTAAAGTCGTCGTCCATCACATGGTTTATTTTTTCACAGGTTTATAATTGAAATGAAAGAAATCAGTGAAGGAAACGCAGTTTTAATGATTTCCTTACCTCTTGGCTCGCTCCCAACCGGTAAGCGTTTAATAGAGGCGATTGTGTGAGAGTTAAATGTGGGATTAAGGAAAGCAGGTGCCAAGAGGGAGCGTTTTCGTCAGAAAGAGAGTCTGTCCGAAAGCACCACGCCAAATTTGTCTTTTATAGTCGTCCTTTGCATGATTTAAAAAGCCCGAGAGAATGAAACATAATTCCAAGCGTGAAATGAGGTAATTTCGTCGCTGGCTGTTCCGCCTGACCCTCATCGATCACGAATGGATAATATTGAACTGAATCTGACATTTATGGCGTGATTTAAAATTCGTCCTGATTACTTACCTTCGTCTCACTTTTCTGTGAGTCATCTGAGGTCATTTAGGATCGTAAAAATCGGTCTTTTTGCGTTTTCTGATTTCGCAGGGTCTTACTACATTTAAAACTGTACGCTCCGTGGTTGTAAATATTAGCACGAGCTTTACGAATCCATCTAAAAATTATAGAAGTTGAAAATGCTATTCGGTCTTGAGTTTCTTTTAATCTATTTTAAGTCGAATCTGGTTGACCAATTGACAGTTATCCTTGAATCAAGTCGAAAATTAGAATCGTCGGAAATGCCTTGATGTGGTAGCAGCACCCATATCTGTCCCATTGATCAATATCTGCAATTTGCAATTCATCTGTTCTAAATAGATCAGTATTTCCCAACCTTATTTCGTCATGCCCCCTATGTAACATTCAAATGATTTTGATATTCAAAAATTAAATTATTCACAGAAAGAAACCTATTCATCAACTTGTTCACGTTATAGGTTTTAGGAATAAATCATCAGGATATTGTAAGGAAAAGTACGTTTTCAAGACATTTCCATTGCTCACTTTTGGGGCGTGGGGCCCACGTTGGGAAACACCGCTCTAGATATTGGTGTGAAATTGAAAGTAGCTCATAGTAGTGAAAGTTAAGTAATGCCATGTATATTAGTTGAGGACTCGGAATTCGGAAGAACATGTTAAGTGCTTGACCCAGAAACCGACCGTTCGAATTTGTTTGGTTAGGAAAAGGAAGGAACTTCAAATCGGCCAAGACTAGCTTACGAGGCTACCATCTTGGAACGATCAAAATATAGTTTGTTGTTTTCTTTAGCACGTCCGTAAGATTGAGTCGAGCCATTTGTTTCTCATGGCGATCAGCCCTCGGTCACCTCTCCGGTCTTCGGCGATGGCCTGCCACGCCAACACCTGGTGCAGTAGCTATCTGCGTCCCACACCCGCATCGTAATGATGCACCGTGTTTGCGCGGATGTGTTAGAATTAGCATACGGCGTCGCTTCGCGTTATCACGCAGTAAATTGCGGGATATGCCGCAGATTTAAGAGACGCTGGTAGTGTAACACCTGTCCGCACGAATATATACGAGGCGCGAATATTTTCCGCGGCCCTCTTTTGCCGGCGGCGGTGCACTTGGGTGGAAGGCCAAACAGGAAACAGGCCTAATCTCGGAAGCGTTTGTTGATTCCTTTTATCTCGTCCGCCTGCGTGCGTTACTCCTATTTGCCCGCCCTCGTAAATCTTCGCTATCTCAAATACTCGGTGCCCCCTTCGCCATTTTCCGATACGACAAGTTTTAATTCCCACCTTGAACGAAGGGATTTTTCTCGGGGCCGGAAATTTTTTCCGGGCTATTTGTGGTTTTCGGGTTTCGCTGTTTTAAGAAGCTCGCTGCTTCCATTTTGCCCCTCCTCTTCTGCTCCCCGTTTCTCCCTCCGCGGCACTTTCCTTCGCCTCACCCGCATTGCAGCCACCTCCTTTCCGTAACTTTCGCGAATACTTCTCGGCATCCCTCGCGATTGTTTTCCCGCCTCGTGCCGTAACGAAGATGGCCCTCGTGCGTGGACTGGGGATAGTATGCACATGCATGATTTCACTTGCAACGTCGACAACGAAAATGAAAGTGACTTCGTAAGGAGTCGCTGCGTATCCGAGAAGGTTTGAATCCTCGGTGAAAATCATCAATCCCATCAATTCACGACCCACAGTCGGTTTCGTTCGTATGGAAGTTGGATCTGAGGACTTCTTTTATTTAAACTAATATCCTCTTTGCTCCAGGATAAAGTTTATCTCGTAGTGTATCGCCCGCTGAAATGCGAAACGCGCATTCGCATTCCCTGAAATTCAGCAAAGCATTGAGCGAGGAATTGATTAGTGACATTTCGCAAAGGGAAGCGAAAGAAGCCAAGGCTGGTCGACGAAACTTGGGTGATTAATGCCTGTGTGAAATGTACGCAGGAAGTTAGGGAACATAGGAAACCTGTTAAATTAATGGCATTGTCATTAGAGACGGTTTATCCTGACTTTGAATCGTCATCTAAACTTGATCACCTCTCCGGCGATATGTGCATTCATGATAAATCGGGGTCTCTTTCGAATTTAGTAATTGCTGTTATATGCTAACTTACTGCGGAAAGGATGAAACAGCCACTTAATTACCCTTAATCTGGTTAATGCATACTATGAAACATAGTGAGAAAACGACTGTCCTTACTTTGACAAAGAGAAAGTTCCATGGCCATTCTTAGTCGCAACAGTTGACTCTGACGTTCCTATAAGTAATTCCTTACTTGGAAGTCACTGCCATTCATAGAAACAGGATGACCTGGTAGCCATTAAGTTTCGCTTCATGGAGCGATTCGTAACTTGTCTTTATTCTTTAACAAAAAATACGATGATGAATATGTAATAAGAAAGAACATGAATATTATATCGTACCCTAACAGCTAAGAATACGCTTTGTATTGTCTTGTTCTAGCAAGATCGTTCCTTATTGTCTAAAAAGCAGCCAAGTGTCATCTTATTTTGGCAACATTTTTAAATTTATGGACAGACTAGTACGCTTTTGAAATCATGGTAAACGAACCAGCGATCTAAGATTTTGAAGATTGAAAACCAGTAGACCACCGGAGTTGTCAGTTGTCATATCGGTCAGATCTGTTTCACTGTCTTTCTTCTTCTTGGCAATCTTTAACGTCCATAGATTTTAACTTCGGCCGGGAATATATTTAGAAGGATATCGGAATTTCATCACGTAGGATCTTCTAAAATGAGTGCTCCTCTAAAAATTTAGGGAACCTTTAATTATTTCCTGCTAAGATTAAAAAACTCTTACCTCATTGTACAGAATCTTTAGTCAGTCTCTTATAGTATTTTAATTGTTTAATTGTGCTAAATCGATCACACATATCCCCATTTACTTTCAAAATTTAGTACCCTTCCAAACTTCTTAGGTGTGAGCTTAATATAGCGTATCATCCATCACTTACAGCTGCAATTAGTAACTTAGTAAGGTCTTCTAACACTGCCCGCACTGTTACTGTTGTTATCATTAATGGCGAGTCCTCCTTTAAATGTTCTATTTTCGTCAAAAGGGAATATTTTAAACTACTTAGTCATCAGAATGTGCTTCCATTCCATAATTGCCTGAGTCACCATGACATTACGAAAAATACCCGAGCTGAGTGAACTAAGATGACGATGAAGTAAGAACGAAATTATTTTTTTTTGGAATTTAGTTCCACTTTGTAATCTGATCGATTTGCTTTAATACAATGAATTATAGTGCGCGTGTTTGCGGTCCGAACCAATCAGTAATGAGCGCACAAGGACGCCGTGCTGGTTACGTCTATGCTGTAGGGAAGCCGGATAACGGAAAATGAGATTTCGTAATGAGGAAACTAAGGGAGGACGCTCTGGATGAGTCCATACGTCCGACGTTACCCAACCGAAAAATAAACTCATTCTCTTATTTCTATACCACCTAACCTTGCATTTAATTTTCGCCAATCCCGTTCCCCATCTTTTATGGATTGATAATGGCGCCGTCTCAAGCCCAATTGGTTTATTACCCGTTCGGCCTTATCAGTCATCTGCGGAAAGAGGGAAAAAAAGAAATCCGCGGCCTGAATGTATTAATGATTATTTCTTCCCATCGTTAACGCGATTTCCGGAAGGATAGGAATTTCAGTTTCTCGTGCCATCCTGAATGATTAAGGTGGCGTCGAGAGAATGCAACATGTTGCTGTTTTCGGAAGGGTGCCTTGTGTTATATGAAATCCAACTCACGTACCGCCTTAAGATTTAGACAGTCTTAGAAAGAAAGACGGATGGAAATGTGAGGCCACCGGAAGGGACTCCTTAACAAATTATATTTTTTCCCTTTTGAAACGTCTCCTTAAGCCCCGTAAGAATTATTTTTTATCGACGAATGTGCTGAGTTCCCTCAGGGTCACATTTTTTCTCCACAGAATTTATTAGGGAGCTGTTCATTTTTAGATCCATATGCACCATCTCCTTGGACGCGAAAATTTGAGTTATTTTATTCCATAAGTTTAATTCTGTGCGGGATGCTTTATTTATGATATTTTCAGCTTTACAAATTCAAATCAAATCAAAATTTAGTTCGTAGTACTTATTTTAAAAATTTGAAGTATGTTCTCTATTTAACTCTAAGCTTTTTAATTACATTTTGTTCTATCTTCGTTGATAATTCTCCTTGTGATGTAATTCTTTTGTAAGGAGAAATATTTTCACTCATAACAGTATATTCCGAGTCTATTCTCTAAGTCCAAGTTTTTCATTTTACCATTTTCTCTTTTAATTCCGGGTAATCTCATACATCTCTTAATGAATTCAAAGATTATAAAAAAGCAAGGAAGTTATTACGAAAATAAAATAAATGAGAATCCAAAAATGTTTTGATGAGAGTATAATTGTAATAAAACGACATTTGCAGTCAGTACGTTAGTAGATGCAAATATTTCATACTTTATAAATGAAATTCTGAAATTATGCCTTCAGCTTGTTGATTTTTCTGTCTTTAAACCTGAATCCATTCCATGAATATTTTTAAGTCAGATAAAAGTCTTCAATTATCCTCTATTTGAATAACAACCTTGTTTTAACTCATTGATCTTATTGCAAATTCCTGGATATTCTTGTAAATAACACGATAGATTAAATTAAAAATCACTGGGAAAGCAGCATTTTAATGGAAGCTTTTCTTTATTATTTTTCTTATACTATTAAATTTTCAAACACATTCTGCTATCAGTGAGAAGTTGATAGAGTAGGCAGCTAGCTACATTTTAATGTAATAATCTTAATGTAAAGATGTCATTAAAAAAAGAGAACCTTTCCTATTTTATGCATACATTATCATGTGGTCTTTTCATTTAATCAATTTCACTTAATCATTTTCAATCGGATTATTCCAGAATAAAGAAAAGTCAATTAGAATACAGTATCACTGCTATTATTCATATTCTTAAGATTTATTTCAATGGAAATTAGAGAAAAGTATGAATCCTCAGAATATTCATGAAATATACATACTGATCCTGAGCATATTTGTTCTCAAATTTCCTGTTCAATGATACTTTTTTGTTTTCTCCAAATCATATTTTTTTAAGCACTACCCCTCATTCCATGCATTGTGTTTGCCTATTCTTAAAGTGGTGTTTCTAACCTGAATGGTGTAACTTACATACAATGTTTGAGCTCTCCAAAAAGCAGGAGTTTATAAATGGATTATCAATCATAGATCCTTCTGAAGATTCAAGTCATTTGTGCATTAATTTATTACCATGGATGGAACTATTATCTGAATTATTTAGTTACTTGTAATTTAGTTGTGATGTTGATTGTAATTTTATAACCTAGCATATCAAAAACGTTTTAAATGCTTGTCCTCATTCCAGAACCGTATGCAAGAGAGCTTAAAGCTTTTTGACTCTATTTGCAACAACAAGTGGTTCACAGATACATCTATCATCCTATTTCTTAACAAGAAGGACTTGTTCGAGGAGAAGATAAAGAAATCACCTCTCACAATATGCTTCGTTGAGTACACAGGTTAGTGATAATCATCTATCTATATATATATATATATATATATATATATATATATATATATATATATATATGTATACATGTAATGCTCTGGATTTTTCTTTTAGTTAAATCTCAAAATTGTTGGCCAAATTTATTTTTATCATTTCATCATGTCCCAAATATTTGTATTTGATCGGTTTTTTTGAGAAGTTAACAGCATTACTTTGGGGCAAGTAAGACAATATTCTTTTAGTTAGATCATTCTACCTATGCTAAATTTACAGCCACATCCAAAGTGCATATACAGTGGAAATGTTATTTAGAGTTATGAATTGATATTTTCTGGAAGAAATTGTTTCATATTTCATCACTGTCTATAAATATTTAGCTAAAAAACTTGAAGGACTTTCAGGATCCATACCGTGAATATATTTAAAAATTTCAATCTTAATTCTTACTCTAAAGTTATTGAAGCAGCTTTGTAAGTTTCTACTTTCAATCAATGCTCGCTGCTACTTTTTGTAATTGTGAAGCATAATCTTCTGTTACAGGGGCTCAGGAATACGGTGAAGCGGCAGCCTACATACAAGCCCAGTTTGAGGCAAAGAACAAGTCAACTACCAAAGAGATTTACTGCCACATGACCTGTGCTACCGACACCAACAATATCCAGTTTGTGTTTGATGCTGTCACTGATGTTATTATTGCTAACAACCTGCGAGGATGTGGGCTCTACTAAGTAGAGAAAGAGGAGGAGGGTGGAAAGAGAGTGGGAGAAGGGAGTTCTGTATGAGGTGTTATAAAAGGAGAAAACATGGAATGCAAGGGGCGGAGGGGGCCGAGGACCCATTTCGTATTGAATCGAGTCTTGTTGCTTGATATGAGTTCAGTGGGGTGGAAATTTTAAGGGACAAGATGCAGAATCAAGTTAGAAGGTTATTGTCTGCAAAGGTATGTTTTTTTGATGGTGTGAATGGGCACACGATATTCCTGTGACGGGGATATCATGTATGAACTGGAAAGGGGGAGTACGTGCTAAATATTCTTTAAACTCAATGTCAAAGAGAAAACCATGCCAAATTTATCAAAATGGGAAGGTTGTGCTTTTTGATCAGTGTTAAAGTGTATGGCCTTGTATAGGAGTTGCTGAATAGCTGTAAAATGGTTGAACAAGCATTTGGAAGGTATAGGAGGTAGGCTAAAAAAAGAATGAGAAGTCGTCCCGAGCTTGACGAAAGCTTACAAGATAAGAGATGGGAAGAAACTTGAGGCAAACATAACTGAGGAGAGGAGGAATGTTTCCCTATATATGTGTTTTAAAACAAGGTGCGAGAGGTTTATCTTTGCACAAGAGAAATTTTGCGAAGAAGAAATCAAATAATAGCAAAGGTCACCTGGAAATGGAGGAAACAGCAGTGGATAATTGTGTATAAAGAGATAAGATAGAAATGCTTGCAAGATTAGTAACAAGGAGCAGATATAATGTTAATGCAACCCCTTTTGCTGAATTAAAAAATACGCAGCAACCTTGCTGCCATGACTGCCTTCTGCAGAAACTTTTGGCCTGGGATGTAGTAGCTAGGCAACAGTTAGGAGGAGCCTGCTTTGATCATTAGAAAAAAAAAGGTTTGGGTGGCCCACCAACTACGTTGAAGGTTACCAATGAGGCATTGAGGTTGGTTTGTCTTTGCTCAAGTTGTTCGGCTGGACAACTTGTCTGTTCACTTAGTTCATTAAAGCTTCCTTAGTGCCCACCTCATCAATAACATACAAAAACCAGGAGTGTTCAAATGTTTGTATGAAGCAGCTAAATGAAGTTACAAAATGTTTAGTGGCCCTTAATGTTTCCTCATCATAATTAAGGTTTAAAAATAAATCCACTAAAAATTTATTTTGATTTCCATCATATCAAAATGAGTGGTGTTTGTAGAAACTGGATCATCAATTATGCTTACAGATTATTCAAATCCAGGTGTTTAAATTTCATAGTTCTCCTGCATTATCAGTCAGTAGAGATTATCGTGTGGAAGGATGGAACTGCCTGTTTTGTAATAATATATTGATGATTTGGGAATACGTCATCCAAGAAGAATGCCTCAAAATAAGCAAAAACCTGCTAAGTCTACCTCCTCTTGACAGTTAAAAGAAGAATGAGTGAGTTTTTGGTTGAAGAAGCAACTCTAAGAAATTGATTAATTAGGTTTTGAATGTAAAAGGGGGAGGGGGCAGCAAGTAGGTTCTCCCTTAATTAAAATTTCAATAGCATAACAGCAACCAGAGCGGCCCCTCCGCTATCGCTATAAAGCCTTAATTTCTCCTACTTCTATCTGCCCTCCCCAGTACTTGTTCCTTAACATCTTCCCATTTGTTAAAGGTATTAGTTGGGTGTTTCCCATCAGAGAATGTAATTCTGGAGTACTATTGGAATGAAACATTGGCTGCAGGAATGCAAAATAGTATGGAGAATTATCACTCTATCTCACTCTTCATTGTCATGTTTACCAAAGAAGTTTTAGAGCTGTGGACCAAAAATGAGGAAAGGTAAAAATATTGTTCAGTAGAAAGTCTACAATATTTATTTTTATTGACTCTAGAAGATTGTAGGAGGACGCATACTTGTCGCTGGCGATTCACAGTTCGCGCTCTTCCAGCCTAACCTCCTTTTATACCTGTTTTTTTTCCCCCTTTTCGCGGCCATAGTATTCCATTAATTGCATTCTCTTTTTAATAATACATGCAGCTCCAAATTTGAATGGGACCTGAGTTGGCACACAGCTAAATAGGGATTTTGTGTAGGATTACTTAAGATTATGTATATTATCAGTTTAATTTCATCAATAGCTACATCTTTCCTTTCCTATTTAACCTTCTATACCGATAGCTTGCACCACTTTAAATGTTGTAAATTGATTGTGGATGAGTTTAGCTTAATTTAAAGTAAGGATGCCCAGAAGAACTAACTGCCATTTTCACATGCCGGAGGATTGTCAAACTATTTTGAAGGCATTGAAGCCTGACACTGACATTGGCCATTATAAATCAATGATTGAAGCCAAACCTATCAAGGCTGTGAATATTTGTTAAGCCAAAGCAAGAATTGGTATTAGTTGCATTGAGAAGCTGTTAAAATTGATAACATTATGATTTATTGTGAATATGCTCAAAAAATACATTTTAAGAATAGCTATGAACTTGATGGAAATTTAATTCAAATCTTTTTGGAAATATTTGATTTGCTCGTGAATTTATTTGAAACTGTGTAAGTAAGAAGAAATTAGTATTCATTGGAGTGGAGCCTCATACAACATGGAGTAAATAACATTTACATATCAGTATTTTTAATTACCAGAATAGTTCATTCATTCGCTTATTACATAATCTTCACCATCTTGCTGGTTGAGCAACCAATTTGATGGAATAGTGTTAAATATTACACATAAATTTTGGATTTTTCATGTTTGAAAATGTAACTGAAAGCTTAATTGTTTGTATTTGTTACTATCTTAAGTCAGTTGAGCAATACCTTTTCACTGCTTAAGCTTACAAATCACATGTTCATAGCTGACTTCTTATCAAGAGCAGAACACCAGTTTTGAAAATAAGGCATGCATGGAAGCATGAATATAATCACTTGTTAGAGATATTTATCAAAAGAAACTAAAGAACAATCATATGTTTTCCAAACATAATCATACCCTACATTTTTCATAGAAAACTTTCATTGAAGGCAAGTTACCATAAACTGCAAAATTCCTTATATCCTGTTACTTTAGATTTTATGTGACAGGTACAGCTTTCGATAAAAGGTGTGAATCATAGTGTCAAAGGCTTTTATTGACACAATTAGAATAACTAAGTCACTTGTGAGTCTAGTCATGTGACAGGATGTCATTCTCTGTTCCTTGCAAAAATTATTTCAATTGACTCCTGCCCCCCCCCTCCCTCATCTTCAAATTCCTTTTTTATGTTACCCATGTACTATTGGAAGAATGTGAGGAGAGGATGTGAAACAGTGAAAGAAGAGTAATGCTGTCTAATTTATTTGTTACTATAGCTTATTTATATATTCATATGAATGTATTTTCATTCCTTCTGGTTTATAGTGATTTCTTTTCATCTGTGTTCTCGGAAGCTACCAAAGTGAGTCCCAAGCATGTTCACCTGAATAGAGTGTGATAGGGTAAAGAGGCAGGACAGTTGGATGAATAATTGTAGTCCAAAGTGGACGTAACTATTGTAAAGAGAGTTTTTTTCGTGATACAGAAAGTGTGAGCAGCAGAGTGTGAGTTAAGTGAAAAAATTACTTGTAACTTTTTAATGTGTTTATAAAAAGGCAAAGTCGCTCATTCTATCCTTTGAAAAGAAATGTCCTAATGCATTTTTTACCCCTGTAACTCTTCCTGATAGCTCTAAATTAATCCTCAGTCAGCTCTTTCTTTACCCACAGTCTATAATTTGTGTGTGAGAAAAATAGTTAGGCTACAAAGTTATGGATTGCCCAGTTGTGAGTCCCAATTCTTCCCCTCCCTTTGCACTCCTTCTTCCTGCGTTCAAGGAGCATCACATCTCATTTTTTGTCAATGTTATTGTCCAGTATTTTTTTCTTTTAGAGGGCATTAAGAAAGAATCAACTAAGTGGAAACTAAATAGTGTATAATTCATTTACAATTTTGCTAAATGGAGAAAACAAACAGCTTTTATCCCATCTTACCCTAATCCAACCCAATTAAAAACCCTTGCATTTCCTATATGCCATTCATGAAAAAGTGAATCCACTTTCCTGGTGTGTCAGTTTTTTCTTTTTAAAAAAATAAGAAATAGTATGTATTTTACATATGTACACTCATAAAAACAGTATTGTTGCTTAGTTGTGAAAAGTAATAATATTAATATTAATTAAATGATACAAATTATTATATATATAAATATAATAATAAAATTAAAACAGAGAACCAACTACTATATTAATGTTCTTCAGGCAAAGAATTAAATTTGATTGTGGACAATGATGTGCAAGAATTTGTGCAAAGAATGAGTGTGGACTTACTCCTCACCTGCTGTTTTCTACTGATGCTTTGGGAGAATAAATAATAGGGGAAAGAATTAGGGGAGACGTAACATGAAAGGTGAGATCATTGAGGGAGAGGTGTATGGTGCAATTTTAGTTTTGATGTTCAGAAGTGATGAATCATAGCAACTTTGGTATACCTTATAATGTGACTCATCTTTGGATTATCTCATCAGTAAAAAAGAAAACATGGAGTGGCCGAAGATGTGTGTTGGCAAAAACAGGTGGATTGAAGCAATAGGAGCTAAGAATCAACTTAAGTTCCGTAGGGAAACGAGGCAAGAGGAAACTTTAAAAAAATCTGAAAGAAAATTGTATATGTTCACCCCTGTTTGTCAATGGATATTCAGTAGAACTGTCAAAATGTAGATTTGCCATTATTATAAATATATATTTTTTAATTTTTCTTTCTAGCCCCACCCCTCCCTCTTACCATCCTCCCTCATTGTTTCCAACAGCCTCCTCTAAGCTCCCCCAGAGTACTTGTGCACTGCCTTCTATTTATGCTGGCCAATGAGCAGATTCAGTGTCAGTGGATCGCCATTGAGAAAGGACTCCTTAATTCCTAGTTGAATCCAAGAAGAGGAAATGTACAGGAGAGAAAGTTATCTAGGGGGAGGGGAGAAAGGATTGATGGTAGGGGGAGAAATGCATAAGGAGGGGGCTAACAATGTAGTAAAAATGGCATACTGTTTATGGCTATCCTCTGGCCTGGTGGGACCATCTCTACACATCAGAGCAGTTTTTGGGAACATGTAAGATTGTGAAAGGAAAAAACAAGAGGAAACATGTATCCTCTGAAAAAAATTTTAAGTGGAACATATTCAACTCAAGTAATCCACCCACTAAGTGAGTCTTGTTTCTGTACTTTTCTTTCTTCATGTTTATTATTGCCATCTCCTTATTTGTTCCTTTAACAATGCTGTTTGTCTCCTAACCTTAACTGAATGCAAAGCATGTATAAGTTGTGGCCACTTCTTTGGTCCGTATAATATATATACAACATGTAAGAAAGAGCTAAAAAGTTTGTTGAAAATTGTATTTAATGTGTTTTGTAGGCATGCAGAACTTTTACTATGATGCCTTCTGATGGTGTGAACCTGATAAAATTCTAACTGGTATTTGTAAAATGAAGATCATTTCTCCAAGAGCCTTTTTATTTCTCTGCAGACTGATCTCACCACCAATTTCATCCACAGATCGAGTTTAAGTGAGGTTAATTCACCCTAGCAGTGTAACAAGAACAAAAATATTCGCAATCTCAAAAGTGTATTTTTTTCATTACATGTGGCTATGTGTGAAGCAAACGTAAAAGAGATGCTGGTCGTAGAGTTTTTACAGCATGTTTGTATTATCATGGGGAGAGGGAGATTTAAATTGTGAGGCATGACTCATCAGTGGTGTTCATCAAATAGTTGTACTTGGTTTGTTGATGATAATAATAAGAAACCAGGTTTATTGTTTGTTTTGGTAATGCTTCTAATCTATATAACATTATATATGAAAAACAAGAAATGAGAAGCAAATCAGCCGAAGTGGCTGCAACAAATTATATGAGAGATCATAACTGTCTCTGGGAATTTTTGTTTACTGGACATTCATATTAGTGTGTAGTGAGAAGAAAAACAAATTTTCACGATTCTAAAGCCCCCTCAAATTGGCAAAGAACTGTAGATATTATCGAAGGAGTGATTTATTTGATATATTGTGAATGAAGGTGAAGATGGTGATTGGACAATGACCTGGTTTTGAAGTGAAGGAATATATCAATCACAACTTGTGTCTGTAGACTTAGTAATTCTCTCTGTTTCTCTGTCTCTTCTAAAAACAATGGCATGGTGTCAGCTGCTCATTTTTGTACAGTGTCCATACCATAGAAATGTGAATTAGCTATTCATTCTATGGCCAACTACTCCTCTCCCTCACTTTCCATTAGTGAATACCTTGATAGTAGTTCTATCCCTGTATGTTAAGATTTTTAAAATTGTGTTTGCTGGTTGCATATTAATCTGTTTATATAGACAGCTTAATTACTACTTTTTTCTCTTACACAAAAATACACAAACATACACACTTTAATGTTAAAGGAAGACCATTTGACAGTTAATGCCATTTTTATTGAGAGTACCAAGATATTGCCAAATAAATGTAAATTTCATTTCAATCAATGCTTGTTGTTCATTATTTCCATTGAATTGGTATGAAACCAGTGTCAGTGACAAACTCTTATGCAGCAATTCCTGTTCTGAGAATGTTAAAGAGGCTGAACTGCTGAGTTTAGTGGACTGATTAGCATTTTATGGGCCGAATCTCAGTTACTAAGCCTGTAGATTGGGCTGTAAATTGTTAGCAATGCATCCAATGATGGTTGTCAATAAGGTGAATTTGGAGTCAGAATATATGTATCTCATCTTCAATTAAAGAGTGCTTGCAGGGTTCCATATCAAAAAGTTTTGCCCTAATTGTCTGGAAATGTATTGTTGTTGTGCAAATCATCTAATCCTTTCCTCTTGCTTGCATATCAATGCATCTTTCATTTTACAAAGTACATTAAAATCACAATATTCAGTATTTTATCATCTCATAGTGATTTAACAACTGGATCAGAATATTTCATTCATGGAGATGCCAATATGGTCCATTCTTGGCCAGATGTGATAAGGATAAGTTGGTGAATGATTATCCTTGTTACAGGCTTATGTACGAAGGAAAATATTGTCATAGGCAGTCATTTATGATTGATTTTTCAGATACTGAGATATATTGAATTTTAAGATTTAAGGAAGTGTAACATTATTGAAGTTTGAGAAAGATTTCCTTTCCAATAAAAATGTAAACTTTTTTTGGTATTTTTACTTAAATCTTTTTACTTTAAGTTCCATTTATGACATTGTATGCATCATCAGTGAGAATACATTGCACTTTTCTGCTGATGTGAAAATTACTTCTACTGTAAAAGGATGAATTTAATGCAAGAAAGACTATTTTAAGGTGAAGAGGAGATAAAATTATGTGATGTACATATGAAAGTAGTGGAAATAACCTTATTGCTTTAAAAAGTAATGATATGGCTCAAAAAAGGACAAATACCTGAAAATGGAGAGGATTGTGCTACCCATGTTGTACAGTTGTGAAAGTTTTCCCTGCATGTAGATAGTCTTTAGGAGGTGGAATAAAATGCGTGTGAATTTTTTAGGAGAATGCTTGGGAAACAAAGATGGCAAATGAATTTATATTTAATGAAAGAAATAAGGCAGTTTTAAAGAATGTCTTGAGATGGTTTAGATGAATTTTGAATGTCTAAATCAAGTCATTCTTAGACATTGTCTCCAATTTCTAGCCAAAATGTCAAAGAGCTTTCAGCAACATAATAAATCTATGCTATCTTGAAATTTGTAGGCCATTAATTAAAAATGTTTATGTCTTTCATCTGACTGATGAAATTCATGCCAGAGTATAATTATCTTTGTAAAAAAACACTGATAAATGTAAAATATTTGCAGCTTTTCCGTAACTTAAGAAATTATGAATAATTAGAAAAGTATAAATTTATGATGTAAACTAAGAATTGTCAGTTAATTTTGTGACAATAAAAGAAGAATATAATCAGAGTAAAAATAATGTGGAAATCTTCTAATTTTTTCGTATTATTAAATTATAATCGTTAATGTTGTAGCTGGATCAAAATTTATATGATGGGGTTTTCAATGGGCTTACATTAAATATTAGAAGGTGGATTTGAATATAAAATAATTTATTAGACTTCTGTATCAAACTATATATCTTGCTTAACAAGTGCTTTGTAAATTTTACACTTCTTATGCTTTTATTGCAAATGGTTCATCTTGATTTCTAATGCTGAAAAACTTCCAAGATGTTAGCTATTGAATTAAGAAACATTCAGATTGATATAATATGGAAGCTGATCCTCTCTTAACATTTCTGTAAGCAAACAGAACTTCAGTTTTGAAATATTAACTGAAAGCAATACTCTACATAATAAAAAATTAACAATATTAATTGCAGTGGCAGTTGATAATATTTGTTTTAGTCTAATTTCAAATAGAATTAGACATATGAACTTAAAATGTTCATTACCTTAATTTCATCATCCCCTGTAAGTGGGCAAATAACTTACATATCTCAGCAACTTGTTTGATGACTTCTGGGTTCAATGTGTAATTAAACAAAGGATGCTTAAATTATGATAGAAACTCCTAAATCATGGAAGAGAATAATAGTCTAAAAACTATTTTCATATTTAGCCTGAAAATTTGCAAACTAATTACATAACTAACGGAGTTCATTATGAATATGTTTATCCTAAATTTTAATTTCATTTTTCTATTTCTTCAGTGATCTAACTTTAAATCTAACCTTCTTTTTATCAAAATTTATTTTAAAAATTTTGTTTGCCATAAAGGAGCATTAAAAGTGTCTCTAACTTTAAATAACTTAAAATAATGGCTCATGCTGTAAATTGCCTAACTGAGGATAATTCTATCACTAACTAGAAGATTCATCAAAAGTTTTCATCAACATTGTTTAATGTTTGAGAAGACGCTATTTCATCCAGTCCATAAAAGATTTCCATCTACCTTCATAAATGGTACTTTATTGTATAAACCAACTGCTCATAAGCCTTGAATTAATTCTTCCGTGCTATGCAGATTTAGAGTGAATTAAAGCACTCAATATTTACAGTTACTAATTATTAAATTCTTATACTTGTCCAAGACCTGAAAGCACTCTGATAAGTTAAGTCAAAATTCTGAAATTATGTGCAAATATGCATGTACTAAAATAACTTTTCATTACCTTGTGGTCAAATCTGGTGAAGACATAAATCCTTTTAAATCTTAAAAATAATTAAAAATGTATCTCTTCTTAACAGCGAATGAAAATTTCAAAAATTATAGTTAAGTATTTTACATATTAAGTCCATCTTGTATGTATGTAGTAAATACAAACAAGACATTTAATATTTTTAATAATCACTTTCTGCCAAAATAAATAACCAGAGTATGAAAACAGGATTAGATTAACGTGGTAAGCAAGGATAGCAAAGAAATCTTCTTTAAAAAAATTCAAAATAAACAATTCCCAAGGAAATAATTCCTGGGTGCACCCCCTTATGTGCAAAGTTACCTTACCCCTTTTCTTTGCAAAATAAACGATACATTGAACAAGTATTAATGTGCTTATCTTTCTTGTAGTGAAAAAAAAATGAACTGGTTAACTCTTCAGCAAGATTGATTTATCATTGGATGAACAGTCAGTGAGGGCTACAAACACTCAGGAACTATTTTTCGCTACACAAGGAATAAAATAAACTAAGTAAAAAATTGCAATGTAAATCTAGAGAAAGAATAGAAAAAATTTTGCCTTACTCAAGTTGAAAAAGTAATGTATCTTAACAAACTAAGTATATTATGGATTAAAATAGTAAGGAGCACCTGAATTGCAATTCTCATTTGGAAGTATGAAGCCAAGATTCTGAATATTATATTAAGATTTTAATCCTTTTATCCCATTCATATCTTGGGCTCGATTACTAAAACCTAAGATAATTGCTTGATTGCAATGATTTACTACATGAATATTTTTCATCTAAATGCTAATTTATATAATATCTTCAGAAATCTTGAGAAAATCTGAAATGAAGAACGTGACAGGGACTCGAACCTAGATCTTCCAGTTTCTGGGCTGAACAATGTTATGATGGCTTTGGTTTATCTTTATTGAGAAATTTCCTTCGAAGGAAATAAAAGCTTTTCTTGCAATTCCTCTTGAATACATTAATTAGAAAAGAGGTAAATTTTTTACCAAAGAGGTAAATTTCTATTTAAACAGACCTCTTCTAGAAATTTACCTTGAAGGTAAAAGGTGAAAATAGTGAAATTTGACCTATGTTTGATTAGGCAGCAGGAACGTGACCGCTGCTGACATCTTTTGGCGAAGGATTTAAATTCGAAAAAAGAAGAGCATCAAATAACAAGTTATTCAGGAAGTGTTGGTAACATTAGTAGCATTGGTAAGCAGTCGTCGGATAGTCATTTTGATTTCATCTCAAAAATTTATAGGCTCCTAAGCAGTAAATGATTTTATCGTCTTAGTAAAAGATTGTGAGCTGAATATTATTTGGCAATTGAAATCGATAGTAGTAAATCATGGGATGTGACGGTGGAACTATACCTAGAAGAGATGAGCTCGTCAGAACTCAGAAGAAACCAGAACAGGTAATAAATGACGATAACAAATTCAATGCACTATTATGAAACAAGAATATTTTACTCACTCAAAGTATATTTTCAGAAAGACAAAGCTGCAGAACTGGCTTTTCGATGGAATTGTTGCACCATTTCACAGAATCCATTACAAAGACCTATTGTCGCTTGTGGTCTTGGCAGGCTGTATAGTAAAATGTCAATTCTTGAGGCTTTGTTAGACAAAAAAAATTTCCCCGATGTTGCTAGCCACGTTAAAAGCATAAAGGTAAGAATAAGTCTGTTTACTTGACCGAATTCTGGTCTATTGAGATCAAACAGGAGACTTTACTACAAGAGTAATTAATTGAATAAAGTCTTTTTTTTCTTTATAGGATGTTAAAGATCTTAACTTGACTCCTAATCCAGCTTACAAGGAAGGCTCTGTTGAAAAGGGCGATGGTGTCAGTGATCGAGGTTCTGCACCATTTATTTGCCCAGTCATTGGACTTGAAATGAACGGACGTTTTGGTTTCATCTTTCTTTGGAGCTGCGGCTGCGTTTTTTCAGAGAGGGCTCTTAAAGAAGTCAAAACTTCCACTTGTCACAAGGTAATTTAGTGCGTACCATTCGAGGCAGCTTTCCTAATTAAATTCTGTAATTGTTTGGATTTAATCATCTGCCTCATGGCATATCTGTTCACGAGTTTCAATTTTTAAAACTTAAGTAATCTATTGGTATATGTACTGCGTTTTACTTTTACATAGCATATATATTCCTGGATGGTTGCACTTCAGAAATTGCTGCTTATATTTATTGTATTACTTTTACATTTAAAGCTATGGAATACATCTATTCTTAGATAAAGCGAGTTTTTAATTAAACTCTTGTTGATTGTCTCATAACAATGACTTCGAACCTTTAAAAATATTAGCCATCACATGTAAAATCACTCATTTTACCTTAATGTCAAAATATGAAACAATTACCCTTTAACATATGTTTGAAAATCATTTCTTTTGCATTATAGTCAAAATATTAAACAATTATCCTTTAACGCATGTTAGTGCCAGAAGCCATTCACAGAGGAAGATGTTGTGGTTTTAAATCCTTCTGGTGATGAGTTAGACAGAGCTGTAGTGAGGATGGAAGCACGCAGAGCTAGGGATAAGGCAGCCAAAGGAAAGAAAAGGAAGAATGGCTCAACCCCAGTAGAGGTGAGTTTATGCCCTAAATAATATATGTACGATACTATTTATTAAAATTAAAGGGTTATGTTTCATCCTTCACCTCAAAGATTACTAGAATTTTAACATTTCAATTTTATTGACTATATTTTCTGTTCAATTTGAATGGTAAGGTAAGGTCTTCTAAGAACAGCCAAGAGCCAACGTCAAGGGATTAAAATGGATATTTATGAAACATTTTAATCCCTCAACATTGGCTCATAGATGTTTACACCTTGGTGTGTTTACTCATATATGCATACTCGAGTCGACTGGTGGTTACTTTTATATTTTGACCCTAACCCCCTTGTTATACTTTTGATGTAACATTTGACCCACGGTGCTCCGTCGTTTCTATTGCCTTCAACCTGTCATCTATGGTTCTGGTTGCAACCTATGGCTAGGAGTAACTCAAAGCTTGTTCTAACGTTGAAATATTATGTTAGAAGTGCCCATACTTAGGTAAAAGAGTTTTATATAAGTTTTTTGGCAGGAGAGGGAGATATATATATCAGATAAAATTTGAATTATTTAATTTCTCTGGCAACGACCATAAACAATAATACTTTAAGGCTAAAAATGAGAAAATGTCAATTAATTTGCCCAGAAGTATTTCATGGTCAAGCTGAAGTTGTTCAAAATATTTTATGCCAGGGAAAAAAGGAAAAACTCATTCCACAAAAATATATTTCTCTACTGCAACATGTTTCTACTCACAGAGTTATCATCAGGCAAAGATCACAAAACATTACAAGAATATATACCAAAGGGCATCACCGAATCAACCAATGGGAATAAGGAAGGGAAGTTTACGGAGAGTTATTGCCTCCCCTCCCTCCTCCTCCCTCTATTGGTTTGTCTAAGAATAAGAAATATTTTCAGCACCATGGAAATACAAGACTATGCTTCAACTCAAGTTCAGCATTCTGTATAAGTATTTCCATTTACATTGAACTAAGGGAGATTTGCTTGCAGGATTTATTCTATTTTCTCTGAAAAGTTTTATACATTTATAACTTACTTTTATAACTGCTGTTTGTTTTCATCGTCATATTGTTAAAAGTGCTTTGACAGCTTAGGTCATATTGCACATTGGCTCCCACATCTTTCACTGAAGCCAAAAGTGCCGCCCACCTAGCTATCCAGGAGCCGTAATAACCGATGTTATTATTTGAAAAGTTTGTTTGTCCAAACTCAAGACCGTTCATTTGTAAATTTGGTGTTAGGAGTTAAGATTTTGTAACAAAACTAACAGAAAGTGTACTCTATATCTACCTAAAACTAAAATGAATTCATTTTTTTAATTATATCAATTTTAATTATTATTTATATTTCGTTCATGAAATATAATCAAAATATGGAATTTACTTGCATATATACTTTGTAATCCTTGTGGTGAATCCTTTATAATATTCTTATGAACAGATTGGGCTGCTTTTGGAAACCAGTGACTTAGATTGCTAAAATTTGCAGTTAGGGTACTCAGAGAAATAATACGCAATTTAAAGTCAACTTCACGCTGTAAATTCAAAGTAATGAGTGTATCCTAAGTTAGAATAGGTGGTAGCCTGTACCAAAAACTCTCAAAATTTAGTAAATGTAATTATCATAATATTTCATATTTTATAGAACACTTAATGTAAGTTATCATCTGAAATATTTTCCTGAAACTTTGTTAATTGTTATCTCCTTTAACTTATGATCCTTCTTGATCACCTACCATTGTATTATTTAGTTTTTAAGGATTTGTCCATTACGATTAACTCATTTAAAATATGATAAAGACTTCATGGCTTTCCAACTGGGTTGTTTTTATGAAGAAAGTTAACATTTCAACTCCCAAGTCATTGTCAGGAATAAGAAAGAATTGAAATTGGGCTGAAATTCACTCAATAAACCTAGATTTAGGTGCCCTGTCTCTTCTTAATGAAGATGATTCCAGAAATAGGGATTAATACACCAGATTTAGTTGAAAAAAACAACCCTGTTAGAAACCCATGAAGCTTTCATGATGAGGTGCAGATTATAATCTGCATCTTCTCTGGACACAGTTTTTTCCTCTTGTCTTCAAGTCTTTGTTTCGTAATCATCATAATCCTACTATAATAAAATAATTAGCAGACCACATCTTGATGGCAGTTCGCTGATGCCTTTTATTATATTAATAAAATGTTTGTTGTCATTTTTTAAATTGCTTTGGCAGCTTAGGTCAATAATAATGATTATTTCTCACTGCTTTCACCAAAGCGAAGTGCATTGCCCTCTTGGCTAACTGGAAGCCTCATTAGTAAATTTAGTTCATCTTTTTTATTTTAATTGCTTTATTATTTTGTAGTGGCCAAGTGTTTGGTTGGCAACTTCTTTACCTTATTGGTTTAATTTTCTGGGGTGAAAACTGGTGGTACTTCATAGTTAAAATAGTTAAAGATGATAATTAATTTTTCACAAAAAGGTTTTCTTTTCACAAATAGGTTTTGGTGTATTCATATCATCATAAGGTGGCCGAGGGCAATGCAAGAGCATTTATATCAAAAAAGAGGGATAGGGTTAGAGGGGGAAGTCTTAGGGTGCAAGGAAGAGCTGCGTTTAAATATCCTCGTGAAAATGAAATCTTTTGTGGAATATGAATTATCATCTTCATCCATTTTAACCGTGAAGTTGAAATCCTCAAGATTTCACTTCAGAAAATTAAATTTATTAAGTAAAGAAGTTTGTCAAAGGTTTGCTGTTTATATAACAATATTTGGCATAGTAAACAGGTTCAGAAGAGAATGGACATTCACCAAAATGTGTCTTCAGATTGTCTTGTCCTGTATGTGTAGTTTTGTTAAATTAAAGCGAAGAATTTTAGTGAGATGCATTCTAATTTGGTTCACTCAATGATCCTTCTGTATAGAAAGTAATTTTTTAGCTTTTGCTTGTTGGAAATCAAGTAGGTGGTCCCTTCTATTGCAGATTACATACTTTTGTATGTTCTCATAAGTAGTTGATTATACTGACCAATTTACCTCATTTTCATTTCTTGTAATTTACAGTTCAGTAAAGAAAATGTGTATTTCTGCATCAAGACTTTGATGGAACCAGGTCTTAGCTTTCTTTTTATGTGGATTTTTCACCCATTCTGGATTAAAATCTTTTAGCTGAATGGTGCAGTAAAACCTGCTTAAGCCCAGAAAGATTAATAATATTACTGCTTATACACAAGGTTTTTTTTGCAGGGAAGGCCCTCTGTAAAGCACAATCTGTATAAAATGTACAGAAATCTATAATCTTTCAATCTCACATATGCATAACTAATTTCTGAATCGGTGAAATCCTGAAATCAATTTTCTTGCTCTAAAAAATATTTACCATTGGCTTCTCTTTTCATTTTTCCAGTTCAATTACCATCTTGAAGAAATAAAAAACAGTTGATCCTAAAATAAAGAATACTAAAAAAGTTTCTTGATATAGAGGACTTTAATTTGATAGTTTACTGTTAATGTCTTCATATCACCTTTGGTGTTCCCACTGTACTCTAAGAACTCGTGCTTTCATATAATTGTAATTTTCTTATTGTATCTTATACTCCTAACAAAGGGTAAGATTGTCTTCCTTGCACCAGTTCTCTGGTCATTCCTAACTTCACAAAATCTTTAGTAAAGTGTTATCCTCGTGAAGATATCGTTAGGTGAATAGGTACAACCTATTCACTCCTGAAGAAGAAAGCATTCCTTTCTAAATGTGCATTGAGTGTTATTTAAGTGGGGTGTCCTCCTTTTTTCTCCAAACACCAATGAATGTCACCAGGAATGCCGACAAATACGGCTGTTGGAGATTTGTAAGCTCTAACATAAAGAAAGCTGGTTTCCCACTCACTAGTAATCGGCACCAATACGATGTTTCAATATTATGAGCTGAGGCTCTCTTTGAAGAAACTAAATAGTTTAAAAATCCTAAGGAAAAACAGACCTTTCAGATTCAAGTCCGTTTTTCCTTGGGATATTTCCTGGGTGCACACCCTTATGTGCAAAGAACCTTTAACCCTTTTCTTGTAAATAGTTAAAATTTGACATCTGCAGCTACTTTAGCAGCTTACAGCTACTTTACAGCATAAGCAGCTCACTTTTCTTTAGCTGCTTGCTTTTAATTCTGGGTGTTTTAATTCAGCGTTTGAAGGTGTCTTCCCTATTTTATCTCTATTATTCCACTAACTGAACTTTTTTCAAGTGAAACTGAGGCATTATTGCCAATCTGGGCTATATAAATATATGTACTTTGTGTTAACCTGGGTAAGCTGGAAAATTTACTTGGTCCCTTGTGTTTCTGCCTTAGACAGATTTTATTGTATAATTATTTAAATTCAATCGAAGAAGCCTTAACTTGGTGGAACTCCGTAATTTCATATTAAATAAAATTTAAAATATTTTGAAATTTTATTTAATATGATCCTGTATAATTATTTGTTTTCCCAATTATATTATAATGATTATGTATTGCATAGGTAAACAGTGTTGGTCAATGGTAGCATTTACTTTTTAAAGATCTCCTATGATTACAGGGAACCAAAGTTCCTTTAAATGAATACCATATTCTGGTTTTGGTTGTGTCTTCATAATAAGAAAGAAATTGCATAAATATGTTGTGACATTTCTTCATATGTAATAATTATTATTCATGTACTTATTTGCATTATTATCAGTCAGTTTTATCTGCCTGTGGGGCATCAGTGATTTCTAGCGTCAATTGAATGAGTATTGCAGAAGTGGTAAATATCCTTGTGATAATAGATCCACAAGCCTATTGACCTCAACCACGATTTTGTACTATTCTAATGCCATTGTTAACATTACTGCCATGCTGCACTTCTTCAAAAATCATAAATAGCATAGTTCTATGTCAATCCTCTCATAATGTATCACATTAAAATTATCCAGTGATGCTAGTTGTGTTTATTTCCATGAGGTATTTATTATCTGCTCATGTGTTCATAGTCTGAACATAAAAAAAACTTAAGTTGATGTAAGCAATGTGTTTGGCTTTGATGAAAGCAGTCCTGGGTTCAATTCCTGGTGGAAGCCCATATGTTCCTGATAAGGGTTGGCGACAGAAAGGGAATCCGGTTGTAAAAATCATCATCGAATCACACTTCATCACCAATCTTCAAAAATCATTTTCAGTCAAACACATATGAGTGATGGGAATTAAGCTAAGTAAGACAGAGAGAGAGATTAGGCTAGAAAGAGCAATATTTTGGTTAGCTTCCATCATAGTCAAACAATTGATAGCACACTATTATTATCTAATGTTTCTTATTACTAAATTCACTGTAAAAATTTGGTGATCCTTGGCAGTCTATTACTTAATAATGGCCGGAATGCAAGTCTGGCATCCTTGGAAAACTGAGGAAATTTAATGAGCTTACAATTAGTCATTCATCTAGATTTAAAGTAAATTACTTGAACATTTTACCAAGGATTTTCATTCACGAGGAATACGTACAAGGAACGGTGCTTAAGGCTCTAAGAGGGAAATTGCTTGGGGGACTTTTGGTCTTGCATTACTAAGGATGATCTTATAGGTCTACTGAGAAAAATGTTGAAAGCACAAGTGTGAGTAATTTGTAATACAATATAATTTGGACAAATTTTACGTTTTATTTAAAGGATTCCTTCAGAAATTAGTTTCAATTTATCTGTTAGTTAATTTAAGACATACTTTGACATTAAGCTTGTTCAGTAATTACTTTTCCTAATCTGTTGACTACCTATTAGCAGCAGAAAATCCTGATTTTAGAGTTAGTTGAGTTTGTTAGATTTTGATTTAATTGGGTGCATTTGGTAAAGTGGCTGTACAAATCAACTTATACTCATATTTTACCCTTTTGGTTATATATATTTGTTTATTATGATTTCACGTGGATTTAGCATTATAGGTTTAGTTGCAAAAGGCAAGATTAAAATTTAATCATGATATTGTAATATGACTCAAAATGTAGTACTTCATCTGGTAATTCTTTCCTACTATGTAAATTTATTCACTCAAAGTTTTATTTGAAAGTTTTGATCAATATATTTATTTCTTACGTTCGTAACAGGAATCAGTTGAAGCTGGACCTAGTAAACTGATAAAGGAAATTAAAAAGGAGCCAGAAGAGAGCACCAGTAGTGATTCTAATGAAAGTACCAAACAGTTAGAGATTCCTGTACCTGTGCCTTTAAAAGTAGAGACCAAAGTTCCTGCTGGGCCTTCCAAGCTGATTGGAAGCAAACTTGCAACATCTAAAGGTAAAATTCTACATTCTTATTTTGAAGAACACAACGCTGCATGTATTATGTAATATTTGGTTAAATGACAGTAAGCTAACAACTCGGATATTAATATTAATTTTTTAATTGTATGTGAGCTAACATTCACAATGGAAATCTTCTGGGCTAAAAGATGAATATATGGAATCTCTTAATCTATTAGTAGTTGATAATTTTTTCATGAGTGTTTCTGGATGGATGACTCTTTATTCTTCCTCATTTAGTTATGAATTGTGTTTCATTGTTCTCCTGATAGAAATAGGAGGAGGGATTTCAATGCAGGTTTTAATTTTCTGCAGATATTTTAATGTATGACCAGTTTAACTAGTATATTTGCATCTTTAGGCTTAGAATAAGCACAATAAAGAATACATAGGAAATGATTACTTCTTCTGTACCTGAAGATACAAGTCTGATTCTGAAATCAGTCGCATATTAAAATCCATTAAAAATTATTATGTTGTTTTTATTTGATGGTGTATTTACTCTAAATTACACCATCAAACATTGATTTCATTCATTGTTTATGGTATGCAGATATTACCCTCAATTTGATATCTGTTCTAGATCCCCGATTTTTGTATTTTTCAGTTCATTGGCATTGTAAATCTCTTTAATTCAGCAGACTCTTTTCTTATGTTTACCATTTCTTGTAATTTTGTTCTTAGCTATCATCCTTCTATCTGCTTCGAGGATAATCAGGGTTCACTCATCATTTTTTCCTTGAACCATCCATTTATTTTCCTAACATTTTTAATTAGCCAGGTCTATATGCAAGTACTCTTCTCAGTTCTAGGTGTTGAACATTAAATATCCTTGTTACTGCAAATACCATACCAAGGTTTTTACATTCTTCTGCTTAATAGTTTTCTTAAGTCTCTCATAATAGTATCCTATGACCATACAAAGTTACCTCTTGATATTGCGCTCTTTATTGAAATCCTATTTTGTTTACCTTTCCTCCTCTTGTAAAAAGAACACTTCCAAAATTTAGGAAAGTCTCTGTCTCTTTGTTAGAAATGATTTTTTGTGTCTATTTCCTTCAGTTTAACTTTTAACTTTACCTTCCAATTTTGAATCTCATCACCACTGCAAAGCAAATTTTTACCTAATGAAATATTTTAAGTCAGTATTGTCCTTTGACTTATTGTACTAACTAACTAACTAAAAATTGGTGATTTCCAATTCATGAGCAAATTATGTATCTTTGATTTAGATTTTTCCAGGTCTGAGATAAATTATGTATTACTGTTATTATTTTCTGGCTATTATTACCCAGTTGTTAAAAAAATGGTGCAATATTACTTACATTTTATTAAGAAACATCACAAGTTCTTAATTTGGAATAAATAAATGAATAATAATTACGATGTGATCTCACCGTACTTGGTGGAACGCCATTTAAGAAATGAGAAACAGACTTCGTATTTTCCGCAAGAAATTTTTAACCAACGACCGGTTTCGACCTTGCAGCCATCTTCAGGTACATACATTGGAAAACAGACAGAATTTGTATCTTTACATTTAGTTTTGAAGGTAGAGTGAGGAGGGGAGAGGGGTTGGTGAAAGTGATTTCATTGGTTAGAGTTGCGGATGCCCCCACTATTTCCACAATCTCGAGACAGTCAAGCTTCTTCCCTTTGGACTGTCTATGGAGGAGCCTTGGCACAAAAGAGCTGGGTCATAAATACATCTCATATACGCAGTTTACTGTTTCCCTAATGATCATAGGTTCGATGCCAGATTGCCATTTACATTCATTCTTGAATTTCAAAGTGGATAAACGGGAATCTTATTTTCGGACCTGCCCAGTATGATATCGACTTTAAATTTTGGATCAAATTAGTTCTAGCCCTACCAGGTTGTTATATGTTATCATAAGGGAATGCAGAGTTTCCTTTAAGAACTTTCCTGATATATTGACCTGAAATTTTAGAAACCATCAAGAGACCTTTGCAAAGGCCATTAGTTTAAACAGTTCGTAGGTGTTGGCAAAAATACATCATTCATCCAACATGCTTGCAGTATGCAAGTGACTTTTACTCATTTTAGATAAGATTTCAGGCTTTCCCAGTAGATAGATTATTTAAGGAGTACCGTATTTCCCAGCCTATAAGACGCACTTTTTTAACTCCAAAATATGCTCTAAAATCAGTCTGCGTCTTATGCGCCGATGGTATACGGTATAACTCTGTCCTATAATAAGCAAGCCGATTCGCCGGTATAAATGCATACCAATAAGTATTTTTTACCGTATCAGGCATTGAAAATGGTTCAGTTAATTACAAATTTCGATAATAACACTTTTTTGATTAAGTAGTAAGGAATACAGTTTTAATATTTCGATGACAGAACTTCCTTTAAAAAATTCCCAGATAAATGGGAAATGCATACAATGTAGCATGTTTAGTTTAATCTCGCATGTGGTGCTACTGCAAAACTTATACACATTGGGTCAACAGAGATGTCATCCCTATGCTAATACATCGTATCTCTCACGAGAGGTTTACGGGCACTCAACCTTACGTAACAAAGTGAGAGTTTTTTTGTAAATTCTTACCTGAAAAATCAAGGTGCGTTTTATGCGCCGGTGCATCTTATAGGCTGGGAAATACGGTAGTTATCAAGATTATAAATGGGTTTAAATTTTTGAGATATCGCCATATTTGTTTGATCACAATTTAAATATTTTGGAGACTTATTCATTGCAACATTCAATGAATCATTGTTGTTCTTCTGAAATGATGATTGAAAGACTTAGAAATACAGATTATTTAGACTCATTGTCTGTTACTTGAAAGATCCTACTTTTCTGGTAGGTCTAGTTAAGACTTGTAGAAATGATGATGAAAATGACTTTCCTAGAATTTTAAAATGCCCATTGATCAAGAAGGGTTAGATTCTATTTCTTAGAAAACATAATTTGTGATTTTTATTCAATTTGGTAAACTCATTATTATTTTGTTAATAAATTTCTGGCCACCATAGCTGTTTATGATTAAATTATTCCAAAATTATTTCTAAACTAGTGAACTCTCCCGTAATGCATGACGGGTCTTAATTTCAATTTTTTAATAAATATGCAACATTTAAATACAGATGACTTAATATATAACACATCAATACCCTAATTATTTTGATAAATACTAATCAGTATAGAATTTTAAGCTAAGAATATTAGCAAAAGTCCAAAAAAATTACAAATTTGATTCCATTGATGATGTTACATATTCTGCTTTTCAATTTGAACAGTTCATTGCATATTTACTTAGAGAAATTTCAAATTTATGGTTAAGTTAATGAAAAATATATAACTAACAACTTATCCAAAGGAAACTTACCGAGGTAATAATGAAAGTACTTAATTGAAAAAAGATTTTTACTTTTCCACAAGGTTTTTATTTAGGAACTACCAGTTTCCGTACAATACCATCGTCAGGTTCACACACAACTGAATCATCAAACTGCCGAAGCATACATTGTAATTTGAATGATGACAGATAAAATACAATGTAGAAGTTGGAAATAGACAACATCCGAGTACAATGACAACCAATCAGGAAATAGGAAGGGGAGTGGGAGGGGAAATATACAGACGACTAAAGGATGGGGGAGAGGGCGGAATCCAAGATGGGGGAGGGAGAATGAAAAAGATACTCGTTAATAAGGGAACAATGGGGATAGGAGAGGTGACGTTTAATTTCAAGCTGTTCTAGGGCATTGAGTCGAGGACTTTTACTTTGAAAGTGAAGGATTTCTGGGGAAAAATCACTGGAATGACTGTTTTCGAAAAGGTGTTTAGCTAAGTGGGAGGAGGGAGATTTATGGAGGAAAGCTCTATGGTGTTCTTGTGTTCTGACATTAAAATTGCGGGTTGTCATCCCAATGTAAATTCCATCACCATCCTTACAATTTAATTCATATACTCCCGGTCTGTCTAAAGCTTTAAATTTATCTTTCGAATTGGCAAGTAATTTCATTAGAGTGTTATTATTTTTATAACCTGGAATCACGTTATATTTTTTAAAAAGGTTTTGCAGACTATAAGAAATGGATCCTTTGAATGAGAGGGCCACACGTCGAGGGGTTTCTATGTCAGTTACAGAGGCAAGGGGAAAAATTCGTCTGGTAATGAGGTTCTTCTCTTTCCGTGAAAGCAATTTGTCAATTAAACTGGTAGAATATCCATTGGCACTGGCTATAGCTTTAATAGTATTTAGTTAACGGGAATAGTTAATGGGGGAAAGGGGTATCTGAAGCAATCTATCGATAAGGCTATGGAAAGAGGCTAATTTATGAGAGTAATGATGGTTAGAAAAGGCAGGAATGACACTATTTGTATAAGTGGGTTTACGATAGATGCTAAATTCAATCTTATTATTTTTAAGAGTTAGAGTTAGGTCAAGGAAGTTCAAGGTATTATTATATTCGGTCTCATGGGAGAAGGAAATTTTTGGGTGGAGGGAGTTCAAAATTGCCAGGAAAGCAGCAAGTTGTCTATGGGTGCCATTCCATACACAAAAAATATCATCAACATAGCAAAACCAACAGATAATATTACTAAGTAAAACCGAGTTGCATTTAAACAGCTTTTCTTCTAAGGAGTCCATGAAGATGTTTGCCAGTAATGGGGATAGAGGCGACCCCATCGCCAAACCATCTTTTTGTTCGTAAAAACACCCATCAAATAGGAAATAGTTTTGGCTGAGACATACCTTCACTAGAGAAACAAGATCTTTTGACACCAAATCGTCTAAATTATTACGTTTTAAAATTTCGGAAAGCGTCTTCACTGCATCATCTACCAGAATACTGGTGAACAGATTCTCTACATCAAAAGACACAAGCTTTGCACTATTGGGAAGAGTCAAGTCTTTCAATTTCAGAGTAAAGTCTACTGAGTTTCTTACACTATATTTTGGGGTGAAAGATGTTAGACCGGAGATTAAATTATTTAATTTTGCGGCTAGTTTATGGCAAGGTGAAGAGATGCTGGATACCACTGGGCGTATAGGAATATTGTCTTTATGAATTTTGGGGAGACCGTATAGTCTTGGAGGAAGGGGATTGGTCTGAATGAGGTGAAATTTGTTGAACCCTTGAATAATCACTGAATTAGAAATGATAGATTTCACTTGCTTTTGTAGTTTCTTGGTAGGATCACTTTTAATCAAGGAAATGTTATTCTTAAGGATAAAGTTATGGCACTTGTTCAGATAATCATTCTTGTCCAAAATCACCAGGCAATTACCTTTATCCGCCTTAGAGATAATTAGGTCCTCCTCTGCAATTTTCCTCTTCAGTTCTTTGATGGTGTGAGCGTTAGAGAGGGCTGAAGGATCTGGAGGAGGTTGATTTGATCTCCAATTATAAATCACAGTTGCACATTGGTGTTTAAACATGGAATGTTCGCGGGAGAGAGCTGCTTCACAGTCTACTGCAACATCAGTCACATCTCTAGGCGAAAAAGGTAGTGGCGGGGAGTATTTCAGGCCCAAATTTAGGAAATTAATTTGATCAGTGGAGAAATTGGAATGGGACAGATTAAGGATACCATCGTGAAACTGATGAGGGAGGTTCGTGTGCACAGCCAGCGGGGAAGGAGCGAGAGAAGTATTGCCAAATTGCTTACGTTTAAGTGTTGATAGCTTCCTATTAAGTTTCTTCAGCTTATCCTCACTGATGGTCTTCGTAAGGGAACGGGTCTCGTAGTCCCAAATATCCCATTCTACTGGATGGAGGAAGTGGGTGAGTTCCGAGTGGAGGAGCCGCAGGTGGTAGGAGATGTTGTTCCGTACCGCGTACCAATGTCTCAACTCCCATTTTAACCACAGTCGTTTGGAGAAATTCACGGCACGTTGTCCCACTGGTGAAGGATTCTTGGTCTGCAGACTGATGTAATTAGGAATTAGCCCTAATTTAAGGCACTGACTGTTGAAGTATATCTTCAGGTTGATTAGGCATTGTTTGATGGAAAGAGTTCTGTTGAGTTTGGCCTTGGTGCTCGTATTAGCATTTAAAATATAATCAATCAATTCGGCCGAGATGTTGTGGAACGACATAATTGAAAAAAGATTTTTACTTTTCCACAAGGTTTTTATTTAGGAACTACCGGTTTTGGTACAATACCATCGTCAGGTTCACACACAACTGAATCATCAAACTGCTGAAGCATACATTGTAATTTGAATGATGACAGATAAAATACAATGTAGAAGTTGGAAATAGACAACATCCGAGTACAATGACAACCAATCAGGAAATAGGAAGGGGAGTGGGAGGGGAAATTTACAGACGACTAAAGGATGGGGGAGAGGGCGGAATCCAAGATGGGGGAGGGAGAATGAAAAAGATACTCGTTAATAAGGGAACAATGGGGGTAGGAGAGGTGACGTTTAATTTCAAGCTGTTCTAGGGCATTGAGTCGAGGACTTTTACTTTGAAAGTGAAGGATTTCTGGGGAAAAATCACTGGAATGACTGTTTTCGAAGCTTTCCTCCATAAATCTCCCTCCTCCCACTTTGCTAAACACTCCCTCCCCCCCACATACCAGGACCCCAACGCCTGGCCGGACCTCCCCTCCCCCCAAATTGCATTAGGTAATTTTTGTTTGGCCTCTTAGTGGTGTTCAATTACAGTAGTATGTACAGTTGAATGAAATGAGCTTCTAAGCAATGATCAGTGCATGAAAGGATGTTGTTTCTCAAATGGCCTAGCCTTGTATTAGTAACCACTCCACCCTCCTGGAAGCAGCTTCTTTCACCTCCTTATAGGAGTTGCAGCTCTTGATGGATGTCACACTGTGAAGTAAGGTCATTCAAGGTCGTCATCTCGTATTCTTCACCAATACTTTTCCTTCCATTATGTTCCTGAGGAATTTGTTATGTCTTTTTGTATGCTCAATGTGTTTGATTTTTCTGGAATTAATTGTTTACAGAAGAGTTCTTCTTTCACTTATTTCTCCCAAAACTTAGTAATTTGTTTCTCTTATGCACTGACTTGTTTTGCTCATTCTCCTCTAGAATCACATTTCAGCAGCCAGGAGTCTGTTTTTTCTTGTTTATCCAAGATTCTTGTCTCATTACCATTTGTGAGCATACTACTCGCAAAAGTTTTAAGAAATCTTTGCCTTGGGTCATTCAATCGGTAGTTGTTAACTAAGAGGTTATGCTTCTGTTGTAATGCTTGTTTGACTTGGGCAATCTTTTTGTTAACCTATTTCATTCTTTTATTTTAATTTCTTAATAGATTTCTCAAGTGGCAGAATTCTTAACTTGCTCTATGGTTAATTTTCCTACTTTTATTTTAGCTTCTATATTATTGTTGCATTTATCCTCTACTATAAATTTTGTTTTCTGAGTGTTTGTACTTGATTTCAGTTAGTTCAGTTCTCTTTCAAAAGTTTCTAAAACATCTTTCATGCCATTTTCTGAATATTCAAGAACAATAATGTCATCAGCAAACTGGATACTGTGGATGGGTTTGCCCTTTACTTTGAAACCCTTAATCTTTTTCTTTTGCTGTTTCTTTTATGAATAGATGGAAAAGATGGCGCCCGGTGAATTGGTCCGCGAGGAATTCATATGCAGGGAATTGATCCCCCACGCTGATGTTGTACTACCAACCTAACCCACCCAACCCTCCTGGTTAATTTATTTATAACATTAACCAGTAATTAGGGTGTGTAGATTAACATAAGACTGAATAACAGTAGTACAACATCAGTGCGGGGGATCAATTCCTTGCATACAAATTCCCCCTGGACCAATTCACCGACCACAGGAAAAGACATAGTGACAGAAGTATCCTTTGTCTTTAACCTTTTCTTTGTCTTTCCCCTTATATTTACATTGGCTTCTTTTCATCGCCTATTGATGTCAATCTCAGTAGTTTCTATCTTATAATTAATTGAGAATTTGTTTTTTACCTCTCTGGTCAATGTCTTTGTTATAATTTGTAGCTGTAACTTCAAGCCTTTTTTTTAGATCAATGAACATCACATAAGTTCTTCTTTTTGTCTCCATTCTTTGTTCTAAAATCTGTTTTAAGACTAGTATTGCTTGCCTTGTTCCTTAACACTAGCTTATCCCATACTGGTGTTCTCTGACATGGGTCTTCCTTGTTTTTAATTCTATTTTTTATGACATTGATCTGAATTTTTGATGGATGGATTCATAGGGCTTTGATGCATGATTCATAGTTCTGTAGTTAGTATAGTTGCTTGCATTTCCTTTCTTCCGTAATGGTCTTGGTTTTTTATCTCATGTTAAGGTTCCTTTTTAATAAACTTAGAACTTTATTTTGTAAAGTTCATCAAGTGTTTTATTCCCTTAGTCTTTTAAGGAGTTCAGCCAATATTCTTACATTGCCTTCCCCTCTATTAAATTCCTTGGTCAACCTGAGTATTTTCTCCATCATCCATGGTATCCTTGGTTCTAATTTACTTTTCCCTGAGATATTTTCTGCTGCCTCATGGATTACTTCATTCATATCCATTCTTTTCTTGATATCTTTGGCTACTGTTTCATCTTTTAGTTTATCTAAGCATTCAAGGCTATGCAAGAAGTGAAAAATGGCGACATGTCAGGGACTCAAATCCAGGTCTCCACCTTTCTGGGCAGGTATTCTAAGGCAGATAGAATACGTGCCTGCAAAGTAGGTCCTGGGCTCAAGTTCCAGTCATGTAACTATTTTTTACTTCTTGTTTAACCTTAGGTTCAAGTTACATGCTTTCTCATGTTTAGTTCACTTCATTCCACCGTCTTGTTATCTAAGCACCATTTGCTTTAATTTTTTTATGTACTTCTTGGGTTTAACACAGCATTTTGGCTATAATGGCTATACGATCACTATCACATTTAAATCCAGGGTAGCTATAGGATGAATTAACTTGTGATTGTACTTAAGTTTCATTAAAATATCATCAATATTGGGTTCTTTTGTTGCTATCTGGGGCTTTCCAGGTATATTTTTTCTAAAGATGAACTGCAAAATATGTGTCAATGATCACCAAATTACTTTTTTCCCAAAATTCATAGTGTTTCTCCTCTTTGATTTGTTATACTTAACCCAAACTTCCACAAGCATTGTTGGTTGAGGCAGGCATCAAGTGTTATCCCATTATGATTAAGTTTGTGCTATCTTTAATATACTTAAAAGTGTGATCACTTTGTTAGAACATGGACTCCATTTCCTCCTTTTCACTGTTTGAGGTTGAGAAGAATACTTATATCATATATGCAGAGCATATGGCTAAATGCATCAATAAGTGTTTAACCCAAGGGCGGTTTCCTAAAAAATTAAAAATTGCTTAAGTGGTTCTTGTATATAAAAAAAACTGCATTGAAAACTATACATTGACCCGTATTGGTGGTGCCTGTGTTCTCAATAATATAAAAATTTACTCAACAGTTGATGCTGTTGATACTCTCATTTCTGATGTCTTTGAGGCATGGGAAGGTCACTGTAATACAAAAATCACTCTTTGTGATTTGTCATAAGCTTTTGATTGTGTGGGACATTCTATTCCGTTTGAGAAACTTTGGCACTATGGTATAAGAGGTATAAAATTAGATATAATAAAATATTATCTCGATAAACGACTACAAATTATTTTTATGAATTTAAATTGGTCATCAAAGTGCATAGTATCTCAGGGAATACCTCAGGGCTCAGTCTTGGGCCCCCTGCTATTTCTAATAATCACGAATGACTTGAAGGATAATATCCAGGGACGGATCCAGGGGGGTGGTCCTTGGGGTCCAGACCCCCCCCAAATATCACTTGTGCCTATTTTTCGAAAATGAAACTCAAATAACGCAAATAAACACACAATTTAATAAGCAATCACTTGCAAAAAAATTCGAGTTTGTCTAACACAATTCTAACGTCACGTTTTATGAAAGCCAAAATATCTTTTATTTTTAAATTTTTCGATCCGACGACCCCCCCCCCTCCAAAAATGTTTTCTAGATCCGTCTCTGATAAAATCAGCTCAAAAACTGTAATTTACACTGATGATGTAACTATTTACACATCCAATAATAACTTAGAAATAATAAATAGGAATATAGAGGAGGCTCTTAGAAAATCAGCTATCTGGTTTAATGCAAACAATCTCTCCTTAAATATAAAATATAACACGATCTCTAGTCCAAACTTTAAAGAATATTAATCAAGAATTTTATTCAGTAATGCTTTTAGGATTTGATTTGGATTCAAAGCTAACCTGGGAAAACATACTAACAATATATGTAACAAATTATCCAAAGTTATATATGTGATTAGAGCAATAAAAAATAAAGTTCCTAAAAACTATGGCATTTGCAACTGGGGAAATAGTGCAGGACATGTAAAAATCTTAAAACTTAAGAAAAAGGCTCAGAGGATTTTGGTGGGAGCTGATACTAAGGCTCGCTGCAAATCAATTTTCATTACAGAGGGGATTATGATGGTTATTAACCTTTATATATATGAAGTTGTTTGATATACTAAAGACTACCTGGAAAAGTATACCATTAGAAGTGATGTACACTCCCATAACACTAGAAGTGCTTACAAAATTGATATACCAAAATATAGGTTATCAAAAACTGGAAACCGTCATCATGTCATGCGCATAAAGCTCCTCAATAAATTATCTGTAACAAATGAACAAACAGAAAATTTTAAGCCAGATTAGCCACATGGCTAATAAAAAATCCCCTTCTATTCTTTAGATGAATTCTTTGTAATGAAAACAATATTGTAAATTTCTACTTTGATTTCTCTCACAATGTGCTGCTTATTGTTTGATGTATATTTATTTCTAAATTAATTTTTCATGGTAAAATAAATATTATTAATATATAGAAATCCATTGGTTTGGTAGATACTTTACTCTTAAATATTCTTTCGTTGACATGGTGAGTATTTTGCTACCTTATTTTTTAGCCTCCTTGTATTATCAGAGCTACTTCTTATAAGCTCGTTTTTCCCCTACCACTGTAGGTGACTCAGAATTCTTCTGATAGGAAGTCACGTTTGTCTTCTCATCTAGTTACCTTTAACCCAATGGTGTTCATTTCCACACTTTTCTTTTCTTTTTTGATTTTCCTAATCTTAGCAGCATATGGACATTCCATGTATCCTATTTTCATCCTAGGTTGCATTTCTGCCAAGGTTTTTGCTAAATGAAAACCTGAAAGGCATTGATCCCTCTCCTGCCAGATCTTGGTATCTGATTCCCATGATCATGTTATCCTTTCCATAATCCATGGTTAAATGACTCATTGGAATATCATTACCAATACATTGGTATCCATTGCCTTCTATAATCCAATGACAATGACCATTTATTGGTAGTGTCCTCTGCCTTACCCTGTTCTTTCCAATGGGGGGGAAGTTGGATCATTAGTCCTTATGATCATTTGGTCTCTGCTTAGCTTCAGTGCATAAAGTGTTCACCCCCTGGCTACGTTGAGATTTAAGTCGGGATTATTACATCATTGGAATTATAACGAAAGGTATTTCCCAAGTTTTCTGTTCATTTTAGGGGACATGAAATGACTAAGAATTTTGGTATGAAAATTAAAACTAGATTTATGATATTCTGTAAGGAATGGAAGGATAAATCAACAATCAGGTAATCAGGGTAGGGATACACTAGAACTTCTTCTTCATTGGCACTACAGCCCAGGGGGACCTTGGACTCCCTGAAGATACCTGTCTATTTTCTTCTGTTTTGTTCATTCTCTCACCACCTTTCAATCCTTAGAGCCATTATATCTTCTTCCAAATCCTGCATCCATCTTTACCTTGATCTTCCTCTTCTATTTCCATTCATCCTTCCATGTAGTAATTTACCATGTACAATCCTGGCCAAAATTAACGCAGCACCGGCCGTAAGGATTGCTAGGGAGGTGCTGCGTTAATTTTGGCCAGGAGTGTACCATTAGGTAGCCTTTCTTCACTCATTCTCTCCACATGACCAGGCCAAGCTAGCCTCTGGGTCTTCACAACTCTTACTGTGTCTATTTCCCTGTTAGTTCTTATCCTCCATGTTTCACTGTCTTTGATGGGACCATATATCTTTCGTAGAACTTTTCATTCAAATAACCTTTAAGTCTTTTTCACTTCTGTAAAGCGGGGCTTTTATGTTCGAGGTAATGGTGCTCCATATATGGCACCAACCACCACCAGAGGTCCTCACTGAGGTAACCAAAACACAAAGCGATATTAAAGAAAATCCCCTCTAGGAAATTTAACAAATGATATAAATGAAGTTTTTCTTAGCACAGGAAAGCGTGCAACTTAAGTTAAGAACACCTGCCCGGAAAGTGTTAGACCTGGGTTCAAGTCCCAGCCAAGTCACTATTTTTCACTTCTTGTATAACCTTGGTTTAAGTTGCTTTCCTGTGCTAAGAAAAACTTCATTTCTATCATTTGTAACCGTAAAGTCTCTTCATTAGCAGCAGACATGGTCCACGTCGCAACTAGTCTTACAGATCTTGATTTTCATGTCCTTGTTAACAGGGTGGTCTTCAGGAGCTTAATATTAGCAAAGTAAGCCCTATTTCCATGCATTATCCCCTTGTGGATCTCATCTATCATTGAGTCCTTACATAATTTAGTGCCTAGGTAATTGAAGTTTAAGAGATATACTAGAAGTAGTCCATCATTTACCCTACTTGGTTAGTCTTCCTTCTTTGGATGATCTGAACACAATTGAAGCTAAAATAAGAATAGTGTTTTTAAATTTAGTTTTCATAGAGTGAGCTGGTGATTAAGGATATTAATAAAGCTAATAGAATAAAACTTTTGTCTTCATAAGTCAGGGAAATTTTTTCTATGGGTGTGGTTCTTTGAAAGAAAGGACAACAGAAGAAGGTTGAAGGCTATGATATTTAGCTGTAATGAGGTCAAGACTGGCTAAGATACTGAGCATTTTTTCCTTGCAATATCAAACGGTAATCATATCAGCATTCCCCGATAGCTGCTGCCCATTTGAAACATTTGTGCTACAAGATTATGGTCAACAGTCTTTGCCTTATTTTAAGATGTTATTATTTACACATTTTTGAATAATAAAAGGAGGGAAAACTCATCTTCAGATGTTATTAGTTAATAATCATAAATCTAATAATTTACTTCTCTTGGTAGAGGCTTTACCTATTTCTTTTTTCTCTTTGTTATTTCTTGCTCTGTATACATATTTTAAAGGAGTAATGATAGATACAAATTGGTTTGATTACTTGTCTTTTGCCTAATTTATGACTAATGTTTTTTCTCAATGAAAGTTTTCTTCTTGTTTTCTCACTATGTGTTTGTAAATAGTGAGTGAGGAGTAATACTGATATCAATTTCTTAGAGACTTATATTCCTAAGTTAAGAAATATTATTGCTAATAGCGAGATCTGATAATCTGAAAACTGTTCATTATGCTTTGCGGCCTCTTGACTTCACTCTTGTTGTATTATATCTTCTAGATAATTGATTAAAATCTGATACATTCTAAATTTTTTCGTCTACTCTAAATGCATGTATTTCTCAAATCGCTTATTTTTGCCAATATATGTTTTCCTGAACATACAATTCTATATCAGGCTTATCAATATCTGATTATATATGCACTTAGAATTAGATATGCTCTCATTTTATAAACAATTTAAAATACAAATTATTTTTGAAGCATATTGCATTTTTGGCTTCTAGTAATTTTTCTCAAGTGTAGTTGAAATTACTAGTGAAACCATCAAGGGTAGTAGTTGCGATCAGAAATTATTTATTTTTCCTCAATGATATCAAAATGACTGAAAAATGAATAGTTCAACACTAAATATTTCAACCCTTTTGGATGGTTCCAGTTTATTAGTTCCAAGTTATTGTTGTCTTTCCATCTTTCCCATAAGCCATGAGCCCCTTATACAGGGTGCGGCAACATTACTTCCTTTTTTCGCATTAAAAAAAAAGGAAGTTATGTTGCCTCACCCTGTATAAGCACCGTGTATTTGAATATTGTAAGCAATATTTTCTTTGTTTTTAAAATCTGTTTACTGTGTGGTATATATTTATTTGGAAATCTAATTTTTGTCTGTCTTCTCCTGTTATTCTTTTTCTGTCTTAAGAGATTAACCATTTGTAATATCTTTTAACTAACTTCCAAAATTTTACTACACATCTTATTAATTATAATGAATTTAAAATCTGTGTCTAACTATATTATTTCTTTGCAGTGTCAAATGGAGTTGCTGGTAGCAGTAATCATGGCAAGGGGTTGGTGGACCCGAAGATGAAGAAAGCTGGAAATGGTTATAGTGTTTGCAAAGATCCCCATGCTTCAGAAGTGTACAAGTCATTATTTACAACACACACGGCAGCCAAAAAACAGACTAAGGCACATTGGGTCACTTACAATCCATTCTACAATTAAAATGTACATTTGACTTGAAATTCCATTTTTTAGCTCTAAGAATTGTCCTTTACGACTATATATAATTTTATTTTTTTCATAATTGTAATTTAAGTTGTAATAATTATTTGTTATCACAAAAGTATTCAAATAAATTCAGGAGACTGAAGTTTTTTAATACTCAAATAATTATTCCCTTCTTATATGGCTGGATCAAAAAAGGCATTTTTGATGATCCAGCCATAGGTTTAGAAATTCTTTTCAAGGTTATTTCCAAGTTTTCCACAGAAAATGTATTTTGCGACTGGTTTCATAAGGGAGCTTATGAAACCGGTCGCAAAAGTAAATTTTGTGGGAAAAAGTACGAAGTGTTTTCATTCTTCAAATGGCTTTCCACAAAGTCACGCCTTCTCATATTGATTATATTATTTCCAAGGTTCTATTGCTGTCACTGCTAATGTAAGATGTTTAGTTAGAGTGTTTAGATAGAATGCTGTTATTTAATACTGAGAATATTAACTGTTGACTGACAGATTCCATTCTAGAAAATTACTGCACAAGGTGAAGCAATAACTCAGGCATTTGTCTTTAAGTGTAGATTCTACTAACGGAAATGAAACGTTTGAAAAGAGCCAATTTTTCATGTATGTAATCAAACAAACTCATTTCTTGGAATTCACAAGATGGTCACGGGTTCAATTCATTGATTTATTTTCAGTTTAATGCACTATCTATCGTTATTGTTTGTCTATTGTCTAAGCTACTATTGGTCTATTGGCTACTAAGGTCTATTGTTAAAGCTTTGGTTTTTGGCAGTTGTTCTATCCTGTTCAGTTAGACAGCCTTCTTATTATAAAAATATCTCAAAAATATTGTATCAAATATTGTTAATTTAATTACTCTAAAGGTAATAACAAATCACAATGAATGCATGATATTCAAATAATTTCCAAGTTTAAAAAATAATGAAGCAGTTAGATAACTTTAGTACAAGTAAGGAGGGAAAAAAAGACCCATTAATTGATCTATGCAAAAGTTAGTAACTATGTTTCCTAGATCTACAATTAATCTAATTCCTTTGCTTATCCAAATCTTCAGTATAAACAGTTGTTTAATTACTGAAGAATAGTGTATTTTACAATTGTTTTTTGATTTTTTTCATATTATGCTATATTAACTTAAAAATCAGGTTTTTTGTGTTTACTTCAATAAAATAATTTTCTTTTGTTTATAATGCTCATACTTATTTGATACATGTTTGTAATTTATGTTATTTCAGAGATATTATGCAAGAGGATGTGATGAAATTCATTTTATTACTGAGAAAATATCATCTTAACGTAAGATATGAGAGGTGTTGCAGAAATGCAATCAAAGGTGCTCTACTTTATTAAGAAATTTTGGAGTTCTTTTCACATGCTGTATTTAGAAGGTCCAAATGCAGAATTCGGAATCGTTGCATTATGCCAGATTCACTTAAATGATCATTCTTCTCAGCCAATGTGTTTATGCATCCAGAATGAAGTTAAACTGATGTCGGTTTCTTTCTGATTTATTTAAAAACGATCTTCCTATTACAACTATTTAAGACAAATCTTGTGAAAGACCATGCATACTATTAAGTTTGGATAATTTGCAAACCTCGATTGTTTGGTGTCCTTATAATTCCTGCTGGATTGAATGGATGCAGTTTTTTTTTATCAAGTTAAATGACTTTTGCCTAAATACCCACTTTTTTAACTTTGCTTGTGGATAAGCTTGGGCATCATATAGTGCTCTTGAACCTTGGCCCTAATATCGCTTGCTGGTGGGTAGCATTTTTAATGCAGAGGATGAACAATTATCTAGCTATTATAAATAAATCTTGTAATCCAGCTTTGTGAAAACAATGGGTGCCTGTAATTAACTAGTGACAAATGGCAGCATTGATCAAAGAAACGTGGATGTTCAGATTAACTTTAATAATCTTGTGTGCTTTATATTCAAGTTTATGTATGCAGAATATGTATTTTCCATGCTAAGTTAATATTTACAAACATTTCCTCCTTAAATTTCATTAAGGTAAAAAACGAGATATGGCTAAATATGACACCTTAAAAATTCTTGGGAGTGCTGTTGATCAGCAAAATTTTGATTCAACAAATATGCTGAAGTCATTGTATAATGTTGAATCCTATTAAATTACCTTGGAGTACAGAATATAGTGACATTTCGGCTATTGAAGATAATTTGTTCTAAACTCAAACTGTCAGGCTGAGAACAATTCTCTATAGATCCCCAAGTATCAAAAATCAATGATCTTGGCGGAATAACTGCCGCATGCTACCCAAAGGCTGGATAAGCAAAAATGAGCAGTATCAATGTCCTTCTCTGCTATTTTTATTTTCAGCAAACGTGCTTTTTTCCACATAGGTTTCTTTAAACTTGAATGATAAGGGCCGGATGTCGCACATCAGACTACCTCGAACTAAATGAGAGCTATGTTAGCATGTTGAAACGTTCCGGTCTTCGGTATGCTTGAATAGTATGCGTTGATCATCCGCCCCAGCGTAGTATGTGGTAATGCAGCTGCGGTACCATCTCTGCCCACTCCCATCTCGGAGGGCGGTATGACAACTCTTGCAGGTGTCCTATCACCTGTGCGCGACGACTCCAAGCCTGCGGGTGAGCCCGGTGCTGATATTCGAGGGTCAAAGATCTTTGCGCGTGGCCGCGAATGTTGTTAGATAAGAACAGCGTGAAAGGGAGCAATATAAATTCACCTCGTCTAGACATTATAGTTTAGTAATGATACAATTTCATAGAAAACGTAGGTAATCTTTAGTTCTAAAAAGGCCGAGTATATCTTCAATTCAGTTAGATAGTCGGTCTTACGTAAATTTCAAGAAAGAATTCAAAGACGGCGTTAAAAGATTATTCTTATCTTCTACTGGTCTACGTTTTCGTTCATTCAACTTTTCCGTGCCCAAACCTGGCTTTCCTCATTTAATAAGTAATAAGCTGTTTTCAGTTGAAGTGACGTGCAAATCGCCTTCCTTTTATCCGGAAGAATTACTGGATGGTAATAGGAAAACAGAATGATTCTCTCAAATGGTAATACATGCATGGGGGTTTCTGTCTGGGGTGAAGCTCGTTTGAGCGTAATTGTCAGCACGCGAGGCCAGATAGCATGTCAAGGAAGTCCAGCACGATTTCATGTTATTCAAATCGATTGAGACGTGAAATCAAAAAAAGACGCTTATTCTTAGCCTCAGAAGGAAAGAAATATCCCTCCCGATGTATTTTCAGCTCACGAATAATGGCTTTCAGACGGGTGAAACAACACGAAATTGTATGGTTCATATTTATCTTATCGATATTTTTTGTTTATTTACCCCTAACTATAATTCAAAAGGTTCGATAACTCGCTAGCTAAACTCGAAGCGGAAGCAGGTAGTTCTTTGTGAATGCAATTGCTGCCAGGCCTTGGAGCCTAACCTTTCAACAAATGAATAAAAATCTAAGTTCCCTTGGATTTTTATTCATTCGTCGATGCCCAAACTATCCATTTAAATTGGTGCATATATGTTATGTGTAATCAACTATAATACGTGTAAAATTCAGAGCATTATTCAACCTTGAAAATCCGCCCATAAGCCAAGCTTCCAAAAATACACATTTTATTCTTTGAAACCAAATTGATATCGAATTTTTAATCGCAGAAAATACTCGTCATTGATGATTAATTTTAACAGTATTAAAGTGTAGCAAATAAACAAATTATAACAACAATTCTTACAGTCATGATTTAATACTAATATAAACTAGATATACTCTGAGCTGACTCTCTCATTCTGGTAAGCATGTTTTGAGCTTATTCCATAATAGCTCTTCACATTAGGAAAGCAGCCAATCTTTTAGTGCATGTGTAGTCGGAAAACGATGCAGGAGGTTAATTGGAGTCAGTAAACCCTGGCGTTTATAGATGAGCATCTGAATAGAGCGGTTATACGCTGGAAAAGGCATCTCTTGCGGTTGACGGAGTTGCAGCATCAATCCATAGGATACAGAATTAACAAGGGACGTCGTCGTGTGAAAGAATTATTTGAGATCACCGCGACTTCGGAGTGAAAACGTCGGAGTCGAGTCTTATCTATCAATATCGCATGTTTTGTGAGTCAGTTATAAAGGATTTCCAAGTACGTGCTTTTATTTCAGTATAATGCAGGCTGATTCTTGCGCTCAGGCTGGAATTATTCGATCACAAAAATGTCAAATTTGACGTTAAAGTAAATTAATTTTACTGCATATTGTCGATTAGCTTTAAACTATTTGTTCGCTTCAATATGTTCTGAGGAAATCGATTTTGTATCAGTGGGGCGCTAAAAAAGCTTCAGAAGAAAACGATATGATTTTACTATCCAAAAAAGAGACGAAATATCTACTTTCTTAATTTGTTAATATTTTATGAAGACGTTAATTCGCCCTATTTACCTGTTACTAACTGTGAATGAAGTAATTCGTGAGATTTGCCGAACCTCATTCCACATCGAATCCGACCAAAACAAAATATCTTGATTAGTCGTGAAATATTTAAGATAAAAGATAAGTTGAAATAAGCAATAAGTTACGCATTCCAAGCAGGTTTATTTTTAGCGAAGAAACCAAAGGAGAAGAATTTTATAAGAATTGGAGTAACTTCTGTGTCTACTTATTCCGCAAGATGTACAATTCAACGGCCATCCATATTATCGAATCCCACATCACGCACTCTGCACAGGGAATAGTCAGAAATCGAATCGTGGAATGGGAGAATCTTTCCACGATCGGTGCCACGTTACGCTTTGCTCCGAAATCTTCGATTTTCGGTCGTAGATGGCTGATAAGTTGAAGAAATATTGCGACAAAGGATACTGCCATATATCGCTGTAAATGGTGCCTTATATTTCTAAGGATTTTTTTGGTAGTGCTCCTGTCATAAGTTTGCCTCATGATTTTTCACTTTTATTTTCTCTTCTGATAATATATGCTTAGCATTGTAATCCTTAAATTTGTGGAATGGAAAAGAGATATGCTAGAGTAAAATAAATTATTGCCATGAGGAACTTGTTAGATATTAATCTTACAGTAACATATATTCAGATTACTAAACTACAGAAATTTCCATGAGTTCATGGGAGGAAATAAAGAAATGTTTAACTTCAAAGTTACAAAAAATGAGAGTATCGATTAGAATAAAAATATTTGTATAGTGCAGCTTTAGAAGGGAAAATCAATCATTTGGCTACTACTCACTGCATAAGAATCTACTTTATAGTACATGACGTTATGGCGTATTTAAGCTATTTTCCTCCGAAGATATGAAAATAGCGATATAAAATAATTTACTTATGACCTTTACATCATGAACTCTTTACGATTCATGATTAAAAGATATGGAATTAAAATATCCATTCGTTATAGGCTGGAATTAGTTACACAACGAGTTTTAACTCGTTAAATCTTCCCACTTATAAATTTCTTTCACGCTCGGTGTCGTCTTTCCTTAGACCAGAGGATTCCCACCTTCATCTCTTCAAGACTCTCAAACTAAATTCTCAAGTCAGCCAAGTCCCATCAAGGTACGAAGAGCTTGTTTACCTTACTTACGTAATTTAATATTTTGTGCATGCTGACATTGTAGGTTAATGACAGTGAAACTAGAAGGAAAGTGAAAGTACTGAATAAAATGAACATACAGGGCTCCAACTTAGCCTTTTGGTGGAAGCGGTCCCGGGTTCGAACTCAACAAAGTTGGCTGGTGGTAATAATAATAATAGTATTGCGTCTTTTAACAGGGTGAAATTGAACCTTATAGGTCTCTTGTTACATCTGACCCTCCTCATATAAATTATAAATTTTGGAAGGTTGAACATCTGGCTATAACTTTAATGATAAAATCGAACCGACATCTCTAATCACCAACCTAACCTATACATGATGGAAATAAGAAGACCAGAAAGAATAAATAAACTGGAAGGAGCTCAACTCGCCCAGGTATCCCCTAATTGGCTTGTAGTTCCTACTAGTAATAAGTACATAACCAAGAAGTTGGAAAGCACTACATTAGAAAACCATTCCGCTCATGATTCTTCTAGGTTGTCCTTGCTGACTCGGAAATGCGGATCATAGCACAGCTTCCGGATAGGAGCTCGATCCCGCACCATCCTCCACTGCAGCTCTCTATGTCGCTATATTGCAGAAGTACGCCAAAAGCTTCTTTTGAGAATAATAAATTACCTCCAATGCAGTACACGTGTGGAAAATTTTGTGCGAGATGCTTTTCTGCATCAGCATATTTTATTGCACATTTTCCTAGTGTTGAATCAGCTACATCAGGTTGCTGTGTAAAATTAGGATAACTTTGTCGAATGCGCTTTGATAATGAGTTTTAGAAAAGAATTCACTTGAAGATCTGATTGTAATATTTATCAACATTGTAGATAACCTATAACATAACTATGTAACCTTAAGGGTCAAATCGATTTTAAAATGGTCGATTTTTGTTCTGATGTAGATACATTTGTTAAAAGTTGCCATTAAAAATACTCAAGACGACCTAATGTTTGATCTTTTAGTATTAACCAACATTATACTAAACCTATAACATAAGTAAGTAACCTTAATGGTAACCTTAACCTTAATTGATACTAAAATGGTCGATCTTTGTTCTGGCGATGATAATTTTTGTTAAAAGCAGACGTTAGTTAATAGTAAGTATCTGTTAAGTTGTTTTTGGATATTATTTTCCTATATGAGCCCTATCCTATATCACGGGGAGCACGACCTTTTTGTTTTTGGAATATAACTCAACCAAGGTTTTTTTATTGTGGTCTAATGAACTCATTCTATCCAATACCTGTTGAGATAAACAAAAAAAACTATGCGTAGTACAACATGCAACATCATCATTGCGCCAATATTTCTTAGCCTCTATTTTATACCTTAGATTCTAGTCCATTCAATATTTATTCCGCAAATTAGGATCGCTCGAAAAAAATGTTCGCCATTCTCTCTGGAGGAAAATAATCCTTTCAACATCTCTCGGAATGAAACGATTTCGGGCCAATTTTTCCGCATTTCGTCAATCGTTCCTTTCACCTCATCGCGACCATCAATTACCCGATCGCGCAATTTTTTCATCGATATGACGTTTCGAAAGCGCCCGAAGAAATGGCCACCATCCACTTCCTCAATCGGCGACTTGATTAATCGAAGCGCTAATGTATTCCAAGCACCGCGTCCTCAGCATATCAATCATCTCTCTCCAGCGGCGAAGAAACAAACGATATTTCACGGAGGCCCCGCCAGCGACTCTCGCCTTGGATGCCCTCGGAGACGGCGGAATCGTTATTTTAAACGTTTTCTTAAGCATCCGCGGGAGCCACTCGACCAAAAGCCCTCCAAGTCCCTCCGCTAGCGGCGAGAGAAAACCACCGGTTGAAAAGACCCTTAGCGAAGGACTATTTTGATGCCGAAATTGGAGTCTTTTGTGAATGGAGAGAAAACAGCCAGCATAAGGGCGTATTCCAAAGAGGTGCGGAAAGGGGGGGGTTGTATTTTTCCTCGAAATGTTTTGGTGAATGACACGGGCTAAAGGTGTTGCCCGGATGCGACGGGGAGCGGATCGGGAAAGCCGTGACGAGAGGACAAGTACAATTTCGTGGGTAAAATAGGAGAGGGAGTGAGAGGGAGAGATTTCGTGAAGGAGTAGGGACACCATGAAGGAGGCGCTGAAGAGAGGGGCAGCGAACATGTGACGGTGTAGAATAAAAGTCCCCCCTCTCCCCCGCACATCTACTTTCCCTCGCATCTCCCTTCATTGTACCCTAAAAACCCCTTCCTGCAAGAGCTCCACTGGTTACTCCCCCTCCGAGAAACACCGTCCTCCTTCCTACCACAAAAATACCCTCCCACTCCCGCCTCTCCCTCCGCCCGCTCCCCTACCGCACTCCTCTTCCCGCTCCCTGCCGCACCTCCCCAACCAGACCCACTACTCTCGCAAGGGAACTCCGGAGGGGGGGCGCGGTGGGTGCCGGGAGGGGCGGGAACTGTGTCGTACCGGGCCGATCGAAGGGGCGGTTTCCTCGTTGCGCCCTCTCGCCGGGGCTTCGAACGCAAGAGAACCGAACCTCGCTCTGGATATTCACTCCCACGGCGGCGCAGAAAGAGACAGCGAGCAAGTCGGCTCTTCGCGCGCGTGTTTTCTCGCTCCGCGGGCTCCATCACCGCTCGGGAGGGAGCCATTTGGGGAAACGAGGCGGGCCTCCGGGAAGGAGTCTTCCAGCGCTTGGAGTCCCCCGCGTTGCGAAGCAGGAGGAATAGGAAGAAGGACAAAAAGCGGCGGATGAGGGAGGAAGGGGTCCGCGCCGCGACCCCTATGGGGGTCGCCTTCGGCCCGCTCGGTTGAGAGAGGGTTCCCTCCCCTCGCACTTTCTCTCCTCGTTCTCTCTCTCCCGCACCTTCTCGGCCGCCTTCTCATCGGCTGCCGCCGCCGGGCGGTTCGTGGCCCTGTTTTGTGGTTCCCTCCGTCAAGGAAGGGGTGCCGACTTATCGATCGGCTTCGGAGCGCTCGACGGCGATTGTTTCTTGTGATCGGGAAGTACGACTGTTTCCCGCCCGTCGGTTCGGAGGGTCTCGCCCACGGAGCATTCGACGGAGACCCGCTGGAAAAGAACGTCCCCTTTTGGTCCGCGGCTTTTTTCGACGGAGGTGCCACTCCAAGGGATAGCGGTGTGGTGCGCGAGAGGAGCGCCGCTCCCGCCTACGCTGCTCCGCCTGGGACGCCTCCTGGTGAGAGGAACCAGTGCTGCCAACCTTTGGTGGCCGTTTTTCCCGTTCTTTCCCATCTCCTTCGCTTTTGCATCCTTTCGACTCTCCTCCTTATCTCTCCTTTGACCTCCCGCTGCGTTGAGCATCACCTTCCAGCCCCGCCCCCCTCCCCCCAATCACTTCCCCCGTGTCCGAGTGGTGTTACCCGCCATCTTCCGTTTTTCTCTCCATTCTTCCTCTACGCCTACTCCTCCTCCGCACCCCCCTCTCCTCCTTTGTTCCCCCTTCGGATCCCCCTTTTTGGTACGTTCCAATCCTATCCACTTTTCCTTCTTCTTTCGTCTATTTCGATTGTTATCTCCCCCTCCTTCTTCCCAGGCATTTTCTTCCCTCTTCCTTTTCGCTTTTTCACTTCGCCCACATCCCCTCCGCCCCGTCTCCACCTTTTTTCATGTATAATATGTCCGTTAATGGGCAACCAGCATTATCGATTTGCGGCCCGAATGTAATCTTTTTCGGTGGGAGTTTGAAAACGTGTCGAGAGAATGGAGGCGGTCGGAAGAAAGAGTGACACGGCGCCGCAATGATTTGTGCATTTCGGCTCGCATCATCCCTCCGAGGGATGTTTCCGTAGCAAGTGTTGCACAGCATCCGTGCTGGGGAAATGTCAAGGGGGGAGACGAGGGGGTGGGGAGGGACGTCCGAGGGTGTCTTGTTTTCAGGGGCGAGAGGGTGTTCGTGTTTATCAGGCCGAAAGATGGTGGACGGCCGAGTCAAAGGCGTTGATTTTTCATTTTTCCCCGTCGCAGCTCGCTCTTTTGGTGAATGGAGCTTCGAACCAACTTGTGGTTTTTCGACGTGCCCCGATTTCCGAAACCCTGCGTTTTAATTGGCCCGACGCGGGTGTGTAGTTCCGCTCGGCAAGGTTCTTTGTCAAACAGCTGTACTAGCAACCCTCGGGCTTGCGTGAGGTGTGACCTGTTCGCGAAAGGATTCACGAACCGAACGCGAGTTTTGGCGTGGAATTGGTTGATGCATCGCGCAGGGTTGCTTCGCCGGGAATTTAACCGGAAAATAAACGCGGAGAATGTCTCGTTCCACGCCACTCGATTGCCATTTGCAATGTCACGGGAAGCTCCTACTTGCTTCGGCGAAACGTAGGTTTTTGAGTCGCGTACTCCCGTAGATTGTTTTTCTTGCCTTCTTGGAAGAAACTGGAAAGCTTTCAAATCCATTATTATGCCCTTTTATGTGGGTAAACGTTCCATCACACATCGCTACGTATTATGCTGGCACTGCTGCATTCAAGCGAGCGACTTCGTTCGCGGAGAACCTGTTACCTTCGTGACGTAGGCCACGTTATAAACAGCCGATATAATTACAAAGCGAACCATAATAGAGTGTGAAAACATAGGTAAATCCTAAACAATTGATCCGTTACGATAAAACATACTCAATGACCATTCGCTCTGTTTCTCTTTTCCGCGCAAAATCTCTATGTCTCACGATTTGTTTCGAAATCACGATTTCCGTCGGGAGAGACCCCTCGGCGAATCAACCCATTGCCTGTGATTTCCGTGGAATTGGTCCATCTGTTGGCATGTGGTGAGAAGGTCAACGTCTTGATTGCAATAAAGCATGGATCGATACGTGACGTTCCACTAGTGGAAGGTGGGAAACTGGCGCAGCTGAACTCTCGCTCGAAATGATTAAGTCGCTCCTTTATTGATGCGAATGGATGCAGCACAACCCATTCTCCACTTTCTAACGTTTTAACGTTCGCCTTCAACTAATCGGCACACCTCTAATGGATCCCGAACGCGAGGAAATGACCGTGGCCAAAAATGTGCTGTTATTACCGCTTAGGTTCCGCTTGCTTATAAAAGTAATTCACTAAGAGGCACCGGAAATTGTTTATTCCTGTATCGATTCCTTAAAGTCGGTACACGAGTGAAATTTATAAAATTACTTTCCGCTGCGAATTGCGCATACCGTGCGTAGTCTTACGCATCTTATGAACGAGCGAAACGGATTCAGCTTCGGATGTTTGGAAGGAATTGTATCAGGCGTGAGAATCCTAACTCGCATTCAGCTGCTTGCTTTCATCCTCCAGCGCCAACAGGGATCTCATTGTCAGACGGGTAATGAATAGTGTGTCCTTCACCGACATGGCGGTGAAGCATTTGATGTCTCCCAAGATTTCTCTTTGTAATTATTCCCTCCGGATATTTTCCCTGGCTGTTTATTCCAGCTCGTCCCCCGTCATTATTGGACCGGATTACTCTTCTGCGTCAATACTTTCAAGAAAGCCGCCCCTCGCGTGTGTCCAAACACATCACCTTAGCGCTAGATTTATAGAAGTGATAGCGTCACGGTCACTCTTTCTCGCTTCGCGGCGAGTCAATCAATCACCGAGCCTGAATCACATCTTTCTCCCTACTCAGCGATCCCGAATTAATTATCCTTTGTTCGAAATTCCGATTTTCCAGCGATTAGGCGGGGAGATCGTGCGGGCAATCGGAAGCGGCGATTTTCCGAGATCGAATCCCTCTCGCGAATCGGTCGGCGTTTAGCAGGTCGATGAATCGATCCCTGCGTATTTTAGGCCTTTATCTTTCGCTTCCTATCGATTTGAAAATGAAATAGGGTGTGCAGCTCGGACGGAAGCGTTTCTCACGAAACGATTAATTATTAAGTTCCATTGACGGGCGTATCAATCCCCTTAGATACGGGGTTATTGATTTTCTCAAACAAAATCATCGTGAGTTAGGAGTTTTGCGAAACTCTCGATGTGGAGGTCGACGTTCAAGAGTTTGTCGTTCCCATAATGCAATCGTGATGAAGCGAATCGAATTTTGGGAAATAATGTGGGTCATAACTGTTGCATCTGACGGGAGCTCGAATATTAACGGGTGCGAAATTGATGTTCCAAGTCAAAATGAATGCGTGAAATTGACGAAGGATCTTGTTGATTTTCATGGAATCGAGCGTGGAAGAAAAGTAATAGTATCCAACGGAACTTGGTGGAATTTCATGGTAAATACCGTATATTACCGCAGATAAGACGGTAGTTTAATCATAAGAATGTGTCCCAAATTCCGGTTTCGTCTTATAGGACAGATAAAGAAGTAATCTGTGCGAATGTAAGCAGTAATCACAAGTTAGTACTGCCAGATGCAATAAAATAAAATTTGTTCATTCAAAAAATAACGAATAGGACATAACTCTATATACGCTGTACAGTATTACTATCCAGTTGATGATTGCTGATCTCGACTAAATTTATTGGCCGTTGATAGTTTGAGGTCGTCTTGTAGGACAGATATATGCTAAAAACATAAGACTGAGATAAATGTATACCTCATCTTATCTGAAGGACGTCTCATCTGCAGAAATATACGGTACGTTTTTAATTAAATAGCTTGTATTATTCCGAAAAAAACATTAGTTTTGTGGAATTGCTCTAGTTTTGTAATTGAATAGTTGTTCGTTGTACATCGCGGAAAGGGTTTTATCAAATTTCTCATCCGTAAATCGTTAAAATACAATTTTAAAGTACAACTCTTCACACATTGCAGCAGATCACATCATGGTGCTATCATATCCTTCTCTTCGATTAAGATCACGTTGCTTTCATAACTTAAGATAAATTACCTATCTTTCAGATATCGTCATTATCGCTATATTACTATTTCTGATGACGAACATAGCAATTATTTCATAGCAGATTACTTCTTAAATAGAGCAACATCGATTCAGCCATGATATTTGCAAGTAAACGTGATTTTCAACAAAATCAAGGAAATTAATTTGGATCAAGCCACACGGTAAATTCGTTAGATGTGAAGGTTCGACGGAGTTCGTTGCAGGTTGCCAATCAAAGTCACAAAGGTCGCGTTCATAATCACTTTCTTAACCCTCTTCATCACGCTGTTTAAAAAGAGAAACTGAGCTAGATTCTCCATCTTTAGCATCATTGGTGTATTTTAATAGCAAGTTTGACGTATTGAATACATTCCCAACGCATGCATGTCAAGGATTTCATTTTGAGCTCTTCATTTCCTCAAACGAAAACCTTCTGCGCAAAGATGTCTACATCGACTTGATTTTTGAAACGAATATGAGAGATCTTGGTTGGCAGTTCGAATCTTTTACCGAGAAGATGGATAATGTCTTAAATATAGGTCGAGGATATATCCGAATTCAAATTACTTTCACTGTTATATTTTCCTATTAAAATCTCAAACTCATCACAAATTTTGACTTACTGGCACAATTCCAATAATATTTATAGGTAGTTAAAATCAAAATTATCCTACCTCCTAACTTTGTAAGTTACAGGTTTATTTTTTCAAATTCACTCTATGCATTTCATATTGTTAAAATAAAGTTTTAATATTTTAGTCCAACTTAAAAATTTCAGGATTGAATACGTTGAAACTTAATACTATTAAGTCATTCTGCGAGTCATTAAATATACCAAAGGGTTATTTTGTTTTAAAGATTACAGCCTCGGAATATTGATATACTTCTCTGTTTTATAAAAGTGCCAATTCCAATTGAAGAATTGGCCTGAATGATACGTCATTGCTTGTAGTGTCATTGAGTGTTTTTGGAAAAAGGAAACTACTAAGTTGAATTGGTTTTCATTAGGAGCATATACAGTGAGGAATCATTCATCCGGTTATTCGAGGGTTGCCGGATGATGGTTACAGATAACCAGGCATAAAATACGCAATGAAATACACGGAAATGTAGCAAAATAATACATGAAAATTTGTCGAGCTTAACCGATAAATTAAGATGGCAAAGCACCGTCAATTTTTTTTAATTTTGGGGAATATGTAGTTGATGGTAGTGACAAACATAGAAGTTAATGCTGAGGTTTGTACGTAGATGCTTTGCGTTTTTATGTACATATGTGTCGAAAATGTATTCAGAAAACGAAATTGCTTGAGATATTTCGACTTATCTGTTATAAGCAGTTCTTATATTTCTTGAATCACTTGATTTGTTTTTGTTTTACGTATTTTCCGGATATGAGGCAGCCAATTTTGTATTACGAAGTGAATAGTGTAACAAGTAGTTGCTGTTATATACCGCTGTAAAAAGAGACAAATTACGATATAAATTTAAATTGTAGCTATATTTACTTAATGTAGAACTTAAGAGCTCCATGAACGGCTTAAACCTTAAATGGCCTTATTGATATATTTGTACTCCGTACATTTTATGGTGATGGATATTTTATTTTCATTAACATTATGTGTCTTAAGAATGGTTCAAACATTCTTATAAGACGTTTATTGGGTATCCCACCCGAAAGTTCTCCATTGCATCCTTAGTTCATAAACAGTGGATTTATTCAATTAAGCTAAGCTTGTCACTTATGTTTAATTTTATAATGTTTAATACACCATCAGGATGTTAGATTTACGACACCTTTAAGAATGATCAATGAAAATGCAGCTTATGTATGAATGATGAAAATTTAAATGCCTTACATGATGACTGAAACGTGATTTCCAAATATATTTCTGTTCATTCTAACTAACTTAGTTTCATGGTCGTAAAGCTGTGTGATTAACAGAAACTGTAACCATGAATGTGAAAAATAGATGTAGATTTTCGGCTCTTTATTACGGCTTCGTAAAATAATCATGATGGTGGATACGTTTATCTGTGAAAAGTTAGGGTTTGAGCTAATCCATGCGTGCACGCAGTTTAATTGATTCATCTTTGATTCAGGTGAGAATCAGTCATGTTAACCTCAGTTCTTTTGAATGTATCACTGGCTCATTTTCCTCCCACACTCCGAATTCTCTTGCTTTTTTCATTTACTATTGTTTCGCGCCTTTTTAGCAGAAGCAGGAAATCCTTTTCAACATTCCAATCCCTCCCGAAATACCTCTGTCAATTCCTCGTACTATCTATTATTTCGGAAGCTTGCTAAAAATACAAACTTCATCCGGTTCCAAACGCCATTCTTAGTTGAAAGGTCTTCACATACAACCTTGGAAAACCGCTTCCCGATAAAATTAATTCCACGTTTTTGAAATCTCGAGTTACGAAGTTTCTCGTTCGCTCAATCCAAAGTATTTCTTTCTTTACTTCTTCACTTCTTATGTCGCTGAATTTTCGTGGTGAGTGGTCGTAAATCAGATGTGATCGCCTTTGTTCTGCGAAGGGCATTATTCATATGAAATTATGGCAATGTTACACACATAGTGATAAGGATTTTTCTCAGTTCAGAAGATATTACTTATACCTTTACGTTGGTTTCTCAACCTGTTAACCCCTCAGGATCCGGAAGTTATGATTTACGAACTTCATTCATACCATACTATGACCTACAGGTTAGGGACTTGGACTTTGAAATGTTATTGCTTCCCATTAGAGTTAAATATAATTCTTCTGAGTATAGTTGGTGTTAAGTTGTAGCTAGAAGAAAAATTATTTTAGAAACTGAATTATTTTAGTGCTTTGTGAAACACATTTTGTGAATAGTGAATATCAACCATAATAAATCAAAAATTAACCAGCCTTGTTGTTAAGGTTATACCAACTTGAATATTTTTATATCAACTTGTACACAAAGTGTTTGTTAACTCCTCCTCAATATACATTGGTAGAATAATCGCGAAAATTCATCACAGAAGTATATATTGTAGATGATTTGTTTGTGATAAAATAGGTTCTTCTCCATCATAACCTCATAAAATGTCGAAATTAGTGTTGCTTTGTGTCTCGTACATGGTTTAGTTTGGTTCTGAAAATATGGTACATGAAAAAATTTTAATTATTAAAAATAAATTCTTCGTAAAAAGTTATATAGCAAGTATCTTAGAGTCCTAACCTACAGAATCTTTGGCATTTACGCATTGAGGTATAGCATATCAGTTCCTGAAAATGAAACTAACAAGAATATCGTAACGAAAGACAAAATTTAACTTAGAACTTGAAAATACTAGACCACCGAGCATTCTCTGTGGTCTAGTAAAAGTTTTCTCAATATGGATTTTGATATTATTAATAACTACCACAAAATTACGCCTGATTCCGTTTCGTTTAGAACTTGAACTTTACACACAAAGCATACAATCAATTCCACCATTATTCACGTTATCTCAAACTACTTTATTAAGTTATAACTCTATTTTAGGACTCAATAGAAATTAAACTTGAATTTTCTCTTCCCACAATGAAAACTCAGGCTTTGATGTCTTAAATTTACGAAATATATGGTTTATAATATATGTTATGAAAGTTTAAGAAAGAATTTGCTCGTCTATAAAAGCATGGCAGCGTACTTCAAAGTTCGAGTTTTTCTTACTTTTCATAAATTTGCATTTCTTGCAACGAAATTACCCTTCTTACCGTATATAGTTGAAGCTCAGTGCTCAATGGAACAGCATGGCAGAGATGGAACTTTCACCTAAGCGCTCAGTTCCTTATTCCGCTCTTCACTTATTTCTCTTAACTTCTTCCTTTTACTGCTACAGCACAAAATGTCCCATTATTATTCCACCGCGTTTCCATGCGGACGTAATATCTATCTTCCTATCTCTCCCACTGGCCTAAATTGCCCCTTCCCATGGGGCCAGCTAAGTTCCTCAATTATGTCACATCCTCTCCGAATCTTTTGGTATGTCACTGAACTAGTGCTCCTTCCATTGCCAACCCGTCCCGAAACCACCTTAAATTCACTTCCCTTTCCGTAGTTTTATATATCTCTCCATGTCCAGTGGATATGCGCTTACTTTTCACACCCTTTGTAGATATTTTGGACATCATAATGTTTTGCTTCCACCGACCATGATGGTGAATTTTCACCGCTAAATTGTAATTTTTCCGCCACTCGTTTGGTGGACACAAAATTTATCCCGCATGTTTTGTACAGCAAGAGTACCTTTTGCAAATAATTACCGAAGTCAATGCAGCTTCCTTGTGATCAACTACCTTGGATAATCAGCCATTGTAACAATATAATTATTTAAGTGTTACTTCTAAATTTCATAATACTGGTGGAATTTCCGCTTAATTTTTAGGAATATAAAACAGCTTTCAACGTATAAATAAATTTCGAATTTCCTTGTCTATTAAATGCGTACAGGTATCTCTGAAAATCATAAATTCATACATATGTCTTACTCCAAAAATGAGAAGCCTAAATTGTTGATGAGAATAATTTTCAGGAACTTACCATTTACGATTTCAGCTTAAACCCGGGATTTATATATTTGTGCAAGTTTTTGATGTTGTTCCTGTAACAATATTGCTTGCTTGAATAGGTGAATGGTATGGATCTCATCGTTAATCATATAAACATGAAAAAAGAGTTGAACTTTATAGTTTCTATTGGCATACGTATGATGGAATCAAATAGTTCGTCGTTTAATGCAAGTTAGTGTATATTGAAAGTAGCTTTTGGTTCTCCTGTACTGTTAAACCAGTTGAGAAAATTTTGAATAGTTGAAATTTAGTTGAAAATAGTTTAAATTTAAGAAATCATAAACATTTTTTAAAGTATAATAAATGAATAAACCATTTCTCTCGGGTCTTCTCCGATGCTTCCTCGTCACTATTTCCATAGCTTTTGCTCAGTTGCAAAATATGGAGATTACACGATGACCTCACTTTATATTATTATCCTGAATGTCCTCTTCATAACAAGATTCAAACGGGAAGTCAGATAATTTGATAGTAGTTCTTCACTACAATGTCATCGTTGCTTTTTAATGTCTCAATAGACAGCGGATACTCTCGATTTTAATAGAAATGTATAAAGTCAATAACTAAACGAACTCATTACTGATTAATCTTTCTCGTATTAGTTAATTGCGAAAAAAATTACAGCCACAACATCCTTATTCGACAAAAAAAATCGCTGATGTAACTGTATTGATTTGTATAATTTTTATATTACTGATTGAGAGCGGAAGTCGAGATGGTACGGCATGGGATTTTTATGAATCGGTGATGCGTAACCAAAAACGATGCGGTTCGAGCTAATTCAATTTAAATCAATTTGAGCCAGCCCTTATGTAAATCTGTTTAAAAAACGGCATGCAAACTGACGAAAAAAGCGCTGGATTTGCTATCTTGGGAACGTTACCCCGTAATCGTTTCAACGCAAACTATTCTTCCGAGTTGAACGAACACCAGCGAGAACGTTTCACAAGGAACTGCGAGTTGGCTGTTCCAAAAACTGGTCATCCGAAAAAAAACCCACGTCGCAGGGCTAACTTCACAGCTGTTGCCTAACGACCGAGACTCGATTCAATTAATTAGTCGCATATTTTGCAATCCGCCTTCCTCAAACAAATTAAGCAGGCTTTTTTTATGCGACGCCCGAGACGAGTCTTCTGGAAGTGACGGAAGGCGCTCTTCCCAGGGTCGCGCAGCTACGATATTGCGGTACAAACAAATTGAAATGCTCATTGCGGTAATTCCTTATCGGCGGAAGTGTAGATCAGCCTCCGGCCTGCGGGCGCATTCGAATTATCACATTCACGCATGTGTTGGAAGGAAAAGGAAAACCGGGTTCCGGCCTCGGTCCCACCGCGCTCTTTAAGAACTTCTCCGGAGGGCCACACCCCTCGTGTCCTTCTCGTCCTTTCCGGGAGGACAAGTGCTCTGGAGCACCACTGGCGTGGGCACCATCTTCCTTTCGGGAAGGCAAAAAAATACCGCGAGTCGTATGTCTCCTGTGGCAGGGCTCGACTCATTTGTTATCGAGATCCAGATCTGTGTTTTCCAAGCGGTATGCGGTGACTGAGATATTTGCCGTGGCTCGAAGAAATGAGTTTTATGAAAATGTGGAGTCCACTGCTCGCTGTAGTGTGGAGAAACCTCTCCGTCATTGCCGGTTGTTGAATAAATGACGTTTCTTCTCCATACTTCAGTTATTTCGTGGGGAAATTTTGCACTTTGATCGGCAACATTTACTAACTCTTTGTAGATATACTCAAATACCCAGAATAAATAATGGAGGTGCTTTAAAATTGACTCAAATACTCAAGCTAATTGACTCGAAATTATCTGTCAATAAATTTCATTATTTATCGATGTTTCACGAACACTGGCTTGGATTAATTTTGAACTACTGAGCCGTCTTTGCTGGTATATGAATAAATGACTTTTCTTCTCCATTTTTCAGTTATTTCTTTGGGAAAATTTGCAGTTTAATCTGAAACGTTTGCCAAATCTTTATATATGTATTTTAAAATAAAGAATAAATGACAGAAGTGTTTTAAAAGCAGTTGATACTCTCGAGAACTCGAGCTATTTGACTCAAAATTAATCGTCAATGTAGGGTTTCATGAACTACTGACCCATCTTTGCTGGTTGTTCAATTAACGACTTTTCTTCTCCGTACTTCAGTTATTTAGTGAGGAAATTTTATAGTTTAATTCGCAACGTTCACTAACTCTTTGTAGATGTACTCAAATATCCAGAATAAATAACTGAGTACTCGAGCTATTTGACTCGAAATTCGCTGTCAAATAAATGTATTATTTATCGATGTATCACGAACATAAGCTTGGATCAATTTTGAACTACTGACCCATATGGCGACAAGAAATGAATTCTCGTGTAGTTAGAGGAAAAGTTAATTCAAAACCGTGGCGGAATACTCTGATGAATCATCCCTTTAAGTACTTTATGAGACTCAGTTTTAGATAAGGAAGGTTCTGGAAATTGCCTTTCCCTGGTTGTAAATAACCGGATGACTGTAAAAATTGAGAATACCAACTGATCTGATCTGATCTGGTCTGATCATTACGTATGTTGAATTTTACTTTCAAAAGTAAAATTATTTTTTTATACATTGTAATACAAAAATTTTTATACGAAAATACTTGCATATAAGCCTTATTTCATGTCATTGTATGTTATTAATGAGAATTGATCGTGAAATACTAAGAATAACATGCAATACTAACCCAAACATCGCTTTTTTGATAAATCTAATGATAAAGAATAAAGAAAAAAGCAGTTATAATTTTACCACACTGTAAATTACAGTGTGGTAAAGGTAAAAATAAACTAAATCTAATTATATGAAGAAGTTGGCACTTTGTTGGCTTTAAAAGTAGTTGGATCATTTTTTAGTGGTTTACCATTAGAAAGTTTTGTTTTACTATATTATCTGTTTTGGAAACTCGGCCACTTTACTAATTTATTCGGCATTTTTCTATCTAATATCCTTAAGCCTTGTATTAAACGTCAAAACAAAACGGGATTTCATGCATTTCCATTGAACATTTGTCTTCATCGCTGGTTTCGGCTTAAAAAGTTGCAATCTTCAAAAATTCATCTTCAGAATTGTTGATATGCTTTTTTATTGATCCAAACTAATCGCGAAAGAAGATTGCAGTGAAAAGTCGTGAAGCCATGCTTTAATTCGTTGGTCTAACTCGCTTTGTCTCGCTGCTAAGCTCTAAAAAATTGTAATGACTGATTTACAATGGTGAATCATATATAATGTGACTTATACATGCCCATTAATCCTTCTTTAAAATCTATCACATTCTATTTTTCAAATCAGCTGGTTTTGATTTTATACGTGTTTGCACAATCTTTCAATCGAATGGGAATTGTAGAAAATATTGAAATTTAGTTTTAGAGCATTTATAAATTTCATTTTTTTGTTTTGGAATTTTCCGTCTTGGTGAATGAACAGATGTAATGGCTGAAATTGTTAGCGAATGAGTCTTGACAAAGTTGAGTATTTCACCTCAGTTGCCATGTTGAAGCCACCGACATTTTCATTGCAACTCAATAATGAAGTAAAAAATTTGAATTCAGTACAAAACATAACAGGTTAGTTTTCATCCTGTTGATGAAACAGAATTAGTAGGAGAGAAATTATTTGATATAGATCTGCACATTAAAATAAGATGTATTTCAAAATTTTAGTGTGTTATCCGTGTCGAAAAAATATTTTTTTACCTCTAATCGTAGCTTCATATGTTCAATGAAAACCCGGGATTTTCTCATTACATTCTCTGCATTATTTCCAAATATATACATTCTCTTTTAAGATTTATTATCAGTAAAACCCTTTACAGCTTTCCTCTCATTATTCCAAATAAGTTCACCCAATTCTCTGTAAATGAGATGTCGATAGGAACATATGATTTTTCGTAGTTTTTCTTTTATTTAAATACTACGAAATAATACGAAATTAAGATATGCACACATGGATGTAACGTGAGTTAGAATAGTTTAATGGCTAGATCGAATGGGAATAATATTTAACATTCTTTGGTTCACTAGCGATTTCCTACTCACTTCAATTTATTTGAATTTCGTCGTTTTATAGTTTAAGCAAGGTTAATAACATAAAATATTTAGTTTTGAGAATTAATTACACATTCAGGATGTCACCGTTGATCGTATTTGCCACGATTATTATTAGATTTAATGCGAAATAAAGGAGACTGCCAAGTAATTGCTGAGGGCCGAAGGTTGTCATTGAGCCCGCTTTTCCTCTATAATTTATTTTCTGTCTCTTCTCGAAAGGTTCTACGGAGACAATTCGTGCTGTATTTCGTGTCCCAACTATAGTATCCTCAGAACTCAGTCGATATCTATCGACCAATTGATTTTTATGGAAGAAATCGATTCTACGCTAGCTAACGCCGACATGTTTTAGCTCAGAAGGAAATATTTTATTCTTCATAGTGGTATAATCCGCTTACATCATCAGCTGTTACATTAAAATCATCGTGAACGTATATTTAATCGGGAAGTTAACGAACGATGGATTTAATCTATCGGAATTCGATATAAGCGTTTATTTACTCATTGTCTCATAAGTTTCCGTAATTATTTTGAGAAAAGATCCTCGAAACTTTAAGTGCAGTTAATCCTGTAATCCTACTGAATGTAAGCAAAATGATTTTGTATTGATTCCCGATGACAATGTCTGAAATCTCCTCTATTAATATAATAAACTTCTATTTTCATCCGGCTTAGAAGCATATGACGTGTTTTAAACGGAGAATTTTAGAAGTCGGGAGGCAGTATCCACAACTGTACCTGCATGCATAAAGAACATGCTAATCCCATGGAAGTAGGCGAATTGTTGAAGGTGTCTTTTTGTTTTCCATAATACTGCATTGGCCTTAAGTTACATCCATAATTCTATCGCTTCAGACACATCCGTACATCTTTCCGTAAACTGCATTTTAGTTATCGACGTACGCACTTCCTCTTAACCTCAGCTGCTGCACTTTTCAAAATACCACACTACTTCCTTTCTTCTCACAGTTACATCCATCACATTAGCCTTATCTTTCTTGGTCTTCTCTTGCACTTGCTTTCTCACAATTGCCATTCTGATTTCATCCTTCTCTTAAAATATACGCAGGTCTTACACTTTACCTTCAATTCATATTCATTCATTACCCAATCATCACTTATGTTTTTCCAAGGTCCTCTATATAGAGGGCCTAGTGCTATTCTTTCTGTTTTGCCTGTCCCCTAAGACTAAGTCCCCTGACTATTTTATTTTAGAAATAAGGTAATCTAAAAGGTCAAATTTTATCAAATATTCCAGATTAGTTCTGTAACCTCGCTCCGTTCCATATCTTGAACCATTTTGCTGATTCCAGTCGGTAGTATCTCATACTGACTTCATTGGTTCTTTTTTAATCTCCAGAAAAGATCAATCAATCCAACCAATTGACGATCCGAGATTAGCTTATCTAGACCTACACACGAAGGTCTGCTTAGGCATTTTCAGCTTGGGTTATTTTTTTTACTGATGGAGTCGATTTCCATATGATGTATACGAGTTTGACCCAGTGTTGAAAATGTAATATTTCATCTTCTGAGCCCAAGAGATTATTTTTGACTTAGAGCTGAAAGATATTGATTCCGTCTATTATTTTGCTTTTTTGCTACTGTAATAGAGATTTTTGTATACTTTAAATCATAAATGATAATATAATTAATAAAGCAATGCAGTTGATAATGTAAACAATAGAATAGTCATTATGACAATAATATATTTGATGCCATAATAGTCATTATCAAATTGAACTGTGTAGGATTAGTCGAACATACACTTTTTTGGTTGAGCATAATTTAATTTGAAATAAATTTAGGAATCAATAGTATTTTAAGTTCTCCCATCCACGAGAATTAGAATATCTCATGAGCTAAATTTAAGTCACTTCAACTACCATAAGAAAAGCCCTTGTTTTCTTTTACAAATTAGCAGAATTTGCAATTAAAATTATTAGGAAGAATTATTTATTACCAACAAGTCAGAAACGGTAGAATTAGAGTTCAATAATTTAAAAAGGGAGCCAAATGTAAACCAAATTATTCCCCTTTCTGTTCGGAGTAATTCAAACTTGATCTCACGGAAACCATTTATAGGGTACCAATTGAAAGAGTGGTTTGAGAGAAGTGTATCTAGGCAAATATTCAATTTTTCATAGTATTCAAATGCTTTGAAAGTGATTTTTGATTCTCAAACCTGTGTTGTGTGCGCTTAGGAAACTATACTCATGTTTCCCTACGTTTATGGTCTTAATTCCCGCTTTCAAGGCAACCAAGTAATACCAATGTGCAAAGAGTTCGTTTTGGTGATTGTTGTAACTTTATATTTTACGAGCACTTAGTTTGTTGGCGTATTGCAGTGAAACTATAGGAATTTTTTGCAAGCAAGCAAAATATTAGAAAGATGTAACGCAAAACGAATATAATGAAACGACATCTACCTGCTTCCCACCATATAGGTCCATGAATCCCATCGGTGGGATGAGTCCCAACGAATAGGAAACAAGGCTTTAAATGACACTGATTATTCTGTACAATTTTTTTCATTGATTTTACAACATAGATTTTCTTGGTAGCAGATTAACAGTAATTTTATCTTCAGTTCTACTTGAAGAAAAAATACCGTGATGAATGTAGTGTATGTTTATGATTGTAAACAATTAAAAAAGTAAATATGAATTCGTAAAGAAAATATTCTTATGATTACTTGCGCATGTAGCCTTTTACATAACAGCTCTTCGTCTATGTTTTTTTTATTTTTATAGTTATATTTCTACTTAGCGTCAGGCAGTAGCGATTTAATTAGAAATATAACATAGATCGAAATAAAATTACATCAACATAACTATGTTTATTCACACTATTGCAGTATATAACACAGTGTATAATTAATTATTATCTTAATGAACGCTAAACTTCAATTTAGTAATAATAATGACTAGTATTTATATCAAATATAAGTTCAAATATCGAATATTACTCTATGTAGTGCTCGTAGCATAATGTATTTTTCCTTACTTCGTTTTCGTGGTTAGAAGGACGTCTACGATTTTATTTCTGTTTCAGAGTATTCTTAGTGTTCCTGAAACGTGCAAAAGCTTTATCAGAACTTGAGTCGAAATGTTAGGCGCTAAGGAATCGCATGTTGCATAGTTTTCCGAGGAAAGAAATTTTGACACTTATTTCGGGAAATTAGCTGTAAAACTTCCGTTTCTATATCTTCTAATTAACATATGTCCAGCAGAGACAAACATTACGTAATAATTCATCTTAAACCGGAGCTTTATAGGGAACAGATGTTCGACTCAAGCGTCTTGTTTTGCCCTCACGATGAAAACATGAATGAGGAAAAGATTAGAAGCTTAAAATATGGTGCGCACAATCTTTTGAATAAGCCATCAAATATATCACTCATGGATCATGCGTGAGAACTCCAGCGGAGTCAACTTTTTTCACTTTACTTCAGCACACAGTCTAAAGTAGGTTTTTCGTGCACCGCTTGAGATTCTCAATTTGCACCGTGTGACAGTAACTTTCGATTGCTACCAAGGAACATAAGATAAAACTCAAGTTAAATCGATTCTATTCTCATTCTTTCGCAGTCTTCCGTGACACAGTTATTAGTATGTTTTCCAGGTGATTTTTCGGGCCCGAATCCCGTCATGAATGAGGGATTTATGTTTGTGTTTGTAGTAGTCACGGGCCGACCGTTAGAGCGGACTCCTTGGTCCAAAATTCGCACCAATTAAGAGGAAATTATGGTCAATTTTCATGCAAGTGTCAGAAGGGTTCAAGTTCGCAGAAAGTAGTTCTTAGGCAGTTGTTTCGGCCCAATGAGCGGTGTCTGCAGCTTGAGAGTGAATCAGTAGTTCCCTTTGAAAAATAAACCATTTTTCTTTACGCGATGAAAACTAATCAATTCATGATGAATTTACGACTCCTCCACTTGCACGGAAGTTATAGCGTATGTTTTCACCATAAACAAGAGATTAAGCATTTGTCGCATTGTCTTGTCAGCTAAACATGAATGCGAACCTCTATATCTTCTTTTCTCTCAACGTTTTCAATTGAAGTAATGAATTGCATACCTTTCCGACTTGGAGTAATTATTTGAGAAATATTTCAAGGCAACCGGAACACAGAATCAAAGGCGAACAATGGGTGACAGTGACTTCGTTATTTATGATGCAATAGATCAGTGATTCTCAACTGGTGGTCCGCGGACTTCAGGGGTCCGTGTTTTATACTTGAGGCCACAAGCTAAGCTCACGATTATCTAAATATATCCTTTTCTTATCTTTTACTAATGATAAATAAAAAAATCATTGATATAAATTTCTCTCACTGCGAAATTAGAGCCCATTGAAAGTTTAACTTGATTTCTCAGTATGAACTATTTTCACAAATATTTCTGCAAATAGTTAAGGAATTTCAAAAGTGGTTTCAAACATCCCAGAATATTAAAACGGATTCGAAAAGAGAGCCCTAAAAACTCCTGGTAGGTTGAGAGGTGAAGTGATACCTCGTATAACAAAGACTATTTGTCTATGTAAGGACCCCGCAAGCCGCTTTTAGGCGTGTGGCAGGGGGTGCAAGCACCTTGCCTCTATTTTTCTAATCGATTGGTTTCGCTTATCGTTCGCGAAAAAAATCAAATCTTGAATCGATTCGTTGTAAAATCTATTTCATTGATCTTCCTCGCAGTATCAGAACGGTCTATGTTACAGGGAGTTATCTTTATCAGTTACTTTTTATGATTACTTTCTCTGTACTTATTTAGTAAATGTATCCTTTGTATCAATCTGTTATCTTCTAAAGATTCCCATCCCGCATCCGCAATCATCTGAGTAACGCTCATTGCGTTATCGTAACAACTCTCTACAAACCGTATTGCCTTTCGTTGTACCTTTTCTAATTCTCGAATACAACACTTGTCGTCTGGGCGGCTACGCTACATGGCAAGAGCTAACTAACGCTAAGTAACGTCGCATTTGTGTCAACATAATATCGCACTAGGTTTAAATTAACATTCATTTGCTGCAAGGTAATTCACTGTTTCCATCAAAATCCTCAAGTATACGTAAAAACAAGCAAAACGCATTCCTTAACTTGTAAAATTAAATAGTAATTGGCAACGACCATTTTGATATGCGCTTTCTCGAATCTTTTGTGCACAAAAATATTCGTTAATTAATATTCGTAAATGGAGTGCGAATAGCAGCGAAAAAACTTTCTCAGAAGAAATATTTGCCATTATTTATTGCGAGTACCTCGTTAGTCGAAATATTTTTGTACTACGTTAAAGGATTTCCATCAGCAGAATAATCATTTCTTATTAGCAATGATTTGTCAAGGATAATGATACATCAGACGATGAAATTTCGTTTGTTTTCGGTCGCCTAGTGAATTTCAAAGCACAACCTGTAATTTTACCTCTTCAAGATTGTCTCTGAATCCCAGCGTACTTAATAAATCAGACAAAATGGCCGGTGAAGGAGCGGATCCGCATCCTGGCGGTGCACTCCGCGCGCGAGTGCCTCATTTCGATTCCGGTCACTCCGATCTCTAATGAAATAGAATCGATTGCTACCCCACTCGATAGATTATCGCCGGAAAGGTATCGACGTATGACAAGACTGCGGAGCGAAACGAAGAAAATGCCCCCCTTGCTCGCCACTTTCGCCAGGTCTCCTCACCGCAGAAAAGGCCTAAAGTTTTAATTCACGTAAAGATAGTTGGAGGGAAGGACGTCCCGCTAAATGCGTCATCATCACGATAACAATGACTGGAAAGCTGCAGCGCGGCTTTATCTCGCTCCGTTCCCTATCTTGAAGCGTCTTTTGCCCCCAATCGTCCCTCCTCCATCATTGTACTTCCATCCTCTCTCCTCCGTGCGTAATCTCTCCTCTCGACCACGCTCATTCCCTCTTCCACTGACTTACGTTCCTCCTTCACTCTCCCCCCTTCCTCATTACCGTCCTCCGCGAAGGTCCGCATACATTTGGTTCAATGACGACTCCTTCTATCTTTCAGGATAGCGGAAACAAATAAATACGGAGGATGTGGAAAAGTGGCCGCACCATTGCCAAGCTTAGTGTCATCAGCGAATGTTTATGATCTTTTAGTTTCAGGGGTTACGTAGATGGATGGGTCCTTCGTTGGCGACGTTGGGTCCATGTGGGTCTTCCTTCCTCTTAGCCACCTCCTCCAGCTACGCCTATAATGGGGAAAAGTATGCCATTAACTACTCGCCATGAGCTCAGGAATCTGTATTTACCATATCACATTAATTCCATGCGTTTATATGAGCCTTTCTTTTAATTTATCTGCCTGTTAAATATTCAGCCCAAAATCTGGTTGGTACCTCACCCCCTCTAACATTTCCACTTTGAGGCAGAATGTTATAAGCGCAACATTTCTAAGTTAGAGAAGCACATTGACTCTACGAGAAACACTTTTCTTGGTATTCAATAAAAAGAGGCTTTAATTAGTTCCACTATTCGGCAAACTCATACCTCAGTAGCTTTCATTTCATCAGAGCTATGAACAAGCCCGTGGCAAAAGGAACTGAGAGATCCATTTATCTCTATCCCGTACCAGAGGAGAAATGATAAATATTCCGTACATCAGTGTGTGGTAGGAGGAACTTTTTAGGATACCTCGTGCTAACATTTACTCGTAGCACGTGGACTCAGATTGCAACATCCTTCCAACTGAAAAACACCGCCTCACTTCGAGCTCTGGAACATAAACTGAACTATTACCCTTCGGCTGAACCTAGTTAGGTTTTCCTTTCGAACTAGGAGGAAATTCTAACAGGAATCACTTGTCTATACGTAACTAGATTCTATTTAATATAAAGAAAACTTTTCAAATCGCGTACACGTCAACCAAAGGAGTACGATTAATTTTGAGGCACCTGTATCATTGCATCAAGTAGTTCCTTTTCTATTTCCCTTCCGCAGTGGAATTCCACGAGGTAACTCGTCAGTCGATTGATTCAATCCTTCTGTGTTATCTTATTTTCGTTTCAGCTATTTCGAACGAACTCTCCTTTATTTTGTAACAATTTGTGTGCATCATCATGTTTTTGCTCTCAAGGCATGCCCACAGCAAATATATAGAGCACATTTATTATTATAATCAATACGATCGTATGTTAACATTCAATTTTGCTGAAGGTTGCGGAAACGGGGAAATGTCGCCTACGTCTTCGGAATCTATGTATTAATACGCGAAGAGAAAACTTTGGATCCCTTTTTAAGGATATTGCGAGAACGGAGGTGTTTGAGATTTGGCATAGTTAAATTTTATATGGAGAAGGAGTGCAGTAAACTAATATCTTTGTCCAAATATCCTTGGTTCGACTCTGGACCAGTATAATCGTCTCTCATAAGAAATGCACGCAAAGTTCATTTTGATCGATTGTAGATATTATTTTCTTTTGCAGAATTAGATCAGAAATAATGGTGATACGAAATTGAGATTGATACCAAAAGAAAGGAAATTGAATAAAGATTCTTATTTTGGTCGTAGAATATCGCATTCGAGTCGAAATTACGAGAACTCTGGCAAAATGAACGAAAAATGTTGTGAAATTTCTTCGTAGTAAACAGACCAGTCCCCCTGGCGACCAAGGCGATTGTTGTATCCGAGCTTATGCATTTTCACATTAGAATACACGGGGATTTTATCTCCAAACCAAATTAACGGTAGGGACTCATGTCAGAAATTATGAAAAGAGGGCAATTAACCGAGATGCCAACAGTCGCTAACTGATCAATAAATCACAGGAATATAATTACGGCGATTTTACGGAATTTTTTTTGGAAATCAATCTTTAAAATTAAAAATGACAATGAATTGTATAAAAAAATAAATAAAGCTACAAATTGTACTTGTGTTTTATTTATTTTTCTGACATTAAAATTTTACATTTATTGAAGGGAATTAAGGCAAACAACACACCCTAATGACGTATTTGTACACGCTCACAGCTGACGTAATAGAAAAATAATGAAATAAATTATAAGCAATGATTATATAGGTATAATCTTTGACAAAAGATCCTCAATAACGTTCAAACTTAAAAATTCAATGATTAAGGTCGAATTTCGACCACCGGGCGAACACTAGTATTTCTTAATTGCGATAACTATTTCTCCAACGTATTGCCCACCCCTGGTAGTACACAATTATTTTCATTCTTAATACTAAAGAGATATCAATCTTTCAATAGTGTGGCGACGTCAACATGATAACGAAACTAGTCACGCGAGGAATAAATGCTCTGCTATTGCGCGAAAATTTAATCGTCAGCATCGTTTCCGCCTAATCAGTATCTACAGTAAAAGATGTTATGAAGCTTCTAGCGATAAGGACACAATGAACTCTTGATTTAGAGAAGTGTTTCTCAAACGTTTTCGTCGAGGAACCCGTTATACCTAAAAAATAATCTCCTCCTCCGAGTCTATCCTTAACCTTTCGTACACATCGAGCCACCTGAGAGTGATTGAAGCTAATTTGAGTTATGTGAATGTATGTTTGCACTATTCATTTCCACAATTCTCTGATTCCTTCGTTCATACGGTTTTCGTTAGCTTGCTTATTCAGGAGGGGTTGTATGGCAGAATCACTGTGAAGCAAATGGAAGGTTTACTATAATTAGGGATTTGTTCTTTTCACTGATAACCATATGCGTTTTATAGTTGTTTCTCCTGTATTCGTTATACTGGATCTAGCTTGAGTAACAGCATGTCACCTTCTATGCGTGTTATATTATCCCATGTTGAACGTGAACTAGATATTTTCCCATACATACTTACATTTCAATCACTATCCCCTGTCGATTTAGGCAAGGTGTAGCTGTTTTAATGACACATTTCTCCATATATAATATATATAATAATAACCATAATGATAATCATAAATGGCCTTTATTCTTATATTATTATAAATGGCTATAACACTCCCCTTTCTCTCTGGAGACGCCTTTTTTTTGTGAAATTTAAAATACTCAAAATAGAAAGTATAAAGTACTCAGAAGTATCTCAATTATTGTCACCAGTAAATTTTATTTTCCGCTATATACATATTACTACGTCCACCACTTTCGACAAGTAGCAGTCATTTTAAAATTAAAAAGAGTTGGGAATTATTTGTGGTTAATTTCTTCAGTCATTATAATTCTCAACTACTGTTTCATCGCATTGTAATTGTATCAAAAATTTCTACACTTCCACCCTAGCATTTCTCCTTGCCATTCTCCATTTCTCATCAACTCGAAAATGACGGCGAATAGCCCAAACCAGTCACCACCCTAGCTTGTATCGCAGAGAGCAAGAGTGAAATTCGATTTTCGCTTCCTTCATCAACAAACCTCTTTTCCTCGTCGATTCCACCAATGATTTCATTCTCGCACTCAGTTCCGCAAAGGATACGTCCGTTCACAGATTTCCCCCCCTTACGAAATGTCACTCGACAGTGCGTGCACGACATGTCTCGAAACGCACCCTTTCCTCACCTAATTCCCCTTTTTCCACTCTCCGTATCCCAAAGCCTATTCCTAACCATCCCTCATCCTTCTAATACCCCCCCCCCCCAAGCGCCCCTCTCTATCCCCCCCACGGCCTTTGAGTGCCACAAGTATCGATTCGTTGCGAGGAACCCACTTATGAAAATAGGCGTTTTCAGATATGGATATGGGCATTAGCCTACGTTTTGCAAACGTTGTGAAAATGGCAGTTCTTGGAAACACCTCGTCTTGGGGCAGCCCGTGCTCTTTCGATGAGCACCTCGGCAGCCCCCACGCGCCCCCCTCTTGCTTCCCGCGCCGCGAAAGCGTACTTGGGCGTAATGTGGAGCTCATCTCTTTGGAAGGGAGCCGCCATTGCTCCAACACGCCTCGTCCAGGTGATCCGCGTTGCCGGTACGCCCACATAGTGGGACTTCAATATCCGAGCGAGATAGAGAGCGCGGGAGGATGGGGAATATGGGAAGGTATTAGTGTATATAGAACGGGGAAAGATGTAGCGTCGACTCAGGGGCGTTTTAAAATCCCTTGATTACGGTCACGGTGAGCCGATGGTTCTCTGCAGGCCCACTTGCGCTACGGGACGGGGATTAGGTAAATGTGTTTGTTCCCAACATTTTTGTGTTTCGATCGAAGATCATCCTCTTGGCGTTATGCTGAAATGAGAGCGGTGGCACAATGCGGAGATAGGCTCTCGATTTTACGGTTAGAGGACTCATAGGGTTTAAAAACGGCGAGTTCTACACCGTACCACTGATTTTTCTACTTTTTACCATTAATCTATGTATATGTTGATTATTCTTCTCTTGTAATCCGTTTATTCTTCCACTCCTGACGATGATAGCTTGGATATTGAAATGAAGAATAATAAAATAAACCTCGCCTTTACCTATACCATATAAAATTTTTATTACCATACAACTATTGTTTCAAACTCTTGGGTCATCATACCCATTTGGGTTGAAACCATGGTCGTGCAGCAATAATCAGTTTCTGTAGACAAGGTAGTAGTGCAGTGTAATTTATCATTCTTTAAATTGTGAACCTACCACTAATTTGAGCCTAAGTTGTTAGATTCTATTAAAATGAGCATAAGGTGATTCCTACTAAGTCCGGGAATTTCCAGTGCTTCCAGAACTGGGGCCAGTGCAGGTACGGATCCCGGTAAAAGACGACTTTGGGACAGTTTTTAACCTCAAATACTCCTCAAGTAATGGTATAAGAGTTCTGGTTCTGCTTCAATAGTTTGATGAATGGAATAGTTTCCATTGCTTTTGGTGCAGTATGCAGAACAAGATATCTTTCATTTGCTTTTCTCTCAGCTCTGCTCATGGCTGTTATGATGTGGAAGTCGTGGCGTTATAAATGTTGCTGATTAATGGTGACTATCAAGTCACTCGGCATTGAATACTATATAAAGTGACATTCACAGGGTGATTGTGCTACATCGTCTTCTCTTTCTATGCCCTCACATTATTCTGGCGCAGTGTGGCAAACAAATGCAATCACCTCACTACTCATGCATACTTTCTAGCACTTTTAGCAGCTAATAGTGGAAGGTTTCAGATTCATGCCGGCCTCTGGACTGAGTACTTTTTGAAAGATCTGCATTATCTGGGCGATATTCCTCCGCAGAAAAGTTGGTAGTTTCATCACGAAGACGTTATCTAATAAAAGTACAAGGCACAGCCAGGTGAATAAATGTAAACAAATTTCGCTAACAAAATAAAACACGTCTAGGGTTTCAGCCAGTAAAAAATCAGCAAAATATTTTTGCAGCTTTATGAAACGTGATATGTGAAGTAACGATTCAACAGAAATGGAATGGAGATTTTGAGAACAAGTTACTATTATCTATAAATATTAAAAATAGATACGTAGAAAACGCCTATAACATCATATTGTCTGTGTAATTTTTCATGTTAAAAGGTTAGCTAAAATATTATTATATTTGTTGGCATTGAGTCTGTATTTACATTTTAAGAAGTTGAATTAATTTCTATCGTATATGATATACTTGATAAATTCCTCATATTAATATTCAAATATTATTGAAATGTATATTTATTTTCTTGAATACGAACCGGTGCGATGGACTTGGGTTTGTAGCAGTTAGCTGTATTTTACCATAATCCGATAGAAGAGCAATATTTCTCACAGACAGAGAGCTCGTCTACTATTTTGATAAAGCCAACGATTCTTATTGAAGTGATAACATGTGATCCACAGTAAATATGTTTGAATAATAAGTTTTCCATTTAGAAATCGTCCATAATTTCGTCATTTGTTGAATATGGCAATATGAGGTCGAAACCCGTGCTGCGTTTTTTTCTTCTGTTGTTATGGAGAAATTTCATTCTACCATGATATGTATTCCTTAGCCGATACCTTTGATAAACCGTTTACCTTTGAGATAGTTTATTTTAGGATTCGTATTCTTCAGATATTTTTACGTTAAGCGAGGCCACTCCAAGCACGCTGTCTCATCCCTCTAATTACGAATTCATTTCACAAGGTTCTTCATGATGAATGTATTTGTTGTTGGAACATTGTTTTTGTTCGGGAAAACAAATCGAAATCGTAACAAACTCGCCGCTCATCGACAGTTATGCGGCAGCTGAAGAGATTTATTTCTCAGATTTATTTCTTTGGTAGTCTAGAGTTCCTTGGAAAGGAGGGCGTCAAGGTGAGCATAGGAATTGATTCTATAATGATTCATGCCTCGCATTCATTTGAAATAAATCTCGCTCTCTCAAGAAAACAATGCGAAGTAAAGCGGACGTACAGTCTATAGAAAGTCTATACAGAACCATAAATAAGCCTATCTCGAAGGCACTGTTTTTTTCGCTAACACGAGTGGGTTTAGATATGGTTTGTAGTCATCCGTTCAAAAAATGTGATATTTTATCCGAATAAATAATTAACATTGAGGGAAAAGTTTCAAAAATACATTTTAACTAATAGAAGATGTATTGAGAGTGTGTATTTTGCAAGTGTTTGTTTCAGAGCTAAAATAGAACCACAATGTTTTTGATTGAGAGCATTCATAGCTTTTTTATTCCAAATAAATGATACTTACCCCTCATCGCTATAATGAGCGGCGATGCATTTATTTTGAAATGGTATGAAATGTAGTTTAAATCGGTAATTGAAATGAGTATAAATCGAATCTGGGTCTTGATTTTGGCTGATCCTTGCAAACGAACGTGCGAAAGTTAAGAAGGTTAAATTTAGAATACACGTTGCTAAATTGCTTCGATGACACAGCGCGACAATGGAAATAATTATTTTTTTAAAGGAGAAAAAATGTATTCAGAAACCGTAATGATTTTATCCCTCGCTATCTCCCATTATCATATGATCGGGCTCCTAGATAGCTAAGTGCTAAGCTTGATGCCCCGAGGGAGTTAATTTTTGGGAAATTACCTCAGCTGTCGTAGAATCTAAGAAAGTAATACCTCTCATTATATGGTTATAAAGGGTACCATAAGGAACGAAAGCAATTTCCAAAAGCACGTAAATTTCAAAGGTACACACACATTAATGAATAGTCGAGCCAATCTCTGATGGAGTAGCATTTGTCAGACCCCTATGCTATAGTCGCCATCGCAGCATTTGGATGGGTACCGTCAGCCGTTTAGCTGCTCTAACGTCCAAGTTTATTAGCTGTTAGACCTTGTATTTTTAGCGACATGTCTAATGAAAGAGTCAGTGTGACCTTTAAATGTTGAGACCGTGTCTATGTCTATGTCTATGTAAGAACCCTGCAAGCCACCTTTCGGCGTGTGGCAGGGGGTGTAAGCACCTTGACTCTATTTTCCTAAACGGTTGCTTTCGCGTATACTTCGCGGAAAAAATGAATCTTTGAAACGATTCGTTTTAGCATCTATTTCCCTAATCTTTCGGGCAGTATCAGCACGGCCCATATAACAGGGGGGTCGCATTATATCGGTTACATCATCTGAAAACGTAATTTCTCTGAACTTATTTAATAAATTTATCCTTTGAATTTTTCTTCTATCTTCTAATGATTCCCATCCCGCGTCCTGTAACATCTGAGTGACACTCGCTGTTTTATCGTAGCAATTCTTTACAAATCGTATCGCCTTTCGTTGTACTTTTTCTAAATCCCGAATATGACATTTCTCGGCGGGGTCCCATACACTACATGCATACTCAAGGTGAGGCCTAACTAACGCTAAGTAACATCGCTCGCGAACCTTTTCTTCGCTCTTACCGACTATTCTTTTAACGAAGCCGAGTTTCTTAAGTGCTTTTCCACATATATTTCGGATGTGGGCACTCCATGATAGATTATTCGTGAGAGTTACTCCAAGATACTTTACGGATTCTACTGTCATTAGGTTTGCCCCTCGGAGACTATAAGAATAATCATTTATTATAGATTTACTTACGAAGAAGTTAACTACCGAACACTTTTCTACATTAAGCTCTAATTGCCAAGTGTCAAATTCATCCATCCATTCATCATCAAATCCTCGAGTTTAACATAATTTTGACAGTGTATTTTTAAATGTATTAAGTATAAGTAATTGAAATGCCATCATCGTAATGAAATGGCCGATAAATAAGATGGATGCAAAAAAATACTCTAAGATATTCACTGCTATTTGGAGTCTCCGGAGTTTGAATGAACCCGCCTTTATTTCTAAGTTGTATAATCAATATTGCATTTAACGAGAATAACTAGAAGGATATTAGGATAAGTTAACGTATTCTAAGAGGAAGCATCGAATGAGCAAGATTTATGATTTGGTGCAACATACACATACCCTCAAAGAAGTAAGTGTAACTTTTCATCTTATGAACACGTGAAATTTCTTGAGCTACAATTCTCTTAAGTACTCAACCCTATGGTTGCTTTCTTCTAATTGGTCACATTTTACACCTGAAAGTTTTTGTACCTTTCTTTAACCACTCTTTTGGATCTGTTATCCATAAGCTGCGCAACTTCCTATCCTCGATGTCTTCACGTTCATTATCTTTACTACTCCATACACTACAACGTTGAGTAGCCTCTCCTGCTTCAATGCAACACCAATCCACAGTCTTCCTCTCAACACCAGTAGTTTTTCCTTATTTCCCTATTTAACTCCATTCTTCTGAGGGCTTTTTCATTCCTCATTTTACCGTTTCCTCTAATCTTAAACATTAATCCATTGAACCATAATTGAATGGGACTTGATGCTGCACTAGCAGTTATTTGAAGATAGAACTTTACGGCCCGCTAAGGCCGTAAAGTTCTATCTTCACAGTTAGTCACTCCGAAGGGAGTATACCAATTCTTCGAAAGCAAAGTCTTCGAAAACGAATGTTGCGAATGCAAATTCTTCGAGAAAAGATCACTCCAATGATTCTGAGTCATGCAAAATCGAAAGTTGGGTTGGGTTGAGCGTGGACATCGCATGTGGTATTTTTATCGACAATATTTTTTGAAGACTTAATCATTAGAAGAATTCGTATTCGAAGAATTTGACTTACGAAAAATTTGCTTTCGAATAATTTGCCTGTTAAGCACTTCAAAATGGTACATTCACCGTGCTCCTGCCGTAGGTTTTAATCCTGGCAACCGAATCTCTCGAAGCTTCCTTCGATATCGAGAGAGTCGATTACTCAGGAGTGGGTAATTCGACTATCTTTTGTGCAGAGGCTTATGGGAAGGAACAAAGGAAGGGGAAAGTGGCGCGGATCATGATTTCAAGTCGATGTAAACGCTCCCCGGGTTTTCACAATGACTAAGTGTTCGCGGAGACTCGGATCGAACGGGAAAGGTGTGGAAGGTTATCACATGACGCGTGGTTTAGAGATGGCAGTTGACCTTTTTAGGAAACAAGGCATGCGTAGGAGCTATGAGAAGGGTGGTTGTGCAAAGAAGGAGAGGAAACGTGGAGGGAGGAAGTGGTTGGAAGGGAGGAAGTTTTATGGGATAAGAACGCGGAAGACGCTGCTAAGATACGGCATGTAAATAAAGCGCGAATTTTGTAAGAAATCCAACGGATTGCGTCACGGCGGCACACGGAGCGTGACTTTATTTCGATGGCGAGGAAGCGTGCAGGAGGTTGAATAAAATTCAAGACGGTTAACCTGGGTTACTCGGGTTCTCTCGGTTGTACTGAAATGTCTTTCATATCGTGGGAAAGTTTGGATCGGATCCGTGGAGACTTTGGGCAGCTACGTTTTTTCATTTCTAATGTAAGCTCGTTGGAAGCTATGTTGTACCGATTCCGTGATGATTTTCCTTTTCGTCCACGTTTATTCTGCTTTTCATAACTTTAGCGGCGTAATCGGTCGTTATTTGTTAAATTACTCACAAATGCAATTGGACGGTATACAAAATGTCAAATAATTCGCTTTACACGAAAATACGAAAATTTCTGCAATTATTAACGTACTCGAAATGAAGTTTATGGGTTATAAAATTATTTTTATATTACAATACATCAATAATGAAGTACTGTGAGGCAATTGGAAATAAAAAGTCGTATTCCTTAAAATTTTAGCGTGTAGGTGAATTTTAGCGGTGTGATTTTTGTTAAACTTTAGGCCGTTTGCGCGAACTAAAGATCTAATTTAAGAATTTTTCTTATTTTTCAGTTAATAAGCATGCAAATACGCTACTTTTGAGTGCTATTAGAATTTGATACTCGAAAAAACGTTTTTTTCGGCCCAGCCTAATACATACATACGTATCTAAGCTTTTATTGCCGTGTGGCATCATCTCTTTTGTCAGTCTTTTGTTTTTTTATCTGCTCTATGCCCAAATAATTTTCAAATCCACCTCAGCTATGATGGAATATATTATTTAGATAATAATAGAAAACTTTAAAGAGTTACAATTTGAATCTGAGGATGGTCGAATGTAGTAGACAAAAGATAGAAAACGCAAAATCAAGGCAAAAACTTAAGGCATAGGAATAACTTGCGGTACTGTCCTGTCATGTGAATGATCAAAGATTCCCCGTCTATATTCGAGAGTATTTTTGATGACTCTGTTTTTTTGGGGGTAGCTTTTAATAATACGTTTTGCCCCTCCTAGGAAGATTCTGCCTTCAATATGGATCCTAGATGCTATCAGTTGAATCTTGAAGCTAAAAAATAATCGTTTTTATATGTGAATACATCACACATCTCTAGCAGCTGCAGAAGTATCACAAGTTCGCATCTAACCTAAAGATTGCCCTCTCGACCATCTCAGTCGTCCTCTGGTGAACATTAATCGTGATTTTATTTCAAAGTCCACTTTCATGATCGAGGAAAGGAAAACAGTAACGGTATGACTCCGAACGCACCGGTATGTGATATATCGTGGACGCACGTTTTGGTGGGAACACCGTAACGGCTATATAGGTTGGGCGATATTTAAATGTATCCTTTCCAGCGACTCTCCTGCCATTTAAGAGGCATAGTTAATAGAAGCAAACACGGGGACAAACTTTCATAAATGGCATCGCAAGTAACGCTTACCGAATCACGTAATAGAAATTTCACCCACAATATTCAGCGGCACGTTCTATCAAACCTTACGTATGTACCTGTTAGATTCTTCCGCTCTTCCGTGTCTTGGCAATTTTCCATTTTTATATGGAGTGAATTCGGCGTAAAACTTGCAAGAAACGAGGCAAAGAGGGCGCCTGTAGTGTTTGTAAACCACTATATCGGAGGAATAGAAATATAGAGCGGCCGGTAGGGGAAGGAAATGAAATCTCCGTCGATTCTTACCGAAGGTAATGCTCCGATGCTTGAAAACTTGTCTTCTTAATAAGAAGCTTTACTACGTCCGAGGAAAAAAACAACCGCATTCTGCCAAACATACCTCTTTGACCGCTAATCTTCCCACTTGGGTTGAAAACCCTCTTCAGAGAACCGTGGACTCTTTTGCTTCCACCGTAAGACTCACTCTTGCTTTCTGGCGTAAGCGCTAAACCCTTCCCTATTTCCAGAGCAATCCAAATGCCAAATAACATAAGCCTCTGATAGTTGAAGGTATTAGGGTTCACTTTTTTAGGGATCCCATTGGGGAAAACTTCATCCCTCTTTATATTCGCATTTCAATAATCACCAGCGTCTCGATCAATCACCGAGTGCTCCCGAATTTCCTTTCAAAGAAAAAAGATTAACAGATTCTGGCAGATTTATTCTTCACAGAATTCCCGCATTTATTTCAATGCTTGAAATAATTCAATGGTGCTGTAGTTCTAATCTATATTATAGGTGCATAAAATCCGTGATTCATCGTAAAAGGCATTCCCTCAGCGTTGCAGAATACGTATGAATAGATTTCGTTTTTTTTAATTCACTGGTGTTCACTTTTTCATAGTATTTCCTATTGTGTCTATTTCAATTAGTATTAATTATATAGATTTCATAAAGTAGTTCGATCTTCCAATATAGTTCACTCCCTTCAACAGTAAATAGTTTTATTTCCAGTGAAACCTTTTTCGGAAATACACATACGAAGAAAATGGCAGTAAGCAAAGGATAGTTAAAATCTGTTTTCTAGGACAAACTTTCCGTAATATGACTTTTGTAATATATTTACAGACGATCTATTGCTATAAACTTATATTAATGTGCATTCCTCTGGTGATGTCGTATCTCTCATCAAGTATTCAGAATTTCAAATTGTACTAAATTTACAGAAAAGAGATTTTTATTACTGTTCTTCGCCCTATTATTACTGTTTGTGTCTGTTCAGAAGAAAGTACGCTCCTGGTGTCGGCAAAATGGTCTATCCTTGCCAAAGCATTAAGATTTTAAGGATATATTTCACATATTCATTACGAAATTATTCATAATCATTTTAGAATTCATTTTAAGACACGGAATTCATCACAAACCTCATTTTGAAACCGCGAAGGAATTCATTGAGTCTTAGAAATATTAAGCATGAAAACAATATCTTAGATTCGGATGATGTGGCTATCATTTCTCAAGTTACAGAAATATACCTTATATTTTTCAGTGATATAATGAATAATCTTAAATGGAGGATTTATGCTATAATACTTAATTACAATAACACAAAAATCTATATGAGACTGCATATGAAACTAGATTCAAGTGCTTCCCTTGAAGGAACGGACTTAAATTGTATCCATCGACATGCCACTCAAACGGAGGAAAGCCATAATCATTTTTATGGTGATTAAGTATCGTTATTATTTTTTGTGTATGTTATATAAAAATGTAGCCTTTAAGAAATCAGTTCTAAATTTGATAAATAAGTGATAATTTAATATCACTAGATCTATCTTGTGGTTAGAGAATATATCTATTCTTCGGCTCTAATCAGATCTAAGCCGAGAAATATTGTTGGGATACCAAACAGTATCAAATAACACATTTATATTTATTAAAATAAATTTATAGTTAAGTGGGCGATTCCTTCTTCAAATTTGAGTGTTTGGTTAAACACCCCAATTAAAATATACAGCTCCCCTTCACATCGCTTTGTAGATACATTAACAAGCAGCATACATCTTGCGGCGAGCTTAGCATTGCCAAAACACTATTCCTCTTCATAAAGAGCGGGGAGAAGAAATAGTCTCTCCTGGAAACTTGCCTTCACGCCGATCCTTATCGGTGATGCTGTATACGAAGCTTGAGTATGGGAAAACACTTCGTATTATTATAAGAGATCTGCTATCTTCAGTCATATCATATCCAGCAAAAGGATGTTAACCAGGTTACTCTAGCTTCATGATTGTGGGAAGATATTTGATGAGTGCGGAAACTGAGATTTTGAGCCAGCTGAAAGATTCTTCAAGATAATTACCAAGGTCTGCCGACGATTAAAGAGCTATATACGAATATTTAACTTAATAATAATTAACGCTCTTTAACTATTTTAAATTTAAGATATACATATAGCAAAATTTTTTCCTTAACCATACTTATAATACCATTAATTGTTCCTTTAATATGCCTACCTTATCATTATCATTAAATTATTTTATCTCTTTGGAACGATATATTCGTTAGGAAAGCACTGCTCCTCTCATATTACAAAATTGGTTCCTCTTCCTTCCATTTGGCTAAATAGATGAGACATGCTGATCTCTCTCTATCTCCTTCTGGATCTATCTTCTCCTTATTGCTGCCATGAAATCTACCCATATCCATGAAAGCTACCCATAATTACCGGTTTACTAAAAGCAACCTCTGTTTTCCCCAATTCCCTTTTTTTCCCACGAACCTCGTGTAAGACCCTCTCGAACCATACCATAACATCTTCCCTCGCCAAATTTAACACGGCACTTGAACGTAAACTTTTCTCTTTCCGCAGTGTAATGGTGCTGGGGGTGGGCGTAACGGGGGGGGCGGAGGGGCGGCTGCCCGGAGAGGGGCCCGCCTGCGCCCCCTCCAACGCCCCTTTCCCCGCCCCTTCCGAGGCGGATGCCAATCTTGCACCGGCCATCACCGAAGGGCTGGATCAGCGATCTCGGGCGACGTCGTCGTCCGCGGCGGCGGCGTTGGGTGAGGTCGGCACGGCGCGCGGACACCGATCGGCGAAGGGGCGTGCCGGGGAACCGGAGAGCGAAGCGGGGGTGCCATGCCGATAGGCGCTCGTCGGCCACCGGAGGAGGTGTGGCCGGGGTCGCAGGGGCCCAAGGACCTCGCGTCGCGACTGCCTCCCGCAAACGGGGCGGCCGGCGATCGGGACCGTACGAGACGGGGGCAGAGGCCGCCCGGGGGCGGCGGCCGCGATCGCTCGTTGCGGCGGCCTCCGGGAGGCGGGGGACCGTCGCGGGGGTGGAAATCGCGGCGGCGGTCGAAAGAAGGAGGAAGGAGGTGGTTGAACATTAGCGAGGACTAAAGGGAAGTGACGGAGGGTCGCTTCTTTCCGACCGGTCCGAGGGACTCCACGACCGGTGCTCGCATTGCCCCCCTTGACTCCGGCGATCCCGCGGGAGTGTGTGAAAACAGTGCGAATCGAAGACTTTGAAGGGGCGGTGTCCTAGAGCGAATTTTTGGGGGACCTGCTTTTTTGTCGGTGGTAGTGAGACATTCTTTTTTTTTTGCCTCTCCGCTGCCGGGAACTGTTTGTCCGGCGGGGCAGTGACTCGAACGCGTGAAGGGGACAATATCTACATTCTGCATCCCCGATCACGTGCGATCGTTATTGACTCGAGTTAACACGGAAGGATTTTTTCTCCCTCGAAGGCCCCTCCGAGTGACGACTTCTCGAAGGGAATTCTTCTTCTCTGGGTGATTTATGAAACCTTAACAAAATACACAAAGTGCGCCAAAAAAGCTGTACTGTGCGAGAAACAAAGCGTTTCTATTTTGATGGGAGCTGCCAAACGTGAGTAAATATCTTTCTATAATTCTAGCGAAATAATCCTGATTCTTTGTGTGTTGAATTTTTGGGAATTCGCCATATAAAATATTCGGCCATAGAATTTGTTTCACGTTGTATTCTCTTCATGCCAAATTTCTGTCTTTTTATGATTACATTCCTCTTTTTAGTTTTATTTATCTAAAAATGTCGTCCATAGAATTAACTTATTTCACATTCAATTCGCTCCATGACAAATTTATGTCATTAATTATTTCTATTTTTTTATTTTATGGATCTATTATTTTCAGAAAATATTATGCGTAATCTTTAGTTGCGTTTGATATATTTTATCTAAACAAGTTTGTTCATGCCCATGCAATTATATTTCTTTGGCAGTATTCTTCCCAATCTGTGAGCCGAAACAAAATATATCTGTTTGAAGAAATCAACTCGAGTGTTACTTGGTGGAATCAGTAATACACTAAATTGCGCTATAGTAATTTTCAATATATCTGAATATTCAATTAATACTCTCCTAAATCCTATTTTTGAAGCAAATTTGTGAGGGGATGGAAAAGATTATTTTGAATTTAAAACTTATATCATATGTGATATAGAGTTATAAAATTTTTCCAATAGTTTTCTCATGGACGAGCTTCTTCTAACAGCGAGACAAATTAGTACTATGTTCACTTTGCTTAAAGTATTAGGATAAAACAAAACTCAATCAAATACATCTTTACTGAAGTTTTGAAATCATCATACCTTTTCTGTTGCTTGCAAATAAGGAGTGTGTCTAAGAATACGAAGCATTAAATCCTACTCAACATTCTTTATAAAAGGAAAATTTGGGAATAATGATTACACTTTACGTATTTCCAAAAAGATATAATTAGAACGACCGGTTTCGGCACGCATCGGCACATCATAGACCAGGTGGCCGATCTGAGCCTAAGGGTTTTTTTAAATAAAGAAATATATAACTTGCTATCTTTATTCCTACATTTTCCTATCAGGAATTTCCTCACGGTAAAGCCTTTAGCATTTTATTTCAGATGGCAGAATGCGTTAGTGAAAAATTTTCTTCCGCCTTTTTTTTAATTTCTCAATTTCGAACTAATCAAAATCGACTAAATTTCACATACGATATAAATTCGGCATTTTTTTCGTCCTTCGCCATTATTTCATGAGTAACGTAGAAACCACCACAGTATATCATGAAAATGCCCTTCTTTTTCTACAAAATATACATCTTTCAATGTAGGCTACTTTGTTTGCAATGACTTATTGAATTACTATCGCCATTCCGATAATATTACTCCACACTAATTCTTTCCTCTATAATCAGTGAAATCTTCATCCCGAAGGCTCGATGGATCCTCATCGCCAACATCTTTAGCTACCAACAGTCCTGAAGAGGGATTTAGGCTTATAAGGCAAAATGTGGAGTGCGGTAATTTTTCCTTCAGTTCAGATCCAGAATATTTCAAACGGATGCAGGCCTTGTAAATGTTACAATGTCCATTTTAATACAACTTTTTATGGAATTCGATTAAGACTGACTTGTATGATGAGAATTGTTCAGTATCGCTAATACAGTTCATGCTATCACTGCTACAAAACCTTTCGTTATAGACATATGTAAATGAGAACATACATGCATATCATACGTTTCCCTCTACCACATAAATGAAAGAAACTTTTTTCTATATCATTCACCGTAATACCAATGATTTACAGCCAGCAATATTGGGATACAATCAAGAAAGACATAACTCCCACTTTCTTTTGAGCCAAAAAATAAAATATATTCATTCGTCAAGATCTTGTAGCAGGAGTACCAATTATATTGCATTTAATATTTAGAAGGCTTTTGCTTTTAATGAATCATTCATCTAGAAATAGGAGATTGTTTAAAATCTCTCTCGATTCTTATTTAATTTTGACTGTTTGCGTATACCACTTTTTTACCGCAATAAGCCGTAAGAATGGTATATTTGAAAAACACCGAAATCCCCTCATGTTTATAAAAGCCAAAGCCTCCCTCGATATGCGTAGCGGTCACACCCTTACTTACTCTTTTCCCCTCATATGGCACCAGTGAGCTCTCTAGAAACGCTTGCGGTGGAGTCAAAGGGTTGGCTACCGCTTGTCGTGCGGGCCGAACCAAAGGGGAGCCGGCTGGTTTGCTTGTTTTGCCTCCATGGATCAAGTGGATAGCTTTCTGATTCCCTAATTCCAAAATTTAAATTTTCACAAGCCTTCTACTGCAATTGGTTTCAATAGCTTCAAGTCTTCGGCGCTTGATTTGGGTTGGCTTACAAAAGAGAGACTCTCAGGATATTCAAAATTGCTCGTTCATGTTCTTCTTCTCCTAGATTACTCACAGAATTAATTAAGAATGCACGTGCGTAAGAAAATATTACAGTGACTCATCGACCAAAGAAGACATTGTCAATGTTTCTTGGACTCGGCTTACATGAGAATCGGAGGACGGTCAAGCACGCAGAATATTCATAAATGAGAGCTGAACAAATGAATTAGTAAGTTCTTTGGATTCGGTAACTTGTGGAAAATAGCATTTTGGTTGAGCTCTGCAAGAAAGCAAGTTTGGTTTATATCGTTGCACTTATTTATTACGTAATACCGCCGAAGCTGGTCGCAAGAACAGGTGGCGACACCATTTATTGTGGTGACTTACACCACAATAAATTGCCCTGGAATTAAGTTACAGAATGGGTTAAAAATTTCAAGGGTTAGTATTATCAAATTCTAAACCATGCCTGAGTAATTTGTAGCGGAAAATTGAACTCACGTGGGGCCCAAAAAACTGATATGATTTAAAAAATAGGGAATTCTTCACATTACTTTATTTGAACGGATTCAAGGATTTTTCCCGTTTCGACATTTAAAGAAAATATGGCTCATCTCACAAACGTATGCGCAATCATTGCCTACCTTTGTATAGTATATAAAATTTATATTTATCTGTGGTCCATATTCATTCAGTAAATCATTCTGAGCATACCTATGAAGCTATTGGGAGAAAGAATTCCCAGCAAAAATTCTCACTTTAAATTTTATCTTACTGATCTCTCTATAGTTTTTCATTTCAGGAACAAATAATGAGTAAATATTGATACGTTTCATGGCAATTCTGCACCTATTTTCTTTATATGTAAGAACTAAAGGTTTTAAAAATTAATCATGAGGTATTTTATATTTTACTGCTGTCATTGATTATATTTAAAAATCATTCATGAGGGAATCCAAAGAATGGTATCAGTCATGGAATATATCGGATTCGTGCATTCACGATTCCGCTATGACGACGCGATAAGCATTACTGAATGAACTTTCCGGCACGTGACAAGTTCCCCCTTCCTCCGGCAATTTTATCGAAATTTTATTTATGCATAAATGTATATTTCTTCCATTTTATTCTCCATTCACCATCATAAAGGTTCGGATTCTTTCCATTTAAAATACACCGGCCCATGTATTTAAAATGGGAGAAATTTGCGCGACGTTGCTAAATTTACGTAAAATTATGGAGTTGGTCAAAAGTTTTTCAATTTTTTTAAATATTGAGTAAAAGTGATACCATACATAGTACCGTGATTATTTTTAGTTTATTTGCATGATAATCGCTAAAAAATACAAAAATGTTACATTTCAAAGAAATGCGGCGTTTTGTTCCGTTTCTTGTGGAACGGGTGCCATTTATCATATAATTTAAGAAACATGGGATTTTTTAAATCAATTTCAGCTTCAGACCTTTCTCTTTTCGTTAGTGTTAATATTTAGGCAGGTGAAAATATCCGAGAGAAATTTTCAACATAAATGAATGGGAAAGTCCAGACTTTGTTGCAAAATGCATTGAAAAAAGTAGTCATCATCATCACAGATCATCGTTAAAAATCGTGTCTTGTAATGGCGAAAAGGTTATATCACTAATATGGCTCAAAGCCGTGCGTCGAAGGAGAAAGAGTTAAGCAGGTGGGTGTAAAGCATCCAGGATATCCGGTTCGAGCTCTGATTTTTAATTCATCCCCATAAATATTTCATTAAGAGTTAGGATTCCACATACCTGAAATGTTTCCGGTAGGAAATATTGGTAGAGAAAATGAGTGGCAGGGAATACTCCTTCCTGTATACAATTATGCATGAAGAATTCATGTGCAAAGAACTTACTTAGCGCGCTTTAATGCACAGACGTAATCGTAAGAAATTTCGCTTTGTGGAATTATCTAATCTATGTCTCAAGGGATGAATAAATTAATTTTATGCCATGAAATGCTTGGTTCTTAAATCTTTTACTATTTGACATCCCAATTATTCTCGATTTAAACAATTTAACAAGAAATGGAGACTAAAAGTAGGAAGATGGCGGATCAAAGCTGCAACTTAATTATACTTAGAGTTTGGCGAGGTATCGTTCAAATCCATGTTGTAAAAGAAATAAATTGAAGCTTTATCCCTTCTCTTACTTCTTTCCTATTTACTATTTCTTTCTATCTCTATTATTCTCTGCAAGATTTTCAAATATTTGGAAAAGAAATATAACATTTAGTTTTGAATATGCCTTCAGCAGTGACAGTTTGAGGTTGTTATTACTAACTATTGCAAAGTACGCCTCTCGTCTTCTATTTTCCAAGATTTCCCCCCTCTCCTCTGTATCATTTTAATTGTAGTGAGGCAGCTATATTATTTGTTCGGCTCTCGATATTGGAGATCAATTAGTAGAACTGGAGTGATCTAATTAGCCAACAAAGCACGCTTTCGTATTCTTTCATTTTGCCAGCATCTTCTGCTCCACCAAGATCATATCTACGAGCGTATTATTTGACTTAAGTTAAGAGACGATGACAAGGTTTTCGCATGATATCCATACAAGCGTAAACATCGTGAAAGATGTTCACTGCTGAGCTGAGTAGACTAGTGGCTTCTTTTCCTTGTTGTACAAATACTTTCACTTCTTTTACTTACTGTATACTTCAATTCTTTTTCATTGACCCTTCGTATTTGCGTCTCTGGGGATGCTTCCCTTGGTCTTTAAAACTTCCTCAGAACTCGTACTTACCATCTCTTCGCGAACTTATTCTACTAAATTTTCCTTAGTATTCCTCTTCCTTTTAGAGCAGTCTGATTCTCACCGCTCCATTCCATCTTTGTCGTTTTGCTTTCATCAATGCCTTTCATTACATTCACAAAACCAAGGTAATACATAACAAGGTGAGGAAATGAACTTGTCAATAAAAACCGTTTAACAGAAAAGAGATTGCAGCGGTGTAGTCGTTCAGTGGACAGAATACCTCCCCAGAAAGTGAGGTACCTAGGAGTCTCATTTATGTCCATATTTTTCACTTTTTGTTTAACCTCAGGTAACATATACTCGTAAGGGAGAAAATAGAGGGGAAGACAAAAGCAAAAGATTACAACCTTAAAAGGTGGGGTAAACTATCAGGAAATCAAGGAGATGGCTTTGAATAAGGATCTTTGAATTTTGATGCACATTAACCCACCGAAAGGTACAACACTCATGTGTGTATGTAAAATATATCTTCTATTGTCGGTCGGTAGCTTGTTGGTTACTCAGATTTATTTTCTCTTTAAAGTCACCCATTACCTAGCTACCATTTCCTCAGTCTCTCTCACAGAACAACGATACTAAAATGAAAACTTATGCCTTCATATCCTTAAGCTGCATTCAGTCGTCTCGCATCTTTCTCCCGGCGAATCAATGTTTCCCCACCGTACAGCAGGGAAAGCATGCAAGCCTATATTCGGATCCTCGTTCAATTTACTTATCTTCGCCCAACGACACAAAATGTTAACTCTTTTTACGCGAATCTCCGACCCGCCCTCGCTCCGCTGGGGATCGCACCGAGCTATTGAGCGCGCCCTGAAAACACAAGCGGCGTCTCGCAAAGCCATCGATGTTTATTACGGTTAGCGAAAATGAAAACGGAGCGACAGCGGAACGAGAAACTACGGCGAAAATAGTTGCAGTTAATGACGGGAAAGAAAGGATCGAAGGTTTTTCAGCGGAGGAAAAAGAGGCGCGGGCAAAGCAACCGAAAATAACGGATTTGACAAGGGAAGCGCGAAGAAAGGGGGAGGCACGTTTCCGCGTTTAAAAAATCGAAAGAAAGCCGTGTTTTTCTCTCCTTTATTTAGATGGTGTGACGGAAAGGGATCGGAGGCACGCACGAGGAAAAAAGAAATAACAAACAGGGGATGTTGTTATGAATTCTCAAAAGGATTACTTCGGACGAGTCAGGTGCCTGGGAAATAAAAAGGCGGGATGAATATTTTATACTTCAAAACCACGCCACGAAACCGGTAAGATCAGAGCGAGGTAGAAATGGGCGCCTGGAAGCGGGGGGACGGCGTCGGGATGCGGGGGGATGGCGCTGGGAGCGGCTCCGGACGCGGGGTGCGGGTCTGCTGCTCCCTTCCTCAGATCTGCTTCCCCTTTCCGAATGGCGAACGTTTTGTGCGCTAATTTTACGTAAATTCCTATTATTTCTTTACGCCCGCTCTTTTAATCATGAGAAAAGAGCTGGATTTATCTATTTCAAGCTTGAGAAAACAGCTTTACGCTGCTCATTATGGATACACAATGCGAACACCGAGAAAGGAAAACAAACAATACGTTTTTTACAGCGTAGACATAAAGTTATGAAATGAAGGAGACTACTAAAAGTGAAACTACATCAAAAAGATGATGTATATCTCTCGGTGGGATTGGGAATAAAAAAGTGAGAAAAGGAAGAGGAAAAGAAATATAAAGTACGATATGCAAATTTGGGATACGTGAATAAAATCTACAAAGAAATAGCGAATATAGGTTACGAGAATCATCTTTTTTCTATATTTGTCCCTTTTTTCCTCAACTGAAAGTTAATAGCCCATATTCCGAATTTTAGTATTCTCCTCTAGTGATTGAGCTCCTTAGAGTTTTTAAGCGCATGGAAACGTTCCATGTTTTTCCAATTTTAAACCGCATGCTTATTTTCAATGTTCAGTGAGGCAAAATAGTTCTTCCTACTGGAAAATTTTAATAACACGTGATTATGAACTTTATGGAATATTTTGGTTCAAAAAAAGAGAATTATATTATTCATTCATTTTTGTCCCAGAACCGGTAATGAAAAACGAAATCTAGTTATAATGTGAAAGTTATGGAGGTGCTGAATTGAGGTATTTTGGTCCCTCCTTATCGAATGGTATAAAAAGTGTTTTTACTAGGCCATTGTGGAGCGCTTACATGGATTTAGTCAATTTTTGCATTCTGTACACCTCAGTAAAGAAAGTAAGGGCTACACCTCACTTGTCTAGCCCAATGTACCTCATTTTCTTTCTAGGTCTTTTTGTAGCTAATGGCAGAAGGTTTGAGGTTCACACCTACCCATGGGATGAATAATTCACGTGTGAGATGCCTTTCTATTATAAAATGAGTGGAATTTTTCATTGCTCGTTCCCTTAATGTTTCCTGCTGCAGGTTTAGTATTTTATGTCGTTTAAAGATATTCATATTCATCGTTCCTTTACTAAAGTTTATTTCAATTTTCCTATGCTTGTAGTGGCTCTTTAAGATGGCTCTCGTTTGAATAATTATAATGTTATTCGATTCAAAACAAGACATGGTGATTCTAATTTCGTAATACTTTTCATAATGCAGGACTATTTCTATCCTGTTTTCATTTTTAAATTATTGCGCCTAAGCTCTGCTTCTACCGTAATCAAAAAGGAAATGGAAACCCTCATACATTCGCTCTCTTAATAAATAATTTTCGGAGGAAATTGGATCATCTCCAACGTAGGAATGTAAGAAATAAGCTCGGTAGGTACTACAAGTAAATTTATTTGTGGTTTCCTCTGTTGTATCTAATAAGCGGTTCTTCAATTTTTCATTTGGCCAGTGCTAATTTCCGTCAAAGTATCGCACCACTCCGTATCCTTAAAATGATACAATTTTAAAACTATCATGATCCCCAATCTCTATTTCATACCAGGAAAAACTCAACAAACGATGTTTGCGTGCTTTTATTCGACAAAACAAAATATTTTTCCCTTATCGATCTACGTTCTACACCTGTCAAATAAGAATGACCGTAGAGCGTTACTGCTTGCGTTAGGAGCGCACGCGAAATTGCGAATTCAAGTTTTGAAGGTGGATGAGATTTATACGATTTTTATTTTTCAGTCACGAGAATCCAAAAACTAATTTCAATGACTTTCATTTCAGCGAAGATTGGCCGAGTGTGAACTAGTTTCTCTCCCTCGTTCACATTTATAGATGTCGTTTAAATCAGAGCAAGAGTCGTAGACTGAGGTATTTAACCCAAGAGCTCAGTATATCACTGACTTTTGGCCTATGATTTCAAATGACCCGTGACAAATAGTCCGATCCATCTGCGCTCATATCGGAAATGCGTATCATTGCTATCTATAAGAGTTAGTAAGAGAGATTTATCGTTGGGACAGAAATGAATGACATAAATCAGAGATGTAACACTCTTTAATGATATTCTTAGGATGTAAATAGAAATGAAGAGATTTAACAGAGAATTGTAGAATCGTTTTACAGTCTACGAGTATTGATACGTATAATGGTTATATCTGGTCTCTATGTAAAAGTCTAATTTTGGTCATCTTGCAACTACATCATAATGACCATAAGCTACGGTATAACTCATTAACTCATCTTTTGGTATCATCTTTGGGGCTGTCTAAATTAAGAACGATTCTTAGAGTGGTAGTAGTAGTACATTATTGACCTAAATCACATTTTTTTAATAATTACACTGAAATTGAATTGATCTCTCCTCAGAAACAAATATGATTATAAAATCATGCGCTATTTTAAATATTATCACTTTCTACTCTCTTGTGTATCAATCACATCACATACCATACACTTATATCATATTATTCTTCACATAATACAAACATTTATACTCATATACACAATAACTACCTCTCATAATGTATCAATCTTTAAACAAGAGTATGCTTAATGTCATTCTGATAATTTACACAAATAAGAAGGCAATATATTTCTAATTTCACATAAAACGTGTAAACCAGACTATACATATAACAGTACATTATTATTCTATTTATTCAAGCATCGCAAAAGATAACCCGATTCTATTTGAATTCTCTACTTCTTTACGAGATCATTTGATCCTCAGTAATCTATTAAATCCATCCCGATTGACGTTGATTTGAGCTGCGCAATCCTTCAGTCGCAACGAAACTTAAGTACTCCTTTAAAAATCCTCGTTATCTAATTAATTACTCGAGCAAATTCCTATTCATGGCGTGTTTGAACTAATCACGAGTGCCTATTCAGACTGCACGGGCCATCCATTCGTAAAAACACGGAAAACATTCGTAGATCGAGATCGTCGGATCGGGGTATTTCACTCGTCCAATTAGTACCATTCCATTTGCGCGAGATCCGTTCACGGTTCCCCGGTAATTATTCGTCTTTCTACATCGCGGCTGCGTCCGCGGAAACTCCTTTTCCCTCTCGGAGGCTTTTTTATCGAGCTCACGAAAGATACGCTCTTCTTTTTAGGCTGACCCAAATTTGATGGCCTCGCATTTAGCGCATACTCGCGCCCTCCTAAGCGAAGATGCTTGTTGACGATGGGGAGCCGCCGTCAGTAATGGATTTCTGATTGAGGAGTCAGCGCACGGCGATCCCGAGAAGAGGTTGATATCTTAATCAATTTCGCAACTCTCCCATCCCATTTCGCGCCCGAAAAAAACGGAGATAACGTCCTCGTTTTGGGAATTAAATTTAAAACGGATCATTTTGAAAGACGCTGCCTCATTAGAACGTCTCCGGAAGGATGGTTTACCAGAGAGTAATATCCGTTTGTACACTTGTAACTTCGAGGACTTACTGGGTCCTTAACCACTAGACAATTAGCTATGAATTCAGTTGGAACATTCTCGTATCACAATTAATCAATTACGGCGATATATGGTGGAACTCATCCGTTATTCGTAAAATTAAACACAATATATGTCCACAGTTTATTGAAAAAAATACTTTTGGTGCCATAAGTATGTTTTAATAAACTGTCGAAACAGATTGCCCACAAAGATGAGTTATAGTATATATCACAAACATACAACAATAGTCGAACACATAGGACTATTCCCTAACCGGATTTTTCTGGCTAGGGAATCTGGTTTCCACTCAGAAGTGAGAATAAGGTTTACTTGGGAACATGAGTGGAATGTTTCCATTCCTCACCGACAATGAGTCGAACTGCTTTAAGTAGGTAGCCCTCATAAATATAACACAATGATAATATAAGCATCACTTCTCAATGCATTGAACCTCTCGAGTAAATGATGCTTTGGGTCCTTAATTCATACACAGTGAGCTATGCAAGGCTTAAGTGTGGGAATGAAGCCATCATGAGTTCAACGCAGTGATGATATAAACATCAATTTTAATAGCATTGAACTTCTCGAATACATGACGCTTTATTGACGCATTAATATCGGCTATCAAGAGTTGGAAAGGGGAATCAGGCTTACTAGGCAAGATGAGGAGTGAGGTAGTTTGCCCTGCTTTCCTCACCATGTTCAAGGATATTGATGAATTAATGTGATTGCTGAGGGAAGGAAATTCCTGCCACTATAATGCCCGTCAGCACTGTTATAACCATGGAGACTTATTGGGTATTTAACCACTACACAAGTAGCTATGAAAAGATCAGTAATGGGAATGAGGCGTACTTGCAACAATGGGGAGTGTGGAATTTTTAAAATCCTCACCGATTCGGACTGCTTTAAGTGGGGAGAGTCCTTATAAGTATGAAACGATGGTAATAGCATTACTTTTCATAACATCGAACTCATTGAATATCTTAATATACTTATTAACTGTAGCTACCTAGAGTTAATAAATGGAATCAGGCTTACTAGGCAAGATGAGGACTGAGGTAGTTTGCCCTACATTCCTCATTATGTTCAATGATACAATTATTATTTTATTTAGTCGGTACCCTCACAAAAATCCACTTATGGAAAATACAGGAGAGGCATAAACAATAGGCGAACACATGCGACCATTCCCTAACCAGAAAAATCCGGTTAACGGGGATTCGAACCCGGGACCTTGTATTGGTGGATTAATGTAATTGCTGAGGGAAGAACAATCTTTAAACTGTAATGTCAGTCAGTACACTCATTATCCCTAAGACTTATTGAATCCTTAACCTTTATGCAAGTAACTGTGGAAAGCTTAGGAGTGTTACTGTGAAACTGAAACCTTGTGGTCCATGATCTGGAGCTATTAACTAGTCTAGACAGGTCAACCTCCTAGGTATACTGGTGGTACTGGTCACCTAGTGAATACAATGTATCACAATATATGTTCGAAAGTGAGAGAAACAGGGACTCGGTTATACTGATAATATACGCTGATCTACTATGCAATCAGGGGCCATAACATTTCAGTTTCACTGTAATATGGCTTACTTTGGGCACATGAGAAGTGCGGTATTATTCCATTCCTCACCGTCCCACATTCACTCACGCCGTTAAGATCGCGGCTTTTCCCGTTCGTCCCGCGATAGACCGGCATCCTCCGCGATCGAATTGGAAGAATAAGCGAGATATGACCCAAATCGCCTCTCGGGCCCTGCATAGGTTAGACCTCGCTTACTTAGAGTTGGATTTCCCTGGCTTGTGAGTTCCACAACATAAAAATAGCCGATGGTGCTTCGGTTATGGCGAATGCCAAAAATAGATCGATTGCTCTTTGAAAATGAGATACGGCCGACGCTTTATCACTCATAAACACGCTGCACGCGCGGGAGCGAGGGCGAGCTAGAGAAAATGAAAAAGCAACGCCATTCCGGACAAACATCCTGGCGCGTAAACTATGATGGATATCGAAAATGCGGGCGGCGGATCGAATGCTCGCCGGCCGAGGGAAAGTTTCCGCGAAATTTCTCCGCCGGTTAAATATAAATTTTGTTTCACGGTTAGGCCATTGGAGGATGAGCAATAAAAAAGGAGCTCTTCTCGGGTTTTTAGTCTTTTATCTGCCATCTATTGGTCGAAATTAGAACTTGCTGCTCAATTCGGAGCCATCCGAAACATCCGTTCTCCGGGAAACGAAATTATGAATAACAAAGGACGGCTTTCTTCTGTTCGCGAAACTGCTCGAAGCTGAGGAGCTTATCTTTATCGGCGTAAAAGAGGGATATGAGTAATAATTACAAGTTGAAATCTCATCTCGTGGCTTTTTATTGACGTTCTTTACGTTATCGGCTTCATTATAGCTTCATTTTTGCCAAATGGAACAACTAAACTGCCGTATCTTATCTTAAGATTCCAGCGCAACTATTTTTGATTAGGTCAACTCCATGGAAGGAGCGCATCGTGCATTATGGAGGAATGTCTTGCATGGCATTTTAAAATGAATTTTGAAACTTGCTTGTCATTCGTTAAAATAAAACCTCTGAGTTCTTCCTAACTTCCTCCAAGTCCGGCGTATGTGGTCTGTAATCAATTGTGATGAAAGTTCTGACACCTTCTGAAAATAAATCTTCATCGTTCCGAGAAATTAGCATGAATTGCAATAGTACACTAAGTGGATTAAAGGCAGCTTTTATTGATAAGTGCTACAACATTGTCTAAATAATTTCCTTTCATAAAAAATATATGAAGGTATCATGGTGATATAACTAAGCAAAATTCCACCAGCAATACTTTATCCGACCGGTTTCAAACTTCAAAAAAATCATCAGACCATCCCATGTCACCATGCTTCCTGTAACTTAGTTCCACGAAGTCAAGGCTTCTTCTTTCAACTGAATTTATTTATATAAATATTTGATCAGATTAAGGTCGCATTTACAATTCAAGGTTGCTCAATGGCTTACAGCTTCAAAAATCCAATTCTATGTAAAATGGGAAATTCGCGTGAATTTCAGAATTTTTGTGCTATTTTCTCTTTGTTTACCGCAATAATATCATTGTATACAAAGTCTACTAACTAGTTTCCCCAACTAAGAATTGGATAATACAAGATTGCGTACGTCAGCAAAGTAACTTGTGAGTCGCTCGATTGAGAAAGATACTCATTTTGCACTGAAAACGAAGGTTACTACCAGAAAAATAAACAGTCATTATTTGAATATCTTTAATTTCTGTATTACTATACCAATTTTCTAAAATATTCCCTATTCTTGACTTCGGAATTTACTCTCACTGTCATGTCAATGATTAATATTTTGAAAACTTGAGACTCAGTAACTTCGAGCGATGATCACACAGCGATTCAGTTCTCACTGCCCCTTAACGCTTTCATTATGCTCTCTCCCTCCTTCTCTGTCGAGAAAAATGTACCAAATCTCTTTATCTCGTATGCATATAAATTGTTTTACCACGTTTGCAAATCATACGTCGTCCGGAGCCAATTTAGATGAAAATTCTGGCGCCTGCACTTCCTCTGTAAGGAAAACTTCATCATTGGTAGTTGGTGAAAAAATTAGCATCCCCCGCTCATATTTAGCTCTGTGATTGATATGCAAAAAGTAATTAAAAAGTCAATTTAAGATTCTACGTTGCAATTTGACTGATTTTTGAAAAGGTCTGCTAAGTTTTTTGAATTATCATTTCTTTCTGGCTTCAATTTATTCTGCCTTCAGCCCTCGGGTTTTTAAAATTATACAGCGATTAATTTTCCATACATATATAAATAAACACTTCTGAGTACAAATAAAAAATGCACGAAGCCTTTCTGAGTTTGAAAACCAATATAAAACGATGTGTATCATCACTGGTCATACTATCTCCGAGTCTTTTTGCTCTGACTGTCGTTTCTTTTTCGTTTTATCGAGAAATATATGATTTTTTACTTCATATTTAGGGAAAATCCAATTTGATGCATAATTTCCTTATTTAGTTATTTCTACCAGCTGAATATTCCTTATTGTGCTTGTTCAGTCCTAGGTAAAATTTAATTCCGTTTGCTTAAATTGATGGAAAACTTGACATTTAACTTTCGGCTCCAGACTCCATACATTAACTCTTTTATGCAAGATACTGAGTTTTCACGTTATCTGAACTATTCGATATCCGTTTCTCTTATGTACACTATACTTATGAACATTAATTATTTTTTACATTTGATTATAAACGATCATAAATTATTCCTCATTATTTCCTCTATCAGATACTTAACGTATCGTCTTTTTATGTCTCTTATTTCAATATCCAAACAGTATTTTAACTACACATATCCGATTGGAGTCAATTTAACAAACTGTATGTGTAGCGTAAGTGAATCAGCCGAAGTTCGATCATGTCTTACTTCATATCTAAGGTTTACTCCAACGAAATGGTCATAGTTGGGTATGGAATGAAGTTTTCCGAATCGTTCTTCAACTGCAATAATATTTTATGGTGAGGTTTTATCGAGAACTCATTATTCTATCGTTGAAATACATCATTCGTGAGTCTCTGATAGAAGGTAACGTGATGAAAATACCGTTGAGAACAGAAGTTAACAGTTAGATACATATATAAAAATCGTAGAGGAGTGCTGTTAGTAAAAAATGCAAATAACGAGCTTAAATTGAAAGGGAATAGCGTGAAAGGATATTTCAGCTCACGAATAATTTTCAACGAACTTTAAAACTAACTCAGAGGTGAAATATCATAAGTACCTAATATCAAGTGTCCTTTAGCATTTTTCTGTCGTTATTTCTTATTTCTATTTTTTGATGAAAAATTGGAATAGAACAATCCCTGTTGGATATCAGAATTTTCAAACATTTCCTTTCACAGAACTTTACGAAAAATATCTATTTCGTGACGAAGAATGATTTATTGGTCACTTTTACTTTGTGTTAAACGAGGAAATATGAATGAGTTGATGGGGAAGATAAATGCCTACATGTTTATATATTTAAGTTTAGATTAAAGGTATTATATTGCAATAGCAGAATATCTTTTCTCCTACTCGTATTCTAAACATAAGTTACTTTCATAGTTCTACTCTTACTTTCAGTTAACTCAACTTCCTGTTAAGTCGGTGCCTCACCAGTTTCTTTCCTATGTAGCTTAGCGAAGAACTTTTCATTGGCCTCTTGATATTTTTATCCGAGTACGTTTTTCTAGCACCACCTAACTCGGAGAATCGTGAAGTCATTGGATGCATTAGGTTACCCTTACAGCCTAGAATTGTGAACTTGTTTCTTTCAGCATCTTTTCGTTGGTTACAAAACCTTTTGCTCTACTTCCTACCCGATCTTTAACGGTAGGTTCATTTTCTACTTTTGCTTCTATTTGCATTTTCACTTAAAGTTAACTTGCATAAAGATGAATACTACACGCAATGGAATTAATCTTGTTCTATTATGGACACACATTCATGATTATTGTTTGAAATCCACAATTTTTGCTGTTTCCAAAAGTTAGCTCATTCTTTTTAATTGTGATACTTTAAACATGCTGAAGTAAATATTTTTAGAAGCTTATACTTTTTACTGGGATTTGGTTAGTTTCTTCCTGATTTATTGAATGAATGTGAACTACCTATTCATTTTGTCAATGTTTGGGATGTTGAAATGTTCATACCATGGTAATCGTTCGTTGCCATTCACTGGATGTCTTCAAAATATTTTGATATCTTTTCTGTTAAAATATGTAAGTAATAGTTGATTGATACAACAAATTTTAAATGTATTGAAGTCTTTCAATTCATATAATTATTTCCTATCAGCACGTAATTTATTGAGGAGTTCTTCTCTTAACGAATAAGAAACTAAAATATCTGAAGTTTATTTGCCTAGTATTTAAATTTCATGGTTATTAGTATTATTAGTGCTATTAATTATATTAAGAGATTAAAATTATCGAGTTTCCTTGCATTTTAGGAACTGATGAAAGGATTTGTGATCAATCAGACCTCCTGACCTCACTTAAAATTGTATACTGTTCTTCAAAGAAAGCCGTAGGACTGTTTGTTCTATCAAAGGAAAGTTTCCGATCACCGTGATTAAATCTGCTACCAATTTTAATTTTTCTAGAGCTGAGATTTTTTTTCACTACAAATTCTCTCCACGTCTTAGTAGTTATGATAATGCTTTCGTCCACTGTCGATCAATCCTCCCAAATAGTAAACTAATGAATTTTAATTAGGTATTTACTATACAGTCGCTCCACGATCTACAAACAGGTCTAACTACCTGGAAATAAGTCAAATTCGTCGTATGCCTGTACTAAAAAATGTTGTACATAAATATAAATGTAGAATAACTCATTATAAATGCTCTGTGACGATCAATTATTGTCGGTAGAAACATTTGCTTTTGTAGATGCAAGTTTTTTTCTATGTCCACTTCATTCAGTTCTTTCAAAATAACTATATTTACTACTATCTTTCTTCTCTATTCCATTCCATTTCCCAACAATAAACTTTCAATAGATCCATGATAAGGGTGTTACAATATAATTTATTAAACATCGTCTCAATCAGCGAAAGCATGTTTCAACTCTTAAAATGCATGTCGTAATACATTGCTGCTTTGGCGAAACAGAATTCTAAAGAACATGATAGCCATGTTTCAATTTAAAGAGAGAGGAGCGTCGTATTTATGCAATACCAAACATGAGCGAGTTAGGAATTTGTCCAATTAATATACATCGAATGAATATGGGGCACAACCGATTCTACCACGTGAACTCAAAAAAGACTAATTTTCATATTGAAATGATTGTTAGCGGTGCATCTTATTTAAAACTCAAACGATTGATTCATCAAAGAAAAAATCTTCGTCATATATTAGTAGGTATTTAAGATGTCCGAAATCAAATTCAGGTTATTTCCTCGAAACCTCAGGCAATTACAGGGACCATGTGACCTATATGGCTACGAAAAGTCCACTTATGATTATGATGATGCCTTGCTCTTGTTAAAATCGGTCGCAAGTGTTTTTTAAATTGGTGTTGAAAGGTACAAGTTTCGTGTATTTAATCATATTTGATCATATTTATTATTAATGATATTTTCATAGAAACGTAAAATAGCATTTAGATGAGATTTTCGACGTAATATGGGTTTTATAGATACTTAGAGAGACTAAAGTAAGAATGGCGTTGCCACAAAGTCTACCAGAAATGTAAACAATACGTTAAATACATCGGATTCCAAGGTCTCGAGTCGTAACTAAGTGAAGCATAGCTTCTTCTTCAAAATGAGCGACATAATTACCCCTCACAGTGTAAATCAGGGGCAACGGGAAGTTTAATCAAGTCCACGGATTACTTTAGCCATAAATCTTAAATGGCCGGCGAAGGGCTGCGAGAATCGTGAGGTCCTTGAACGTGCGTTGCGTGTTCCCTTTGCCCAAGGAGAATCCCGTGCACGTAAGGAGATAGAAGGGTAGTCGGTATTAGTCACTTGCCCATCTTTTTATCGTTTTCCCGATGTCTTCCTCCGCTTAATGAATGGCTTGTTTGTGTTTACGCCTTTCTTTGTTTCCCATACCTTCTTGAATCACGCTCCCTTTCCTCTCTCACCAATTAGCGCTCGGGTGACATTTTATTTCTCCTTAAATAAGCCGGGCAATCGTCGAAGACGGTTTACAAAAATAAACATGGCGAAATGCGTCCATCTCTCTTTCAGACTTTTAGTGGTTCGTACAAAATTGGGTTAGATTTGGGCTTATTGTTATAATGCTGGCTTATTGTAATCATGATACTTTATATATTTTTATAGATTATTATTATATATATTTGTTGTGATGTTGTTTTATTCGTTATTGTATATTTATTTACTATTCGAAAGTAGATCCTTTTTCCCATTGTATTTTTATGACGGTAAGATTCTGGAGGAATTCGCTTCAATAGCTCATTTTATTTTCGATTGATAGGTTATTAAGGCAAGATTGAGATTGAAAAGTCTCTTCTTCCAACTAATCTTCCATCAATGATATTATATTCATAAAAAGTTTTGTGCAAGTGATTAGAAATAGAGAGAAAAACTTAAGAAGAAGTGGATATAAAAACCTAAGTTGATATCTTAGGAAAAAAGATCCTCTGCAGGAAAATACCCACAAAGACGGGGGGTGTGAAAAACCTGCCAAAACCTACTGATAGTACAAGCTAAAAGATATAAAAGAACACTTTGTATGACTTGGAAATTAGAAAAGCAGTACTATAAGGAAATTACAAAATAATAATAAAATAAAATCAGAAAAAGAAAATTCAGAAAAAGGAAAAACTGTAATAGTGAACAATGAGAAAATAATAAATATCACAAAAAATAATAAAATAAAACATTTAAATAATAAAAATTGTTATGAAAATGAAACATATTAAAAATACATATGAAAAATTTAACATTTAATAAAAAATGGTAAATTAATAAATACGAATGGAAATATTTTATATTTTGACATTTAGATTATGACATTGGCGTAGACAACAGAATAACATATAATAGGTTTTGTGGATCGTATAACCAAGAAGCATGTTTGAACATCAAGATGAAGAGTCAGGTAGTTTACCCTTTTGCTCCCAACTGATGAGCCATTGAAATTTTGTTCGCCGACTTTTTCATCGCTCCGACCGACTATTCTCTGGACGAAGCAGAGTTTCTTAATAGTCCGTCCACATAAACCCCACATATGTTACGTGTCTGGGTACCCCGTGTTAAATTATTCGTGAAGGTGATTCCAAGATATTTCACCGAGCCTACCATTAAGTTTCCCCCACTAAGGCTGTACGAATAATTTATCTGCCAGAGATTTTCTTTCGGAGAAGTTAGTTACTGAACATTTGTCTACATTAAGCTCTAATTGCTAGTCATCACCCCATTTCTTAAGTATATCTAATTACTTAGAAAAGACTAATCCACTCTTCTGATTTCTTTTTTCCACTAATCTCTTCCGTAGTTTGCAAAAACTCCAAAGTTATTGACCTTTACACGAATCTAATTTTCGTTTTAAAACCTCAGCTAATTTTGTTTATTGTAAGATTAGCAAGATCCGATGTCATTACTTCATCTCTATGTAACCCAAAACTCTGTTTAACTCCTACAAATTCCAATTTTTCGTGGGTTCCTTGAGAAATGAAACGCGTAGTATTCTTTCGCTCAAGTTATTCCTCAATCTGGAGCCATCACCAAATAGGTAATTCAATGTCAGTGATTCGTAGTTTCGAAATGTGATCATCTGAGGCTTTGATCCGGATTTCAATCCCATGGAAGTCCTGATATCCACACACGGATTAGCTCTAATAAGGGAATATAGCCATAAAACTAATGCAAAACTTATTTTCGTTGCTTATAATTAATAATCATTGCATCTTCATCTTTCACATTAGCCGACCCTGCAATTGACATTTCGAGGTAAAGGTTAAATAGTTTGAGAAAATGGTAGATTGCGAATGATTCGACCATACGGAATCATTTTCGTGAGCCGAAAATTTCCAACGTACTCCAAAATCATAAAATATGAACACCGCCGAAAATCCGCGATACTATTTCATAGCATGAATGAGTAGGTCCATGTCATTTCGTAATTTGTGAATACATATGAGTTTTACAGATCCCATCCGTAACTCTAGTCCAAAAAAGGAAAAACAATTCTGCCTCACCCGATATACTCAGTGACGTAACTCGTTAGCCTAGGAATCACTGCATTTCAGCAAAACCGAATGAAAGGGGACGCTGGATTGTCAATATCGAGTGTAGACTACCCTTGTTACGTTGGTGGATTTCTACTCACTAAACAAATCCTAGCGAAAGCTTTAACAATTTTTAAGGTACTTTAGTACTTTGTACTTTTTCGTAAAAACCTAAAATATGTATTTATTCAGTCAGTTTTTTATGAGTAATATAATCACCAATCTAATATCAACATATCAAATATTATAGATGCTAAACAAATCTGGTTGGCAAAAATTTTGTGTCCGATATTTGGCCCACCCTGGCCCAAAAAGGTTAGCCCTGATCTAAACTGTAATATGGCTGTCAGTTCATTCAATACATTTTACGGTATATTTTCTCAACTATGTCATGAAGAGTTTGAACTCCTTCTAGCGATGTAAATTCTTCCCAAAAATCCACGCGTTTCTTCGGAGAATGGATTCGTCATCTTCCCGCAGCTGGTCCCCTCGCTAGGGCACCCCCGACGTACCCTTCACCTTCTCGAAACAATAAGAATTTTTCGACAGCTCGGCATTTTTCTATGGGTTTTTTGATGAGCCACGACACGGTTAAAATCCGTTTACTTTTTAATGACGGATCCTGAAGAAGCTGCCTGAATGCAAAGGTTTCCGAGATCTTTCACGGAGATATCATTGTTGTACGACGTTTTGCTCGAGTAGCAGATTATGAAGTGGCTCGAGATTTCCAACTTTGGAACTTCTAAGGTTTCAGGTGCCTCTCCTCGCCATTCTGTGAGGCCCACAGCTAGCTTCTTCTTTTTCCCTCCAAAGCGATTGCCGCCAGGTTAGCCATTTTTCGGGCTCATCTCTCTACGAGCTAAGTTTATTGTGCAACAGTCACTCAAACTAGTACTATGAGAAAGAGTGAACCTAAAATTACGTTATTTATTGATGAAGTACTTGGATTTCCCTCACTTTCGGATTCGCAACCTACCACTCCGAAGGGCAAGTTAAATCTATCTAGCTAGCTTTAGTTAAATACATATCAATCTATTGTATGAACAAAAATAATTTTTATTCAGAATATTGTCGTAAGCCATCAATGAACTTTAACTCTTTCAAACCCGTGTCCAATATATTGGACACCATTTTCAGCACTTATTATATATAATTTATATTAATTTAATGTTTATTTTCTGCATCATTTTATGGTTTTGCTTCTTTTGTTTTAATATTTTGCCAATCTTATATCAAAGGAGTCTCATAGCAAGATAACATAGATAAGATTTATAGCTTATTGAATAACGGAATGTCATGAGTTTTTTAAAATAATTTCGGAGGGTAATTTATGTTTCCGCTTCTACTCTTATTATGATTTTTTATAATCATCATTGAAAATATGTTTTTTAGTCTTCTATATGTGTTATTAAATATCAAACAGTTTTGATTCATAACTTTATCTTTAGTGACAGTTTAAAATAGGTGTCCAAAATATTGGACATCTCATAAATTGTTGAATAAATACATTTCAAAGTGTATTAGTGGAATAAGTATAAATATATCTAAAAAAGATAACTAAATTCAAAAATAATTTTTCTTCGTGGAAAATAAATCTATCCTAAAAGGGTTAAATGGAGCGTAATGAATTTAAATTAAAAATATTCCTCTATATACTGCCAGTAAAAGATCGTAATGTAGTTTTAATCAATGACTTCATCTAACCTGGTTATCTGTAGATCAATCCTTTATCAGTTCATACGATGATTTCATTGGTCCAGAAACGGGCATTTGCGGAATCATAAAGTCAATGGGCGCAAATTTTAATTTGAAATTCATATGCGATTATAAATTTTAATTTTAGTCGCATACATAGCACAAATACTCCTAATCACATGAATACAGTGTATAATAACATGTATCGTAACATGCATCATCATGATACACGCAATACACGTAATAGACATGATTATGCATAAGTATTCATTTATACAAATTACCGTAGATACAGTATGTATTTTCATCTAAGAATACATCTGAACTATGACATGGTTTACAAAGTTAATAGCTTTTCAGTTTTCAAGTAGCATCTTTTAACTATTGGATTAGCAACGGAATTTGTTTAATATTTTCATTTTCATCAATGCAATGTTTCTCCAAATTAAATTTAATCTGTGAAGGAGTTCTCAAGATACCTATTCCACTAGTTAAATGATTATGTTAGTCCTTCTGTCTTCATTACATTTCCAAATGGAAATTAATTGTACAGGTATATATAGATATATGTACATAAATTTAGTTCATTTTCAATCAAAGTAATCATGAAATATGATTCATATCTCAGGATACTTTTTGCTTTTTAAAGGAAATACTAATAGGAATATTTAAATAAAACTTCTCAACCGATACCAAGTGGTATTCCATTTTGATCAGTAGCAAAAGTAAGGGTAGCGTATTATAGTAATGCGCTATACTTACGTTATTATCCAAATTGTACCAATTACTCATTGCTGTTTCAATGGTGTTGTACAAATAAGCCGTTGTTTTCTTCAGACTAATAATTTGCTAATCTACTAAGACTCCAAATTAACAAATATTCAATTACTTGTAAGTATCTTTAGCCATGTAAAAAGTATATTATTTGAATTAAAGCACCTCGGATCCCCTAACTTATTGTTAGACCATTCATTATAAACTAGGTTCCCCAAACTCTTTGTTAAGAACTGTTTGTTTTAATTTTAGCTTGGGCTTACAAATCACTCGTACACTATGGATTGGCTTTCTTCAAACTTTAATCCAAACTTTTTCTATGATTTAATATTCAATCGAATCCCGAATTTCAGTCGGAGTTCTTAATAAATCCCTTGATCCCATCTTAGGTCACAGTAATGCTCACCTCAGCATCTCCAATTTTGATGAGATTCTAATCTTGTTGAGGTTAAGTCATTGATATCAATGACGCACATGAGCGCATTTCATTCAATTATCCTGAATTATTTGTTTGTAGCGAATGGTGATGAACAACAATTTACTTATTTACTTTGTTGTAACTGTTTTGTTTTCCATCACATACCATCCCCGGCAACGGTAGCTGGCAACTTCTTCCTAGCGAAGATTTTTCCATCCTTAACTACTCTCAATAAATCTTACATAATATGAGAACCCCCTTAGCATAAGGATAGCAAATGCTTTTCAGCCTTGTTCATGGTAGAGATTTATATAGTAACTGAGTTACTGAGCACTGAGTTATGAATGATACTGAAGATTTGCAATCATTCAAGTCTTTATCGAATGCTAAGAAAAGTTTTATTCATGCGGTTGTTGTGCAGCTCTTTTTACACTCGGATCATTCCATTCCAATGGGGAAAGCTAGAAAAAATTAGATTATTCATAATTTGCCTTGAAATGCTAATAGCTCCTCCAGTCCTTATGATTTCTACCTTTTTCTCTAAGTGAATTATTGCAATGTGTTCAGTTATTGATTTCATTGAAGTCACTTTTGATCGTACTACGTTTGTGATAATCATATTATAAACAGCTTTCCTTAGTGTGTTTTAGATTTTACTATCAGAGGATTTGTGCAGGTTTTTTCACACCCCTTTCTTTGTTAGTTTAATCCTGCAATGGATCTTCTTTCCTAAGATAATATCTTAGTGGCATTAATGGTTCCGGCCTACACTTGGTGGAAGACTTTTCTTCCATTTCTATTCACCTATACATTATTTAGGTTTATTATAATTATCATTGACGAAAGGTTAGAGGAAAAAAACAGAATTTTTCGTCTCAATCTAATCTAAACCTTTCAGTAAGCCTCATTGCCACCTCAAGACCTTTGGTAACTAATGGTAGAGGAGATAAGGTTTAAATCGCTCTTTGGGAAGAAGTTCTCCTCGGACAGTTGATAAGGCTGAATTCTTGAGAATTTCAAGAAAAAAGAAGCTCTTTAACCTGGAGAATCTTCAATAGAAAGGGAGGATTACGTTTGAGTGATACAATTTTCGTATCACCGAAGAATAAAAATAAGATTTCAGTAGAAAAAATGTAACAGGTGATTTTTCTAAAGAGGGCAAGATGTGAACAGGAGGAGTATACTATAAAGTCGATATTTTAATTTGTTACGAAGTTAGGCCTTAATATGTGGAAGGCCATATCAGAGAAAGGAAAAAATATAAAAAAATTAACATTAATTTTAAGGCTTCCTGGGTCCACGCCCTTGTGTTCGAAGTTATCTCAACCCTTTTCCTTAAAGTTGAAATTAGTCTTAAAGAATAAAAAATAAAATTTTCAAAATGAAATAGAAAAAATTTAAAAAATCAAAATTATAAAATTACCAAGTTTTTTCTCTTCTGAGCCAGGAGTATCCTATTTTAAAACCGGGAATCCGTTCTTCACAAATTGGCTGGGTAGTAAACAGAGATAGATATTCAGAAGCAGGGGATCCATCCTGCGATAGCAAACGAGGAAATCCTAACCCTCGACAAAGGAGCGGTTCAGGAAATAGTCACTTCCATTGAATGGAGGTCCGAAGCTCCGCCTGGAGTTTTCGGCGATTAATTCTCCGAGAGCCGTAAACAAAGGAAGGCGTTAGACTCTTATTCAAGAAAACGGCTGAAAGGAATTAATCCCAATAAGGAAACTGTGTTACTCCGTCCGGCCTTTTCTAGCAGAGGCGATGGACAGTTGGGAGAAAGTGAAAGGCGGGCGAGAGAGAGGGTCAGCGGAGGAGGCAATTCTTATTCTGCAAAAGGGAGTCGAGTGATGCGGCGGGCGTCACTGAGAGCACGACTCGAAAAATGTCACGCTTCATTTCATCGCTCGTCATTTACATTACATTTCTTACAAATTATCTGCACGCCGTAGTAGTGGCGGTTTTTTTAAGTTCTCCCAGCCTTACCTCTGTTCCTGGATAGATGGACCCATATTACTTCAGTCGACACGCTAACGAATTTTAAAATACTTATAATTAATTATAATTAAATAATTGCCTTTAAATTATGCAGTGATACTTATATCGATATATTTATGTGGTGATAGGTATACTTATTTCTACATACCAGTTATATTTTCCTGATAATTTTCTCTTCAGTTATTTTCCCGTTCAGATAATTAAAGGCGAAAGATTTTAAGATTGGAACAGAGGTTTTTTGACGTGATAAATTAGATATTTCGTCCATAGAGAGTTAATGGAAATGCTCAATCATGGAATAGAATTAATAGCAACAGATGAAAAACAACATATTAGTATTCAATTGATTGATTGATGTTTTACTTCCGTTACTGAGTTCCAGGAACAAAATCGGCCGCAGTAATTGCTTATACTTTATAATTAATATCGCTAAAACTAATCAATTTTAACTAGCGTTATTATCTGAATAACACCTTTAAAAATATAGAGCGAATCGATTGATATTACTTTCCGCCGTCATGTTTGCCAGGGATGAAATGGATAAACATTTTGGATTGATACTAGCGCTATTACATGAATTTAGATTTAACCTTCTGGAACCAGCGTGTGCGGCTAAACTGCCGCAAATTTAGTTTTTTCTGAAAAAAGTATTCAGATCGCAAGTCGATGTATTATTTATTGTGTCCAATATAATGTTTGTTTTACATGAGCGTGTTTTCCAAACGTTGTTATAGATTCATATAATCGAATAGTTACAAAATATTGCATTATGAGCAGAAAAAAACTAATGTTTTTCATGCGGCCAATTTGCCGCCTCACGAGTTCTGCTGTAACTCCAATTTACGCGGGTTCCAGAGGGCTAACAAAGCTTCCAAATTTATCGGAAATGATACTGGGGATTTCTTTCAGAGTTTGGAAATCATCAAGGACCCAAATCGGTCCATACTAATACTAAAAATAAATTTTCAAAGAAATAAGCAAATACAAACCACTATGTGGCAGATTTAGCAAAGAGGGTGCAAATTATCGGTCGCTTGAATTATAACGTCATGAGCAAGCATTCTGCATCACAAGGAACTGTCAGAATTCAAACATTTGAATGCTTGATGGCAAGAAGAATGTTTTTGAATATAAATCCAATAAGGTTTTCCATGCCATCTAAATCAATCTAAAATTGAACAAACTCGCATAATCAGGTACTGGATAGTGACTGGATCATTCCTTGTGACAAACGTATCACAGCAGAGTCAAATTGTTCGCTTTTCTTCCTAATCATACAATATCGATCAAACCAATTAATCAACCACCAAGTAGATATCTCTTCGGTGCTTTAATTCTACCACCAAGTAGATATCTCTTCGGTCTAAATTTATGGAATAAATATATACATGTGTATAAATTGGTACATGTACATAAATTAAATATAATGCAAGGATCTAAGATACCAATTTCAATGTATCAATGTTATGTGAATGTTAATTGAAATTATAATTTGTGTATAGAAAGTTAAGAAACAGCTCAATGCAACACAATGCTCCGCATAAATTCTATGGTATTAGGCCGGACTTCGTGGAAAGCCATAATAAGAAATTAGTAAAGCACTTCGTAATTTCCAAAATATTATTTATTTAAAAAACGACCGGTTTCGGCTAACGCCATCATCACCTGATGATGGCGTTAGCCGAAACCGGTCGTTTTTTAAATGAATAATATTGTGGAAATTACGAAGTGCTTTACTAATTTCTTACAATGCTCCGCTTTAATATTCAGCCAGGAATATCTAAAACTCAGGTAATGGGAGCTAGTGAACTTTCAACAGGTAAAATAGGTAAGGTGAAAATGCGAATAACTCACCTCTTATTAAAAAATATATTTAACACCGCGGCTCAATAACAGGCTTAAAGGTGATAGGAGAAATAATCTTTCAAGCGCAAACTTCGTATAAATTTCTTTTTGATTATTTAATATAATTATAGCTCGGACTAAATTTCCATGAAAAATGAATTCTCAAAAGCAGATGCTGATGTGATGATCAGCAGTTTCTTTTGCGAAATTCGTTTGGATCGAGACACCCTTCCTGATAAGATATTATTGTATTTAAATTATAGTTTATGAATTTTTCATTGATTTCCGGATATTCTTAACTTTGGGTCAATCTAAACCCAACTAAATTTCAACCAACAATTAAAAATTTTTAAAATTAGGAATTGCATATAAAATGTAAATATCCTGTCTACAAAATTATACAGTTAAAATTATGGTCAATTATATCCTCCGTACTCTAGTAATGAAACTATTAGAATCAGTAGGTCGGTGAACGAACTATCAAACATTGGGCACTTCTTCTTCGATTCCTTGAACACCAAAATGATAAAGGCTTACACAATTTTTGCTGCTAATTCTACTCCATAATCCTTCAATATTTTCTACTTTCTGTATTGATTTTGTATTGTACTATATTATGTATCTTTTTATCTGTATGTTTATATATATGTTTATATATTTTCTCTATCTTTTTTAACCTTTTTTATTATTTTTCAGTATAATGTTTTCTTTTTTTTACCTTTACTTCTGCGTTTTTCTTTCTGTTTTATTACAACTCACGTAACTTGGGAAACTTGTTTGAGCTGAATAAATAATTTTCATCAGTTGGAAATTAATTTCAAAAGTACGCAACACAGAAAAGGGACGATTTTTATTTAAATTAAACCCGCCCGATTGAATTGCTTTTCTCTCATCGGGGATTAATATAAAGAAAAGGTATCGACCACCGGCGAATGACTATATTATAGACACAATAGCCGCGATAACAAACACACTACGAGGGCCTCCAATCTTTCGGCCCCAGGAGATAGAGTCATCCGCCTTTATTGCCGGCAGAAATTGCTTTCGGGATCCGAGAGAATTTATCTTGTTATATTAATGAGACACTGGAAGCATTCGTTGAGATTAAAATCGATAATAGAGAGATCTCGATAAGACGAGACCAATAACCAGGCCGGAAAGGAAACCGCTGCCATTACCGGAAGAATTGCACCGCAAGGCTCCCCCGCCGGAGGCCCTCCCTCCTCGGCATAAGAGTCGCAGCCACTGCATCGGGGGTCTTAATCGAGCTATTAAATACATCGGGGCAGAGATGCAGCCGAAACGTTTCCAGGCAATGGGATCGCAGAGGCGACGCCGTCTGCCGAATTGCTTCCTTCGCTGTCCGCTGGAGGGTGCTGGAGCTGGAGGTTAAACACGTGGAAAGCCCTGTGCGTTCGATCGCCACTTCCCCTGGAACGGTTTATATCCAAGAAATAGGTCGGGGACCGAACCCGAGCGCCCCCGGTAGGCGTAGCCGCGCGTGGGCGTAACGTTAAGGGGCGGTGCGCGGGCGTTTTAGGGCGGAGGTGGAGTAGGGACGATTGCTGGGATGTATTGATCCCTCTGCGTCCCACCCACTCCACCCCTCTCCCCCTCTCTTTCCCCCCTCCTCCCCCTCTCCCTTTCTCCACTCTCTCTCTCACTCCTTCCCGTACCCTGTGCCCCCTTTTCTACTCCCTTTCCTTCCCTCTCACTGTACCGTGTTACTATTTCCCTCTCCCTGTCCTTATCCCCGATTTCGACTTCGTCTGCACCCGTCCTTCCGTAGGTTGCTCGCTCTTCTTTCGTCACTTACGTGCAGTAAAGTTGAAAGCTCACGGTCCCCGTCTTCGCAGAAGATCAGTGGACCGAGTATGTCACTTTTGGACGTAAATTGGGACACATTGTCACGGTTAGGTGCATACAGCCGCCTAAACGTCTTGTTGCCAGAATTTCTTAAAGATATAATTGCCTGGACTGGAAAATAGCTCCAGTACAGGGGCTATGAGCTTTCAGTTTTTCTCTACGTAGTCTTTCTCATACGAAGAGAAAGGCAGATTAAATTTAAATTTTGGTATGTTGTCAACATACGGAGACCAGCGTCTAACCAGGTTTTGAGCACGTCTGTACGTCTGTGCTCTTTCTAGCCTATTGATTTAATCTCCTCCTAGATAATTCATTCATCTAAGCTTTTCCTCCATAAATTTCATCTATGCTACTACTTCTGGAACTCTTACGATCGTCTTACACCTATATAACATTATTCCTAACCCTATATATGCTCCTCTATTTACCCTAAATACCTGCCACATCTTCTAGCATTGCCCTCCCCTATCCTCCCTCAACATCCTTCTCTCTCTAGCGCAACCTATCCATCATCTGCCTTTCACCTCAACTCTCCCACCTATCAAACATAGTTTCCCCTCTTCCCCTCCCATCGCCCTATCCTAATTCCCCGAACCCTCCTACCCCATTGCACTCGTTCCCTACTCCCTAATCCTCACACCGTTACCTCCTTCCTCCACCAACCCTTTCTTCTCTACATCCCCCGTCTACCTCATCAATCTCGCCTAGCATTTATATCCCATTCTTCATTTCTATTCCCCCCTTAAACCCCTCTGTACACCCTTCTTCCTTTTGGACCCCTTAAATACCTCCCCCCGCAGCCGCCCACCCATTTTCCAAAACGCTCCCTCCACTCGCGAGCCCGGGGGCCGCGACCTCTGTCTGGTGTCCGCAAGCTCTCCACTCGAAAGCGCGGTGGCATCGAAGGCCAACACCGTGCTCCCAAAGGGCGCCTCTCTCGTAGGTGGCTGGGACCGCCTGTTGAGGAGGTCCTTCATCGATCGTGTCGGACGCGCTGGCGACGACCCCCTCCACCCCATTTCCTCGCTCTTTATCTTATACCCTCTGTCCATTCATTAAGAAGGACCACGGCGCTTACGAACCGGAGGGACTTGTAAGTGAGATTCTCACACGGCGTCTTAATGAGAGCCGGGCTTCGCGATTGCCCTCGCGGTGGACGGATGGTTTGGGAGCCGGGGGGCGTCGTCGTTGATGGCACAGATTTTTTCCCCCTGCGGTTTTTTCCCCGGCGGGATGGTTAGGCCCCTGATGGTGGTGTATCTGAAGGGGTTTTCTCGCAGGTGTGGGAGGGACGAGTGGCCGGAGATGTAAATGAAAGATGATTTCGCGAGAGTGGGTATTGAGTGGAGTGGTGGAATGAAGGAGGAAAAGAGAACTTTTTCCCCAACATTAACATTGATGGCATCAAAAAGCCGCCCCGGGCGCTGAGCGCGGGGTGAAAAGGAACCGTTTCCTCCGTTAACGAAACCTTTGTTGGAGCTCCTTTCCTTTTTCTGGAGGCTCCGGATTCCTCCGTGGTAACATCTCCGAGATCCCTGCGATGCGTGTTTCCTCCTGGAAAGCTTGTACGGACAAGCGTAGCCATAAAAGGCTTATTATCATAGAAATTAAGAATTTAGATTGCGTAAACTTTGCATTTCCAAAGTATCTTCTTCCGTGACCGGCTATGCTGCCGCAGTGGAACAATCATGCTTTACCCCTTAATATGGACAAGGCTTTTGAAAAAGTCACTCCTACGCACATTCGCAATATTATCTCAAATCTATTTTAAGAATTCTTTACTTTCTAGATAATTTTTTGTTCAGATACCGTGATTGATCTCTATGAAGCATGGTACTTCCATTGAGAATGACTACACATTTTGGCAGATCGTACCTTTATCATTTTTCAAATACCGATCAGAATATAAATAAATCGTTATTGAAAGACTCGCATAAACAATTGATTAATGGTATGATGTTCAACTACTTCATTATATTGATTGCAGTCTTGGAATATTCATTGAGGAGAATCAAAACAGAATTTATTCTCAAGATATATCAAGCAATGCCACGAGAAGAAATCTCATTTCATATTTATTTCGACATTTATTTACCATTATCAATGAAAGCCCTCCTAAGAAAAATGATTTGTTCTGTGGAACGTGTTTTCCTTGTTGCTTCAGTTTCTATCTAGCTTTACTATAAAATATTACATCATATTAATATGTTAATTACGATCATACTTTTAATATAATGAAGAATGAAAACACTTCGTACTTTTCCACAGAAAAACTTTTCTGAGGAAAAGTACGAAGTCACGCCTTCTCATATCAATTATATTGTAATATAATAGTTATTTGAATAGATATCTAGATATATCGATAGATAGTTACATATTTGCCTGAATTTTGCAGAACTCATGTTTCTGTCTCCTTGTTTTAAGGAATATATCTTTGATTCAGTTGAAACCTGTATTCTTAACATCGTCTTTAATAGACAACTCTTCTTAGCCAGAGCGTCTCTCTTGATTTACCGATATCTCCAAAAATGATTGATCGATCACAGTGTGCTGAACAAACTATCTCTGAATATTGACTAGGGGAATGACCGAAAAATTTTCTATTGGATTTCAAATTTTAGAGTATGAACCTACAAGTCCGTGTTTCTATAAAAATTTCAAGATTTCTTTTCTCAAAATTAGCTCTTTTTACATAATGCAAGTGATAATAATTTTAATTCATTCAACCGCTCTTGTCTACCCGCATAAGCCATAAAGCAAACAAGATTGCAAGTTTATGAGAGGAAACACATGAGATGAGATGGGGAAAAAATTAAATATTCGAAACCCATATCTATTTGTAATGATATTTAAATTACATATGAAAATTTAAAATTTAACCGACTCTTTTAAACAGGGACACGGTATTTTTTGAACCTTTCTTCGCATTGTTACTTACCCGTCGTTGTAGCCCTCACTAAATATATAATGCAAAAGTTATATGTAATATAGCATCGTACACAACACACACAAATATATGCATATATATCATCATTATCTATGACTGATGTAACTAATATGAAATTCCGGGGCATTGACCCATCTCAATGAAAGTTTTATCGCGTAGCTAAGCGAAACGGATAGAGTATCAAAAATACGGGGCATCGTAGACCTTGGTCTAGTATGTAGGCCCACGTCGGCAGTGCCTCGAATGTTAACTTTGCCGGATTAATGGAAAGATAAAATTATAACGAAGGTGGAGTGGAAATTACATTAGGGTCTCGACGTTGTAAGGGTCGCAGAGTGTCGCAGCTGCACCGAACCCGCTCCTGATTATTTATCGAACACATTTTTTTTATCAGTGAAACGCACGCAACTCTGAAGTCCATTTTAAGATCGATTTTAGCAACAGGAGCTGCTAGAGCCCGGGCGCCTCTGATGACCGTGGGCGCCCCCGCAGTCCATTCCAGCCCATTTACAAGGGCCCTTTGGGGGGAGGGGAAAAATGGTGCAAAAAGCATTGAACTCTCTTTCGTGTTACGCTCCCTCGCCGTGTCACGCGAAAATCACGTGTTTGAGAGGGTTAGGGCTAATTTATCGCTACGCCTTGGATACGTAAACGTTGCTCACCTAACGAAAGTTCTAACAGCCAAAAGGCGCTTTGTTCCGGGTGTATAGCATTTATAGGAACTGATGAACTTCTGAAAAAAATTATTGCCCTCTAAACTAACAAAGGCGTATCTATAAAATTGATGATCCGTATCCTAGACAATCAACGAGAAAATTCCGCGTCAAAAATGTATTCTTGGATTTCTATGCTTATAAATGTAAATCAGTTTATATATGCAGTTAATAGAAGGCCGGTCGAGGGTGACGGAGTGGTTTTAGCATTCTTGCATGATAATGGTCCAATACCAAGGTCTCAGGTTCGAATCCCGGAATTTTTTCGGTTAGGGAATGGTCGTATGTGTTCGTCTATTGTTGTGTGTTTTGATGTAAATGGTTAATCGTAAGAATGGTCTCTCAAGACTAAAATTCGCCAATAAAGTCGTCATTATTATTTTTCCCGACCCTGTCAGACTTTTTCCAAGTCCGTTTTTCCTTGGATATCGTCATTATTATTATTATTATTAATATTTAATGTAAAGTAGGTACAACAACGAATTCAGAGTTAGTAAATTGTGAAGCTGCTGAATTTAAAGCGAATGTACTTATCATAAAATTATATAATCGTATTCCTTTAAATCGGTCCATTCTTCCGAATGATAACATTAGCGCTTATCTTTTTTTTCTTTCTCGGACGGCTATTTTCTTGTTTTTGCGGTTATTTAATCGTCTGAGGAAGATAACAGATGCTGAGGTTAAAATCTATACACGTTAATTTATCTCTGAACAAGTAAAAGATTTCACAAGAAAAGGTTCTTGTCACCATTGGAGCATTTTTTGTATGCATAGAGCATGAACCGATAGAGTCACCTAATTGGTTGCACTTGAGCAGCTTTGAATCAATGGAGCCTGAGCCAACAAGTTGCTTTGAATAATGAACGAAATTCTTTACAAGGTTACACTAAAGTGTGGGGGGATAACCTACACTAAAATTCGCTGCATGGATGTGCGTTGAAATACATTCTTACTTCAGGGTTACTTCAAATAGTCAATTTCGATGATAGTAAAGATCATTTGGCTAACTTTATTTTAAATAGAGAGAGAATATTTTCTGTGCGTCATCTTACTGGAGGCATGAGGTATGATTTTAGAATATTTATTATAGGCTGGAGAATACTTTCTCATCTGTGAATAATGATTGATTGATTTCTATGTCTCTTTAATGTGGGACATCTTGTTATCAATTGTTCTTATATATTCATCTGAACAGGATTTAAATTGACGTTTCCTTCCATTTATAAGCCTAGGACGGAGCGTAAGGTCTCCCTCTTCCTGTAAATCATTAGCATTAAACGTTGACAAATAATAGCATTGTTTAAGGTAATATTTGCTGATCATTAACCTATGTCAACAGTTGAGAAACATGGAAATCAATCGCTCATATATAGAAATATCCATATTTAATTCGTTTTAAATTAATATAGGAACTAAAATCGCATTATTTACTGCGTATCAATAGAATTCGCCATTGATTCAACTATGTTGGCGCGAGAGAAGTTTATTTCAATTATAAACATCTATTACTATAGTTCTAATTTTCTAGTTATTCTAGTTCCAATTTTACCTCACAAAAGTCATTCTAGGTTTACTATATTAGGAGAGAAATTTTGAGCGGGAAACAATGATAAATATTTTTAGCTGGAAAAGGATCAATCGGCTCTTTTCCTGCTCCCTCTTAAGCATTCACTCCACAGATTGATCGTCCAGATAGCCAAGTGACTGGCAGCCAAAATCGATGCCCAAACGGAAATTCTCTACCTGTTCCTTCATTTCTGCCAATCTTACTGCCAACTCAGAGCTAGAACAGGAAACGTTTGTGTGATCGGAATCGTGTGATTCCAGTTTTGCAGCAATCGGATGGATCTCTCGCCTTTTCCAACGACTTGGTTACCGCTAAAGAGACGGATTTGAAGCAAAGGAAATCACACGAAATAAGATTCACCTCAATGAAAAATTTATTGAGTGCTTCCAGTTTAGCCAATCTATGCGGAATATGCCAAAAGTGGCGCTTGATATTATTATAAATGGCGCGTTGAAACCAGAAAATAATCTAAAATTAAGTCCTCACACAGATTATATATAAGTACACACAAATACTCATACTTGCAATTAGAAATTTCCTCTAATTTCTACAGAGCGAATTTCATAGTTACTGTAGTTCTCAGTGCATTGTAAAGTAATTAAGTATTGTTTTTGGCACGTGGTATAATTTATGGCGGATTATCGTATTATACGAGTATGTGACGTATATCAAATAGAAATGATATAATTTACGTATTAATTATGGAAAGCTGGAACTATGAAACCATTTTTGTTCCAGAGGTTACGAATTGCAGTGTTACGAGGTCACCAACGTCAAAACGCAATTACTGTTTTGGAACCTCTGCCTTTTAGTGGTGTATCATTCCTAAAACGCCATATATGAATGCGCAAATATCTCATTATTATTCCTCAGGTTGCGAAACGTTGCTTTAAAAATGAAAATTTTAATTATCACGATTTAATTGGAGGGCTTCATGAATCCGCTACGTAGTATATCTCGTGGCCTTTCCGCTCTCTTTCGTTTAGAATCATATTTGTATACTAAATTTATTGCATACATAGTTTTCTTCAGTTGACCTTCTTCGGAAATAATTGCTAGTATATGATTTAATTCTGTAATAACGATAGTCTGCAAAATTTCAAATAAATTAATTCATTCGTGGAAATATTTCAAAATGAGAGGTTTTTTCATTTTGAACTGCATCATCCCTTGATCTTCAGCAAGAGATTGTTTACCAACAGAAATAGTGTAATGTTTTTATTATTCTCTCGCGAGCTCAAAATATATAATCGTAATTTAATAAGTAATCTTTATGTTGTTACACTCCACCTATGTTACTATCATGTCTTTATACCAAAGTTAGTAAATTCTCACATTATTTCACTTCAACATAATGAGTAGATTTGCATGAGTTTAGAAAAGCCTCTTGAAAATATTTCTGTTTCCAATAATATGGAACTATTTTTTAAACATAATTCGGAAAATATTTTAATAATGATGCAAGATACGCGCAATGATTATGTTGTAAGTGCGATATATACTTTAATGTTGAAACATTCTGTAAGTACTTCCTTCAGAAAAATATATATCCTAGAATAGATAGAATAGGGTAGATCAATTATACATTGAAATGGAATATCTGAACACTTTTGTTTTCAGATTTACCCTTTGCTGGAGTAATATGACTGGAACGAAATATTCCGGTTAGAAAATCTTACATAGCCATGGAATTTTATGAAACAAATTCACTCTTGCAAATAAGAACAACCGATATTCAACCGGTATGGAAATTCATGCTTAACGTATCCCTTTGTGGACATTAAAGGACGCCAAGTTAGAACTTAGAAATTAAGAAAATTTTGTGATTTACTCCAGTTCATTTTTCTTCCTTATACGCTAAAGTCCTTGAAAATTTTATTTGTTTCAAACCTATCATTGTCTCTTTTTATGAATTTACGTTGCATCATATTGGTTAAACACACTTTATGACTGATTGCAATTCTTAGGCTAATTTCATTTGTTTTTTAACAGCCTGAGTATTATACTCCTCAGATATTTCTCATTCCGTGCCTTGATGAATGCATTTTTTTTTCTTTTGGCCAAGGAATGAGAAAAATATATCTCCCATTTACTCTAGCCTCGGTTTTTTCCATGGCTGTGATGATATGAAAGCCATTGAGGTTTGAGTGATGCTGAATAATGTCATTCATTTCGATCATTCCTTGATCAATGCTGTGAAAAGTAACAGTGGTATGATCATTGCTCTGCCCGTGCTAGAACTCTCTCTACTTATAACACACTGAAACAATGAGGAAAGCTTGGGCAAAATACCTCATCTTGCCTAATTAGTCTCATTCTCTCTCAAGAGCTTTTGGTAGTTAAGGGTTTTAGCTCAAACTGCCCTCCAAGCAAGGCTGAATAATGTATCCATCTTATATTATACGTTACAACGTTAATCTGTTTACTATTATGTTTATTTGAAGCACGTAATTCAGCCATGGTACAAAAGGCTAATGCAAACACATTTCTGTTTATATCAAAGTCACACGGTATCTAAGGTTTATCATGGCCTCTTGGTGACAGTGGGAAACCGTTCGTTAAGGAAAGAGTAGCCTCACGCAACTCGAGGAGTAAGGCTCAGGGAGATTTCGTGTCAGGAAAGCATTCGATGAAAATTTTCATCCGCCATATCAACGTAATTATCGTCGTGGAAGTGATAACAACGGAATGAATAAAATGCTCAGATTCTTCACTGTCGCACTACGACCCCTACGTATGGTAGAATATCCCTTTCCATTAGCGGTAGAAGTGAACGTGCCTATTATGTCCACTTGAAGTCACTATGCTAAGCCGTATTAAGAGATGATTGTATCGAAGAGTAAATTGTATTTTTCGTGATGGAATGCGTGAGTTAAGCGATCGGCACTAACTTTCAGGGTTGGAATAAGTCCTGAAAGTGTTAAGTAATTCGCGTGAGATTAACGACCGAGATTTTGCCGTTAGATTTAATTTTCTATCGTCAGAAAATTTCATATCTCTTTTATCACTAATTTATTTTTCAGCGGTGAGTTTGCTGGAAATGATTTTTTCTCAATGCTCAAATTTGTGATAATCATTATTATTTAGTCACTGAAAGAAGAGAATTTTTATCTCCCAAACTGTTATGCGTCCATTTTTCCCATTCAGTGTGGAATATAGAAAATATCATGAGAACATTACTTTAAATGCGAGAAACTGACGTTTCTAAATTAATTTTTTTCAGCCAAAAGAAATTAATGTGATTATATAAAATGTATAGGTATTTTCATAGGTTCAATGGTCGTTTCGTAGTTTTAAATGCAAAATAATTTCTATTTGTTTATTATTTACTGCAGTTTGACTATTGTCTGATGGCAGCCTCAACTATTGTCTAACAACACAACACACACACTCACAATAGGTCCACTACAAATTGACATCCCTGGATAACATGATTCTATTTAAAAATTGTATTAGAACACATATACATGCAAATACGAGCCTTAATTTACGCAACCATTGTACTCTCCAATAAATTCACAACAAAGATATTCCATAATTACAGTTACTGCACAGTCACATTTTACATCGTTACTTTGCTACTGCATTCCTTTTAAGATTAGCTCTCGAAAAATCGGTGCCCCAATCTCCCACAAAGAGTTTCGTTTGCTCTTAATCCCCATGGATGAATCAATCGTATTTCCTCCATGATGAATCACCCGTGCCTTTTCTTTGTATGTTATCCTCTGTTACAATCTGAACGCCCTCCATCGTTCCTCAATGAGTCCGATATAAACCTATTAATAAGCAAACGTCTTACTTTCAATTTATGGCCTCAGTCCAACTCCTCGCTGACTCATAGGATGCGTTCCCCTCTGTGTCACGGTCTTCTGTCAACATGGAAATAGTTACGAAGTTTTCTCCTTCAATTAACGCTTCGTCAGCCGTACTCCCGCAGTCTACTCAATTTTTCTGCTTCGCCCACACTCTGCTTTTATCCGCGTGAGTAATTGTGTATTCTAACAACTGAGTTCATTGAACGCTATCTTTCGTTACCCGTGGCATTTTAGAGGAAAACGATGAAAAAATAGCGTTTTAGATTGACGGTACTAATAACTGGCCTCTCGAAAAATCAAATGGGAGGTTTCCTTCCTCTTCCTCGTGCTTTATCGGAGTAAACGGCTTCTTTACGCGGATAGGGAACGGAAAACATAACATGGCACAGATGCAGTGGGAAGAGCCGGTGCCAAAGCATGCGGAAGGAATGCGAATTCTATTATTTTCATTCTTGTCCAAGGCCTCCGAGAAGTAACGCCTAACAATGAAGATCACAACAAGTAGCAAAACAGGTACTTCTCACACTTATATTTCCTTTATGAGTGTATTTAATATAAGAGCAATAATTTAAAGTAAAGTTTCTGAGTGAGAGGGTTCTACCGGCCCTTAAAGTAAGCAGCCTAAACTTACTAATTGCATGCAGCATGGTATTACATTTCTTCAATTCTACCTCGTGTACAATTCTTTACTGTGTTAGTCGAACTCTAACGCAGATATACTACTGCAATGATACAGTTCGCCTTCAAGGTACTGCGTACAATTTATGTACGACGACTTTTCTTCGTGGAACGCCAAAACTAATTATTATCATAAGAATGTTACAATTGGACTAATCGTTCGGTAGCAATACATATTACATATTGAAACATTTATTACATTTATAACCTAACTACAACACGTGAAAAAATACGATAATACAGTGCATAAAATAACATAAAATTCTCAGTTACAACTTAAAACTTAGGGCGTACACTTGCTATTTCAAAACAATATTCTAACTGTACATTATTTAAAATATACACAAATATACATATAGCTCTATACTAACTTATCCACTACTTTCCTTCCCAGGTAATACAAGTGTTTTCAGGGTTCCCAGTATAATATTCTAATAATAAAACAATACAGGAACAATACAGGGTTTTATTAAAATATTACTTTGTAAGTTCCACAGTATAGTTCTTATTTCGACTGGTTACGGTCAACGACCTCCATAATCACACCTGATGAACCTACAAAGGTTTGTTTCTATTATAAACTATGATACCACGTTATATTTTTATTTTCTAGATAATCGTGAAATCCTAAATAAATAGGTTTCCTTGCTATCATCACACTCATACAACTAAAATAAAATGAATAACCAATGCATAAAATGCTTCATTGCGTATAATGATAATTTCAGTGAGGGAAACTTAAGGCTTTTAACTAAAGTATACAAGTATTAGGTCGCTAGGCAGATTTGAACCTAAACTCCTCCACCATAAGCAACCGAAAGCCCTGTAAAGAAATGAGATCAATAGGCAAGGTGAGAAATTAAATAGTTTGCCCTTGCTTTTGTCAGCCAGAATTCCATTTACGGAGTAAGTCCGCCGGTGCAGTACAATGACCCTATCAATAAAACTTCTCTTGGCAGCCAGTAAGTAGTGACGACTTTAAGTACCAGTAGCATTCAATCAGTGATGTCACAGTAGCATCTAAATTATCAAGAACCAATATCAATACATCAACAGCATTTCTCTTGGCATTCAGTTAGTAATTACGGAATGAATGCCAGTGGCACCTAAATTATCACAGAACAAGACGACAATAAATTAATGGTACATATTCTTCAATACTATTGGGCATATAATGACTAAAATCTGGTGGCATCTAATAACCTAATTTTACAATTCGCATAACAATTCATCAATAAGCAATATAATCAACTAATAAAAACAATAATTGCAAAAAGCATTTATTTTATGTGTTCTTACTGGAAAATATGACACTGAGATAAGTCGAATCCGGGACTATTAGGTGAATTAAGGCTCATATTCTGACTTCTTCCTTAAATTGAAAATATGTGCAAATTGTGGCTCTCCAATTTTGAAGAAACAATTATGATAGCACATAATTGCTAAACCCATTTCATTAGCTAGGTGTCTGCGTAAATTTACCCGAAACAAAGAGAGAGTTATATATTGATGACGTAACGGCATGGCTATGGCAAACAAAACTTTTAGAAAACATTTAAAATTGAAAGCAATTGCCATTTACGTCGAATATTTTTTACTTTTCGCCTTGTAAGACAAATCAAAATTATTCATTTCGTCAATATAGGAACTGGTCTGTTGGCTAACTCCTGAGGATCGTGATCATTACGTGCATATAGCCTAATAGCTCCAATGGACAGCTTGAAATACACAGAATTTTATCGGGGAAAATTTAAAGAGGAGGTTGTATTTAACAGTATCGGGCACCTTGATTCCAACAGCGATCCCGAAATAGGTCTTTATGGTCAGTTTACAGCGCATAAGACAATTTACTAGTTTCATCTCCGTGGGAGCAAAAAACTTTCCCCGTACGTGGTTCACGTCCAAATCGTTAGGGAAGTGATCGAACGTGCCAACAAATAGGAACTTCCTCTTACCCTTGGCTCCGCTCGATATCGAAGGGCCTTGGACGGGCTCCACACATCGGCCGCCATCTATGAATTGAAGAAAAGACACTGGGAAGACGCCCAACTCAAACTCACCAACAAACAATGAGATGGAGAAACAATAGGCAATGCCATCCGCAGCGATAGAGTCGATTCTGGCAAAGTAGTCGAGATCAAATTCTCCTTGAGAAAAATTTCATTACTGGGCAGAAATTGTTATCAAGAATGTGACCGAATCTTTTGACTACGATTTGTTTCGTTCCCACGAAGAAGCTTTTTGTCTTTTTAGATTCCATTCGCTTAATTATTTACGTAACTCTGTCACGGTAATCATTACTGCTAAATAACAGATTTCGCATCAAAGTATACATTTGATCAAAATTGAATCATTAATAAACTTGATGCATCGTAGTAGACCTGACGAAAAAGAAGTTTGCTAGCTATTTTAACATGTATTTCTGACATGAACTGAAAGTTAATCATATTACCTTCACCTTTTATTTTTTTCCATTGCGAAACTAGCTACTAACAAAATTATTGTACTGTTACCGATTACACAAAACACTTTCAATTCAAGTTCACTGGCACCGTGGATTGCAATGACATATCATGGGCTAGTTTCCCGCGGCATCGGATATATGGCCATTCTTAAGGCTGGTGATAATTTTAAATCAAACACTGGGCATTTTTGTATTAATTTCGAGTATAAGACACCTGGATTTTGGAGGTAACTTTTTAAGAAAAAGGTGCGTCTTATAGTCCGAAAAATACGGTAATGACTAAGTGAACGAAGTTACAAATTTTGTCGTTTTTATCATCCATTTCCGAAGTCAGGAGATAATTGCAATAAATATTTGCTCAATTTTTATCTTTTGTCCTCTCTTGTAGCATTTTTAGCTCCCGGCGTTGTTATTTTCAAACACAAGAGGCAGGGAGACTAACATCTTGAATTGTTTTCATTTCGTTGTATCTTAAGCTCATTCCTCTTGGCCCTCCGAATACATTCGACAAAATATTCATCCTAAGTACCCGACAGTAAAAATTATCATTTTATCAAGAAATTGCTTGCAAAAAATGCCTTGTGTAACTTATTTTCAGTTATGAATATAAGTTCTCTTGTAAATGCGTTAAATGATTTTGCATTTTCATAGAGTTATAAACACTACAAATTTTATCGTAAACTATTAGATTTATTACTTAATATTAGACGTAAAATAATTGGTCAAGTTTGGAGGGTCTGGTTTAAGTTTGATAATCTTCAGAGTCGCCGCGCTTCCACTTCAAAGGAAATTATTAGAGACTATTATCCTAAGAATTACTGTAATAGGAGAAATGGTGCCTTTCTTTTCTACCATAGCAATTCTATCAAATAGCATAACCTCCACCAAGATATAAACTCATCTTTTCCGAACATGTATTCTGTTTTCGGGTAATTAGATATAACTTAAGTCCTTATACCAATGAGTAATGCGAGAAATATTAGAAACAGGAAATTACTAAATCGCGATTACAATTAAGCTGTTAATTTGATAAGGAAGGAGAAAAAAAGAGACATGTTTAAAGTTAATGACGAAGAAAGTGACAATTGGTAATTGCCAACTCATCTTTTCCGAACGTGTATTCTGTTTTCGGGTGATTAGATATAACTCAAGTCTTTATACCAATGAGTAATGCGAGAAATATTAGAAACAGGAAATAACTAAACCGCGAATACAATTAAGCTGTTAATTTGATAAGGAAGGAGTGAAATAGAGATATACTTAAAGTTAATGACGAAGAATGCCAATTGGTCATTGCAGTTAAAAGTTTTCCAGTAAGATTAGAGGAATCTTTCTGAAAGTCTTCTTCCTGAAAGTTTCCTCAAATCTTACTGGAAACATATTTAACTGCAAACTGCCTTCCTGACTCACCATTATTCGAAGAAAAAACACGAATATCTTAATTTTTTGCTATTTTCTACTCGATTTAACTGCAATGAAATGGTGTGGCTTAATTCATATCTGGTAATACAATTAAATTAAAAATGATTTGGTGCCATTAATCACCTCCAGTTTGAGCTATGAGTTTATCGTTTGGAATTTAAACAGGTATTGCGAAGGCTTGGTAAAGTGGCAGTGCTTTTTAATGTACTCGAAGCTATTATTCTAGCACGCGTACATGTTTGACGATTAAAAGTTTACATCTGTGGAAAAATTCCAATCCTCTACGATATTGCATCAATGATTTATAGTAATGAACTGGTGAAAGCCATTTTCGATTCCGCAATGTCGCGCTTCCAACGTAACAAATAATCCGTGGGCATTGGTAGAGATCCTTTGATACCCCAGGCAAAAACGCTTTTTGGAAAACACTTTCTTTATCTCTCTATTGAAAGACTCATACGCTAATAATTCCTATACATTTTGAATTCTAGAGAGTTGATGTTGTTTAGATAATCCCGGAACAAACGTATCTGCGAGTCCACTACAGTGATACCTCGGCTAATGAAGGTAACTCTTCCCTGAATGCCCTCACTAAGCCAAAATGCGATTCCCCAAGATGTGGCCCATTCGAAAAATACATATATAAACACAAAAACTAACCCACTTTCCTAAGTAATTGTTAGACGAGCAGCTCCTTATCCTAGGCATGGATTCATAAATGGTACCCAATTCTAGTGATATCAGTGGTAAAAGGTAAAGGAACAATTCCGAAAAGTGACAATTCACATATCAATATATATTTTAGACGAAGAAATCCCATTTTCAGGGCTTGGTATGTAAAACTAATGACTGAAAAGAGTAGGTTAGAAGGAATAGAAGCTTAAGTTACCTGTACGATAAAGTGAGAACATAGGGTCGACTTCCAGCCATATCGCTATTTTTCCTTCTTTTTATCATTGGGTTTTTATCAAGAAGAAGTTTTGGCATCTTCATGTAGCCTTCGGCCTTACCACATTTCTCCTCGTTTGTGAAGTACTATTTCTTCTTGAAATTTGTGAACACTGATTAGCCCATTTTACATTGACTTCGACTTCATTAAATGCAATAATTTTACATTTTTCAATGTTTGCAGTATTTTATTTGAATGAGAATGCTCATTCATAATCTTCTTTTATTGCATTTTGGGAAGCTATGATTCTTCATTTAGTAAGAAAGTTGATTTATCAAAATTTCAACTTCGTATGACAGTCGTAAGATGATAGATATGACATACTAAAAAGAATCATTTGATATTGTCGAAAGAGGAATTCGATGCGAAAAAATACTAGCCGAACAAGTGGTCTGAGAGCAAAAATGCCTTTCGCATACTTTTCGTGCACTTAATGCGAATAAAAACACCCTTATGTCGTGTACTACCTCTAAACTAAATTATACATTTCGAAATGCCGTAGCGTGTCAGCAGAGTCAACTCGCGTGCTTCTTGTGACGTTCGTGCTCTGCTATCGTCACGATCACGCTCTACTCCAATCTTTTTGAGTTCATGCTTCGAATGACTCAAATAAAATGAATCAAATCTACTCTCGCCTGTTTTGCCTTTGATTCAAGAACATACTTATAGAAATACATGAACAAGAAAGACTCATCTTCGAGGTACCAAGCTATCCTTCTCTATTCATTCTACTCCTTAAATCTCTTATTGACACATCAGTTAAAGACTTATTAAGGTATAATCATTAATTCATAAAATATTTTTGTTTTTATGTGTTTAGGGAAAAACTCCGTCGATATCTCAATAAGTGCCTCACTTTTCATTCAGCGATAACCCCTCCGAAACGCCTTCTGAAATTTCTAGCTTTCCAAATTACCCGCGATGCTTTGAAATTTGATAAATTCGTGATTCGTTTAACACCTGCATCCTCGGTTGACGAAGAATGTATCAAATTCTAATTTATCATAATTGTTGATTAAGCCGTCATCACTCTAAAATTTCATCATTCCTAATGATTTATTTCTTTGCGTGGCAACTCTGGAATTTTTTGTTTTGCTTCAGCTATTCATTCTTTGACTTTTATCTCTTGATATATTAAAAAAAATGTATCCGTTCTCCCGAAACTTAAGGATTTTTGAAATCTAAATGTTCAGGCGTAACTTTGTGGAAAGCCATCAAAGTAATAAAGAAATAAAACTTTGTAAATTTTCCACAATATGTTTTTGTTGACGAGCGGTTTCGTTACCAGAGTAGTATCTTCTGGCGGATTAAGGATTAACAATTTTTCTACCCAAAGAAGTATGGACTTATCTACACGATAATTAAATGAGCGTTACAAGTTCTATTTTTCTTATCAAGTTACAGAAATTCAAATCAAAATAATGACGAATCAGACTTGTCATTGATGTTTTTGCAATAGATGCCCTGAGTTTAAATTATATGTCAATATTTCCATTGAAGCCAAATGAAGTATTAGTAATTTCAGATTCTAAAACCATTAATCCTATTCCATCCGATGAAAGAAAATTACGTTTCTTAATTACCACTAAAACAAAGCTGAAAATAGGATCTCAAACAGTATCTTCATATTTATCTTCATTTGCCATTGATTAATTTTAAATAAATGAAATAAACTCACGTCATAATGTCAATAAACCTTTGTTTAACAAATAAAATCTCCTATGTGACTATCAAGTATCATATTAGCGTGCATCACTAACTACATTTAATATTTGTAATTTCCTCTAATTCAGTCTTGAATTAAATTATTTCAATAGTCTGCGCATGTATTTCCATTTTCCAGAATTGATGTTGATTTATCATCATTAAAGCTGATTAATGTAGTAGGTAAATGCTATTGAAATGGATGCTATTGAAACGCCTTTAAGTCGTTTCTCCACGCATTTCGAATTTCAATTTAGAATCAGCCGTATAATTCGGCCATCAAGACATGCTGAGAAAGTTGGAGGAGGATAATACATCTATTTTTAAATATATTTGAAAGCACTATTTGTATACCGGTAGCAACTCGTGAAAGGTAGTTTTAGTATAACCGTCTTATTCATAAAAAATAAGGAATGCGGACAGCGGTAAGGAGTGGGTGGTGCAGGAACAATAAAGTCGCTAATTATTTACATCGTGTGATAAAAATAATGCCCAGATGTCTGTACCATCAAGTTTGAATGCTATACTTCACTAGATAGGACATAATGCAAATGATGAATAATACAAGAGTTGGATTACTCCGGAGGTACTTCATAATTTCCAATACCTATGATAGAGGACTGATTGCCTGGCTGAGGACTGAGGCCAAGAACTGATTGCGATAAGAAAAAACACCTCCAATATCGCACTTATTAAAATATATAACACGAATTATTCTTCCTTGTTACCAGTTCTGGTCCTTCGTATCCACAACACTTGATTTCGTAGCTTTTTAATGACCTATGAAAAGAAAATGTCTAAATACATTGTAATATGAACTTACGTAAGGAAAACTACGTGTTCCAGGCAATGTTTGCAGTCCAGTTATTCCTCGAGAGTTGAAGAATTCTGCAGAGGAAAGATAAATGCATTTACAAGGATATAATTAGATCCTCATATTGCCGTCCTTCAAAGCAGTGCTACAAAGAGCTCTTTCTTTCCCTCACCGATGAGTGATCTCATCTTCGATATCCTCAAAAAGCCATTTCTTTGCCTCTCACAAGTTCTTTTCAAATACCTACGTTTATCTTCAATCTGCGTTGTTGCGAGCCTTGAAATTAAGGTACAGCGTTCTCTTGAATTTGTAAGTGCTCATTTGTACTTGAAAAAGTTTTAATCGATCTATTTATTTACTTTTACTAACTTGTTTTTTATTCCAACGATGGATAACCCATTTCAAGACAGTTGAACCCTTATAAATAAAAGGGATTACTTAGTTATCCCGGATGGCAGAGTGGGTAGCGCGTACATCATTGGTGAAAGGAATCCCGAGTTCGATTCCCGGTGGGCACATATATGCGTAATGACCTTACCTGTCAAAGTACATAATTCAGTTAATGGATTAGTTAATCAGATATCGTTTTGCACTTCAGTTAGTGGATTACACTTTTAAATTTCCATCGAGTTTAAATCAAACATCCTATATATGGAGTATCTGCATTATGTCAAAAGATACGTTTTCCTTTTAGAAATGGAAGGATTTCCAGTTTGTCTTTAAACGAGACGTTTATTTGTGGATTATATAACAAAATAGGGGTAGCGAACGAAACCTATCCTACTATTACAGAAAATGGAACGTAGAGGAAGTTCTTCAGCGTGATGCTTTCGACAGGAGAAACTTCAGCTCCGCAGGAACCATTCTCTGTCTACCCCTGTGCGATAACATGAACCATGAATATAAAATTGAGTAAATGTCCGTTCTCGAGGCTTTAAAGACACTCGGCCATAAACAAAAGAATTATTTGTTTTGGCGATATTTTCCGATAAGTTAATGGAGCAGAATTATGCCGCCAGGCCTTTAATTTCCTCCCTCACTCTGTTCGAGAGAAATGCATTATTCATGCGATTCGCGGCGATAAAAAAACGGTTATATACGAACGTCGTCATATGCGTGATCCGTTAACGTTTGCGTTCTAAGGCATGCCAATGAAAAAGCGTGCGAACGCAAGAACCGTGAAACTTTTACTTCGGTATCAAAGTCGCACGCAGGTTCAAAGGTTCCTCGCGTTTGAAGTTAACTCTTTAGTTAGTTATCTATTAGTTAGTTAGCTATAAGAAAGTTATCTTTATACATCTACTTACTTACCCGCAATTCGCCTTTCGACGTGTGGAAGGGAATGCACCATGACTGGACTTCCCTAATCGACTACTTTCTCGGAAAAATGGATTTTTGAAGAGATTGTTCTAACATCTATTTCCCTCCAGTGTCTCGACAGCTTATAAAACAGGGAGAACGTATTATATCGTCTAAATCTTTTGAGAACGTATTTTTGCTGAATTTACCTACTGAATAAATTCCTGGTTTACATTTCCTATCTCCTGAAGATTCCCACCATACTTCCTGAAGCATCTGCGCAACGCTACTTCTTCATCGTAACAATATTTACGAAGTGAATAGTCTTTCGTGTACTTTTCAGCAGTGTCTCCCTCGCACTACATGTTCTGCGTACTCTAGGTGAGGCCTAACGAACTCAAAGTAACATCGCTCGCAGATATTTCGTCGCTCGCAATGACTATTCCCTTTATCGAAGCCGAGTTTCTTAAGTGCTCGTTCACAAATTTTATGTATCTGGGTATCCCACATAAGTTTATTCGTTAGGTTTTTCACCGATTTTGCTGTTTCTAAGTTTAGCCATCAAAGCAATAGAAGCATTCCTTAGCGATTGATTTTCTTTTAAACAAGTCAACTAATGAACAACTGAGGTCTAATATCCAGTTATCGCACCATTTCATGATAAGGTAACATTTCGGTGTCTGGTTGGTAGAGATATCAAAACGAAAATTTGAATATTAGGTAAAGACATTATGTTGTTAGAATATAGTAATGATGGCAAAGTATAATGCATTGAAGGAATCAAAAATCAAAATCGCGAGTGGTCCCAATGTGCATTTCTTTCTCCGAGAGAACATCGTCAAGGGCTGAGGTAGACTGAACAGGAATTTTGTTTTTTTTTTATACATTACATTCTGTCGTATTGTTGATGTGATTAAGCATCGTCGGAAGAAATGTTTGGGGATATTGAGGGGAAAGGGATTGGTAAAGGTTGAAATTGAGCGAAGGATTCAGGGAAAAAACAGAGGGTAAGACAGAGACAAAAGTTGTTGGATAACATAAGGGGTGGGGTTAACTATAAGGTTACACGTTTGTACAAGAACCTTCCCAAAGGTAGAACACTCATGAATGAATGTCGTATTGTGCATTTGTATTCATTGTCGTACGAGTTACTTAAATGATGAGGCCTAACTCATGCAAAGTAACATCGCTCACGTGCTTTTTCTTCGCTCCTTCCTACTGTTTGATATATGAAGTATATTCTCGCGACTAATTGATGCCAAAAGGATTGTGATATTTACAAGCCGAATCTTGACTAGCTCGGGCAGCGCATTTCGCATCTCAATCTATTCGCTATTTACGTGATCCCTCTCATTTCCCGCGCAACCCTCCCGTTGAATTCGATATCTGATTGAGAGTAAGGCATCCGTGAAATGAAGGCAAACAGCCCGACGATGCGCCGATTTCAAAAAGACCATTGTCTAAGATCGCATTTCGAAATTCCGAAATGGTATTTGGATAACATTTTGGTCCGCATAAAACCCTTCGTCTATCCGATTACCGCGTTCTCGAAATTGTATTTAATCTCCAAGGTTTACATTGGCCTCCGATCCATCCGAAAAATAGTCCCCGTTTCGGAAACTGAAGGACTCGATTTTCTGGGTCAACACGTTGGATCTCAATCAAAACTTCTTGCTGTGCGACAACCGGAGGTGGAATGGGTTTCGAATAGAAATTAATACCGTTCTTCGTAGGTTGAATTTTCGTTTTAACTGGAAATATCTCTGATGGTTAATTAGGTACGTAAAACTAAAAATATCACTTTGGAATAAAACTAGAGATAATTACTTGTTAATTTTCCATTCCATATTTGTCTTTTGGTGAAGATTAGAGGAAAATTTATCTTTTATTCACTTTTGTCTTATCTTACTCAGGCCTGTGATAAAGTGACAAAATACTACGAACACTGTGAGTTTAGATAAAAAATTTTCAGAACTGTAGTATCCAAAATCAAAACGCTGGAATGGCGATATATTTAATATATGTTCATAACTAAATCGACTGACAGTTCGACGAATAATACCATGAATCTTCTAGATGTTGCGATTATAATATCTTTGGGATAGCCAACGAGAGGAAAAGTTTCTATAACTTCCGGGTCCATTCGGGAGAAGAAGTTAGAAATTACTTAGCCGGATTCCACAACTTTTAATATGTGTATTCGTGGATATGGAGGTAATTATACTTAAAATATTAGAGGTTTATTATGAAAATATAGTAAGAGTTTCTGCTTACATTTTAGTGGAGGATAACACTGAGGTTTAAATGGGTGTAACTGTTAAATAAATACCAATATGACCAACTCCTTAGAAATATTTTTAATCAGCGAAGAAGTTAAAGTAAAAAATGCAATATTTTCTGCCAATTTTTACGAATCTATCGAAAATACAGCCATGTTTTGATTATATTTATTTATTGTCTTATGCTATTTATATCAATAGGACTACATCGTCCGTATTCTCATAATTGAATGTTCAATCCATTGGTAAATTCGAAGGATTTCCTATGGAATTCCGATGTCCATATAATATCAAAATCTTATCAAATCGCTCATAAAAATACCGAGACAAGATTTTCTGAAATACGACGTACCGATTAGCAAGAAACTGCAGACAGAAATATTTTGAACCTCGGTCGAGAGAATCGGTTTTTGAACTGAATTTCACCTCCACGGCCTTTTAAGTGTATTTAGTCTGATATCATCCACGTAACCGTAGTTGTATAGAATTTCCCCAGTAGCTGCAGTTTCAATGATTATTTTTTCCCAAGGTTAGCTACTCCATTCCGTCTCGACTTCTCGGATTGCGAAATTCTTTTCGCCTTAAGTTCAAACCGATCTGATTCCAGTGCGTGCGTGATCAACATGTGTAATCCAACTTAGACTTTTCATGAGAGTAAATACAGTAAGAAAAGGAGTTTTACCAAGGTCTATGGCTTTTCTTCCTTTATTGGGTGTTGTTTTATCCTGCTCGTTTTTGTTGACGCGAAGTTGGAGATTTTAGATTCTCATGTGAAGCTCTCTTGGCGGTTGAAGTTTTTATGTTATCGTCCGGGAATGATGGATTTTTGGAAGTGATTCCATAATTTTTCTTTTCCGATTTCTACTCTCTTCGAATTTCCAGTCGAGTATTTTTAATATTCATTCCGATTTTTTTATTGAGTCCAGTTCATAGGAATCAATCAGAGTTTAAAAATCTCCTATAGCGTCTTTGTCGGATTACTGAACTTCTAATTCTTTTATGGTATCCAAAATATGCACTGGATCATGAAGGATTCTAATCATATATAATAAATAATAAGATATACTTAGTAATTTATCACGAAAATTATTTGGAAACCTTATGAACATCTTCACGTACATTCATGCCCGAAAAAAGTGGCAAAACGACCCACCCTAGTGCATACATTTTATTACGATTGCCGATCGCTCGCGGGAAATGTATTCTAAAAATGCCTAGACCTTTGTGTTTATCGCTACTAATCTGTACTCAATTTCGAATCGGCCTTAGTAGCAGGAAATCTATCTCCATATCTTTCCCTTAAAGAGGTAATCTCTATTAGAAAATTTATCGCCAGAAACTGGTTTCTCTGTGATAATCTTGCTATTTTAACCCAGCTTCTGATATTCTTTCTTCCAAGGATTTATAACCGGCGTCAGAGAGTATTTTTAGCTCTTTAAATCGCACAAGTCGATGCGTTGTGTTGAAAATTTTAACATAATACGATTTTACGCCGGTTCTTCTGGAATTCAAAAGTCCATCCCATTATCCCTGGGTATATTGCAAACACTAGATGAGGCTTGATAAACTTTATGAGGCTAGATTAGTTGGTATCTATGATAGCCGTGATTATTGGGAAATGTTGCAATAACAAATCCTGCCTACGGAAAATGTAGTATTATAGAAAGCTGTCAATGATCTATTTACATCCTTGGTCATAGTTTCAAATTCAAACTATTTGATAGCTATCGTCATTCGAATTCCTTATATATTGGCACGGAAATATTGTTTTCTCTTAATTTTGCGATATTATGTTGAATACTCAATACATACTCATATTCGACGAGTATGGAATTAACTTTCGCTGATCTGAATTGGGGAATCATAACTCTGATTAGTAGGCATGCATGTTAGCTCATGCATGTTAATGCTGAGAGTTACAGGTGTTGTGTTTTCAGTCAAAAGCCCTTGTTTCTATAGATTCCGTCTATTCTTCCTGCAATAAACTATTGTGTTCATTGTTCCTTCCCTGAATAATTTAAGCCTTTCTTGTCTAGTTTTTGGCAAAAATATAGTTCTGAGCTTAAAACTCACAATTATTTTATGTAAATGAACGCGATTTCCATATGCGTTCGTTCATGCGTGCGCTTCATACTTCATATACGCATACTTGAGTAGGTTTAATAGTGAGAATAAGTAATTATCATGTCATTTACGCAGCATAATTTCAATGTTGAAAATGATCCTCTTTCTGAATGCTGCAGAATATTTATTATCATAATTATTATTATTATTATTTAAGTATCTTTTCCATTCACGCCTTAGTATTAAAAAAATAAACTTATTCTAGCTTCATTACTTTTCAAATTCATTTTCTATATAAATGGCTATGGTTATTTATCGATAGCTTAATTGAATATTTGCCGCTGTCTAATAGAAATATCGTCTGTTAACCTGCCTGCCAATTTATCCTCATGTGATGGGTGACGTAATAAATATATAGGTATTTGTAGTGTTACTGGATAATGATTGAGCCGATCATCGTGACGTTTTAAATCGAACGTCGTGAATTTCTTCGGAGTCGAAGTCGTTCCAAATCTGAAGCCATCGTTTGCCAAAGAAATCTATTATTTACAGAGGAATTGAATCAGGGTGGCATTAACCGTGACGTTTTCCATTTTGTGGGTCCAAATTTTCGAATCGGATTATCCCAATTCCTCGTGCGATTAGCGGTCACGCGTCACGCAACGTCAATTCACAATTCGAATTCCCTCCAAATCGTCCCTAAATGGTCTTAAATTACCGTTCAATACCTCTCATTTCGGGTTCCAGTTATTTGAATTCATAAATCAGTTCAACCGCCAGCGCGGTAAAAAGGAATATTTCACCCAATTGGTTTACATTCCTTCCTTTCAAAGGAAATTATTACGGCTCTCTTTCGTTGGTCTTGTTGAAGGCATTCTTGATCTCCTAAGCTTCTGCATCATATAGAAATGGTAGGAAAGATTATGCTAAGGATATCTAAGCTTCATAATAGATAAACATGTAGAGAACAAGAGAGAGATGAAATAAGAACGAAAAACATTTTTTTCATTATTTTGTCCTCAATTTTGTTTCTAGTCGATAAAATATGAAATTTAATGAAAGACGAACGGTGAAAAATAAAAGAATTCAATCATTTAGTTTATTATTTAATGATATCTGCTCATATTCTACTTTGATGCACTTCCGTGTAGTTGTTAAAAGCATAGCATTCTAGCTCAGTGGGTAGACCAAGGGTGAAGCTAACTCACTCCTCATCTTAGTTAGTTGCCTCATTCCCTCTTCAGGGCTCTTGGTAACTGGCGGTGGTGAAGTTGAGGATCTAAATAGCCCTCGAGCTGATAACATTAGTAAAATTCTGAATTATTGTCTATGGAATAGAATATACTTATAAGAATTTACAGCCTAATTCTAGTATTGTTAAAGTAATGATATTGTTATTATTGAAAAATGTGATAATTTTATCAAATTATTTTAATTATCAAAATTCATGATCACTATTGATTTTTGGAATATTTGGGGTAGAAATTGACAAAAATATATAAATAAAAAATATACTTATACGTATTTTTACCATTGGCAAGTAAGTTATATGAAGAAGCATATAGATTTAGTGATTCCTCACAATTTTACCCCGTAGATCTATACTCACTTCTGTAGTGATTGACGATCAGGTGATCGAAAACTTTGCAGATTTATTCCGTCCAGTGGAGTACAATACGTCTCTTGATCGAAATTTAGTATTTTCCCATGCAAATAACATAAGGCGTTCGCAGGGCGAATTCAGAACGCGAGCCTCCTAATTTCGATACGTATTATGCTTATTTCTGTGAAATAACAACGTTGGCGAGCTGGTTCCCATTTGGTAACGCCTTGTCGCGAAAAAAGCAGAAAACAGCGCCGACGGTTACCATAAAATATTGATACGTGAGGAACGATAGTGGCTTTGTGGAAGGAACGGAGCATTCGGTTCTTCGAGGACACCCAAATGTCGGATCGAAGAAGATGCAGGTTCATTAAGCCAGCTGTCCACGTCGCGAGATAAGATAGATTGACAGCAGATCGGAGCAATATTAAGAGGACCATCCTTTTGTGCCAGGAATCGGCGAACGCTATAATAGGTCGTGACGACGTCTGACGTCCCATAAAGAGAAAAAATACGTCCTCGTGTGCAGCGAAAAGGTGTGATGGAGGATCTGCGAATCGCATATCGCACATTCCCTCCGAAGTTAAGTTATATGTACGGGAAGAGCGTACACAAGTCCACGGCTTTACAATCGGTTACCCTTACCATGTATTACAGTTAAAATCATGATTTTTATTATAATAATGATGTGTATTATAATAAACCACACGTTACAATTTTAATCATGACTTGTTTTATAATAATAATTATATTTATCGTTATAATAATATTTATTCACATCCTGTGGTTAACCACTTATTGGCTAAGATATTTAAATCGATTAACCGGTTCGAATCGATTATTACATGTCATATAATAGCTATTTGAGTTAATTCATGTAAATTTGAAATACGTAGAATTATACTGTCGATTTGGTAATATAAGGAAAATTTTCAGACAGACATGTAAACACACTTTTCAAGAAACGAGAAATCACATAGAAAAAATCATAAAACATAAATTATGTGATACGCTGTGCAGCAGTGGTGTGATGTAGAGAATTTAAATCAAGTAAGATAAAGTAGGTCACTTATTTCCTCACCTACGTTTATTTGAATGGATAAATTTTACTCTAATGCGTACGATTTTTGTAGAAAATGTTGCCAGATTTGACATATCATTTAATCGCTATATTTATAATTTTCCATAAAAATAAATTCCATCTATTAAGTGAAACATTTTCTTCCATTCTCTATTCGTATACAAGTAATTTAAGCATTTACATATGAGAAATTACAAAAAACAATACTTATCAAACTCGTTCACTCCTTCAAGAGAATTTTATACCAACTTTTGGCACAACCTGATAAAATATATCGTTCGTTTTAAATGGAAAGAATCGAATATCTAACAAAAGCTCCAATATCTTCGCGTGATTAGTTTACGTGAGCTATTTTATACGCTAAAAGCAGAAACTGATAGATGAGGGCTAAGATGTAAGCCCCGATAAGGTTTGATTGATAAGGCAAATGTTAGTTTAGCGAAATCGCCTTCTATCGGGAAGTAGCTCGTCGAATTATCTGAAGTTAAAGGAAAAATCTATTTGCTCTGACATTTGCTTTTCCGTCTACTTTATATACATTTCTTTCCTCTATTTTGCTCGTGATTATATGAAACACTAACTTCCATTCTTATAATATTAACAAATTTATTTAAGGGCAAGACTGAGACTTACAAGTCTCATCTTACATCAAACTGTATGTCATTAAACACTTCAAGATATCGATTTTAGGAATAAGACAAAATAAAAGGCAATATGAAAGACATATCTTATGGGTTTGCCAAAAATACTAAGTTAGCACTTAGGAAAAAAATAAAACCCCTGCAAAAAAACATCCAATATATAGGAGAAGGCGTGAAAAACCTGCGAAACTTACTAATAGATGTAAAATTTAAAAGGAGTAAACAAAGGGAAATAAGAGAACGAACTAAATATAATTATAAGAACTAAAGAACTCCAAAAAAGATCTGTAACGAAATATTGAACATACATTCATTAAACTAGCAGATGCAAGAAGCAGGATAAAACGGAAAAAAACTAAAAGGTAAAAAATATCGAATATCGAAGTTCATTTTAAATCTGACTAATACCCTATGCACATAATTTAATAAAAATATACTAGAGGTAACGTCAACTTCTGAATCATTCTTGATCGTATACATAAAATTACAATACCCTTACCTATGCTATTCTTACGGCGAATGAAGTACAATAACACTGTGTTAGCAATAAGTTTCTCTGAATAATTTAGTGCTTTCAACGAAGACTGCTTCAGTGGGTTGAATGATAACTTCATTTGTCAAGCTCCTAACGTGTAGTTCGTGCCGTAAGTTCAATTCATCTTAAAATTAATCCTAACCGTAGCCTGCACCGAATGAAAAGGTGTGAAATACTTCCAAATTTGAAATGTTAAAATAATACCTCGATGAGACGTTCCTCATTTCTGTCCGTTATATACCTCGCCTAACTCAATTTATCGGTCACGATATTCATCTCCACATCTTTCGAAGGAAAAGGAGACCATGTTCCAATCTCACCTTTTTCCACCGAAGGGCATAAATTTCATTTCCAACTCTCGCGAAATGAGGTCTCTCTCCGCCCTTCTTCAAACCATCACAAGCCGCCTTCAAAGAGCGAAATTAAAAGCGAACTCAAAGAATTCATTTAAGACAAAGATTGGATTAGCTCGGATGCGGAATCTTCGTTTGGCGAATGCATTCGGCAACATTACCCTCGCGAAGGATCGGTTTTACTTACGTGAATTATCCCTCAAGTCTCGATAAATACTGTTCTGGTATGATCGACTCGTTTAGGAGAAATCTTAAAAGACATAAGGAAGACTATCCTAGAAAAGAAAATTTTCTATCCCTCTATCACCCATGCGAAAATTTATCAAAGGAGAATGACGTTGGAAAGACACAAGTGTTTGTTTTTGCGCATGAATTTATGGCCATTTCAAGAGGTGCATAAAGACATTACTGGAAAAATCAAGTGAAAAAGGAAGCGAGGAACTTTTAGAGAAAGGGAATTGACATTCATTTGGTGTCTGTTGCAGATTATTAGTCATTGTTTCATTGGATGTAGCCTGTGAGAGAAGATATCATAATATCGTAGATGTCACCCATGCTTTTACAATAATAATTCAAGTTTCAGTATCATTATTTCTTATTCTCTTTGGTAAATATCAGAGGTTTCACTTGAACTCTTCTCGCCATGTTGTTCCATTGTTGCTTCCGTTACTGACTGCCTGTAAAATCATCCATTTGGCGGCTGATTTCAGTCTCAACCGCTCCGACATTACCAATATTAAGGTCAGGAGAGGGAAATACTAAATATTAAACAAAATTTGGGGTGAGTTAGTTTGCATCCTAATCACCTGTCTGAGCTTGAAGTACGTGATATTCTACGTAAGTTTCGTGCGGTTAACACTTCTAATTACATTCAGTAAACCCGAACTTATCAGGATAAACACCATTAATCAACATCTCTCATGCCCCTGCAGTTTCCGTTTATCAGAGCCAGGAGTGTGATTGAGACAAATGTAAATGAAGGATACATTTCCCCATTTATCCATTTTATCAAAATTGGTTGCCCTCTCTCTCCACTGCCCCATCCTTTTTCTATATTTGGATCTTTCGCAGAAGCCATATTTTGAATTCACATTAATACATGTTCTGTTCTTTTCCATTCCTCCAAGTTTCTACTTTAAACCTGATGTCATAATGTATAGTTGAATGAAGATTAAAGGATTCACTTAAACTCTATGAAGAATATTCTCGAGTAATTGGAACCTCGTTTCGCTAACTATGCTCTGTGAAAAGTCAATAGTGTTTCGTTAAAAATTAGGATAATTGTTGTCTCGCATAATATTCAATTAGGAATGAAGTTGAAGCATATTTCAAAGCCGGTAACTTCTCTATTTGCGAATAGATTGTGCTATCCCGGAAATATTGGCTTGCTTTAACTATTTACTACTAATATCTAACTAAAATATATATGTTCCTTTGAAATATCAAAATCGGGGCGGTAATCAATGGAAAAGGTTAGGGAAGCGCTGTACTAGAATACCCGGTCTCTTCCTTTGGCCCTTCAACTTCGTACCTTCTTTTCACTTTCTTCCTCCTTCAGAGTCAAATCTTTTCTTCCTTTTTCCTCTCTCCTGGCTTCCCCTCTGTCCTTTACAAGCTTATCATCCCCTTCCCCCCCCCCAGCTTTTCACGCTTTCCCCTTCGAAAACCCTTCTCTCGCTCCATACACGTCTCCTCACCGATTTTCACGTCCCCGCTATCTCTCTTTCCCGCATTCCTTTCTATTCCACCATTCTCTCGCCTTCCTCACTCATGTCATTTTTATCGCCCTTTCTCTCTCTGTCCACTTTCACTCGCGCCTCACCTCTCACACTTTGGGCCCATTCTCCCCTCGCCCAATTCCCCGGCTAAATGCTCTTCAGTTTCCCATTCGGTCCTCTCATTCTTCGCCCTACAGTGTAACCCCTCATTATCCCCTATCTTCCCCTACCATCGTCTATCTAGCCCCGGCGACCTCCCCACTCGTCCCCGGCCATTTGTGCCAGTGAGCGCCCCTGAATGCTGTGTCTCCCGCGACTCTCCACCTTTCAACGCGGCCGTGATGGGGGACGGAAACTGTTTAGGATCTAGCACGTGGCGGAGATGAATGCTGCCAATTATGAAAAGAGGAGGACTCGGAGGGCCCTCGAGTGCGAATGGGAAAATTCAAGTGCGCCCGTAAATTAAGCTAAGATTTTCCCGCGAGCCGTTCCGATTTTTCTCGGCAGAATGGACTTAAAATTACGCGGAAATTTACCCTCCAGGGATCCGATGGGAAATCACTGCACGGTTGGGAGGGAGGGTCTTTGATGTTTGGCGACGCGGTTCTGTTCTTCAGCTCTGTGTCTCGGGGAATAAGCGCTGATAGACGTTGATCATTTCGTTTTCTATCCATTGAATCTCAATCAAAATACGAGCTTCATTTATATTCCTATGACCACTTGGTTCGTTTTAGTCTTGAAAGTTGAGCATTCACAAAAACTTTGCTTTTTATAAGGACGTTCATCGTATAAGTTGTCTCAAATGCCAGCTATCTATTACAAAGATATCCCATTTTCTAATAATTATTCTCTAGTTCCGGCTTGCAACTGTTGGTGGGTAATCGTTGGCAATCAAACTTTCGACGAACAATTTTGATTAAACTTTCACAATGATTCATTAATTCAAGTTTGGGTTTAAAATACCCTTAGATGATGATGAGTATCAAATAACTGAAGTTTGAAGCAATTTTCATAAGAAGGGACCAGCAAACGATTGTGGTATACATTGAAAATATGAATTTGTGAAATGTACTCCGAAAGAAATATATTTTTTATATTTAAATCTGTCTGCAAAACTTTCCATCACTTCCAGAAGTGGATGGACTTTTATCTTTATACGCTAATGACCACTTCTAATCTTCATGCTTTTCTATCCTTACGTATATTTACCATTTTGAAGACATCCACATATATTTTCATAAATTCCCTTTCAACATATAATCTTTTGCATTGTTATCCATTGGAACTCCATCTTCGCAGTTATTTTAAGAATAGATTAAAGACTGCTCTCTATTAAGGGGAAATTAATGCAACTTATTGAATAATTTATCAATATGTGAAAGATTGCAATAGCAACACAAAAAGAGTGTGTTTGTGGGAAATATACATCGGATAATAGGTAAAAATCTTCAAAATTTAAAAGAAAAGATGAAAAATACATATATCTATTTCCTCTATGAATCTCGTTTCATTTTTTAAACTTTGGGTGTCTCTATCCGTAGCTTTGAACTATTATTTACCAAAATCATTCAGGTCTGTATCTGTTCATTACCTCTCTCATCATACATCATCTTTGCAATTCAGCTCCATTCATTTTGCATTCGTCTAATCGTAACACTATCTAAATTCCCTTAGGTTTCATACTCGGCCAAAACCGTAGCTAGCGGCAGAGGTTAGGTGTAGTTGAATCAGAATTAAACAGTTTTAACTCGTGTGCTATCGAAAATTAGTTCTCTTCGTTTTTTTATAACTAAACATATAATACGGGTGTGTTTTATTTTTATAGATTGTTATAATGTGTCGTTATTGTCGGATGAATCTGGATTCTGCGTTTAATCTCAGCAGCTGTATCACTCATGGGTTGCTAGTACAGTTAATTACATTGCTCCCGGCGTAAGGGCATCTGATTTCAATCTCCCCGTATGCATTTTTAATCTGCTTCATCGTGGGAAGCGCCAGTCGGTCCACATCTTTATCTGATCTCAGTTGCGTAAAGAGTGTAAACAAGTCTCATATAAATATCACTCCCCGAGGATCTCTATCTGATGCATTCTCAGCAGCCGCCCCTTCACCATCGAGAACTTAGCACTACTCCATAATATATGGCAAATTCAAAGTAACGAACAGTTGGCCTTGTTCTTGTGAATGAGGGTCGTTGATGCGTCACGTTCGGATGTTTTCTCATCTACGCAATTTATCGAATATACAAATATTATTCTGTCAATTATAGCAGAGACATCAAATTTCTCATCTTTCGCCTTACTTGTAAAAATTATTAAATTGAAAACGGACACTAGATATTTTGCATGCACACCGAAAAATAGACCTAATAAGAATAATTGCGACCATGGTGAAAGCAAAAATTAAGAATATGGATGAAATCCGACGAGAAAATTCTCTGCTCAGATTGAACTGAGGTATAATTCAATGCGAATTATTTCTTTTAATTTTACGACATGGCGAAGAACTTTTTTGTTATTAATCTAGAAACGAATTGTTCTCATTTTGCTTCAGCCTGCGTAACTTTCATCGTAAATTTTAAGTTAAAATTCCAGCTAAGAGCTTTTCAGTTAAGATTCAAATGAACATATATTCCTATCTCTGTTGTGCATTATTGCCATTCTGCGTAAAATGATACGCTTTTTGTATCTAAGAAATTTTTAATAACATACATTACATCGGCCTATAATTTTCTATTAAAATCTATTATGATTTTACATCTTTCCCCATGTGTGATATTGGGTGAGGAATCCCAAGTATATTAGGAGGCTTGTAGGATATCACATTTCATCAAACTTTACTGCTGAATAAAAAATATTATTGGAAAGAATTTTAATACTAGGCTCAGCAATACCAAAACACAATCTATGTTTACTCGCTAAGCTAAGTATTGATATCTTTTTGAAATGAGATTTATAACTTCCTTGAATTGGTTCGTTATGTCTGACGAATGTTTAGAAAATTTTGCATCTGTAAAAATTTAGTTTGGGTTTAATTTAATACGCTGCTTTCATTGAATATTTTGGATTGCCATAGAATAAAGTTGATGATATACTAAATGGAATGGTAAATTCCCGGAGAAATTTCCAAAACGAAATGGAAGTGGAGAGATGTGAAAAATATTTCGGGAAAGACACTTACTGCATACCTCTAAAACACAACTAAATGCTTTCGAACAGATGTAATATGATACAAAATAGTGAAATAGAATGTAAATGAATGTATGAATCCAATGGATTAAAATCGCGTGAAATGATCATTGGAATGAAAATTTCACGTATGAATACTTTGTTGGATGTATTTAACTGTATGCAGCCAAATGTTTGATATAAAATATAGAAATGAAGCTTTCACTCTACGGAACCCCATAAAGGGCTTTAAAAATTAACAGTGTGAAAATCCGCTTAAAAGCTTTGTAACCGGTCGTATATTAAAAGACTTTAAGCAGAATTTCACATTGTGAATATTTTATGCCATAGTATTCGATAAACACAACCATATTGAAATTTCAGTTTTGGTGTCGAAATTGAGTTTAAATCCCAGTTGAAGATCGCCAGTCAAATATCTCTGGAATTTAGAAATGTAGAGCAACGATTCGCGCACGAAAAAACTTGAATTCACTTTTTTATTCACACCTTCGCCTTATCTGATTATAATGATGACGAAAACTCACATTTTAGGTTATGAAATCCATACTTAAATCCAGCCCACATAAAAGTAAAAGTTTTTCTGGGATTCGAATCCGGGGCCTCTGCGTGGGCAGGCTAGCTCTCAAACCATTCCGGAGCGGACAAATGATGCAACTTGTTGACCTTTCGAATAAATCCCTCCCACCCGGCCCGTTGTTCGGGCAAATTTCACTCGTTAAGCGTAAATATATCCTCCTAATTGAATCCACCTCCGATTAATCTTACAGATGTCTGCCGTTGAGAGAAGACCATTGAGTAGCGGTGGTGTAGGAGGTGGTCCTGTTGGAAGCGGAGGCAACGGGGGCGGCGGCGGTGGGTGTCGACTGAGGGGCGGCAGCACCTCTTCCAACAATTCTTCGGTAGGCGGGGGCAGCGGAGGCGTGTCTGTAGCAGGAGGACATCAGAACAACAAGACCATGCCCCCGAGCGGTTCGACGGGGGGGAACGGGGGAGCAGAGGGGGGCACTCAGAGGTCAGGATCCAAGCCATGCTGCCTGTGCTGGTGCTGTTGCTGCAGCTGCTCCTGGTGAGAAGTGGTGCATGTCGTGAAAAAGCATGCTCTTGCTGTTGTCAATGATTTCTCTCTTTCGCTCGAGTCACCGCCATCTGCACGTGGATTAACGATGTTTTTTTGCGCGTGTACTTACAAAAGAAACCTTTAGTGTGCCTTTCCTGTAAACCGAGACTGAGGTTCTCTCTGATTGCGTAACTGGGTAAACCTGTATGTTAGTGTATTAAAATATTTAGTCGGTTTGTTCAAACATTAATAGAGATATGGCAGCGCGTGTGGCATGAATATTTAACCACCTTACCCGACCCATATTTATCAGATATAATTTATTTATTATGTATGATTCTGGGTTGGGATGGTTTGGGTTAGTGTTTGCGGTTTTTATTAAATAATACAGGGTACATACGCTTCCATCTGTATGAAACTTTTAGAACGTATAAGTTCTCAAGCTAAAATAGTGGATTATCCTATGACTAACCCCACGAGATCGATTTATAAAGATGAAATTTTAGATAAAACCAATTATCCAAGTAGATGGCGCGTTTATCAATGTATAATAATAATAATATTAATTAGCGTCTTTACTCGGCCGAGGTCTCATACATCTAACGAATTAATATACTGTTAACGAAGTTATTGACGTTTGGATGACTGTGTTGATCAATTCAATTATCTTTAGAGGAAAAAATTAACACCTGGTTATCATGGTATAATCATCTTAATAATTTGCGTTCTATATGATTAGCGGCTAAGAACCAATATATAATATATATATATCACTATAAAATATAATCTTCTTTGCACCCAATCAAAGGAAAGGTATTAATGTAATTCGTGTAATTAACAAATTGAAATAGTGATTTGATTTCATTTTTGGGAAAACTATACAGCTATGGTGATCTTTCACCAGATATGGACCCAGATGGTAACCGACAGTGCCAAAAAATTTCGTTAGCTTATCTAATAACTTTTCAAACCTCAGATAATTTACTTCGCTTCAATGTCAATGCAGTAAAAATCATCAATCAAAGTGTTTTGTTACAATTGTATTATGGTACGGTGGAGTGACTTTTAGAATAAATTAAGTCAAACATTTCCTTTGTTACACTTAATTTATAAAAAGTAAGGATGGAAAATTCTATCAAACCTTCTGGATGACTTAACATACACGCATTACAGCGTCATGTACTATTCAAAGTTTCAGTACGTATGTACGTACAATTTGTTCGCCAACTGCAGGTTGGACATTCCTGATTTGCTCCATAAAATTGATAATTTACCATCAAACTACCAAAATCAGCAAAAAACCTGAAATTTATAGAAGGAACAATGGTTAAATGGTAATTCATCCGATCAGATATCAAAGAAATATATTACAGCTCAGTTTTAACCTAAAAATGTAGTTTTCCTCATAGCTCACTCATAGGTAGGAAATAACTGACGAAAGGAATCCTCAAAATGATCCATTTTTGCTGAACGCATGCAATATTCTGACTGATAGATGAAAGCGGAATGGATGAGAAACCATAGTAGCCTTAGTAGTCTTTTGTGGTGGAAACTTGAGGTAAGCATACTACAAGGTCGATAAAGTTCTATAAAGTCCATCCAAAGAAAAAAAACAATCCTTGTATTTAAGTCTTCTTTGATTCTTTGAAAATAGATATTTTCCTCGTGTTACACCATACTCAAAAGGTATCTTTTGTAACTTTAGGGATTTCAATCCTACGCCATCCTTTTCACGGGAAATTTAAATGAAAGAAGAAATTCCGCAGAATATAAATAGCGTTTGACTGAATGTAAATAAAACGAGAAATTTCTTTCAGAACTCAGTTCCCAAAGGAAAATACGTTCAAAGCAGTAGTACATTTTTCATACTTCATTAAGTACAATATTTAGAGAGACTAAAGATATTGAGGATACATTCGTGCACGACAAGAATGGCGAGTGGGTTGCCTATGACACAGGCGCCGAAACTGCGTAGGGTAAGAAAGAGCAGTTCCGGCCCATTATTCAGGAAATGTGGGTTAGTCTATGTTATGAGGCATAAGTTATATTACTCCACAAATAATTTCTCCTTTCACTAACTCAAAACATAACCCAGAGCGATACGCCTTATTACACATAGTGTTTTAAACATATTAATTTAAGCATCTATATATAATAGATATCTATTTTGCGCCTATATCTATTATTAATTTAGGCATCTTGTAAATTAATTTACAAGTGTTGTATTAAACATGGTAATATTTAATATGTTCGGTTCCAGTTACTCTAGGCTCCAAATATAAATGGAAAATGAAATAAAAAATGTTTTAGAGATATCCTAAAATACATTCTTGAAAATTTCTAGGGTTACCTAACGATTAATGTAGCTTTCCGCCCTATCATGTTGATACTATATTACTTGATTGTTTGTTTATTGTGTTTACCATATTTATTTATATCTATATTGCGTCTGTATCTATGTAACATGATTAATATCCTCTACATTTACTTGGGAATCTCATCAATTGATTTTGGAGGTTTATATTGACCATAGTAATATATAATCTGTTCGGTTCTAATTACACTTCTTATATATTAGCCAAATGTATTACATTTCCCGATATTAAACAAGATAGGCATTCAAAATATTGTCTGCAACATCATGTTATCAATCTCAAGGAGTTTGTTGCAGATATATTGGATAATAAAGATTAAAGGGATATAAAATGAAGGAATGAGAGGTGGTACTTTTTCCACAATTTTACATCATAGATTTCCTCACTATTTCGTCTGACTGTGAGTTTCGGATTAAAAGGATATTTGAAATGGTTCGAAGCTGCCATCAATAATATTCAATATCCAATCTCTATACGCACACGAAATGATTTAACGTGAAATCCGTGAAAGCTTCGGAAGTTTCTATCACCGCATATAAATCAACCTCACTTCCTCATCGACGAAAAGGGCCCACCGAGTTGCTATCCACTGAGATTCGAGCCGATATACCCGCGAGATGTTACATCCAGGTCTAATCTTAGACATAAAGGCCTTTACATACGTTAAATTTAAAGCACCAAAGGTCCTTCACTTATCTGCTGAGATCTCCGGGAGAGAGGATCCACTGTATTGCTTTCTATCGAGCGAGATCGAAACATTCGCTCGAGGAATAAACGACGGCGTTCTTTATCGGAACACTAAATCCCAGAGATGAGGAAAACTCGGGTGATGTAATTCCTCGCAGAGCTCAATTGGCATTCGTATCGAGTTCTGATTTGAGCTAATTTATCCATAACGGGGTTAGAGCTTTATCGCACCTTCCCGGGCTTTATGCTCACGTCAAAGATCACTAGATTCGTGATGGCTCCCGCCCTCGACTGGGCACCGCCGCATTTAGGTTTTATTCCCCCAGTTAAAATTTTAATAAAATGCGGGGACAGACATCAAAAGAAACGAATGAACAGGGGCTCTGAGGGGAAAAAATCTGCTGAACCGAATTTTTGAGAAAATTCGTTTCGCTGCGGATTCGCTTTAAAGGAGATGTTGAGTAAATAAAATTGATGAAAACTTTACTTCGTAAAACTCCATCATAACATTAAACCATTAAATTAAAACTATACATTAATGTAGTAGAAACGAATCGATATCTTACTTAGGTAAGTAGTTAAGTGAAGTAGCACTATGGAGTTTTGTGCCTCTCACTACCAAAACGTTAAGCCTCTACTCATAAGTTATGCTGGATTTCGTATTTTCCCTAAGATCTTTTAATCGCCGAGGAGCGCTTCTCTTGAAACCAAAATATATGTATACTATTAAAATAGGAAAAATGAATTTATTATCTTAATTTGAATTCTATGTGGATTATGCTGGATTTTTAGCTCCGATTAAACCCATAAGTATTACTGTGCTCAGTTTATTTTTGCACAAAGTGGATACTACTTTCTCATAATGATTTTTGCTTCACAATTATGTAACTATCGTTCTATTTTGAATTGCATACACGTCCTTGTTATTCAATTAATCTTTTAACGGCTGAATATTTGTCCAATTTCAAGTCCTTTCTACGTTAAATGATGACATGCAAATTACTCACTTTCAGTAAAGGCAGCCGCGTCTGCCATTTCAAAGTGTTGTTTTGAACTTTAAAAGTAAAATAGCATTATTTTAAACAATTGATCGTACATATCTAAACTTGTGCGTTTAAGCAAGTACACCAAATGATAATGATCTTCAAAGATGTGCCTAAATATCGAAGGGTTAAATAAAAATAGATAAACATTAATTTTAATCGCGGAAGTAGTAGTAGTAGTATTGTTAAAAGTGCTTCGACAGCTTAGGTCATTTTGCACATTGGCTCCCACCGGGAATCGAACCCGGGACCGCTTTCAACAAAGGCAAACGCGATTATGATCTTGAAATCGTCTGAATATGATAATTATTTATGAAAAACCTGATTTGGTTTACTTTGTTGAGACATTTCCTCAATAATGGCTGTTAAAGGGTTGAATTAAAAGAGAGAAACATTTCGATTAAGATATTGAATCAATCAAAAATTAATTACAAGGCACTTTAATATTTTTTAATAATCCTAACCAAAATTTGAATTAAAATAGAACGTTTACTATCCACAGAAAGATTTGCTTACAGTTTAAATATTTATCTGGTAATAATCACTACAATTTCACAATCACTCGAATTCAATATAAATACAAAGTACGATAGACCCTGCAAAGCGCAGACTGCTATTCAGCAGGTTCCTAATATTTAGTAAAAACCTGTGGTACATATACAAGCCAATACGAAAATACATTATGATAATAATAGTAATAATCAGTGGTGATGTTTAACAAGTGATTTAGACATTTTATTACATTAGGATATGTGTATTTTATGATTATAACATTTGAATTGAATATTATCATTTTAAAACCTACATATACATAAAAAAGTAACATGAATTTACATGAATACTATACATGAATATTATTACATTTAAAAAAATTAAAATGTATATACATGAATATTATACATGAAATCAACAATTACATACTAATATTATAAATAATTTGATATAAGGAAATAAAATTTTAAGTTACTCTGAGGATTAGTAAAATGGATTAAATTTTGTCGTGTGAAATCTTTGTTTTATTTAACGTCGTCATCCTCATGTCGCAATTCCTCAAAGATACGTCCCTCTCCGTGAATTTTAAAGCAACATTAATTTTAAACGCGGAGGATGTACGGCGTTAAATTTCAACGGAGGAGACGATGAGTTTAACACGTGGAAGATTAGCGCGGCGTCCTTCCCGCGGCTGAATGCGAAACTTGTGTAGCAGATTTATTTTAATAAAAAGGAGGTAACATCTTACGTAAGCGGCTGCACCTGTGGATGAGAGGAAGAAAAAAAACGGAAGCCATTGACAAAGCACTTAGTGAGGCAGAACTGCACTCCCCGTGGGCGTGAAATACTTGTTGAAAGCGAGCGAAAGGCGCGTTTTATATTAACTAGACGTCGGGAGGGGCGAATCCCGCAAAAAGTTAAGGAGAGCGAAAAAGAGCGGCCGACTAGTCAAGTGGCCGAGCAGCTAGGGCTTCAAGCTTCACGGGCTTCGGCACATAAAAAATACACGGCTATAAGTGGTGCGATTGGCGAAACATGGGCGCGATGGAGAGATTAAGAGATTCAGTCCTTGTGGCTGAGTTGGCCTTGGATGAGCCAACACGGTCGGAAGCACTTTGAGGCATAATGTCGGATTTAGTCCAAGCGTTCGCTCTTAATTTTTCAAGGAACTCGTCAGGGAGAAGTTTTTTGAAGGCATTTTTGCTAAGAGAGCGCCACCTCTCGCGACTTGGTTCCTAAGTTTTTCCGCATTCTACGTCGGAACGTTGAGGTGGCAGCATTGAAAACGTCAATACTTACAAGACGTCCAGTTTTCTCACGCATCTAGAAATGTATTTGTGAAGTTTTCGTTTTCTGTGCTTAATAACTTCTTCGAGTATGTTATATAGTAAGTAAATAATAGTGGCATGACCGGGACTCGAACCCAGTTCTCCCAGTTTCCGGGCAGTTTTTCTAATCACCAAACTACCATGCCGCATAAACCATATTTCTATTAAACGGGCGCTTTCCTAGAAATAGAGAACAGAAGAGGAATTGACACGGCATAATAGTTTAGTGATTGGAATACCTACCCGGAAAGTGGTAGGCTTAGGTTTTAATCCCAGTCACTTCCCTATTTTTCAATTCTTGTTTAACCTTGAGTTTAAGCTGCACGCTCCCTCAAGCTAACTAAAATTTAAATTCCATCTTCTACGAGTATGTTTCTCGGTGAATGCATCCATGATTCTTTATAACATATATTATTGTCAGAAGATAAACCGCATCCATTTTTTACTTTGAGATTGGTTACAAAGGCCAAGTCATTAAAGAATAATTATCTTAGCAATTCGAACTGTGCGGGTTAACTCCAGGATAAACAGTAGCGAAAAATTAATTGATATTTTTTTATTGTTATTACCGCGTTGATAATGGCGTTTTTTTATTGAAATTTTTTTATTACAAATATAGTCACAAGAAGGCATTAGTTCTAGTATAACGAATAAAAGACCAACTTTTACGTTATTTACTCTCTTAAGTACACTCATACCTGTTTAAATGTGCAGAAGAACTGTTTGAAATGGAGAGCTTCAGCACACTTGAGTGTCATTTTTCTTCTTACTTTTTATTTTGATATTTGATTAGAACACTGAAACAGGCATAGGGGACATTTCGAAAGAAATTATGGACGTACGTTTCCATCGTCTAAACTTCCTAAGAGCTATCGAACGGAAAAGGAAACCGTACCAAAGGGTGAAACTTTCCAAAAGGAGAAAAATGATGTTGGTGGGTGGCGCATAAGTAACCAGATTTCCAAGCTTTCAACGCAGCATTAATGCTTGTTTGTGAAATACAATTAGTGGATTAATAATATTGCTACAGGTTTTTTTAAAAAAATCGTTCACCATTGAAATCCATCCTTACTAATATGTATTACTTGTATAAGAATGATTCCGAGAAACGTCAGGAATGGAGTGCCGCGTAGCAATGATCTGTCTAATTTACTGTATAAATGTAATATAGGCTGAGCTATGTATCCCGAATGACTTAAAAGAGGCGATTTCAAATCGTGATATGAGATACCATCAATGATTAGTAGTTTTTAACTAGTTAATTATTAATTTAGTTATTAACTACTTGTTTGCTGATTTATCTAATAGAATACGGAACAGAATTCGTTATTCCTTAATTTTTTGGTGATTAGTACTATAAAATAAGACAGTTGCAGCTCTATATGCAATTTTTTTAAGTAAGAACTCTTATAAACATCTAGCAACATGCTTATTCAAAACATTAGTAGTAGTTAGAAAAAAGTCCGTGCTATAAGATTGAGTTAGTAAACATTCCGTAAACCATTTGAAAAACTATAATCAGACCCGGAGATTGCGTATCATGGATGAACTTAAGATTTCCTGCTTCACGGGAAATCCATAGAATTTTATAAAAAAGAATTCTGTTGCCCGATTCAACGCGACTACTCAGTAATTCCTTTGAAATCGAAAATAATGCGTTCCAGAATCACTTTTGCTATCCTAAACCTTTGTTAGTCTAAATTGATTCCGAAAGACTATTAAAAACCATATTATACATTAACTACTAGTAAATTACTCCCTTTTGTGCCTGTGTCTGTATCGTAGGGGTTAGCGTGATAGTCTCGCAACTCCGAGGCTCCAGATTCCTATCCTGGTTAGGGCTTGGTTTTCTCCGTCCTTATTTTCCGTTATAAATCTATTTCTACGTACGCGAAACCACTTTCCTTATCTTCAAAAGGTAAATGTAAGATTGAGGTTGTTAGTGAAAAATTCTACTAATAGTATTTCGTATTGATTTAATAATAGTGATTATTATTATAATTTTTAGAAACCAAGATAGTGTAGTATCCATTTTGTTTTGTCATCGGACGATTTTGCTACTAGAATTCATCATATAAATTAGCAAAAAATTCGATCGCCAAATCCGCATTTATTAGCCAAATGCGGAAAACAACGATTAAGTTTTTCGTTAGCTGAGTCGCTCGTAAGCCAAGTTATTGCTATAAATATAATTCGACATTTGTGGGTTACCTCAATCATTTTGATTATATATTCTTCGCTTACGTTATACCACCTTTATGCCGGATAAATATCGGCTGATTCAGCTTACTCAAGAAAAGCGCCGACCCCAACTACGACCCATCAACTAAACAAGGAGAAGCAACACACCCCTCCACCGGGTGATTCACTCGCCAATCCAAAAGGCAGCCTCCGACGCTACACGGCCCTCGGACTCTGCTTCCCGACATTCCATCACGTGCCCGCATCCAATATTTACGGGCGATGAGAAATTGGAAGGTCCGGGGGTCGCGATCGCTCGGAGACATGTTTATGGGATTTCCTCCATATTTTCGGCGATAAATCTATTTCTAAGTATGCGAAAGCTCGTTCCCGGCGGAAGAATCCGGCCTCGGCAACTGATCCGGCCGAGGCGGCGGAAAAAAAAGCCCCCGGCCTCCCTCGTGTAAATCGTTGGAGGAACGGCGCTCGGGAATGCTCCACGACTCGCCGTATTACGTGTCGACAGTCGAAAAGGAGAGCGCGCGGCGGAGGAACGCCGGAGGAAAGAAAGGGCCGTATCTCTTGTCCCTCCCCCACCCGAGGGAGGGATCGCATCAACCACTCCGCGGACCGCTTCGTGGGAAGGCCCCTTCCCATTCGGACGTCGCAATATTTACGCCGATTCATTAATAATTTAGTAAGCAGGGCCGAGGGGATGGCGAAGGACGGGAGGTGCGCGGAGAGGCCGTCCGAGGGCACCACTGCTCGCCTGGCGGTGCGCTTCAGGTACCTCATCCCCCCCGGAGATAGAGTAACTCATCCGACACAATACTTTTTAGGGCCAAGAATAATATGGGGTGACGCTAAATCCGGGCCCCGTCACTTTTCTTCGCAGAGTATCCCTACACGAAGCCCCTTGTCCCTCTCGTCCGCCCCCCTTCTCCCTTCATTTCGCCTCGAGATACGCATATTCCAAATTCTTAGGCCGCCTGGAAATAGAACTGAACGAGAGGAAATTCTGGAATCATGGCGGAGGGGCATGGTTGCAGGATAAGAGGTAATGGGCCCAGAAGGGGGTAGGTCTAATGGGGGAAAGGATTGTGGGGGAGGAGGAGGGAGGGAGGTAGGAGATCCCGGAATGGGGGAGGGGCCCCAAGTTGGAAGTAGGGACCCCGGTGTGGGGAGGTAGTCCAAGATGAGGAGAGGGACCCAAGGATGAGGGAAGGACCACGGGATAAGGAAAGCGACCCCGAGATAGTGGGAGGGACCCCGAGGTGGGGGAAGGACCTCGAGGTGGGTAGAGGGACCCCGAGGTGGGTGGGGGGATCCCGAGATGGGTAAGGGACCCCGGAATGGGAGTAGGGGACCCCGTTGGATAGGGGAAATGCGGGGGTGAGGGAGTGGCGGAAGTAGGGTGTGGCGTATGGTGTGGGGGAGGGTTTAGCGATGCGGAAGCGATGGGAGGGGGCGGGAGGGGATGCGACAGGGGGAAAGATGGAGTACGTGAGGGAGACGAGGATCTGTAAGTATTGCGGAGTCGTAACTATATAGGGCGGATGCAGGGAACTGCTTGGCAAGGATTATGTGTAAACCAATCCTTATAAACACTCGCTACGGATGTTTCACAGCAGCCACGCCGAGGCTCGCTCAATCTCCACATGACTAGTTAGTTTGGCACCTTTCCTTTCCTGCTTCCACGCTTCCACGCGAGGACTTCTCGTGAGAGATACTCGCTCTCTTCCTCCATTGAATGTCGTCTGTCGGACTACTTGTACCTCACTTGTTCTCTTTGACTCGAACTACGTCCTCCTATCTATTTCAGCTTCTTCCGTTTCCACAATTGGTGGAGAGACCCCCTAACAACTTCCTTGTAGCTGTCGAAAGAGGTCGGGATCAAATTCCTTCCAATACTTTTTCGATTTTGTTTCGCGTTCATCTATCTTTTACCTTATCACCCGCAAGGCCCCACTCGTAGTATCCTATTCGTTCCATATCTAGGTTTATCGTTACCGTTTAGCTATCTATATTAACTCCATCTAGCTTCATATACTAATTTTGATCTTTTATTGTTGCCCATAACCTCTATGCTAGCTGTAGGCACACTTCCGTGAGTTTTTTTCGTGAGAAAATCTCAGTAACTGAAGTAATATGGAAAGTTTTGATACGTATTTGAATATTTATGTTTTATATTTGAAGGTATTAATATGTTTATACCTAACTTCTCTCTTTCATGCATTCTACTAGAATATGTATAGCAGCATTTTTAAGTATAACACACTTCTGAGTGAAGAAAAGAATAATTATCTTTTAGAAAATTGCTTCACGACTATTACATTTGCACATTTTATGTTCAAAAAAACGTACACATAGGAGCAATATCGATACACTTTTTCATGTATGCTGGCAATCAGCTCTCGTCGTTCAAGACTCATTTGTTTATCTCGTGTGTTTTGTCTTATTTCGTCATTAGAAACAGCTTACTATGAAATATGGAAAGCTGATGAAAGCAGGATCTAGGTGATACTGGATCCTGGTGAAAGTGATTTTGAAAAGATAACTTTTGCTCAATATACATTCTAAGAACGTATCTATGAGCCAGTGATATGAAACAAGTTTTCAATTTGCAGTGACATGTATATGGTTATTTTCGTATGATATGACAGATTTCTTTGTTTTGCCGCTTCGGCGGAGCTATAGTTCTGTGCTAAACCTATCACTTTTGCAGGTCTTATTGGGTAAGGAAATTATCCGCGATCAATTATCTCACCAATATAGCCAAAAGCACTTTATATACCTTCACTATTCCTTGACTTTCGCTATTTTAGTTAATATTAGTCTAGTTTCCTCAATGATAACTCTCATTTTTACCTACAAACGCTAAATACACGCAGATATGCATAGTTAACACGTATAGTCATGTTTTACGGCATTTATTACAATAGCTTGTTTGGAAAACTTGTGTGCACTTGGAAAATTCCAGTTGTCATCGTAAACTGTTTCCAGAATTTTCTTTTGAACTCCATAATTGAAAGTACATGTTATCAGAAACCAACGTTATTATTTATTTATCCTAGTTCCGCGGCAAGTTGACTTTCTAGATTACTGAAAGTAATTCCACCATTCAATCGGCAATCACTAGTTTTGTTTGATGGTATCCTGCTCTTACATGAATGCCAGTTGTAACGCACAAATATCACTGAAATCCACTTAACAAAATCTGTGCGTCAAAACTATTTTCTTTGGAATCAAGAGCTTTAATGTTACTAATTTTAATCCGCTGGCCTACAAAGTTTCCCTTCCTTCAATATCTTTCTTAGCTTTTCACATTGAAGCCCAAGATGTGTGTAGTCTTTCATGATATTTTTATGAATTTATCTCGTTTCAGTTCCACTTAATAACCACCTAGTTCACCTCATTATCAGAATACCATTTTTAACGGATTCTTTCATTCTAAAAACTCTAGAAAATTCAAGTCGACGGTAACATCTAATGCTCTTGCTCAAGAGCATTAGATATAACTATACTCACATGTTTCGGCTAAAAGAATCAAGAGGGTACGTAAAACAATGCAGAGGATGAAATCTTAATTGCAATACCCTGGAATCGTGCTAGTATTCCTCAATACTTACTAACTCACACCGGAATGTCTTCGATAGGCTTACGATACATGGTCACACCATCGTATAACATGGTCACACCATCATCTTCGTTGAGCTAGCATTCTCTTTAATGTATTATGTCACGACTAGACGACTCGGATACGGAAGATTATCCTCTAATCTGGGAATCGCTTCCTTCCGCATTTCGGGCCCATTTCATCTGGCAATGGAGCGCCTCGTTATTTTGCATCTCCGACGGTGCCGCTTATCTCGAGAGGGAGCGGTCGCTTCTAGAAAACTCCTATCGTCGGCTCCTTGAGTCTGTTTCGTGAGCTCCTTCGTCCGTTGCATGGTGTAGTATCACGGTCTATACTGCGTTCCAGTTCTTGTAGTCAGTTTGATAGCCTCTAACTGTAGTTGAAATCTTCCAACGTAAGCAATAAATCGTCATTTAAACCGATGGATTGAGAAACACCGTATAAAGATGACCTAAAGTGAGGCTATTCTTATAATTCGGAGAAAAATACATAATATCCATATGTAATCTGTAATCCATCATTACCAACTATAAAAACCGGAACGAGCTATAGATTTATGTAAGCGAAATTACTTAGCGTTTCGAATCAAGGCCTTTTGATCATAATCATTTGAATAACTCCTTAATTAGGGCGATATTGGTACTAAGAAGAGTCCTCTTCCAACGCATCGTCGGTGTTAATAAATCAAAGAAATTAATTTAACCAAAGTAAAAATCGAAATAGTTATGAATCTTATAAAGGCTAAACGCATCGTAGGAAAAAGTTTTCGTAATAGAACGAATGAAATCATGGTAATTTTAGTGCACAAAAAACTTAACAATATACATGATCAACCATAGTTTTAATGAAGGAGAAGCATTTTCTGGGTCTTGAGCAAGGCGTACAAGCTTCTGTTCTTACCCAAACATGTAACGTCGATTCAATAACGCACAGCTCGCTTTTGCATACGAAGCCTCCCGTAAATAATTGTACTATGGTAAAAGGGATGATTGTTGCAGGACACCATTTCATGGTGATGCGTATCATGTTGACAACTCATTGCCATCTTGAAATCATCTGAAAATGATTATTATCCATTGAAAACCCGGTTGTGACTTTATTGGAATTTTTCTACGATGAACTTGACACAATGCATTTAAAGCTATCTAGTATGACAATTTAATAAGGGAAACTATCGACTTAATGGAATTTGATAAAATAGAAAGCTGGGCAAGAGACATAATGACAGAAGATGTATGTTAATGTCCGTAGAAATTAAGTACGATTGAAATTTTATCAGTTATAAGATGGAAAGTTTAAGTCATTTGCATTTTTAATGTCAAGCAAACACTGCCCTCCTCTTAAATACAATGCATTTTGTAAATATTATATTTAACTCTTAATAGAAGACATGTTTGGAATTTAAAGGTATACCTTTTCGTTTTTGGAACTGTGTACCTTTATCTAAATTTCTCGAGAGACCAGTAACAATTCATACTTGCATCCAGAAAGCTCTAAATATTAAATACATTGGGAATGAGTTCATCTTGATACATTATTTGAAATCCGAGACTTACCCTATCGATGAAGACTGAAATTATTTATTAAGACGATTCAAATGAACGTATCTATTATTTTTGCCTTACACCCAACTAGTACTAGCAATTGATTTCTTCAAAAGAGAGGTACTTACTACTATGTGGTATCTAGGAAGGTTTTCGTATTTGTATGGTATCGTTTTATCAGCAATGAATACTGTACTTTAACGGTCTATATGTTCGCAAACTCATTTGGTAAATCATAACTTTTAACGATTTAACCGCAGATAGCAAAGAGTATGAATAGTTTTGACAGAAAATTATAGGATATTCTTAGATTGTTGATTAACGGAAACTGGCATTCAGTCACTTTATAAGTCTTCCATGATGTGCCAAAATGATTTTATCGTTACTTTGTGGAAGCATATCTGCAGTGATTAATTTGGGAAGCCATCAAGTCTCGACATCATAACTGGCACCGACTAGGAAAAGAAAGTTTTCCGTTTACATTTTGGTTTGGAAAACTTATGTATTCTATTTCCCTCTTTCAAAAATACAGTTCCGTTTATGTTGAAATTGGCTGTTTGATCCTCATATTTCTCTTTGCAATCAATGTGTTTGTCAAAAGATATCCCATCGTCATTATCTTCATCTCCAGTATTTATATCATGAATATGTATCTCCCATTTCACGCATTAATAAAGCAAATATTAAAATTCATTCTGCAACGTTCTTTTAGCCCACTCTTCTAGATTAATCCAAGTTCTTGTACTGTGGCACCCATAAAGCTCTGTAATTTTCTTCCAAGTTCCATAAGGGAAGAGATGTAGCTAAATGGATAAAAAAATCATATTTCAAGATCATCTCTTGTCATCAACCTCTATCTAGCTTAAGTGTTTGGTGTGCATAACCGTTTATCATTATCTTCACTTCCATTCAACTACAACTGCATTTGCTTAGATTGTATTTTTATATTTTTTCCTTAAGTAGCCTGCTACTCGCCGCAAACAATATTTTTATTTCCTGCTCAGGAAACAAAAGTAATCGGAAAGTGTACTTACTGCGCTTCATTACAGCAGAGTGACATTAATTCGATCGTTCATCATTTCCCAAAGACTACGTAAAGTGAAAATATAAACACTGTTCTATGAGCATGAATAACCATTGCCTCATCATAAGTTTCTTCATTTAATCGTCATAAAATTTCAAATATTACAAACGTATGAATTACGCATGCGATTAATAATTATAATTAAGTAAACATTACCTTTATCATGAATAATTCCCCTGGAAAGGATGTCTACATATTTTAGAAAAACGATTTTATAACTGTATTTATAAAGATACACGAATTCATTATCTTAGAGGTAGACAAACCTGCGGTCTCTTTGGTAGTTCTATGCTGTATTTTCCTGAAAAAAGGCGCCCATCTAAATAATTTAGATTTCCGATGTTACTTATTACTTCAAGCGAAAAAAGTAGTAAATATTTAACCAATTTAACTTAACGATTCAATTAGTTTTTCTTCTTACAATTTCGATTCTAAATTACTGGAATGTTAGCAATATGTCAGTCATGTGCCGTCCAATGGTTTCTCATAACGTAGAATTGTTATGTAATTTGAAAATAATACGTGCGGCCTTCCGATTAAAAAAATCACCCCTACAAGAGCTAAGAGAGGGGCAAATAAACAGCTGATCAACGTTTACGGAAATACCTTTAGAGACTCACTCCTTTCTGTAAACGGCTATCAGTTGCGGCTTCTAATCGAGTTCCCGGCCGCAAGATCATTGGCACGAAAGCTTTTCACCCTCTACGGGAACCGCAAAATTTTCTATCGGAAACGTGGGATTACACCGAATAGGGACTCTTTGACCAGAGCGTCGAAATTCGGTGTTGGAATAACTTCCCAATCGCAGTCGCAGAGGCGTCACTCGTACGGCTATCTTGGTCACTCCCTTCCCCCACTTTCGTTGTTTAAACATCCGTCCGTTTGTATTCTCCAGTCGCATCCCTCATACTCCCTTAACCGTCATCAGCAGCGGTTTTCCTCTTTCCCAAGACACTGTCCTCTCTCGCTGGAAACCCCTTCGAAATCTCGGAGCAAAAACACGCGCATATTAACGCATACTCCAAACACGGGAACAATAAACAGAGGCAAGGTTAACTCCGGGAACAGAGATCGCGCGTGCGCAGTGCGTTTAAGCGGGCGGAAAATAAAGAGATCTCTCGTAAAACGTTTGTTACTTGCCTAAAGTTAGAGATTCCTAGTTTTGCAGAGGCCGGGAGCATAATTAGGCGACGCGAGACTTCGATGCGCTAGTGTTCCTAGAATACGTGAAAGAGTTCCACTGATAGCAAGCTGAACCAAGTCATCAAAGATATCGGTATGAACGCACGAACCTTTCCGCCTCGATGTGCACACCGTTAGAGATGAAATTCATCTTCAGATGACATAACCTCGAGTTATAAACTGGGGGGTATCGCTTCATGGTTTTAGATATTTGCCGTTTAAAGTACTTCATTTTCATCTCTTGTTCTGGAATGCTCGTCCTAACCATCCTTGTGATCATCCATGCATGTTAATCTGATCTATTTTATGTCTCTATTCCTTCCAAGGTTTTATCCGAATATCATGTGAATCAAAACCTTTTACTCTGCACGACTGTTATTGTAAAAATGTATTGTAGGTGACTGTCTTTCCATCTTTTGTGCTGTAATCTCTCGACAACCTACTACCAAAATTTATATGAACTGTTCTTGAAAATTATTGCTAGAATCTTATATAACTCTGTAATTTATTTATTTAATAGCAGATTTCATACAGATATTGTGTGTTGGATTTGTCCATTTCAAAAACCTCCATGTTTGAAAAACACATTACTAAATTACTGTTTCAGGGTTCGTAAAGTGCTTTCCAAACATGAAGGATTTTTGTATCACTAATTACCCTGAATGATAATATTATAATATATATTTAGTTAATCCCGAATCTGTATTTTTCATTCCTTAATTAATTTTAGATAAGTAGTTCACAGATAATAAAGAGTATGAAACAAAATTAAAATTTTATTATATCCTAATTCTTATACTGGTCGTATGTATTAGGTGAAAGCTAAACCAAATAGTATATTTTATTTCCTGTATTTTAAAAGTCTTGCTTTTATCCTTCTCCAGTCCTAGAGATATTCTGCATGTTTTATCACACTCTTGGTGTCCCGATATACTAGCTAGATCTGCATGCCATATATGTTCTGCTGTCATGCTCGTTTGAAGTGTGATCCAACCCACGTCGGGACTAAGGGTACGTCACTGCACCTTAGCAATTACCTTAGATACTATTTGGAAGCCTTAGCTTGACATCCTAACCACTTAGAGAGTGCATTTTTTGCTAGAAAGTGCGAATGGCAGGTGACGCTTTCACAGTTCTATTGCCACCATGTGGAATCGGCCATCCCCAGTCACTTCTCGCGCGACCCTTAGCGGGGATAATGGTTGGAACACACTGTTGTGTAAAGTGTTATTCATTGAAACTTGTGCGCTTTGTTGAAGGTGTAATTCTGAGGGTGGCTTTTTTCCGGGCAGCCTGGCGATGAAGGGGACCGGGGGCGGGGGCTCCGGAGGTGGTGGGGGCAGTGGGGCTGGAGGGGGAAGCGGAGCGGATGAAGGAACGAGGGGAAAGGACCCCAACGGCCTTGACCCGTTCAGCTGCGAAGGGGAGCCACCGTAAGTTCCTCCGACATCTTTGCTCCAAGTCCTTAGATGAACAAGATGATCATGTTTATTAGAATATTTTAATGCTGTGACACACCCAGAATTTTAGCTGCTAAAAGATTGTAGCTAGTAATACATTAGACGTTGCAATTTATGCTCAAAGCGAAGTTAATATTTTTTGATGTTGTACTAGTACCTACATGGAAATTTTGCCAAGTTTTCGTTAATCCATTCATTCATAGAAAAGAATCTGATTCATATTATTTCATTTAAATTATCATATTGGAGACCTAATTACATCGGTCTAGTTCCTGATTTTTTGTTCGTAAATGTGAAATACTGCAATCGATGAAATTCAATAAATATTTCTAAACTGTGAAAATTTCCATTATTAGCAGTGTACAAGTGCGAATTCTCGTATGTAATGTGGTGGACAGTGGGAAGTAAAATTTGAATTTTTATCTTGTGAGATTTTTTCTACAATGAAATCGTGGTTCGATGGAATTGAGATTGTCTTCAGCTTACGTGGGACATATCAATGAAAATTTTTTAATTATATCAAAAGTATATTTAAGGTACGGAATAACCGCTACTGTTAAGGAATTTCTTATTGTTATTTCATTTCTTATTCAATCGAATCCATCAAGTACGTAATGCAGATTCATCATCGCTAATTAGTACAGTCCAAGCAAAAGTAAGTGACTTCAAAGTCATTTCATATTTCATATTAAAATACTTTTCCCAAACACTTGAACTCAGTTCTACAACATCTGAATCAGCTGAAGAAGCTAACAAATCCTCACTTGAACGATATACTTTCTAAACACTGACAACTAGGTATTAATTTTGCTTCATAATATTTTAGTGAACTAACGACAAAAGATTTCTAATTCTAGTATTTATAATTACAGACCGACGCTAGAGGAGATCCGGAGCTGGGGCCAGTCTTTCGATAAACTCATGAAGAACTCTGGTATGTAATTTAGCGATTTGGTAACCCTTGAAAATTAGAAACCTTTTGAATGCTTATATTGAGGCATATGATAATAACTCCTTCTCTCGAATAGAAACAAAATATCGAGAGGATTTCATTCAACTATTACGTTTTAGGTTATTTTTTTACTCATTTCTGAAAAGCTAAGGACAGTATATTTCTTACTAAATCTCCAAGTCACGGTCAGTCCTGTCATAATATGGGGTCTATGAAAACCATCCAAAGATTTGGAATCACTTCTTGATATCATTTATGTTAAAGTTTCATATTAATGACAGCTCGTGTCCATGAAGAATAATTTATTATTATATTCTCGTCCAAAGAATTCTGATTTAAAAAAATAAACTGAATTTATGCATTCATTCGCAGTGAATATTTAAATACTACATCGACACATTTTTAAGAACGCATATTTAAAATTGAAATGTTTTAGAGATATCTCTCCTTAATTTGAATAAGCATGCCAGTAGTTCTTTCAACTGTGTTTTGTCGATAATCCTCTCCGAAAAACTAGAAATTGATTGACTGTTGCGATATACTCTGATGTATGATTCTTTTCAATGAAGAATTCATGGTTTCGGTGATTCCATATTCTCTAAAAGCCTGTATATTAAGCTTTGAAATTTATTTGTAATTGGAAATAATCCGTTTCTTTTTGTTCTCATTCACAGCGGGACGGAAGGTTTTCAGAGATTTCTTGAAGTGCGAGTACAGCGAGGAGAACATTCTCTTCTGGTTGGCTTGTGAAGAGCTCAAACGGGAGGCGAATCCTGAAGCGATTGAAGAGAAGGCTCGCTTTATATACGAGGACTACATCTCCATACTGTCACCAAAGGAGGTAAAAGTTTCTCTTAAGAATCTGACTTTAGGATATAAGCATTATCGCTTGAATAAGAAAAAGTGTATTGGAATCTTTTCAGTCCCTAAAAATGGTTTCACCCATTTAACTCCCACAGTCTTAAGCTCTGCAACTGTGATTCTAATGTAAAGGATTTCTAAACTGTGGTTAATATAGGCCTAGATAAGTGGATCACAATGTGTACCTTGAATGAATATCATGCTTCCCCTTCTTGAAAATCTCTTTTCCACAAGTTGTTCTAACTTTTTTAATATATTACCCTTCCATTTCTCAGATACCTGAAGTAATCGTCTCTGGATTATTTATTAAGAGACTATTGGTGCTAATATTCCATCGTACTCTTTCAACTTTGGTGTTTCTAAGGAGACAACCTTTATATTCTATAACTATCCATGAATAATTCATGTATCTTGATTTCACAGATTGGATATATTATACTTTTAAATATTTTTAAGTTAAAATTTATTTTAGTTTCATGCATAATAATGAAATATCTCATTAGCTTTTTGGACTCTGATTAAGTGCCGCCCATGTGTTTCTTAAGTTATTAAATTATAAACTATTATAAAATTGATACATTCGATTTACTAGGAATCCCACGAATTTCTAAAAGAGCAGGTACAATAGAAAAGAGAGATTAAAATATATTTATTTAACATATTGATTATGAACATTAAATTTCCATTGCGCTTCTTACTTCATGAAAATCGTGTTAAACTCAAAACTTTTCACTTAAACATTCTTGTTATTTCAATAATTGCCCATGTGTACATTTTTTTCCACCAAAGTTCCCTTGGAATATCTACAAATGTAAAGCTGCATTTTATTTCAGGTCATTATAACGTGTAAGGTAATGAAACGCCACAGGTAAAACCAGGACAGTGATTAAATTGAATTACTCTTGAGTAGATATTTAAATATTTCTTAGTACAATAAAATAATGTTAAATGATAATTACAATTATCCACTTTACTCATACCAATACACTATGATCTGTTTAAACACCTACAAAATCAGCACATTGCCTTTTCTGAGTAAAACGTAAAATCAGTTCCGTTCCTTTTTCTAAGTAAGATATTTTTCATAACAAATTCCAATATTCGTCATGAACCACTGTACTTTCCATGTGTCATGGCACATATTTTCTGTACCCCCACAATACTACAAAGTCTTCTTGAAGATAAAATTTCTCACTTCTTTTTCTTTGGAATCAGGGAACAGAGACTGAAAATAGCAACAATTTGATACAATTTGGTTCCAAGTCATTTTTACCTAATTAAACTTATCAAGTTGAAATTTAAACCGCTAATATTATTCTCTTCGGAAATGAATTATTTCCATAGGTACATATAATTCAAAAAACAAACCCGTTAAGTATAGGTAAATATCTCAATCCTTACTTAGTGAACTGCTGTAAAACTTATTCTAATTTTCCCATGCCTTACTTGACGCATTGCACAAGTCTTCCTTCACAAAGTATCATTTAAATTCAGACTAAATGTACATACAAAATGTATACAATTTTTTTTTAATTTTATTCTGCACGTATATCAAGCATAGCTTAGATATAGCATATAAATTGTCTCTAACAAAAATCTTTATAAAACACTTAATAGGAATAACTCATGCGTAAGTAATTACTTTTGCCACTCCTCTTTTCACACTTCTTTGTTGAAACATTTTATTTATAAAATTGACTCCTCTAGAATAAATCAGCTCTTACTAACTTCTCTTAATAATTTAGCTACTGAAACCCTATGGCCCGATTTCAGAAGTTATTTTTCATTTTGAATGTGTTGAAATTAAGGAAAAGTGGGCAATAAGGAGTTATGGCGACTGCATTTGCATATCAACAGCAGGGTATGACATTACAATTGTATCAATAAGGCATTCAGTTCAAATGGCTTTCACTTCCCCTTTTTCCCCCAAAAGATATTTTGCCACAATTTCTTGATGGTCTGACAGGGGCCACAAGCCTTCAAATAAATGCATCACCAATCACCATTAAATTACATAAACTAAATTGAAATCACCCGTAAATTAACCTATAACTTTCACTAGAAACTTCAATTTTTTTAGTCTAATACTTTCCAGTAAAAATATAATAAATTGGGTGAAAATTATTCAATCTTTAATCTCTGGGTTTCTACTTAATATTCAGAATCTTCATATTCTGTTGATGCGTTGTGAATAATCCTCTGGTAAAATATTGAAAATGCATAGCTTTAGCACTTAACTTCGGTAGAAACTACGATATACTAGTTATTCTCCGTGCTGGGCAGATAGTGTAGGATAATAAGCGAGATTTAAAAAAAAAATACTTCGCCCCTGGTTGTTTGCCACCGGCGATACGCTAAGTAAGGCGGATTGCCTATAACCACGGATAACTAAACCGGGCAAACCCTAATAGCTATTCATGATGCGCGGGTAGTAAAGTTTGTAAATCCTAAATCATATTTCTCTCTTGTGTATAAGCAATGATTAATATGACACGATATTTTATGATAATGATATTATTGATTAGTTTTTCGTTTCAAATAAAATAAAGTGCAAGATACACGCTGAGATAATTTCATAACTTTGCCGAGAATGAATCTACACGCTATTATTTTGATAATTATAATTCTTCGATATTGTAAAACATTGAAAGTTAGTCTCTCTTTGACACCAATCACTTTGACACAACCACTCCCTTACTGTTTAGGTGTTCTAGTGAAATCGTTATCTCTATCTAATGATATGCTATGTTATCTAATAGTATTCTTATGTAGTTTTACATGTAATACTTTCGGCTAAAAACCTCAGTCAATCGCTGGAGGGTAACCAGTCACAAGTCTGAGGGTTTTTTCATTTGGATTTTCTCATTTCCCATGGAAATCAAGGTGCGCCATACTATTTGGTCTACGGACCTATTTATAACACTTTAATACGTATCAGAATTCTTGGACGTACCTAAATGGAATAGAGTAGGAATTTACTCATAAAAGTATTACCACATTTAAGATCTCTCACACCGGAATTTAAGAGTTCTTTCTGATTTGTGAATTCAATGAAAGCGAGAGGGTAGATGAGGCACAGTGGCAATTTCCTGCTTTAGTCACCTCCCTGCTCAATCATACTAGAAATTCATCAGTAAATACCTCTCAGTCGTTCAGTATACTTTTTGAACAAGACAGTTAAAAAAGTAATTCCAACAACACAAAAATGAACAAAAGTAAGTGAGAATCTGTGATGAACTATTACAGCAACAGGAAGCTGAAAATACAAAACTCTTCTTGTAGTTGTGGTGGTCGTGTTATAATTGACCTTCAAAGGTCATTTCGCGAATATGAACTTTCTCCGGGAATCGATCCCGGAAATTCTTTCTCTGAAGGTGAATACACTACCCATTTGACTTTTCAGCAGCTACTACTCAGTACGACAACAACCTTTGTTTCATTTTCATCTAATTTCTCGAGATGAATACATCACATTCATTATTAAATATTTAATAAGGGCTTGATTGAAACTTATTAGTTATTTTATATCTATTAATATCTCTGGAAGTAGAATCCCAAACCTAAACATAGGTGAAAAAATATTAGGTTAAACTTATTTTTATCTTCTTGAAGTAACCCATTTTATAATTAAAAATTTATTAAGCGATAAAGGCTCCCTTTGGATTATAGTATAGTTTAGAGATTGAAGAAAATGATACGAAATGAAAAGCAGCCGATTTTCCAGCTATTATTGTACGTAAATTTACTCTGCCAGCTCAAAAAATTAAGTAAAATGTATGCATACGATTGACTATGTTACCAAAAGATTATTTCTGATTCTTAGTAATTTTGGACTCTATGAATCTCTCGGAATTTTAGACTTATATTCCATCAGTTTAAATGGGACATTTTTATGAAATTTTGAAATCCCTGTGAATTGTCTGTTTTGATTCATTCTCAAGAACATTGGATTTGGATTTTACAGCTCGGAGGCTATCCTCGAATTCCAAAGATTTAAGATGAACTGTTTTCAGAAATAATTAAAGCTAAATAGCACAAACACGCCCGCTAACGAATTACGATGTTTGCCGAGAAACACTACTCGCAGCGAAAATTCCACCAGGGCGATATCTAGAGCCAAGATTTTTATTTCGGTTCGTGTTTGTTTTCCTGGCTACAGAATCGCGAGACCGATGAGGATTTTTCCCTTTGCCAACTGCCATTCATTCTCTTAATCCACAGCTGTTTTTTTAGTCAAGCTTTCGCTTTTACGATGAGAGGTCATTTACTCCCTTCGAAAAAATCATTTGGACAGCAGTTTAATATAAGCGCGTACGAGGCACTTAATTATTGATACGAGACAGGGAGGGACTTAATCCTAGCCTCGGTCAACGAACCAAGCATTGAGCATTGAAATGGTTACTGGGCAAAGTTCCTAAGGCACTCAAATGCGATTCTTACTTATGTAAACGAAGCCTCTACCTCGTCCCTTCCGTGATGTTATAAAGACAGACAAAAATATCTATACTTACGAAGTTGACATGAACACTAACATCACATAGAAATATTTTCTTGAAACTTTATTATTCGATTTTTCAAGATAGAACAAAGTAAATGAATAGAATACCCGTTTAAATTTTCTCAACCCATAGTTTTTGGAATATTTTCGGGCACATTTCGGGCACCTCAGTTTCTTTTGTGACAGCAAGGTATGTAACGGGTTTATTAGAGCATAAACTTCTTACAGTTAATCAAAGGAAATGATTTGAAGTCACAATGCATTCGATAGATTTTCGTGTATGTACAATATTTAAGTACGGTAATGTTTGCAGCACGAGAAAATGCTACAAAATGGAAACCTCTAGCGCTTTTAGGGATATCATAACTATATTTATTTTAATCTGCTGTAATTCTCTCTTAACTACTGTGGATTTTATGAAAGAGATATAAAAAGCAACTGTAATACGTTACCACCGAAATTTGTTTCATCACAAAAGCTTTTTATTCTCCTTTCATCAGCTACCACAAAGCTGAGGCCGAAACAGTGGATTTTATTAACTTTGACTTGATCTCTGCATCTTGAAATACGCTAGTGCAACTCTCTTTTCATCAGTTTATCAAACCGATATTATTTACATACATCCAGGGTGTATTTTAGTTAATTTACAAATGAGTATCATAACTTGAGAGCTATCTATGCAAAGAGATCAAATTCCAAGACCAGATCTGCAGGAAGTCGTGATTTTAATACCCTGTGGACTTTTATTCAATGAAAGTTGTAGAAAATTACAAATAAAACTAATAACCTTTATTATATTTTCTTCAGACGGTTTAAACAACCATTAATACTATTTTATGAGTGCTCCACCTTTTGGCAGGTTCATGTGCCCTAGACTCCATATCCAACGCCCTTTCCTTACTTTATTGGCAGCTCACTTCACCCTTTATCTTACATAACATCATCTACTTTTGTTTTTTCCTGTTTTTCTCTTATTTGCGAAGGTATTCTACTTTCAATAATTAACAGTACTGGTTAAAATAATATAATAAATCGAGAGGTTATGGTTGTCCCTACTGCTCAAAAAGAAGGAATTTTCTCGACTGTTCTTTCATTTCCTTACCCATGACTGAAGTCCAGACTTCTTTTGGGCTAAAAGGAAACAGCGGGTGATCTCGGCCCGCTCGTCCCCCATCCAGTCGCTTTTCATTCGCCGGTTTATTTTTCGAGATTAACTTTCGCTGACGCACTTGTTTATCGTGCGGATACTCCCACGGGCAGAGGGATATTTTTCCCTCCCCAACGAAAATAATCCTTCGGCCGGGCAGGACTTCCAGGCATCCGCTTCCCCCGCCAATCTCGCATTCCTCAAAACCTTCTCTTTCGGCCCTCAGGTGTCGCTGGACTCGAGGGTGAGGGAGCTGGTCAACCGCAACATGAAGTCTCCGACGCCGCACACGTTCGACGAAGCGCAGCTGCAGATCTACACCCTAATGCACCGCGACTCCTACCCTCGCTTCGTCAACTCCGCACTCTTCAAGAAGTTGGCTCAGGTCACGAACAATGGGGGCGGCAGTGGCTCGTCGGCAGGTGGAGCCGTGGCCGGCACGCCAACGTCCACCGGAGGGGGCAGGAAGGAGAGCAACGCGTGAGGGAGGTCCAGGGCCTAATACAGAGATATATACACAGCGGGGAAGAGGGGGTGATGGATGGGACGTGTGTATGCATGTGTGAGTGCAAGAGTGGTCGCGATCGGAAGGGATTTGGAGGGCGAGGGAGGTGAGGAAGGGCGAAGACGGTGTCCTCTGCGGTGGGTGGATCGAATCGAATAGAACCCCGACGTTATTTTTTTGCCGGGCCAATCGGTGGGTTGACAGCGCATGGGCGTTTGCGTGGATGGGGTCTGCAGACAGAGGACGCGGTGACCATCGAGGAGGACTCGGCGTCGTCGAGGAATGGAGCGGCCGGAGGGTAGCCCACGGAGTTCGCTAACCTTCTGGGGTCTACGGATACACCGTGAAGTCGTTTTCTGTTCTTCCTTTCGTCGCGTTTGTTAACGATGAGATCCGTTTTATTCCTCGTTCGCGGCTCTCTGTGATGAGTTCTGCTTCCGTTTCCCCATGACATCCACTCCTGAAGAATTTGCAACCCGTTCGCCCAAGTCTCTTGATCACCCTCCCCCTTATCCTAAGGGCAGCGCAAATGTTAAGAGGGATAACACGGCAGCATTCCTTTCAGAGATCTTCCAGAAAAACAAAAAGACTTGTTAGTCTCTTCTCATCCCCCCTGACTTCTCCTCAGCCCCCTCGCGTAGAAAATAAGGGTAGTATCGGAAGCGCAAGAGGTTCGGCAACGTGATCGTGGTGTTGGGCCATGAGCGTCTGTTGGCAATGGGTGCTCTCGCATTCCGTCGATCCATCGAAATGTTCATCGGTTCGCGAAGTACTCTTCAAGGAGCGCATAGACTCGGAAACCATTGAGATATTGATCGCAATATTGAATGTTGTTATCTATAGAAAAAAAGGTCCGTCTTCTCTTCGACCAAACGTTTTGTTGTCTTTCTGTAACTCTATTCGGCTGAACGCTACGGTCATAAATGTAGATTTCTGTAAACTTCCATCATGATGACCATGCATGAAGGTCCTTTGGGTTTTAGCCAGTGCGATATTTGAGTGTTGGTTGCCCAAGAATCGCACTGAAAACTACTGTCATTCTTTCTGTACTTAAACATGATGATTGTTTAATAAGTGTCATTACCCCAAAATTCCGCGCTTGAAGTGGACTATTTTACTTCAGTATCACTAGGACCGAAATCTGCTCTATAGCTCTATTTCAAAAGTTTTTTGTTTTACTTCTACAGCGTTTTGAAATTACTATGCAGTTCTCGACGCCATAAAATGTAATGGGTATGTGATTCATCTATCTCCCAAGTTCTTTCCATTGATGCTTTGTATGTCCAACGAACTCTTTTCTTATATGGAAAACATTCAAAATTGTGCTGCCTAAAGTAATGATTAAAGATGTACATTTTGGGAACCAAGCATCCCATTTTGCTGCTGTACGGCCTAAAGAGGCATATTGTTTCCAATCAACTTGTTGTAAAGCGTTTGTCATTGTTTTTGCAGAAACCGATAATGATGGCCTATGACACTATTGTGCCTTCAAGTACACGCACTTTATCCTTGCCGGCCAAATTATTTACATTTTGCTCATTAACCACCAATTTGCGACAAAGTCAGTGTCAACGATTTCCCGTGATATCATCCTAAGATATTTCCATATAAGAAACAATTATTCGTGGTTACGACGAAAACTTTTATGATTGTAAATAGAAAATGTTTGTTTATTCCCAAGAGGGATTTATTGTCTCGTTTGTCTGATCTGAAAATACCGTCGTACTTTGTTCTTCTAGAGTCAGTCTTAGTTGTTAATGAGTGTAAATAACTACTTAATATCATAATTCGTGTCAAATTCGTTGGATCAGTAAATAAACATACTCATATATATGTATGAATAAAAATCCAAGTTGCTTGTATATACGTTGTGTTTATAAAGTATGTTATTAGATGAAATAAACCATCCTCGACGAGGATGGTGGCTTCATTTTTGCTTGACTCTTCCAGATAACTATTCAGAAGATGGTGCGTTTTGTACCGTAGAACCATTGGAAATTTCGTAATGGAAATAAGAAAACTTAACGATCATATTACCATTAACATTTCTCTATATTTAATGTTTGAACTATATTTTCGATCGTTTTCGGGCATTTAACGGTGTGTCATCGAGCTTCGTTTTCTCATCGAGAAGACGAGAAGACGTTGGTTTCACCCCAAAGAGCATACTGCAGACTAGATGAGAACCACCAGAAATATTAGTATATTTTTTGAACGAGATGTAAATTATTGATCGGTGTTACGAGGATAATAATAAACGTTATTATGAGTTGCAAGCGACCACATAAAAGTCCACGGAGACCACCAGACGAGGGTTCCGCCGAGGTATCGGGTAAGATGGCATCAGCTCATCAAGCAAGATTTTCACGAGACGTCGTTTGACAGCGCGTTTCTACGCAAATTTAAAGAATCAATGGAGTCGTCCATTGCTGCATTACTTTTGTAACCCTTTCATCATCCATACTTCCTCTTCCCCATCGTGTTAGCAGTCGGTTAGATTCACCTCCTTCGAGTACCTAACAATTCGCTGAGCGAGAGGCTTCTCCGGAAGATCGAGTCAATAATACCTTCTCGCGGGGAGCCTCTCTCCCCACTCCTCCAGTAAAACACATGCTGCCTGCTCTCAACCCTTCAAAGCTTACCGTAAATGTCGCAAAGAGTAAACGCTGTCCTTTCCCGCTCCGACGCTTCCTCGCACTCCGGGGCGAATATGGGGACCAAAAAATGAAACGAGAGTCATCGAGAACGCTCTAGGTCGAGTGCATTTCTCAGCAGGACCCGTGCTTAACATCTCCTCCTAACCTCGAGTCCTTCCTTTTCTAAACGACAATTCATCCACTTTCGATACGATGCAAACCCAAACATCGACTCCTTTCGCTGCCGCTTCTCTAACGGAAGGTAGAAAAAAATCTCCTCGCCGAACCCTGTTTTGCTCGACCTTAATCGCCGTCGCATTTTCTTCGTCAAAAGGTCGCTGAATATGTTGGCCCCGATGAGTATACCTTTTGGAACGGAAGTATCCGACTCTTTCTCCCCCTTGTTTCCCTCTCCTCCTCCTCCCCGCCTCTTTCCATCGTGACGACGCATTGCTACGTTGTTGTTTTCGCCGACGGACGAACCTCTTTCTCCTGCCGCTTCTTCAAGACAGCGGTTTCCAGTGAAGCCGAGCGCACGCAATCAGGGCCTCTCGCTCCGACGGCCCTGGAAATACATGAAAAAGTGATAAAATGACAGACGCTCGACGCCGTTTACGCACAGTAACACAAGAGACGTGAGCAGGATGACGTTTGAACATCTTCGCGGTATTTAATAAATACAACTGAATATAAAGGTGCATGGAAATGAACAACACATATTCTAAGGGTGTGCCAATTGTTTTGAGCTCAAGAACGAAAAAAACTGCAACCTGAAGGTGTAACTAGGAACAAGTTTTTCTTTCATTTTTATGTGTTTTTAAAAATAAACATGTCGCTTGAGCGACTATGTTAAAGTGGCCGAGGCCTATACGGTGAGAAAATTTTGTGGTTGTCCGCGGACGAATTTTCTCGGCTTTTGGAATTGAGTATTTGTTTCCACAAGGCCTTCGAAAACAAAGGGCAGATGCCGAAGAAGGCGAGGTTTTTTTCCGACCGCTTCACAGCGGTCCACTGGTGACTTTTGGTGGGTCGTACATGATGTTACTGAGAGCCCTGTCGTGTAGAGCGCGGTCGGTCGATGACCGCGCCGTGCACAAAACTACCTATTATCCCTAGCAAAAATACGCCCGGATTCAAAGCCTATCCCCTCGCGCTTGAATTGACCAAAGAAACAAAAACTTAATACATTGGTATGATATGAGAATAATTTTTAAGTACTGAGTGTGTAAATGAGTTACGTGAGAATTTCTCGAGAAAAAAATTAGACAAAAAAGATGAGCGTGTTGTGAGTGAGGGATCCGAGGAGGGTAGAGGGTACACGTAATACTTACAAACACACACACACACACATACTGAGATGTGACTTCGAAACAAATTTTTAATACAAGCACTTCCTGTGTTATATACACATGTAGCATGTACACAATAAATATTACCTAGGTAATGGGCCTATTTTCAAACGCACAGAAGGGATATCTATCTCCTTACAATACGTGGTTGGCAAAATTTATCTCGCGTTTTGAATCCACACAGTTATCTAAAGCCACGTTGGTAAACTGTGATGGATGTACATCAACCAAAGGAATTTATTTTTTACACCGAGTTTTTTACAGTCGATTTTTTCTTGACCCATAACAGATAATCATTTTCCAATGAATATATTAAACGTATTTCGATATATTTAAACACAGTATTCTCTGTGTGTGATGTGAGGGCAGGTGCCAACAATGACGTTTTAACGGTACCGTAGAGTTGGTTAGCTTCTATATTAAGTTACTTTGAACCAATGTGTACATATTAATGAATATATTAGTAATTTTTTGTTAGATGAACTTCCTTAAAAAATTTTATTTCCAAGACGTAGAGTAACGCACAGATCACCAGAAAAATCGAATTTTTCAATAAATTATCACGTATTGAGGTGGCTGTAGATAATAGACATATACGATTTTTTATCTCATCGTTTAAGGGAGCATTGTTGGCATCGATGTTGTTGAATGTTCCATTGTTGTGATAGAGATAGTCGCAGCAGCCCTGTTCGAGTCCTCAAAGATTCCTCCTCACCATCGCTGGGCACAAAGCCGCCATTTTGACGTAGGAAATGCTGCCCCTTAGGAAATCAATAGGAGCCAGCCAGCCACCTTTGAAGCTGGTTAGAGCCAACATGATTGGCGTAGGAAAGATCTCATTAAATGCTTATCGATAGCGGTCAAATTGGTTATCGTTAAAAATGTCACTTTTGGAAAACAAAGATGGTTGAAAAATTATTTTCAATTCTGAGACCCTCGGGGTTTACTCTTGGATATATAGAGCAATAGGCGAAAAAAGCTTAACATATTCGTGAGAATTCATAGGCTTTGGTTATGACTTAAATTATTAAAGCTGAAGTCACATTCCTCAGATAACAATCATTAAACAAATGACTGGCCATTTTTTATAATTTCCGATTTTATAGCAGTCAGTAGCACTAATTTTCGTCAAAAAATATGTTCCTCCTTTCCAAAAGGCCAAAGATGTAGTAAAGGATGTATCTAAGGAGTGTAAAAAAGATATGAAATGTGAACTTCGCAAAATTTTATCCAAACTTCCAGTTTAACAATTAAAATTATACTAATAAGAATACATTTTGAGCAATTTAGTTTTTTTCAATTATTTTTACTGATAATGTTTAATTGGATGCCTACTTTAAGACCATTTTTCTTCCTTCAAGAGAGGAAAATCTCCAAAGCCATTTCTAAATAATTCTACATATTGTTTGAAGTGGTCATTGATGAAAAAGTAATGAATTTTGAATGCATGTGTTTTGAGTGAAGATTCAGCACAAAAGTGGAAATAAAATAGGTATATATAAATATATATATATATATTTATGTATACATGGGAAGTAATCCAATCTAGTCATGTGACAGAGGAAGTGAGCCTTTTCAAAGAAGTGTGTTCCATGTGCCGAGGCACCAACGACATAATATACAATGTCTGTGTCGTATTTACTTCAATCGAGTTTAAATCAAATTTCATTGGCTTGTGTTCTGTTAGTCAGTGTAGTAAACATAAAAAGCTATAAAAAGGATACTTAAAATTCATGCTGGAATTCTGCATTTTAATTATTCATTCAGTTACACCTAGTCATTAATTAAAACAATAAAATTGTATTTTATCTCAACAACAAAATCAAGAGGTTATAAACAAATTCTTTCCATTTATTTATTCCTACCATATTTTTTTATCCATTCACATTTTGCAGATCAAAGGCCTGTAAAGATTTAAAAACAAACTTTTGTTTTCCAGATAAATGCTATCATAAGAGGAAGATATTTTTTTCAAATTTTAATAAACATTTGTAAGAAGATGAACAGTTTGAATTTGTAAAGGAAATTCTTCACTTGGAAATTGAGTAATTTTGATCAACTTCAAATCGAATTTCAATATAAGAAAGAATTTCAGGTCTTTATCATTAAACATATCTGATATTGATCATGCTTTTAGCCTTGATCAACTATAAGGCTTCTTTAGATTAATATATCGTTAATTTTACATATTTTATATCGGTGAAATAATATTCTGGATGATTTAAGTAGATACCATTTCCCAAAATCTAGCCAAGCTTAACTAACACATTTGAAATTGTCAGGTGTACAGGAGTAAATTTAATGGTTGGCATGATGCAATTTAATGTGATTAAGAATGAAATCATTTTCATTGAAGTAATAATGAAGTCTATTGATTCAGATAAAAATGTAGATACTCAAGCATGATACGAGTAAATTTAACATCTATGTTATTGAGAAGTCTTCAACAAAAGCGTATCTCATCTTTTTTCTCATGTTCATACACGATAATTTTTTTTAAATAATTTCAAAATAAATTTAATAATTACAACTTAGTGGCTTACACACAATTTCACCTATGAATTTTTGTTACTAAAAAAGCAATATTTTGTCTATTAGATTCTGGATAAAATTCTTTTGTTCTAGATCAAAATTGTGTGGAAGATTTGAAACCCATGCCTAACATTATTTTGAACTTTACTCATTAGAAACATTTTGAAGCTGTTAAAGTGGCTTTCCTTAATTTCAGTTCAACTTCAATTTCCTTCAACAAAAAAAAAACAAACATTCATAAAACCGCACCAAACAAAACACTATTTTAATTAATTGAAATGAGTAGGTAAAAATGAGATACAGAAGTGTGACTGAAAGCCTGTATGCAAAATTAAGTACTCTTTGTGAACTTGTCTCTTCTCCATTTTATAACTACTTGAAACATTGTTATAGGAATCTTCATAATATTTCTATTGTTGCAATAAATACTAAGACAATTATAAAAAGCTTATTCATAAACTTGTCTGTTTGGTTTGGTGTGAAAGTATTCAAATGAGAGAAAAATTGTTGCAAGCATTATAGTGACATCTAACATCAATATCTTATAGTAAGATAATACCATTATCTACCATAAATGTATACTGTAGGAGCAGAGGGAAGCAACTGGATTTCAAAGGAAGCAATGGATTGTTCTTCTTCTTATCTGAATATTCACTTTGACCAAAACTTACCCAAGTGTATTATTATGCATTGCTCTAAAATTAATATACAAATAAGTAGAGAAAATGATCTGTTTAATATTTGTCAGAATTAAGGAGCATTTGAGTGACAATCAACTATACTCACAGAATATATAAAGAATTAAATGAACGTGAACTTGGTACTTACTATGGGTATTTTTTACCATTTAAACCAAAATTCCTCTATTTTTAAGTTGAGCTCACAAGTTGTGACTCAAAATTAAAATTTTCTTCTCTGAGAGGTATAACAACCATTTAACATTTCCATCTACGCTAATACTTGATTCTATTCATATTTTACCCAAATGGACAAGGATAATTGACTTAACAATAAACAGTAAAGTCTAAAGACTGAAATCCACTTTAGCAGCAAAATTTTAATATATTTTACTTCAATACTGTTTCAACTAGAAATGATTAGGATTAATTTTGTCATTGTAACAGTAGAAGGAAAAAACTATTCACATTAGCATCAGCTAAATAAGAACATATCAAAAATAATACAAAATGGGAACACTTTTATGTATAATAACTCAAACTAAATAGATAAATTTAAAGAGCTTCTGGATCTTTGTAACTTTATAAACAAAAAAAAGCTTGTCATAGACAGATTTTAATAATTACTGTACAAAACTTATACTTAGTTTGCATAAAAAGTTTTTATTTGTGAAATATGCTTGGGATCAATGTTACATTAAACAGTTTTGCCTCACTCCCTTGAGAGCTTCTGCACACTTTATTGGAGTAAAGACCATTGGTTCAAATAGTTAGACCATGAAATGAACCATAGACTCATGGTTTAATCAAAAATAGAAAGAAATTTAGTGATACGAAGGTAGTTCAAAAAGATCCTTGAATCAAGCTCTAACTAAACATATACAAAGCAGTTTTGTTTAAAGTATTAGTAATGTAGAGATTACAAATTTATGCCAATGACATTTTGGCTTAATGTTAGCCATAGCTAACATAGCCTCATAGGAACTACTTTTATTAGAATAAAAAGGGAATTCTATTCAGATATATTCCAAATACCATTATAAGAATAACACAAAAATATATATTATAATATATTGAGGTTAATACAAGAAAAACTACAAGAGTACATTCATTGGTATATCTAGATGTTTACGTGCCATCCAGCAGTCTTTCATTACCTGTAGTTAACAACTATACAGTGCACTGAATGAAAGTGATTTTTTTCATGGAAGAAGATACTAATATTTCACCAAAATGAGTGAAATGCCTACAAATTTTGATAAAGAATTCAGATAATTGTAAAATCAAATTTATTCCATTACAGATATTACATACTAAGAAAGATATCTATGACAAATCTGTAAGATGAGAAATCATACATATTATACAATAATTAGAATTAATTCCAAGAAGAAATGCATAATTTGACGTTTTTCGAAAGCTTATAAATAACATGAGCCTTGATTATTCACATAATATAACACGAGGGGATGCATTCATTATAGTATAATGAAAGCCATAGTTTATAATAAAATCTTTCTTTCCAAAGAAGGAAATGAAAATCTTTTTATATTAGTCCAACTTGGTCTTCAACAGTTAGCTTTTCAGATACACAAACAATATGTTATAACAAAGAAGAATGGAATAGCAGAAAAGAATAAAATTGGAGGTGCTACATCATAAAAATAAAGCTAGAGTATCAAACACAAATGAACACTTTTTACAAAAGATTTTCTAGCAATTGAGTGATCAAAATTAGTTCTTTGTAAAATTCCTGTCCATGTTTTAGGTACTCACATGTTATTGCTATTTCAATAAAATCCAAAAGAAGAAACCTTTGATATAAACTTTCACTGCCTCATAATTTAATAATGGAACAAATTATTATCTTAAACAATAAGGACTTCATTAAGAATAAAAAGTGTGAAAAAAGTAACATGAAGATGAGGGACTTAGGATTCTGCATATAAGAAAGAATTACAAACATTGAGATCCTCACATATTACTTTTGGTATCATATGTAGCACATTTCATTAGGATGATGCTTAAAGATGAAGATTCATACTATTCTATTGAATAAAAATTGTGATTTTAAAATTCATTAATCATTGATACAAATGAAAAAAATATAAAATACTATTTCTTAAGGTAAATTTATTTTCCCAGTTCAAACTTTCACAAGACAGCAATAACACATGAGTATCATTTACCAACAATATACCACATAAGCTATAGTATTTAAACAATAATAAAATAATGCACTGATATTGAAAGATAAGTAATTAACAGGGGAAAGATGTTATAATTGCTAGGAATATAACTTAGCTTTACAGATTACAATGCAAACAATAATCCATTAAGCTATGATGTTTACAAAAGGAGGCAAGTGTAATTAAATAGCCAATATTTCAGCTAGACTTTATCCCCAGCCGCATATGACTTCTTTCCCATTTTAATGGTGGTGTCACCAAAATGATTGTCTTCCAAGGATAAAAATAACAACTATCATGCCTCTTGTGACTGGTTTTTATCAGTTCATATAAATATGAAATTTTCAGCAAAGGCTGGTTACAAAACAAAAATACAGAGCAAAGCTCAAAATCTAGCTTTATTAAAACCAATAGTCATAAAAGGAATCGAAAATTAGTTCCACTATGAAAATTGTATGAAATAAGTTAGTTCTACAACAGTACAAGGTAAGATAAAAGGTTTTCAATAATGGACAATAAAACTTAAAATGATTCTTTTAAAATTGTATACATTATCATCGCAGAGTATTGTGGTTACCACAGAGTGTAAAATAAATCGACATGAAACAGAACATAAATCCATAACAGAGGACTCTGATCAAAAAAATCAACTGTACATTATCTTTCAGAATATTAACAATGAGACATTTTCTTAAAATTTGTGAGTTTAAATTTAGTTTAAAAATTATAAAATAGATAATTAGAATTCAATTTCATTGCTGATTGAAAATAAGTCACTATCTTCATAGCACAAATTGTACTTGTGTTCAGAAAGTTTCAATCACCATTATCTATCACTCACAGAATTTTTTATTGTCACTGAAAATCCGAGAGATGGTGTGACAGAATTTTCCACTGTGCATAGGTCAGCTAAGAAGCGCAGAATTCGTCCAGCAAGAATCAAAGATGATATCTTCAGCTGAGGGAAGTAGGGTAGAAGTTTTTATTTATTAATATTCAGAGTTATAAGAAACAATGGAATGAAACATTAACAATAAGATTTGTCAAAAAAGTAATCAATATCCTTTTCAGTACAATTAAAAATATTTTTTAGGCTCCCGGATAGTCATGTGGACAGCGCGTTTGTCTTTGGTGAAAGCGGTCCCGGGTTCGATTCCCGGTGGGAGCCAATGTGCGAAATGACCTAAGCTGTCGAAGCACTTTTAACAATACTACTAAAAATATTTTAAATATGAGTCTTATACTTAAGCAGAAACATACCAAATCTCAATGTTCAGGTTTAATAAAAAGCTTTGTTAAAAAGTTAATTTGCTGAAAACTATTTCCAATCTTTAAAGGACAACATTGAGAATAATAATAATAAAATAAATCATATTTATTTGAGCAAGATTACGACTATAAGTCTTTCCTTCCATCCAACCCATCATCATAAATTATACAATAATTAAATTGAAAAGAAGGAATGAGAAAAAATTAGGAGAATTGTGGATGTAAAAAACCTAAGAGAATCTCAGGAAAAAAGTTATCCACTGCAGGAAAACAACCAAGAAGAAGAGGGGTGTAAAAAACCTATGCAAACCTACCTATAGTATATATAGAAAATATATAAATAAACTATCAATGAGTACATTTATGTGATACGAGTAAAATGTTGCAAGCATATTGGTAGTAACATTAATTTCAAGTTGGCATCATATCGAGAGGGTCCTCAAAATAAAAAAAAATATTGAAAATATTCTTAAAATTCACTGCAATTTATTCGTCTGGCATCGAACCCGGGTCTTCTTGGTCATACTTACTATACAGCTCAACAGAAGATCACTATCTCTAACTATGCGTGAAAATTCAAGCAGAAATATTGGGTGCAACTGCCTCACACGACGTCCTACTTATCCCTTATGTGAGAAATTGTAATGTGCTCTGGCATCAAACCCAGGAACAGTACAGTCTTACCTAAATTTTATTCTAAACCCTGACTTAATGTACATCTTCTTTCTAAGCAAGAACTTCCTATCATTTCAATAAGTGCATCGAAAAAAATAATGAAAAACTACCTCAATGTATTTTTAATGGCAGATTTTTGCATCAGCCTAACATCGAACCCAGGATTTTTTCCGTAAAAGTCATTTATGTTTTCGATAGATCATGACTATATATATAGGCTCCTCGAGTTTTGATTCTCTACCTATCTGGGAAGTATTTTTTTTAATTCCCAAAAATCGAAGCAATGCTTTTAAATGGGAAAAATCGGGACTTAGGGGCCCTCTGGAATCGAACCCATAACACTGAGGTTCAAAATTGCAATTTTTCTGGAGGTTACACGTTATGGCCAATGCGTCGTAAAAATTTCAAGTCAATGACGCTTGTGGTTTAGCCTGCGAATTAGTATCCTATCTATCTATATATCTATTATATATAGATGCTTCTCCGGTTACATTCATATATATACACAGACTAAACCACAAGGGTGATTGAGTTGAAATTTTTACGGTGTATTGGCCATAACGATTAACCGCCAGAAAAAATTGCGATTTTGAAATTTTTACGGTGTATTGGCCATAACATGTAACCGCCAGAAAAACTGCGATTTTGATCCTCAGTGTCATGGATTCGATTCCAGAGGGCCCGAAAGTCGCGATTTTTCCCGTTTAAATGCATTGCATTGATTTTCGGGAATTTAAAAAACATAGTTTCCAGATAGGCAGAGAATTATAACTCAAGGAGCCTATATATATGGTCATGATCTATTGAAAACGTTAATTACTTTTACGGAAAATATCCTGGGTTTGATGCTAGGACGATGCAAGAATCTGTCATTTAAAATACATTGAGGTAGTTTTTCATTATTTTTTTAATGCACTTATCGAAATGATAGGAAGTTCTTGCTTATATGGAAGATGTATATTAGGCCTAGGGTTTTGAAAAATATTTAGGTAAGACCATACTGTTCCTGGGTTCGATGCCGGGGCACATTAAAATTTCTCTCATAAGGAATACATGGGAAAAGTAGGATTTCGTTTGAAGCAGTTGCAGCTAATATTTCTGCTTGAATTTTCATACATAGTTAGAGATGGTAATCTTCAGTTGTGCTGCATAGGAAGTATCACCAAAAAGACCCGGGTTCGATGCCGGGTGGTAAATATATCTGCCATATTAAACACATTGGGGTAGTATTTCGTACTTTTTTCATGCGCTTATCGAAATGATAATGATGATTCTTCTTCCTTTGCAAGAAGATGAATATTAAGACACGGTTTAAGAAAAAAAAATATATAAGACTATGGTTTTCCTGGGTTCGATGCCAGAACACATCACAATTTCTCACATAAGGAATATAAGGGAAAAGTTGGATGTCGTTTGAGGCTTTTGCAACCAATATTTCTGCTTGAATTTTCGCACATAGTTGGAGATGGTGATCTTCTGTTGTGCTGCAAAGAAAGTTCACCAGGAAGACCCGGGGTCGATGCCAGACGATTAAATTTCAGCGAATTTTAAGAATATTTTGAATCTTTTTACTTTCTCCATATACGAAGTATAGAGAAAGTATTGTTTTCATGAAAAAATTCGACTTCGAGATTTCAACGGAAATACACGTTTTGGGGTCCCTAGAACATGTTTTAACCATTTTCGGAATTATGTCTGTGTGTGTGTATGTATGTGTATGTGTGTCTGTGCTTGTGGGCGCTCTAACGTAAAAACTATTAGTTGTATCAATACCAAACTTCATATATAGTACTGTGGTGTGCTCTGTCAGAGTTGATTAGTTTTTGGAGTAAATCGGTTGACCGGAAGTCGAGCTTCATTCATTAAAGCTCATTTCCAGTTTTCAAAATATCTCCATAAATATGATATAAACGTGTATTGTATTAGCTATAAAAGTTTTAGATAATAAAATTTACTGTAACTTTTGTATTTGACATATTTTTGTATCACCGGTTGATTAGGAGTTATTCGTGAAATACCGATAAACCGGAAGTAGCTGTTATGTACTTTGTGGGCGCTCTAACATGAAAACCATTCATTGTATCAACACCAAATTTCATATATAGTACTTTGGTTTGTTTTTTTAGAGTTGATTAGTTTTTGAGTAAATCGGTTAACCGGAAGTAGAGCTTCATTCTTCAAAGCTCATTTCCGGTTTTCAAAATATCTCCATAAATATGATATTTAGGTATATACTTTTATTTATAAAAGTTTTAGGAAATGTAATTTACTATAACTTTTGGTTGAAACATATTTTTGTATCACTGATTGTGTAGGAGTTATTCATGAAATACTGATATACCAGAAGTTGCTGATTATGTACTTTGTGGACGCTCTGGGCTCTATGGGCGAAAGGCCAATTTCATTGTTTTTCATCGATCATGTCCCAAAAAACATGATTTATAATGTTTGTGACGTCAAAGATAATAATATATAAATTAATTACTCATCTTTCAAGTTTAGATGGAATATAGAGTTCGAAATTACTGTCGTAGATAAATATTTACATCTTATATATGGAGAAAGTCATGTGCTGGCCACATCAGATTTTTTTCTTTTCTTTTGAGGACCGTCCCGATATGATTTCGATATGAAATTAGTGTTGTCGATCTGCTTGCAGTATGCAAGCTACATTTTACTCGTATAGTTAGATACATGAATGAATCCGGAGAAGCATCTATATATAATGGATATCAATAAGTATAGCCAAGTTAAAATTTAAATGAATGGTATCAATATACAAAATAACATTAAACCACAAAAGATAAAAATTACAAAGATTTGCATCTATATGGTATAATAATAGGCAGATAAAAGCATATTATTAAAACATGACCAATACAATGCATACAGTAAATAGTCAAGACTGCCTAAAACAAACATTAAGGTAACTCTAAATAGGAAAAAGAAGATGAGAATTATTACGTGCAAAGACAGAGAAAGCATCTTATGCATTGATAGCACAGCAAAATGAGCAAAGTATTTATAGGAAAGATAAGATTTTTTTGACTACTTGTAGCAGGGTTTTATAAGAAAGATTTGAAAAGGATAAAGGAATTGAAGTAGATGATGTATCATTTGAATTGGACGACAGTTGGATTCAGTAAATACATATCGAAAGGAGTAGTGTAGCTTATCAAGGCTGCTGTAGCGCTCGTCCGAAACGGCTGATTCAAGCATGTTTTATTCCCCGTTTTTAAGACGTTGAATTTCATCGCAGAGATTTGCGGTTTTCAGCAATCGCAAGAAAAAAGATTGAAGATGTGCTGTTAGGTTTTTAAATTTAAAGTTAAATCATAAAAATCCTTCCAAAGACGTTTGAGTTCATTAAAGATAGCTACTTTTTCTGCTAAATTTACTCGCTTATTTTAAGCATATGCGAAAAATTAAAAGCTATAAGCACATCTTCAGACCTTGTTCTTAAGGAATGTGTAAAAATATAAGGGGGTCACAGATCAAAATTGGTTGTAAACTGGGGAATAAAACACCTCTGTTTTCGCCTATCGAGGTAGCAGATCGCGCGCCCTCTAAACGGCCGAGAAGTAGGGGAAGGGACTTGGAGGGGAGATTCTCCACGAGACGACTGAATAAAAGCGATCATGGTGGTTACCCTGCTCTTATATTTTATCGCGGCCGGGCACAGGGATTACTTGCATTTCAGAGGGAGGAGTTGATTACAAAGTATTGCTGCCTTTGTGAGTGACCATGCGTAGATATACAAAAAGTTGACATCTTCGACCAAGTGCAAAAAAAAATAAAGGGAAGAACCTGAAAGAATGGAGAACGAACAGGTCTTTGACAGAATGTGTAATAAGTCGTAATAAAGCTAAACTTTGATATTGTTAAGTTAAATATCCTCCTTGCTTATTAAATTAATGTAAATGAAAAATTTAAGTTAGTCATAATAAATTTCTATGCCGATTGATATTTCTTTAATACCATGGTTTCACACATTATTTCTCAAAATTAGGAAAGCTATTCTCGGTGAGCAATCTGTCTTAGAATGATAATTAGTAAAGGACTGCAGTGATATTTGTTATGGGATTTCAAATAACTTTTGTTTGGTTTAGCATTCAGGTACACTCACCATTACCACTGTGCGAGAATCCGGGAAATGAGGAACATAGAATGTCTAAGGGTGGAAAAGTAGTATCAGAGATCAATAAAGAACATTATGAGACATTTGCGGATGTCCCTAAAGGTCGACGAATTTTCAATATCAAGTTCCTTTTTGAACAACATACATAATGTATTTTCATACATTATTGTATCAAAAGTAATTATAATGTATTAGAAGTAATTATTAAAAATAATTACTTCTACTCGCAAGACTAATTATTACGAAACTTTTATTTAGAAGAATAATCATACGGTGCATACAGAATTACAGAAAGGTAGAATAATTCAACGATAAATTATTCTTAGATTCTAAAGCAGATATTTATTCAGAGAAAATAAATCTCTTCTTCCTAAAATTCTTCGATCGGATATCATTACGTGCAGGGAATCGAACGCGGGACTGCATTGATCAAAGTCGAGCGGACATTGTTGGGAATCTCATCACAATTTCTAAACCTAAGTGAGACAGAATTCTGGTCTACCCATCTTTGAGAGTGAATGAGCGGTGGCGGTAACTCGATGCCTATATCAATTTCTGGGAACTGCGATAAGTGAAGAAGCGAAACCAAAACAAACCGCCCCACCTAAAGAGAGGTTCGACTCAGTGGCCAGTGAGCACCAACAGCTCCAGCGAAATAGGCGAATGTTCTTCCCCACCTCTTCGTTAGTTCTGAAAGTCACCACTTCGTATGCTCTAGGGTGCGACCGTTAAAATAGGAAATCCTCGAGCGCTACAGCAGCCTTAATTTGTAGGTCTATCAAACTGGAGATAAGTAAGGCATTTTCTCTTGAAAAAGTGAGAGGACATAGATTTGATATTGGCAGGAAGAGAATATCATAGCTTGCTTGCAGTTATAATGTAGTAGTTGTGGAATACTTCAGTTTGGTAGTGAAGGATAAGTAGTTTTTTGCACCCTCTCGTGTTAGAGTTATGTGCTGGATCTAAACTTACAAATTAATTTATTAAGTATTCAGGAGTATGTGTAAGTAGGAAGTTGTAGTATGAAATAAGAATGTATAGCTTTCTGCAAGAATCTAACTTTAACCAGTCTAATTCATCATATGATTCAGATAAATGGTAGTGTTTTCTTAAATTAAAAATATATTTCACGGTTGCAAAATGAGCTGTAGTTTAAGAGTTAGTTCACCGAATAAGTCTTGGTAGATGATGTCTCCGTAATCTTAGTGAGGCATAATTAGATACTTCATCAGCGGACTTTTCAGAGAAGAAGGGAGAAAATATCCTAAGCATCTGAGATTTTGAAGGGACAAATATATTTTCTTGCAAATATTTCTGACTTGCTGCAACCATGGGAGATTTTCATTTGTGTAAAGGCCAAAATTATTTACTGAATGCTTACTGGGATTTTAAATCTGTTCAAGGTGGGCTTGGAAATCATATTGAGAATAATTTAATATTTAAAAATTTGCCTACACAGATTGCTTAATGATTAAATACAGTAAAAGTCTGTAGTAACAAGAACTGACAAAAATTGGAAAAGTACTTGTTATAAAGCATACTCGTTATAGCTGATTTCTAATACTAAATGTCTGTCCAAAGTTAATGGTCGTAACTCCCTATCCTTTTTGCTGTGAGACAGATAATGGCCAAAAATCCCTCTATACATTTGCTATAAGGTAACTCTCATTACATGAGGTACTCGTTCTAATGGACTTCTACTGCATTGATAAACTTTATCCCTTACCAATAAGTCATGTTGATGTTTTCTCATACAAGATTTTAAAGATGTGAACAAGTCACTCACACATACATTTGCCATGAATAAATTATTTATTTAAATTTCAACAGGGACGTACAGACAATATCTTTGAAATAGCGGAGATGGTCTTGGCCTTTACTTGGTGGTAATACATAATAACGTGAAAAGTAGACAAGATACTTTAATTGATACTAAACCACAAAACATAATACACAACCAGGTTTCGAAACAGCATCATCATTGCATCGAAACCTGGTCATGTGTGTATATATTATTTTTTATCTATAACCTGGGTAGATTATAATACAATGATGATGCTATACATTGAAATCTGGTCGTGTGTGCAAAATTATTTTTGTGATTTAGTATAAATTAAAGTATCTTGCCTACTTTTACCTTTAATAACTTTGAAATTTCTGTCTGAAAAATTACTTCATTCTAAAAGCTACCAGCAAGGAATAGCAAAAATAATCAGAATAAATTGAAGTATGACTTTTTGTAGATAGTATTGTTAAAAGTGCTTCAACTTAGGTCATTTTGCAAATTGGCTCCCACTGGGAATCAAACCTGGGACTGTTTCACCAAAGGTAAACATGCTGTCCACATTACTACCTGGTAGCCTGACTTTTTGTTTGACTAACAACAAACAAGAATCAGCTGGAAATTTCTTACTGAAAGTACATTAAAGAAAAATATCTCAAAAAAGTATACCAGTAGTCTAATACAAAAAGGTCTTTGAATTAAGGGATGATTTGAAAATATAAAAATCATAACAGTATCAATAACGTTTTAACGACTGTGATGTAGCATACATCAGTCAGACCTGCAGTTTTTCCACGAGGACCAAGGAACATTTCAGGTGCTTTCGAAATAACTCTACTGTTTCCCACTTCTCAAAACACCTCTTAGAGAACAATCACTCCTCAGATTTTGTCCCAGAAATCCTCCATATCGTAACCAAAGGCCACTGACTCAATTTCTTAGAGCAACTGGAAATTCGATGACATATCTATTCTTCTAAATATTCTTTAGTGAATGAGCATCTTTTCCTTTCTCACTCCCTGCTGATAAACTCTGTCCTTTCTTACAATAACGACGTCCCTTCCTCTATACCAGGGGTACTCAACCATTTTAGGCGCCCGGGCACCAAAGGGAGCTTCCAAAAGCGAAGTGGGCACCACATAAAATTTCCGTCCATGGTGACATTCAGGCCATTCCTTGGCAATATTATCACTTTACCAGTTAACCATTGGCCGTTTGAATAAAAAACGTTCCATGGTAAATAAGATCCAAAATATTACAACGTATATAATTTCATCACAACCTCACATCTCATGAGAAAGTCTTTATCTCCAAAGATTTGATAACGGGGAATACATCTGGTATGAAGGTTTTCACTGCATGTGCACCGCTGTGTTCCGAAAAGCAGCAATCCTAGATTATGAGGTGTTTGATACAGTGATAAGCTGAGCCAAGCTGAATCTTTGCTTTCCCATAATGAACTAAATATGACATAGATAAGTGTCTTGTTAATATGGACATAGGAGATAAGAGGGGTAAAATGTTTACGAAACCCAAGACCAGGAAAACCAAGTTTCTGACCCTTTCCCCGCCAAACTTCCACTCTATCCCCGATAGTGCAATCCCAAGAAATAATGTAGTAGCAAATAAAAAGAATCTTTTTACCGAAGCTTGGCGGGAACTGTACGAGGTCGCTTCGGGCGCCAGGTTGTGTACCCCTGCTCTATACCTTCTTAGTCTCTAACTCCCACCACCTCCTTCTTCCCCCCCATTTTTCACCTTCTCGATCCCCTACCCCCTTTAGCTAGCTAGTATTAAAGGGTTTGAATTTAGAGTTTCTTCACCAGAAGATGACGATTAATCATTGAAATTGGTCGTGTTACTGTTATTTGTAAACAATAAATTATATCAATTAATAAAATACAAATCTTTCTTAGATTCTTTCCAATAACGTTTTAACTCAAAAAAAGTCTTTGCTTGCTTGCTAATGTGAATTAAGTTGCATTAGGAATGTTTTAGCTGTACTTACCTTTCCATCAGATGAAAATGAAGCATTTAGCATCGACACCTTGAGTAAGATACACTCCTGCAAATTAATCCCATATGAGCAACTTGAATGCACCTGAAAACAGCTATAGAAGATTGACACTTCCTTGGGAAGAACCTCATCCTCTGCTCCATAGCTTCGATGGACACTATAATTAAAAGTGTTTAGATTATATCATTCACATACCTACATTTTCAAGCCATACTATTCTTAGTACATCATTATTAAAGGTGAAGTCTCACTTTGTCAGACTGAGACCCAAGCAAAAGAGATAATTAAACATTAATTTTGAAATAATGAAGATTGTTTTGAACGGTTATTGACTTATTCTCTTTTCTTGTGTCTACCTGAGAAAATGGTACGAAAGCTCAAGATACCTGTCCCAAACTTGGTGGATGAGGCCCAGTTCATGTGTGAGGGTGATGCTGGGTTTACCCTTATGCGTTGCAATCCCTCGCAAGTCATATTCAAAACTAACTTCCTTCAATGCTGATTTTTCGTCACACGATTCCCTAGGATCACTGCTGGCTAAACATATTAACCATGCCATATCCTCCTTGAACAAAACAAAAGATGAAGTTGATGTAAATGTTAATTACATGTACCACTGTTTTTATCCAATACATTTACAACTCAAAGTGCTTTTGGTAATTTTACTTCTATTTCATCTTATTTTTTGGAGAAATATTATAATACACAAAACTAAAATAACTACTCATAAGTTCAAAATATGATGCTTGGATTTAAATAAAAATTTTAGCAGTAAAAGAGACAATAAAAGTATTTCTATACTATATATATGTCTATTCATTTGCTCAATATATGACTCTTGTATTTAGTACAATTTTTGGCATCAAAAGAGAATGACTAACAATAACAAAACAGAAATGTTTTGTCTGTTTAAAATGCTTTGATTAGTTACAATCATCATTATGCAGAAATGATGCATAATTATAAAATTATTCATGAAATCTTAAGTGTACCCTAGTGTGATTTTTCAATTGACTATTCAATTGACACTAACTTTGAAACATTTAATAATTTGCTCCGAAGTCACCTTGAGTTGAACTAAGCCATTAATATTACATCAATAAAAAATGATTCACTGACAAAAGAATAAAAATGTGGTGTGGTGTTAAACTAACCTGTGAAATGTTTAAAGGTGATATAATTATGTCAAATATTTTCATCAAGGAACAATGGACATTTCTATTGAAGATAACTCCAGCAGTTGATGAGCACAGGAGAAGTGGCATAGAATACATAGGAATCTCTTCTTGATTATTAGTTTCATTTTGTTTCTGAAACATAATTGAATAGAAATAATTATCACACTCTTTACAAGCTAATAAAATAGTTACAAAAGAAGATGAGATTACCTTTTCATCCCATGAAAGAAAATGTCCTTCAAACACAAGCTTTGAAACTGAGTCTTCGTCGTCGTTTGATCTTGTTCGCTTCCTTGTTTTAGTATAGAGTTTCACGGAAAGCATAGAAGGACAACCATGAAAATATTCGAATTCTGATGAATAAGTAACCCTATCATTGGATTGACTTCCGTGAATACGCATCTCTTCATTTAGATACCTGGCATAGGTATCAACATTTTCCTCCGAAAAATCAAGTCCTTGCATCACTGAGGCACGGTGTATGCTCCAATTCCTTTTAAGAAGTTCTTTCATGGAATAAATATAGTAAGAATGAATCTGATCTTAATGTGTCTTCAATCCTTATTAAGATTAAATTTAACTGAAATTCTACCTCCTCTTTCACAGTATGACAACGAACAAAAGCAACAGGCACAGATGATAAAATAGCCACAATTACACTAAAAATCTGATATTAAGATGAATGAATAATCCTAAGGTTTATATTTACCTCGAATATGTACATCACTTCGATTCAACACTGATGATCTACGAAGATCAAAACCGCATCTTGCCGCATTACTGGTAAGATTGCAAGGTGCTAGGTAATTTGCTGAACGAGAAAATCTTCCCCGGCTAGCATTACCCATGGGGATAGCTCCATAACGAACACCATAAGCATTAACACTATGTCCTTCATTTGTAGGGTTATCACTAGATTCTATACTAACTTTCCGAACTTTTCCTTTCCTGGTATGAGTTGCCATTTCGTTCATATATCATATGCAAATATCAACGAGGAATCTGGTAAAAGGCGATTCAGATCTTAAAGTAGGTGAAAATAACAATTATCTTAGGTTGGATAGAACTCTTTAATGTTACCAGTAAATAAATTCGGTAAATTTCTACTTTAAAGTAGAATTTTACCGTAAATTCTATTAAAAACAAGCATATTTACATTCCAAAAGAGCTTTGAAATAACTATTAAAATCTTTCAAACAACGTAATATAAGCAGTATAAAGAAATCTTAACATAAAAATAGTACAATGACCATAAAGAGTCAAAATATACTACCTTGAATTTATTTACAACGATGTAGACCTACGATATTTCAGTTTCTGTCCTCGATTCATCCTTAGATAATACTTTATCCTAGCACCATTGGAATTAAAAATGTTTGCAACGACTTAGTTATTTGTTCTAACATTATCAGAGTAATCTTCCGGATTAGTTTCGAGGTTGGGTTGTTTCAACTTTACAATAAAAACATTAGTGCTTCTTCAAATGTAAATAAAGGCGGGAACAAAACGGAAATCCAGAATATCAAATCAAAACATATCCTTCTTTTGTTCTCGGAGCTGTAACATCACAATCTCAGCGGGATTCATATTCTGCTTAGAATCGTAGATTCTGACTAATTAATCTTTATTCATGGTACGTAGAAACAACAAAACACGAGTATCTCAATCGAGAATGAAAAATTAAATCAAATCTTAGCAGATACGCAGCTCGTGCCGAGGAAGAGATTTTGAATTTCGATTTCTATATGCCACTGATGGAAAGAATTTCATTGGTCCGAAGAAACGCTCGTAGCATTTTAGCCAATGAACGCATTGTATACGAAGGCCTGCGAGTTGGAATTTCCGGTCAATATGGGCGCTAACAATGTTATTATAGTTCTTCCTTCGCAAATTCCAGCGAAAATCCTAAAATGGAAAGTAAGTGAAGGAAACTTATTGTCTGTAGGTAGAGTAATCTTACTCTATGATTCAAATTGTGGCGACGGTAACTCTGAACCTAAGAAATTCAAAGCTTCTCAAGTAGGCACTGTAGTGAAGTTACTTGCCGCAGAAGGTGATATAATAAAACCTGGGTAAGTTATTAAACAATATTTTAATTTATCTTAGTCCTTAAACAATATCTATCTGTGAAACACCATGACAATACTCACAATGAGTTGGACTTATCTTTCCTGAAGTATCTTAGGTTAGCCATTCCATATAATATTTTGAAATACGCATGCTATGCATGTTAATGATGCTATTTCCTGATATAAATCATATCTTGTTAAGTACTTAATCTTTAAATACTGTCTCACAAGAAGGCCTTTTCCTCAGTATAAGTTTTAAGTCCAAGTTAGTTGTTGATCAAGCTACAGTTTTTATATTTACTTAAGCTCTATTAATTATATAACAAACTTTTTCGATTTTAAATCATTTTTTTACGTTCCTACTCTTTGAGACCTAATTAGTTGTCATTATAGCTTAAAATCATGAAAGTTTACCTCTTAAATAGAATTTTCTCATGTAACCGATTTCTTGTTTATGAAGTGGTGCCAAGGTACTTAAATATCTCCTTATATTGGCTTAAAAGAAAATATTTACTTTAAAGCAAATATCCGGATGCCTCTGCAATCCCATGATTTTTCAAGACATTTTATTTCTGATTTCTCATATTTATTTATCTAAGCGACACTGATATATCATCTTCGCCTTAAATTTTTTTAAGTATTTCTTAATGGATATGTTCATCATAGTGTTTGGATTATAAAACCATGATTAGGAATATGTCCCCAATAGAGTTGCTTACTATTTTACATTTACATCTATGTCTTAATGCCATTCTCTTAAGTAATTGCTATTCTCTCTTATTTTTAGGGAACCACTTTTGGAATTAGAAAAATGCTGCCATCCAACAGTGATGAAAGACATGTGTGCCGAGTGCGGAGCCGATTTAAGAATGGATAACTATGAATTTCAACATGCATCTGTTCCTATGGTTCACAGTGTTCCAGAGCTGAAAGTCAGCCTTGAGGTAGCTACCATTTTCACGAATCATTATTGAAATCTATTGTTTTTAATGAATTTTATGTCATGGTTTTTGTTACACTGGCAGATAATTTTTAGTGAAAATGCTGTTTGATCTATTATGAAAAGCAATGAGTGATTGCATTGTTAAGCCATTCTACTAGAAATTAATTTCTTCCCAAATTTTGTAAATGGAATGTTATTTATGTAGAATTAGGATTTTTTATATATTTGTTTTGATCATCCTAGCTGCTGAATAGTTTTGACATAAAACTTTGACACTAAGGATGCAATTTTGATAATATTAGATCGTATTGTAATATGCTGCTCAAATAATATCTATTCAGGAAAGATCAAATATAAAGAATTTACTTTGTGCAGAATTGATTCTAGTGTTCCAAATTTGTAAATTTTGTTGTACACCGTCCAATATTTGGGATTTTCCCCCTTTTTTATAACATCAGAAGATAATTTTTTCTCATTTCTTCAACCCTGATTTTTCTCTATTCATTTTTCTGAATAAAAAGCGAGCTCAGATATTGGGGAAGGCTGATGAAGTGAGGTTGCTGAAGCAAAGGAAATTAGTTCTCCTGGTGGATCTTGATCAAACCCTAATCCACACTACCAATGATGATGTTAATCCAATCTTAAAGGTAAGTCTACACTCAGGATTTGGAGTTGTATGGAGTATATATTAATTTATTTTTTGTAGTAAGTTATGTATGCTTTGGTCTCCTGGTTCTTGTAGTCTATCCATTGACCACAACTCAAACACCATTGTTGGCTCAGTCAAGGCCATATTCAGGCTATGTTGCTAATATTTACATTCTACAAATTGCACACAGTTGCCTGTTTTTTGCCTTTTTTTATTTATCTTCTTGTTATTATGAGAATTTTTGTGCCTACTTTTCAAAAAAGTTACCTATCCTGCTTCATACTAAATTTAAGGATTAAATAGTGTAATTTTTACATTTATTATAGTATTAAAATACACCGCTGTTACTGTTCTTTTCCTGTCATATTATATCTCTAGTAAGAAGTATTACCAATAAAATGTATCCAGACTTGTCAAGGTTATGTTAAATTACAATTATGAAGTAAAATATCCTATAAATCGCTGTAATTTAAAGTTAAGAGTGGAGCAAATTGAAGATGGAATTCTTCAGCATAGGAAAAAAATTAATTGGTGTCTTCTTTATTTTAGGATATCCATCACTTCCAGTTACATGGTCCAGGATCACCATGGTATCACACCAGGCTAAGGCCTGGAACTCATCAATTTCTGGAACATATGTCACATCTGTATGAACTTCATATCTGTACATTTGGTTCCAGGACCTATGCCCATGCAATAGCAGCCATCCTTGACCACTCCAAAAAGTTCTTTTCTCATCGGATCTTATCACGTGACGAATGCTTCAACCCTTACACCAAGACTGCAAACCTCAAGTAACTATCACAAATCACCTCCATTGATTATTAATTTCAGCTTTGTCTCTCTTTCCGTTTTCTCTATTCTTTTCACGAACTCTTCAGTTTCATTCTACAACCTGAGTATCAGAAATCATTTGATGCTCCTCCACCGATTCTACAAAGAAATATATTAATATCCCATTACAATATTACCATGTTTCTTTTTTAGATAAGGTGCCATTTTGATTCATTTCTATTAATCTTAAGAACAAACTACAAAAATATATGATGTTTTAATATAAAATCTTAATTTCTACAGGTGGTGACTTTAATAGAATCTCTTTATACAACCATACCTTTTGAATATTATCATTTATTGTCTTCAGTGATACAATATATACCATATTTTACAGTGCATAAGGATTAATTCTTTAATAAAAAAAATAATAATAAAAGGGAAAGAGAACATATATGCGCTCAGTTGCTCTTCTTTCAAGTCTACATTTTCCATTTGAAAGAAAATAAATATCCTAACAAATACCCATGGGGCTGTACTTTTAGCTTTGGTACAAATAGGAGCAGACAGGGGACAAAGACTGATGTGAAGTTGTTAAAGCATTCTTCTTAATTTCAAAAATTAATTATTTTAGGAATCGAATAAACCCCAATTGATGACGTTCAAGATAATATTAAAAGTGGTCTTCTAATAAACCCTAAGTGAATTTTTTTAACAAAAAAGTGAATCGTTAATCCAGTCCGCCTAGTAAGAAAGCCCCGTCTTGAAGGGTTAAAACATTAAACTGATTTCCTGGTTATGATAATTAACTTTGACCCATTTCTTCCTGATTATTCTATTGAAAAACTGAAATGCATCCAACGTACATTGTAAACGTAAAATTTATTTTCCTCAAATGTTAAAATTCAAAATCATGTTGATTCTTATGTACTGTGAAATTGAGTAACCTTTGTAAGGTCTATAAAAATATAAGATTATGTTTTTCCTTGAATCTGAAGAGTGTTCTCTGATATTTATTTGCTCATCTAATTTATGAAATATCATCCTTTTTCTTAGGGCTCTTTTCCCTTGTGGAGACAATTTGGTGTGCATCATTGATGATCGAGAGGATGTATGGAATTACGCGCCAAACCAAGTGCATGTACGCCCTTATCACTTCTTCCAGCATACTGGGGATATCAATGCTCCTCCTCCTGTATTGGGAAACTGTGAAGTTCCAGTAGCAGAAAAAGCTGAAGTGTCGTCAAAAAAAGGTATTTCAGAAAAATAATTGTTAATAGATGGGCTACCTGGTGAGACTACTTTCAATGAGCACTGATATCTCAAGGAGTGACCCTGCCAATAAAGCTTTTTGTGCTGTTTTTTTTTACTTAGCTAATAAGAACTCTGTGCCCTTGCACACCAAAGGATCAGAGTTTTCATTAGCTATGGATAAAATGGATTAGTGGTTTAAAATCTCCAATAGCCATCTTTGTTGACGTTACTCACCTTCTTCATGGGTATTTGAAGAAAATAGGACTTCATTACCCCTTAGGATGATAGCATTGCTATTGAAATGTACATTGAGAGGTCTTAAAAGTTTGGTAGTCTGAGTGTTTTCTCCAAATACTGGTGAGGTGAGGAATGCCGACAAAGATGGCTATTTGAGATTTTAAACATATAATTCATTTATTGCTGTACTCCAAATTTTCTTTCTTTATTTATTATAATAATCATGAATAAGTTCCACCAACTATCGCCAACCTTGATCAATTATTTTCTTTCTTTACATGACTAAATGGTTTTTAGCAATGCTTTCAAACTTGTTAAGTGTATGTATAGTGTTTAAGCTGTTCTAGCTGTTTAAGTATTCATAGAAAGTGGAGGGAGTTAGGTCAGGGAAAAATGCAGTTTTATCTCTCAAGCCCTTTTCAACATCCTCTGCCACTCTGATAAGAAACTGTAAAGAAATGTCTTATAGATGTATTGATTTCCTTTTCCAAAAAATTCATTACATTAGTAAGTTACATTCACAGAATGGGACCCCTGAAACTGGGAGTCTGAATTCACCAATAGAAACATTTAATACCATCTCAACAGGCCCAGATCCCAAGAAGATTCCATAAGTTAATAAAAGTGCCAACTGTTGGGATTCATATCCCTTATTTTATTACTTGTAAGTGCACATCCGATGCTTTGTAATTAGTATAGGTAATTTAATCACTAGCTTAACATATGTATTCTCATTTAATGAATATTCTTTGCAATGTAGTGGCAGGTACATTATAAACATAGAAAAAAATTCCCTAATTTAACCTATATTTAATATAAAATAGTTTGATTTATTACAGTGAAAATAAAATTTAATACTCCTTCATTAACCCATTCAGATCGGCTAGCAATTTTAATACTTTCGTCAGAAACGGAATCTAATTTTTCTGTTTTCTAGTAGATTTATATGCTTTATAGTGAATATAAACAAAGAAAAAAATTTGAGCAATTAGAGAATGATTTAAAAATGGGCGGCCTCCGCTCCGAATGGGTTAAGTGAACATTTTTTCTAGCCTAGGCTGTCAATTTTTTGAAGTGATTTTTACAGCAGATAGGTAATTTCAGTTTTACCATTTTAGTTTATTTAGTGGCTCTTGATATATCAAATCCATAATGGAATCATTGTTTATCATATTTTTATGATAATTAATGATCTATCATCATTATTTGATTGATTGCAGATGACAAAATGGATTCTAGTGAACCTGAAAAAGAGGATCCTAAGAAAGACACAACGGAAGAAGTGAAATCTGAGATTACCATGTCTGAGAATTCATCCGATGTATCTGAGCTGACAAAAGATCAGAATGTTGACATAAATCTCAATGAAAACATTCCAAAGAAGGAAGAATCTGAGCAAGACAAGGGTGAGTCAGTGCAAAAGGATTCTCATTTCAAAGACGAGGGTGGTGGTGAGGAGACAAAGAAGGAACCATCGGCTGAAAACGTCACTGAAGATACATCCAAGGAGGATGAGAGTACAGCAAAGGGTGATTCAGAGACAGACAAAACGGAGAAGTCGGAGGATAAGAGTAACAAAGATGGCATAGAAGAAGATGATAACAGTAAGTTAGAGTTGGAGGACCACGATGACTATCTGCTTCACCTTGAAGATATTCTGACGACGATACATGGAGCTTTCTACCAGATCTATGACCAAATGCACCCTGAAGTGCCAGACTTGAAGAATGTGGTGCCATATGTGCGGCGAAAGGTTCTCCAAGGTGTCCACATCTGCTTTTCTGGAGTAGTACCCATTGGTGTTCCTCTCGAAGCAAGTCGAGTGTATGCTGTGGCAAAGAGTCTGGGAGCAGAAGTTACCAATGAACTAGTCCTGGAAGGAGAAAATTGTAGCTACGTTGATGGGGAGGATAGCAAAGGTAAGCACGATTAACCAGATTATTTATGCGTTGCCTAGCTTAAGGTGGAGGTATGCATTCTTACTGCTAACATGGTATATAAAGAGGTCAAACAAGAACTCCCTGCATTTAAGTATCAACATTAAGATCAAACAAAGATTAAGATAACCAACTCCACTTTCCTAGCAACTATTATTCATTCTATCATACACATCTGTGCATAATAAATAACTGATAACTGATTTAGCCAATATTCACTCCATGTACAATTACATATCTATTAAATAAAATCAATTGACGAAGCTCTGATTTTTGTGTAACTCCATAATGTAGGTAAGGAAAAGAACACTTTGTCCTAGTTCCACGGTAAATTTATTGTGCAACCGGCTTCGACTAAGGTCTAGTCATATTCTGGCAGAGAGTACAAAAAGTGACACACATATATCTTGTATTGTTGAGTGATCTATATATTGAGTGATTCATTACATTAGATAATCTGTATTTATACAAATAATGGATTTTTATGAATAAAAATATGGAAGCCATTCATTTTTTTATTAATGTATGTATTGTTAAAATAATCCAAGAATCAGTTGTGATTGTTCATTTCAATTATTGGGAGATATTAGTCTAGCTTGGTGCTATTAAAAAGTGGTTTAATCTTTTTTACAAAGACTCGGATGATACCGATAAATAGCTTCTTCATTGTTACCCTTAATGCAGATGTTGCTCACTCTGACTTTCATATCCCATTCTATTTACAGGAGAGAAAATATCCAGTGAAGATGCCCCTAGCTCAAAGGACGAACCAGTTTATAACAGTGATAGTATTGATAGGAATTCTAAATCCTCCAGTGTGATTAATATTTCTGAGACAACAAAAACCAAACTACCAGCTACTCACCTTGTTGCCGCAAGACTTGGAACTTACAAAGTAAACCAAGCAAAACGAGTGAAAGGATCAAATTTGAAGGTGGTCACTCCAGATTGGTTATGGTGTTGTGCAGAAAGATGGGAAAGAGTAGACGAACGGCTCTTTCCCCTCAATAAATCTACCTCTGCTGACTGCATCAAGAGATTGAAGAATTTTGGTGAAATGGCCAGGTTGAGGGATTCAGAATTTCCTGCTTCCCAAGAGCAAGGCTCCTCCATGCAAGATTTTAAGCCTGAAAGCAAATCAACGGGTGGTAGCCAAACAGATGATTCTAAGACTGCTCAAATTTCTGCTTTTGCTACGTACGACCCAGTAACTGGTAAAAGGGTTATTAAGTCTTCTGCGGGTTTAGCATCAGATATGAGTAATAGCAAGGGTACTGAGACTGTGTTGGAGGAAAGGCAAAGGACACCTAGTGGTAGGTTTATGGACTCTATAAACCCACTGCTCTCTTTCTCTTCTGAGGAAATAGCAAACATGGAAGATGAGGTGGAAGAAGGCCTATTTGACGATGAAGAGGATGAGACTGAATCTGAAGTGGAAGGAGTGAGGCAAGAAGAAGCACTAGACGTGGATTCCAGGCAGTCAGATCCAGGCGAAGAGACAAAAGATATCCCGAAGCCCATTGCAGGTACGACATCATTTCATAGTAATTTTCAATTATAGAAATAGAGCCCCTATCCATTCATAGTATGCACCTTGGTAAAGCCATTTAGACTGACATAATTAATAATTTTAACTTCTATTAACAGCATTAGTGATATACATTAGAAGTAATATAAGACAGCATAGCTCAAGATTTCAAATATTAGATAACACTACAAAAGCTCCTCAAAAGTTGTGTCTGTATATTTTTGTTCACTATGATATGATAACTGATTAGTAGAATAAGTTTTTAAATCAAAACTTTAGAAACCCTTTTGAATAACTGTGTAAAGTAAGCTCAGATTGTCGCTGTTGCTTTCTTATACAAAAAGAAAAGAATGTGTTGCTGAAATTTCCTGAAACAGGTATATTTTGATATCCTCCTCTTGCCCAAGTAATTACGTACCAAGTATTATTAATATTTCTCAACTAATAATACTTTTTTTGTCAAAAATGTTTGAAGAAGTTTTAAACATTTTGTTTTTATTACACCCAAAATATGTTACATATTATTTTGTTGTTATTAATCACTATCATATTTATCGAAAACGTTTCCCAAGTTACTTTCACTCAAAGCATCAATTTCTGCATATGGGTCTGTATCTTCTCTTCTATCTAGGTCATTGCTTATTCCACTATTTTTAGGAGCATTTCACACGATTCTTACTTTTAAGTTTGTGCTTGGAAAATTTCGTAAACACTCCAAATTAAAGGTTATTCCACTAGTGTAAATATAAAATTGAGTGATCTTTTTGCATCCCTGGATGGTAGCAAATAGAGAATTTAATTTTGCAACCCTTCAGGATTTCTTCAGTCTTAAGAATTTAAATTAAACAGCCAAGTAACATTGTGTTTCTTATCCTCTACTGATAATACTGGTTAATTTTAGGTTTTATTTTTTGAAAAAAGTGTTTCTGATGAGCGTAAATATAGTAATTGTAGTCATCTGTTAGTTGACTGAAGCTCTCTTTTTCTGTGTCAATTGATTTAAGGTTTATATTGTTACCAAATTTTTATCATGATTGTAAACTTTCAAATGTTTGAATTATTGAATATTTTTGTGCAACACATTTATAAAAGGTGAGCCCACAAATATTCTTTCTGCTCAGGATCTTAATTTATGACACATACCTGATTATCCTTATTATTGAATTGCATTCACCAATTTTCTGCTTAATTTACAGGCACAATCAGTCGTAAAAGGAAATCTTCCTCTATATATAATGAAGACACGCTAATGGATGGAGAAGAAATGCCAAAAAGTATTACGAAGCACTTTGCAGAAGAGGGTCGGTTAAGGGATTTTGACTATGACGATAGTATAGATATGGAAGATGCTGAGGAAGATGAGTTTGATGATAAGGACTGGAGTATGATGGGTGCAGCCCTAGAGAAGGGGATAATGACTGAAGAAATTGAGTGATTGTTATGGTAGAATGAACTTCGTTGCTTTCTCTGAAGTAATTCACCTTTTTGTGGTGAAAGCAGATTAGGAAAGACATTTTATCACTTCAAATAAAATCTTGCACATAATGCCAGATGTTTTTCCTCTACGTCTGGCCCTAAATAGAGAGACCATATGGTGATCATTGACTGCTGCAGGTTTGAGCTATTATGTTGACCCATTTCTTTCATCACTTAATTTTTCCTGCAGCTGTCGCATAAGTACAAAGCTAGATTGTGTTAGTTAATGTTTAAGGATTGATTAGTCTGTATATATTAAACGGTATTTCCTACGGAGATGTATATTTTAGCATTGCATGAAGTTTTTATTGGTCTAGCTATTGATTAATAAGAGTAAATGCGGATTATGTTTGTGAAAGATTTTCTATTAAACCTTTCAATGATGAATGAAGAGGATAAAGCACTGTTTCTAATGCCCTCCATGTTAAAAATGAAAACAGTGAATATTCTTATGTATAATGTAAATAGGTTGCAACAACAGTATCTGTAAGTTAACAAACATTGGTTTTGCATGTCAAGGGATTGTACAGTTTGAGTACTTGTTATTGGATTTTAATTCCCTTACTATTTCCCAGTTTCAGTTTTCTAATTTATTATTTACGCCTGAGTCTTTGCTTTACAAGCATGGTAAGTTTACTACTGCCTGTATGAAATGTATAACTTATTGAAAAATAAGTCCAGTGAAAATCATTTTTGCCCAGCATTTTAAGTTAAGGGCGGTCAAAGAAAGGTATGTTTTGTATGGTGCTTTCAAGAAGTCTGATATGTCTAAAATTAAATGAGATTTTGTTTGTGATATCTTCCTTTAAAATCTCAATCATAATTTGATGTTTTACTATACTGCTTTATCACTTCTTTGCACAAATAATTTGTACTCAGTGATCTTGAATTTTCCATTGCTTGTCAATGAAATTGTGATTTTGAAAAAAGCTAATAAAATTAAGTTTTAAATCAACTTTTGTCTTGAACCTAACTCTCTTCTCTTGAGGTATCTTTGGTATTACCACTAAAATCCTTTACTCAATCATATCAATATTAATCACCTGATTTATAATCTTAGTGGATAATTTCAGTTTTGATTATTTTTAGCGAGTTCATATTTATAGGAAATCCAGTTTGATGAAGAGGATTGTTGATTCAGATATATATTATCTACCATTATTTTTCTGCAAATTATATCATAGCATAAACTGACTAAATAATATATGTATTTCTGGGGTTTATCTTTTATATCTTTTTGCCATTAAAAGTAACTGGAGCTAGGATCAGTAAGTAAGTGGAGAAAACATCTCTGGATACAGTAATCATAGAGGCATCTAAGTATTGGTTTTGGGAAACTCAAATTAATTTTTTTAGCACTAAGGTTATAATTAATATGGTTGTACCAAGTGATGGTGATCAAAGTCAATATAATATTTTACAAATATTATCTGCATCAACCAGATAATCAAGAAGAAAAGAATTTACTTCTTATTTACTTCATGAAAAGGACATCACATCTTTATTCATTTCACTATGGATTATGAGACAAAGCAAAGATGTGGCGTCACCAGATGGTACCCTCTCAGATACATAGGAAGGTCAAGCACAACTGTGAAATGGTGCTTTCCAAGAGACTGCCCAAGAACAATATTTAGGCCTTCAGGCAGGGACGGATCCAGGGGGGTGGTCCTGGGGGTCCGGACCCCCCCCGAAATATCACTTGTGCCTATTTTTTCGAAAATGAAACTCGAATAACGCAAATAAAACACAATTTAATAAGCAATCACTAGCGAAAATATTCGAATTTGTCTAACAAAATTCTTACGTCACGTTTGTGAAAGCCGAAATGTCTTTTATTTTTAAATATTTTGATCGGACCCCCCCCAAAATTTTTCTCTAGATCCGTTCCTGCCTTCAGGTAAGAATGCTGGGAGACCTTAGGAATGGAAAAGGTCCAATGAATCCTATAGTAAGGAACAACACCCACTGCTTAGTATGCATTGACTGCTTGAAGGTCAAACCAGAAAAGGTTTCACAGTCTGAAGAAGGGAAAATGCAACGGTTCCAGCTTAATAAACCCAAATCTTATGCTGGAGGAGAACCCCAGGCTTTCCCTTAGTATGGAATTTCTCCATTTTGTACACAAAGGGTATGTCATGAATCACTATGAGCCACTGGAAATGTTATTCACATTCTTAGGCCTTCCGTAATGACCATCAGTGAGAACCTTTCCCTCTTACACTTCCCCAATCCTTTCTTCCACCTTTGTCACTTGGGTGACTGAACAGGCCTGTTCAATCCCCCCGCTCCCTCCCTTATTCAATGTATATTTCATATATTTGTCTGAAGGAAACAATACAAATTATTGAATCATAGGACACGTAAGTAAATAATTACAGATAAATACATAGAATAACAAATTGCAGCATTTATATCCTATTCATGGCTATTATGTGACCACGTCTATCTTTTAAGACCCTGATGGTGATGCTATGGGTTGAAACAAGTCACGTGAGATTAAAGTCTGTGAAATTGAATTGTATATACAGTAATATAATAAGGCTTGCTACAACAAATAAAACCCTATAACTAAGGGCATATCTTATCTTTTCTTAAGAATGACAAAAACTCAACGTTTTCTTTGCAGGCAGAATGTGCTGATATATATCTCTAGATTTTTTGTTACATTAAATTTAGGCTCTTTCAGCTTTAATTGCAAGCTTCCAAGTATTGTAAGAATATTAAAAGCCTATTCAATGTAGGTTCATTACTGTTGCACATATGGATTATTTCACGTTTACGGGATGGCGCGTCGAGCGCTTTCCGTCCTTCAATGTTTTCAGTTCCTCATAGATTGATTACTGTGAGCCTGAGACAAGGGTTCACTTATCAGGTAATTTCTTACCATATTCTCACTTTATTAGAAATTCATCTACTTATGTTATTGATACTTAAGATATTTGATTTAGAATTTTAAATTCCATCCAATACCCTTTCTTACAATTGTTTTGTTTTGATCCCTTCTTAAAGCTATGTCGGATATAAAATCATTTCTCTACGCTTGGTGCGGTAAAAAGAAAGCTGTTCCACAGTATGATATAAGACCTACAGGTACAGTTATTTATTTTCCTTTTCCTCTCATATCTCGTGTTCAAAATATATACAGCCTGGATAAAATTTTTAATAAATCTGTATGTGTTTCAGGTCCAAAACACCGGCAACGATTTCTGTGTGAAGTTAGGGTAGAAGGCTTTGATTATGTTGGTGCTGGAAATTCTACTAACAAGAAGGACTCTCAACTTAACGCTGCGAAAGATTTCGTACAATACTTAGTCCGTAAAGGACATGTGAATGCAAACGATGTGCCAGCAGATGTAAGAATAATTTATTACATAAGTATACACCTTAAATATCGTTTTATTGATCTTTGTACGGAAGGTTTTGTCATCACTGATTTCGAGCAGATTATGCATTACTGTTAGTGGTTTTTGCTTCGTAGTTTGCTAATGGATAGTTTTCTGGCTAGAATTTGAGCATTTTATATTTAAACTATAATATGTGACTTTTATATCATTAAATTTTCATAAAAGATCTTTCAAGTGTGTGTTCTCCCAGGAAATCTGTATTCTTGTACTAGGACACTAATATGATAAAGGCATTCATTCGTTAAAAGTGCCTTCATCGGTGATTAAGTATCCCTTATTCAATGCTCTTTATGGAACCTTAGTAAGCAAAAAGTAATTAATTTTTTTATTTCAAATATTGAGGAATCCCTGTCTTTTCAATTATAGGTTGGTGCAGTTCCTCCTGCAGTGGAAAATTCTGCACCTCAGGATTTGCCCAGCAGTTCAGCTCCAGCACCTCATCTATCATTGGGACTTACTCGCCCAGTGTTTCAACCCGGATTTGGTCCAAATGATATGGGTGAAGCTTATAGGCCATATCGTGCTGGTGGAAATGAAGACCAAGGATCTTTCAATATAATGGATAGATTGGCTGACCAGCAAAGAGTTGAAGATGTAATTATTTTTTATAATCTTCAATTAGTAGAATTTTTGGTAAAATTCAATCATTGTTCTATCTTTAATAGCAAGGGAGATATAGAATTTCTCCCAAACAGACCTCTTCTAGAAATTTACCACCTATTTAACTATCAAAACATCTTGAACAGATTTGAGTTGAAACTCTTTAATTTTTAATTCCATGTGACTCATGGAAGAGTACTTTATTCTGGACGTCAATACATTCTTTTGCCATATTGACAATGCTTATTTTGCTGCTCCTTATATTGAATTAGGAGATATTCATAGAAAATGTGTTGCATATAAAAAGCCTTAACTTATTCGCATTTACATAGTTTAAGTTAGTTCCTTAGATAGAAACTTATAAACTGGGAAGGAGAGTATTTATCATAGTATTCAATGAGGCTTGAATCTTGAGTTATGTTAGGAAAATGCCGTGTAAAATATTTTGCTAGGAATGTCCTTCCTATTAATTGTATTGATTTAACACTAAATCATCCTTTTGTACTTTTCCTTTTAAAATATAATTAGGTATGCTCATCATTTATCTCTTAAAGGTAGATATATTTTGATATATGCCTTTGACTTTTATATTAATTTAAGCCGCCAACACTGAGACTCTGTTGCCACCTCTATGATTATCATAAACTATCAATAGCTAATGAATGATTCATATGAAAGTATGACTTATTTAAGCTAACTTAGGATGCTGTAAATACCTAGTTCTCAAAAATTTGATTCTGTTCTCTTCATGCTACAGAAATGAACCATCGAATATTATTCTCTTCTCATAGATTTTTTTCATTAGCTTTTAAGGATAATATTTAAGTATTGCTAAATGTTTCTGCATAAAAGTGAGATTTACATTTTGGGATATCTAATTTACCTGTAGATTTTGGTTTTTGGCAAACATTTGGATTTTTCTTGGTTATTATTGTTTATCATTTCTAATTCTTTTTAGCTCTGGAGGTAATTTCATTTTAGATTGAAGTAGGCATATTTAACTTTTATCAATACCTAATTTTTTACACCTTTACAACAATATGTAGACTATTTCTTACTCATTTTTACCTATTAATATTTCAATTTTTTAATTGAATATGCTATCTCATGCATCTCCATATCCCCTCTTATTAGGCTGAAGATTTGGATGTTAATGCTGCCATACATGGAAACTGGACTATTGAGAATGCTAAATCCAAACTTCATCAGTTTATGCAAATCAACAAAATTCAGTCAGATTATAAGTATACACTAGTAGGGCCAGATCACACCAGGTAAATTGTCTATTTCTATGTCAATCTCATCTATAAATAGTTAATGACCATGTCAAAATTTACTCCCATTTTTTATACTTTCCTCAACTCTAAGTTTACATTTTCTTTACCTCTTTAATGGCCTAGAGCCAGGGTACTCAACCTTTTATGGTGCCAAGGCAATCAGAAGCGAAGCGGGCACCCCATAACATATCCGCCCACGGTGATATTTTGGCCATCCCTTGGCAATATCACTTTACTAGTTAACTGCAGGTCCTTTGAAAGAAACGCTCCTTGGTAAATAAGATCGAAAATATTACAACCTATATAATTTCATCATAATCACATAACGTGGGAAAGTTTTTATCTCCGATGAAGATTTGATTACGGGGAATAAATCTGGTATGAAGGTTTTTGCTGCATGAGCACCACTGCGTTCCAAAAAGCAGCATGTAGTAATTGATTATGGGGACCCTGATAAGATGAGCTGAGCTGAATCTTTGCATTTGCATTATGTATAATATAAGACATAGATATGTACCTGTCTTGTTAATTTGGACAGAGGAGATAAGAGGGATTAAGTTTAGACATGCCATCGCCTTTGATGTTTACGAAACCCAAGCCAACCAAACTTCTGACCTTCACCCCTTCTCCGCTAAACCTTCATTCTATCCCCGCTAGTGTAATCCCATGAAATACAGTTGTAGCAAATAAAAACATCTTTTTACCGAAGCTTGGCAGGCACTAATCAAGGTCCCTTAGGGCACCTCAGTGCCTGCAGGCACCAGGTTGAGTATCCCGGGCCTAGAGAGTTGTTCGGAGATTTTATTATATTTATGAAGAAGTTTTCCATCCAAAGGTTGCAATGATTTTCATGGTTACACCTAGTTGTAAATCAGACTAAAATATCACATTTTGCTGTATAATTTTATATATCTCAATTTTTTTAATATCTTATATTTGAGTTAGACACTTAAAAGAAAATGTGTGCTACCAAAAGAAATATGGCATGTCAATGATCACCCAAAGCTCTATATAGCTGCACTATAATCAATATTCTTTCAATATTTGCTCTTTTGTATCATTCTTTTTGTGAGATCCGTATTCCTAAAAATGTGCAATTTTTGTTCATTTTATAATTGTTTAAAGAAATCAAATCCTATTGTGGTACATTTACTAATGAAGACGATGCCTGAGAGAGATAATCTGACAATACACAACCTTAGAGCTTGTGTTTTGACTTTTTGTCTGAAAATATTTTACATCCTTGTATCAAGCAGTGATGTATTTTCTTCGTCCCACCCTACGTTGGGATTTTGATCTTTTGCCTAAGGGATAAAAAGGTGGCATTGTCCTTAAACTAGTTCTCTTAATAATTAGAGTGATAATTTCATTTGAATAATGATTGTAAAAGTGTTAACTCAAGAAATTGGGTCAATAGTGACTTTGCCTGTGATGCAGAGCACCTAGGAAAATTCCCCACAAGATATGGACATGAAAAATTACTGACAAGACTGGAACTGAAACCCAGATCTATCAATTGCTCTAAACTATGTGCTATCATGCTTGAAGATTCGGATATGCCTTTTGGGAGATTATTTAGCCATGGACTGAATTAATATTCTAACAAGATAACTTTTGGATAGCTCTAATATTGATATCTTCTTTTTTCCTGTAGATTGCTTACATCATGCTGCTTTGTTGAATAATTCCAGATGGTTTTATTCTTAACAATGTTTATTTTTGTTTTGGGCTCCAATATAATGGTGAAACAATTTCACTAGGCTTCCTTTCCACCCTCAGAAAAGGGATTTCTTTAAATGCAATTCTACGTCATAGATTTCTTATGAGTTTTTCATTTTTCCTTCATAATTTTAGTGAAATTATTAAAGCTTCTGATGATTTAGTGATGGGAAGTGAGTTTATATTCATAATCATCAAAAGGAAATTCACTGTTACAATGTGGTCATTCTGCAAGGAAAAAATTCTTGAAGTTTCATAATGATCCTCCAAGAATTTTCTTTCTAAATTCACGATGTATAGTGTGTAAAGATACAATGCTAACGTCTTCAGTTGTTAGGTCTTTGAATGCCAAAGAGTGTTAACAATTATGAATTTTCCTGTATGCTGATATTGTTAAAATCGTACAAAGGCATCTCTCACTTAGTGATCTTGAATGTTTTGGTGAAGACAAATGCTAATTCATCCGCTGTGTAAGTCCATGTTACTTAAAGGGTGGTGGAAATGCAAGTCTTGTTATTTATAGCATGGCACATATTCATGCAGTACTTGTATCATTTCATACAAGTATTACATGATACCATATTTGTACTTTGTGAAAAACACAAGTGCAATATCAATTATAGAGATGCGGGTAGTAATCTAAGTCTGTCCACTAATGTGAGGATGCCTGCAATTATATTTGAGAATTACTTCAGCTGTTGGGTCCACATATTTCTGAGCATTTCCTTGCAGTAACTGCAGGTATATCTGCAGAATCTGTGGGGGAATGCACTTTGAAGTTCTCATTTTGAATTTTGGCTGTGCAATTCCATGAAACAAAAAATCAAAGTATTTTTGCAGCTTTCTTTTTGTTTTTCTCCATTTAAAATTTGGTGAGAAACAATAAGTGCACTTATATATTAGATTCTATTTTTCAGTCTGAGTTTCAAGATGTCTCACCAAAAGAATTGGGGGCATTGTTGGCTATTCAAATGATAATTTCTCATGTTTTTAGTCAACAGTGTAATTTTGTGATTTGATGCTAGAAAACTGCTTCTAGCATTAAATGACTTAGTTTTAAATTTTATTTTGGAATTTTTTGTGTATTGAAAGGAGTCATATTTTAAAAAAATTAAAATTTGTTTATCTCCTTGAAAAAATTGTCAATTTGTTTAGAATTAACTCTTTTTAGAGTAAATTTCACTGGAAATTTTCTCACATGCTGTAATTCAATACTAGGAATGGTCAGGTGTCACATAATGTATATTTTTTCCAGATTTAAAATAAGAGATGAATGAATGAATGGTCATAACACATACTAATTGTTTAATCTAAAAGCCATCATAGTTTCCTTTCAAATACATAAATACTAATGTTTTTATATATCATATGTATGTATCATTTTAAAACATTTTGATCTTGACAAAACCAATTTAAGGTTTCTGACAGGTTATTTAGCTTAAATTTTACCTTACTCCAACTTCAGAGTTGTTCTTGTTATTTTTCTCTCTGAACAGAAAGGAAGTTTTTCATTCAATGTAACTGAATTTCAGAGCAAGACCTTGCAGGTAGGATTTTGTAGAGAAAATATTCTCTTAAAACCAGTAATTAAAAGATTTGAAGACTACTTGATCAGTTTGTCTGAAATAACTGTATTGAGTGCGGAGAACAAAATTATTTATTTTCGAGTATCATTTATTTTATCGGCTGAAATATGGCAGGGAAGAGTGTGAAAAATTTCAAGTCTCTTGTATAAACCAAAGTTTTGTATGTTAAGGTTATTTTAAAGGGAATTGGGGAAAGGTTAAAAAAATATTGACAACCTAATATCAGTACTCATTGATGAGTGTTTCATCTTCACTATTCTTAATAAAACACAAGTAAATTTTATCTAAGTATAAATCTTCTAAATTGTATAAGAGAATAAAATTAATTTTCATATCACAAGGATATTAATTTTAACTTGTTGGAATATTTTGCCTGATTACATTTTCTTATTTCTATGTTTACTTTTGCTTGTGCATTAAGCTTACCTAATTTTTCACTAGATTATCAATCTTGTTCTTTACTTTAAATTTAATTTTATCTTAATATAAAGATGATGTATACTTTTTATAAATCTATTTTATTGTATCTAAATAATCTTTACGAGTAAAAGTAGATTGCATACTGCAAGCATATGCTTAAAGTACTGTATATTGCAAAGTTCTATTCGGTTTGTAGATTTAGAACATAGGAACCTTAATTTTTCTATGTAAAAATTGATTCTGTATCCAAGTGACCTGGTGTCAAACCCAGGACTTTTTAAGATGAGATTGCATTATACTATTAGCTTTAGGGTAATCTGCCATTTATAAAATTCCAAGTCGATTATCAGGAATATCTTCAAACAAAATTCCGTTTTTGTGATTAATTGAATAGTAGAATGCAAAACGTGCCCTGGAGTTGAGCTGATGATCATAAGGTAATTTGCAATGCATAGAGGATTGTAAATGACGCTCCAGCATTGAACCAAGGATAACAGGGAAACCGTAAAATTCTTAAATGAAATGTATTTATGATCTCTATTCATGCCGGATCTTACATTTGCATATTATCGGAAAAGGAATTTTAAAAAATTCTTAAATGAAATGTATTTATGATCTCTATTCATGCCGGATCTTACATTTGCATATTATCGGAAAAGGAATTTTAAAAAATTCTTAAATATCGCCGCAATATATTTAAATAGGAAAATTATACACCCACCTGGCATCGAACGCAGGCATATTTGGTGACATTTATATAGAAGTTTGTGTTTTCTGGGACCTCTGTGATTTTCAATTCCCTAATCCTACCTGGATTTAGCTTAAAATATTTTCAAAACTGAATCATAAATAATTTGAAATTCTCGCCATATGTTTCAAATGGTAGGGAAGCCTGGTGTCGAACCCAGCAGCTTTTGGAAGATGTGAATATATATAACATTCTGGTAGAAATAAAACTAATTGAATTCAAATCTTTTAAGTCAAAATCATATCTGGAAGGTCCTGAAATAACTCTGTTATCCTCATGTGAAATGCAGGTAGCAATATAAATTGCTCTGTAGGATCGAACCAAGGACCATCAGGGGAACTTTGAGCAGCATATATGAAATGTATTTATGGTGTCTGTACACATGCTGGGTTTAAAGTTTCCATTTTATCGGGAAGGGACTTTAAAAATATCTCAAGTTTGGATAACATCCTGACAGTATCTCTTTGTTTGGCTTCTTGATTACTTACTTTTAGTCATTAGATTTTGGCCAAAAATCAATTCTACTTCCATATTTTTTGCTCAATACAAATGTATCGCCTGACCATTCCAAGGTTTGTTGCTTTCTGGTGGATGAAAATATTGGTAAACTCCATACCCTGGTTTCATGGTTTTGCACTGCCATTTCATTCAGGTGGTTAAGCTGAAGTTTTTCTCAAATGCATCATATGGTGTCACTCTGTAAGCCATTGCGCTAAAAGGAGTTTCATGTGGTAAGTGAAGCTACAAATTCAACATACTTTTAGATTTATGGATTTAAAATTATAATTTAGAGCTGTATAATGTTAATTGACAAGGGTGTGATGATGTAACATTTTTGCCTGATTTCTTTTAATTCCCCATTCTCATTTAATATTATTCAAATATTTATTCATTATCTATGGATGGAGCCAAGCTTCCAAATAGTATGCTCTAAAACATTCAATAACTTTGAGTCATCCCTTCTAAACTGAGTTAATTTAGGTAAACTCATTATTACTCCTCATAAGAACATGCTGTTAATTTTTTGATGGTTTTTAAATATGATACAGATAAATTAATAGCTATCAACCAATACTTTAAAGTTGCATTCAGTGGTTTTTTAAGTTAAAACTCACTTTTTTCCTTGCTTAAGCTGTATCAACTGAATTTTATATAATTGTTTCTCAGTGTTTGGTTCCTTAGTATTTACACTTATCATTTCAGTTTTCATTAAGTCATGCATCCTGTTCATTTGACAATTTTGCTTTCTTTCTCACCAAGTAGTATTTATTTTTCTGTATCACTCACATAGTACTCAAGTTATTTAGTTAGATATCTCTGTTTGTACTGGTAAAATTACTAAAATATTGGAATGTTGTATTGCCTTATTTATTTAACATATGTTATCAATATTTTTCATTACAATTAAAACTTTAAAGTTTCTTTCTATATTAAAATAAATGATATATTAAAAAATATAGAGAAAAAATGCTGCAACAGATTAAATTATAAAAGAACTTTTAATTCTCATTCGAATTAAATGTACACAAGCTCTTTTTACCTAGAAGTGGACAAATTGTAATTTCTATTTTATAATTAAAAACATAAATAAGTACTTTTTACCAAATCTCTTACTAATCTGCTAGTTGTTTTTTATTGTCTATCTTCTGTGCTGGGCTGTCTATCTTGAAAGAGGGTGTGCTTTTTTTTGAAATGATATCCTCTAACTCTTAGTTGTATTTCTCTTATAATTTATAACATGCAGATGATTCATTGTATAAAAGTTCTTTTAATTTCCCTCATTTTGTTCATTTTAAATTATTCTTCATGGACCCATTTCTATGTGTGTTAACAAAATAAATAATTTCTAATCTACTCAAAAGGATTTTCATTTTCCAATTATAAAAACTAATCTAAGTGTTACTTATGCATATAAGCATAGAAATTTTGTAGAAGTAGGCATTTGCAGAATGGGAAACATGGTTCTTGCTTTTCCTTTAAAGAGTTACTTTTGTAAATCAACTTGATCACTTTTTAAGCTCTCATTATGTATTGCATTCATAATTCACATCAAATATGATGTAAGCTTTTTAACATAGGATATGGTCATATATGTATATTCACTTCGAATTTTGCTTCTTTACTATATTCCTATGAATTTTTGCTACAATTTTATTTAATCCGATGTGATATTTTCAGGAGCTTCGTGGCAGAACTTAGCATCTATGTGAAGTTACTTAATCGGAGTAAGTACACAAATTGTTATATTATTAGACATCTCAATTTCCCCAAGCTTAGTGTTAAAACTTTGTAAGGCCAAAGATGTTATGTAATTTCTGTCATGAACGTTAAAAAAATGTATATATTTTTTATTTTTATTTCATAATTAGTAATCGTCCCTCATTAATTAAGAAAAATTGCTAAGTTTTAGTCAATAAGTGGGAACCTTACAAGAAAGTCAAGATTCAACATAGCTCTTGATAAAAATATGTTGAAAACATCTTCTCTGTTGTAATATATAATGATGCTTTGTGAATAAAAGCTTGTTGTTATATAACTAAAGCTCTTCAGTGGTATTACTGCAAGAGACTTCTTGTTAGACAATTTTTCTTTAATAAGTTAGTCATTGAAGTGGCTTCTCTGGAAGTGGAATAAGTACAGCTTCTCTCTAATTTTACTCCAATCCAAGCATATGAGCATCTCAATTTATATAAATCACCGTAAGATATAGTGTAATCCAGTCTATGAAATTTATACTGCACAACACATATCCATTGAGGGTGCACGGAACTTGATGATAATTATCAGTAAATTTTTATAGTGGGTTTGAATGAAAAAAGACTTTTTCCCTTGGATAAATCCTCTCTAACATAAAAGTTGAATTTATCCATTTGTGAAGTTAAATATTGTGATGAGGAATTTGTTTACTTTTAATTCACTATTTTCCATTTATAAATATGCTATTACCTCTGTTATTAGATCCTAATTTCTTTGAACTTCTTGTTTCACAGCAATTACTGGAAGAGAGACTGGTTCCAATAAACAATCTGCATCCAAAAGTTGTGCACTTTCTGTTGTACGACAGTTATACCATCTTGGAGTTATTGAAGCTTTTAGTGGTACACTGAAGAAGAATAAAGAAGCTGCAATGATGAAACCATTTCCAGTAACAATAAGTCCTGAATTAGAGAGCAAAATAAGGGAGTGTGTCGAGAAAGTTGGAGTAAAGCCTATAGAAATTGTGAGAAATTATTTTTTTAAGTTTCTCATGTAAATACTTCCTGTATATAAACTAATATTTGGTTAGTTTCTTTTATATTCTACCTCTATGGAAGTTAGAATTCAGATTTGCAAAATTTCTCAGGAAATTTTACTGTTGACCAAATTTTTCTTTTACTTTAATGCCCTGTGTACAAGTCAAAAATTGTGTGTTAGTTTCAAAATTGATTAATAATCTTGCCGTCAATATAAACTATCATTACTTTTGTGTCTCAGATATTTTTTGTTTTGTATGTCTTTTTATGTATGTACATTTTGATTTACAGCCTGAAAATCCAGAGGGTCCTATTTCCTTGCTGACCGACCACGTTCTTGAAGAATTCCAAGCTTCAAAACCTCAACCTGCAGCTGTTGTCCCTTGGTCTCCTCCACAACCAAACTGGAATCCATGGAAGGGATGCAACATAGATGAAGGACCATTAGCTACGGTTTGTCAATGTGCTTTATAATGTCAAATCTCATTCTTATTTAATGAATTAATTTAACAAGTATGTGAAAAATTACTACCATTACAACAAGCATTGTCAAATATTATGGGGTTCGAGTAATGATATGATTGTTTTAAATTAACCGCTTAAACACTTGGTACACTACAATAACATTTCTCATCCAATGATAGTTGTTCTGTTAATTACTGATTGTTGCCGTCTGTTTAACATGTAGATAGATACACCCTAAATGCGTGGTACAGAAATTATGAGTAGAAAGAACGATACTAAGAAAAAGGGATCTCACTGCTGCATAACACCAACAAAGAAGGGTGGTGTAAAAAAACTTTCAAAACCCATTGGTATAATTTTCTAACACGTTTAAGTGGAATTTCGCATATTCAAGTATTCCTGTTTTATATTGCAGGAGATTATATTCAAATAATTTACTGCTTAAATTGCAGCTTTTCTTTCTTAAACAGTATTTTGCAAGCAAGTTTATATGCATAATTGTATGACCATTGGCTGTTAAAACACTTCTAATCAATAATTATCAGTAATTCATTTAAAAAAAATCTGATGTGGCCAGCACATGACTTTCTCCATATATACATAAGATGTAAATATTTATCTACGGCAGTAATTTCGAACTCCATATTCCATCTAAACTTGCAAGATGAGTGATTAATATATATATATATATTATTATCTTTGACGCCAAAAACATTATAAATAATGTTTTTCGGGACATGATCGATGAAAAACGATGAAATTGGCCTTTCGCCCATAGAGCCCAGAGCGCCCACAAAGTCCATAATCAGCAACTTCCGGTTTATCAGTATTTCATGAATAACTCCTACACAATCAGTGATACAAAAATATGTTTCAAAGAAAAGTTATAGTAAAATACATTTTCTAAAACTTTTGTAAATAATAGTATATACCTAAATATCATATTTATGGAGATATTTTGAAAACCGGAAATGAGCTTTGAAGAATGATGCTCAACTTCCGGTTAACCGATTTACTCCAAAAACTAATCAACTCTAAAGAAACTAATCAAAGTACTATATATGAAATTATGTGTTGATACAATGAATGGTTTTCATGTTAGAGCGCCCACAAAGTACATAACAGCTACTTCAGGTTTATCGGTATTTCGCGAATAACTCCTAATCAACCGGTGATACAAAAATATGTTAAATACAAAAGTTATAGTAAATTACATTATCTAAAACTTTTATAAGTTATACAATACACGTATATATCATATTTATGGAGATATTTTGAAAACCGGAAATGAGCTTTAATGAATGAAGCTCGACTTCCGGTCAACCGATTTACTCCAAAAACTAAACAAATCTGACAGCACACACCATAGTACTATATATGAAGTTTGGTATTGATAAGTCCAATAGTTTTCACGTTAGAGCGCCTACAAGCACATACACACACACACACATACACACAGACATCATTCCGAAAATGGTTAAAACGTGTTCTAGGGACCCCAAAACATGTATTTCCGTTGAAATCTCGAAGTCGAATTTTTTCCTGAAACAATACTTTCTCTATACTTCGTATATGGAGAAAGTAATAACAAAGGAACAGTCTGAGCACTTAAACCTGTAATTATGCATATGTAATGTTGATTCTTTCCAAGGACTTGCCAAAGTATCACTTTGAAATGTCTATAATTGTTTGGTCATTTTGAAAATAACAGACCGAGTTCTTTATTTATTTAGAATATCATTTTTGTTTAGATTGAAATAACAGCACTAATTAATTCTTCTATACTCCTAAAGGCGACAATGGATCAGATAAGTGAAGATCTTGATAACAGTTTCAAGGATCAGATGCAGAATGATGTTCAGCTTCAAGCTATGGTTAAGAAACGCCGTGAGTTACCTGTGTATAATTCCATGGGTACAATAATGGAAGCTATCAATGAAAATCCTGTGGTAATTATTCGAGGAAACACCGGATGCGGTAAAACAACTCAGGTAATCATTACATTCATCCTGTTTCATAATAGATTCTCATCGAATAGAGCAAATTTACTTGCAATTTTCTTAAAATTAGAAATACTGCTATGTGGTTTATTGCCAGTTTCTTTGTCAGAGAAGTTCCATTGAAAGGATAAGTTACATAACATTCATTTAATTTTACTGCAATAGAATGGTTGAAAATTGATTTTACTGATTATCCTAATTTTGTAGCTCCTTGTTATGAGAAGTTTTAGGGACACTCTTAATTTCTGTGTATTATCTTATTAATTACATTAAGCCAAGAGAATTAATCAGTGTATATCTAAAAGTTGAAGTTTCCATGCTATAATCTAATTGGGGCTCCCAGATAGTCATGTGGACAGCATGTTTGCCTTGGTGAAAGTGGTCCCTGGTCTGATTCCCAGTGGAAGCTTATATGCAAAATGACCTAAGCTATCAAAGCTTTTTTAACAATACTACTAATAATCTATTTCATTTATTGATAGGTCTGCCAATATATACTTGATGATTACATACAATCAGGCCAAGGTGCATCATGTAATATTGTCATAACTCAACCAAGACGCATTTCTGCAGTGTCTGTTGCAGAAAGAGTAGCAAGTGAGAGAATGGAGACATTAGGTCTTAGCACTGGCTACAGCGTAAGATTTGAATCCTGTCTTCCCAGGCCTTATGGAGGAATCCTTTTCTGCACTGTTGGTAAGAATATATTTTCCATCTTATTTTCCATTTCAAACTATTTCAGCGTATCTCCATTGGTAGTACATTTACAACTCTGTTTTGGATGAACATTCAAAAATATGCTTGTGGGTTATGAAGATAACATGCTTGTTTTTTTTTAACTGTTAATGTAAAATTCCATTATATAAGGAAAATAAATCAGTAAGATGAAGTTGTTCATAAATTTTGAGTGGTTATTCACTCTAAGTATGGCACCAATTTCATCACTTGACATTAACCTTTATTTGCATTGCAAGTATTTCACAGGGTAGAATCGATCTTTTACCACATTCATCATTTTTTGTATTTTTTCTCTCAAATGAAAGAAATTCATTAATTGTAGTGTTTACTTTTTGTACCACACTACATATCACATTTTTCTAAGATGATTTCACTTTGTAAAAGAGCAATTAATATTACAGGTGTTTTACTGAGACGATTGGAACAAGGACTTCGAGGTGTTTCACATGTCATTGTTGATGAAATCCATGAAAGAGATGTGAACTCCGATTTCATCATGGTCATTCTTCGAGATATGGTGCATACATATCCTGATCTTCGGGTCATTCTCATGTCAGCCACTATTGATACTACTCTATTCAGTAAATATTTTAACGACTGTCCTGTAGTAGAAGTAGAGGGTCGTGCTTTTCCTGTACAAGGTGTGTAGTAAACATGAAATTATAGATATAATACTTTCATTTTGGGGAAAATGTTGTTTTGACACTAATGGATTATGCTTTTACTTTCTCCATGCAGAATATTTCCTCGAAGATTGTGTTCAGCTGGTGAAATTTGTTCCTCCCATGGATGTCAGAAAGAAGAAGAGAGATAAAGATGAAGAAAGTCTTGAAGAACCAGAGGAAAACATGAATTCTAAAGTTTCTAATGAGTACAGTGAGGCAACAAAGAATGCAATGAGATCATTGAGCGAAAAAGAAGTCAGCTTTGAATTGATCGTGGTAAGTGTCCAGGGTTTGCTGATCCTTTCATTGGAATATATTTTTGCTACTTTCTGAGCTAATAGGGAAATATCAATTATGTTTTAATATTAGGACTCACTATTTTTGGAAATGTTTAAATGGAGAATAGTGGAATTGTTAATCCATTTTCCTAAACATATTATTAATTAATTATTATTAATATATAACCTAATTTAACGGTAGTTCATAGTAACGTGCCTTCCTGAATAAGGAATTGTACTCTTAACTAAGATTCTAACCCTAAAAATTCTCTATTTGGTATCTATTTGGTATCTATTCAGTATGTTTTCCAGTCCATTGTTCAATAACTTCTATCAATGGAGTGGTCCTCATTATTGGTCAGAATACCGGGATGGTATATATAGACTGGCTGTTCAAGGCTTCTTGATCTTCTGATCAAGTACAGCTTGAAACTCACGAGTCTACATTAGTACTTAGGCTGCTATAAATGATGCTTAGTTACTGTCACCAGTTGATTTTTAATAAAAATTGTGATATAGTGAAATAGTAGCTCAATCAGTTACAGCATCTGCTAAGTGTCTAAGTCTTGTTTACTTTTTTTAACTTTTGAAAATCCTTCAGATCCTTCTTTCCCCTATTCTTGGAGCGTATTAGGTAATTTATTTAGTTTTACAAATGAATGGCTAAGAAGCGATGTTTATATCGTGTATTTTATATGCATGCATTTATAGAATGATGGGAAACCAATTGAACAAAAACATGGCTTAATTCAAGTCATTTCAGATGAATATGTCTTGTGAATTCAAGAATATTTCATTTTCAGATGAATATTGCACCTACTTGAGTATTCTTTGATTTGCAGTCTAATCTTACAGATAATGATAACCACTGTAACTGCCTGATTTTATAGTGTAATTTTTGTTACTTTACTCTAAAATATGCTAGCATTTATTACCCATGTTAAAGATTGTGTTATTTTGTATGGATGTAATTAAAATCAATGCATTTAATTTACCATGATTTGTTTAGAAAATTTTTTTTAATGATGCATCTTGATTTGCTGAATTACCTAGTTTGACAATACATCAATATTAGATAATGCAGTGAATTATACTCTCTTATATTGTCCAATCATTTCAGGAATTATTCAAGTACGTCAAAAGTTTGGAGATCCCTGGCGCCATACTAGTTTTCCTGCCTGGATGGAATCTCATCTTTTCCCTGATGAGATT